>JAVGWX010000020.1:53910397-54505397 GCA_036924085.1 Ariolimax columbianus | reverse complement strand
GCAGGTAATATGACGCCTTTGACGTCCCAAAAAACAGTCAGCATTACTTTTCTTGCAGATTTCTGTGCTCTTGGCTTGACGTCTGTTGGTGAGCCCGGGGTTTTCCTCTGCATGCTGGACATTTTACATTCTGGGTCATAATGGTGAACCCAAATCTCATCTACTGTCACTATGGTCGGCAACATGTTTTTGAACTGAAACATTTTTAGCAACTGGCCACAGCAATAAACCCTCGTTTGTTTCTATTCACATGTCAGCAGACGAGAGACCCATAGGTCACACACTTTTTTCATGTTCAGTCTGTTGTGTAAAATTCTAAAAACTTTACTTTCATTCAATTTTGTTGACCTAGATATCTCTGCCATTGTCATTTCCCTATCCTGGTCAATTATGTTCTTCACTCTTGCAAAATTTTCATGGCTGCACTCTGAGGATGGTCTTCGTGATCTTGGAAGATCAGCAACATGAAAACGGCCACACGTAAACTGCCTACACCAGTTTTTTTTACAGAAGCATACGAAAGACAGAATTCCTCAAACACCGGTTCCATCTCCCTGTGTATTTCTGTAGGTGTTTTTCCCTGCAACATCAAGAATTTTATAACAGTTCTGGCCTCTGATTTCTAAATTGTTCTGACAAACCGTTAGAGTAGCAGATCCGGTCAATATGGTGTGTTTCTCCATGCACCATACCGGGTAAACCCCGAGGAGGGAAATTCATTCTTAGCAAATCCAGTACAAATTGAATGAGCTACATTTGTGCCAAATTTCAACTTTCTCCTCTTTATCCTTCATAGTCAGAGGAATGATTTATGACAAGCCCCTTGTCTGTGTCTAGACGGTTTATTTGACCGCAATGTTTGCCACCAGCAGCCTGTTGTAGCATGCAAATTCCGGGAGTCTCAGTCCTCGGTCAATCATGTGTCTCCGTGTTTCCATATGGTACGCAGGTTCCTTGCCAATCTCTCACTATATCTTCTCCAATGTTGGCATTCCATTCCCTTTTGTTCAACCAGTATGTATTTCTTTGGTGTTTCATTTACTAGTTTTAGAAGTTCCTCACAGAATGTGTCTATTTCACATTCATCATAATCTGAAGTGGATGCTTGACATTGTGGATGCGTGACATTGTGGATGCGTGACATTGTGGATGCGTGACATTGTGGATGCGTGACATTGTGGATGCGTGACATTGTGGATGCGTGACATTGTAGATGCGTGACATTGTGGATGCGTGACATTGTGGATGCGTGACATTGTGGATGCGTGACATTGTGGATGCGTGACATTGTGGATGCGTGACATTGTGGATGCGTGACATTGTGGATGCGTGACATTGTGGATGCATGACATTGTGGATGCGTGACATTGTGGATGCGTGACATTGTGGATGCGTGACATTGTGGATGCGTTACATTGTAGATGCGTGACATTGTGGATGCGTGACATTGTGAATGCGTGACATTGTGGATGCGTTACATTGTACCACGGTGATGTTAAATGGCGCTGCTTTGAGTCGTATGCTTATAAATCACCTGGATCTTGGTCGACAACCCACCACACATTTAGCAGTGTCTTTTTTAACCAGTATCCCCACTCCATACAACCCACCACACATATAGCAGTGTCTTTTTGAACCAGTATTCCCACTCCATACAACCCACAACACATTTAGCAGTGTCTTTTTGAACCAGTATCCCCACTCCATACAACCCACCACACAATTAGCAGTGTCTTTTTGAACCAGTATCCCCACTCCATACAGCCTACCACACATTTAGCAGTATCTTTTAGAACCCGTATCCCCACTCCATACAGCCCACCACACATTTAGCAGTGTCTTTTTGATCCAGTATCCCCACTCCATACAGCCCACCACACATTTAGAGGTGTCTTTTTGAACCAGTATCCCCACTCCATACAGCCCACCCCACATTTAGCAGTGTCTTTTTGAACCAGTATCCCCACTCCATACAGCCCACCACACATTTAGCAGTGTCTTTTTGAACCAGTATCCTCACTCCATACAGCCCACCACTTTTACAGCAGACCTCAAGAAAAGAATACAGGCCATGGAGATATATGTTTTAGAAGACTTCTAAATATCCCCTTCAAAGATCATATAAACCAATATTGATGTTCGACGTAGAATCGAGAATGCAAGTGGACTGTACCACGAGCTGCATACAATAAAAAGGCCAAAGTTGACATAGTATGGCCACGTCTCCAGGTCCAATGGACTTGCAATTACCATACTATAGGGCACAGTACGGGACAAGCCAACGGCCAGGACGTCCGAGAAAACGATCCATGAATGAATTAACTTACAACCCGAAGGGGCACAAAAATGTAACTGCAGACGGAGAGCGATGGCACAGGATGGTAGAGGTGTCAGCAGGGGTGCCCAACGATCTCAAGAGGTCACGTGATGAACTGAACTGAACATATGTTTCCTGGTAGAAAGCAATTGACTATTAATTAATGTTATAAATTATTATTTGTACCACTTGGGTTTGCCTCCCTCTGTAATATTTATTCTCTTAACCACTTGGAGATGGAATACAGAATTGATTATTGCCGTATTCTTTCCCACAGATCTGTGTTTGGCCTTCCCTCTGGACTTCTAACACACAGTATGCAACATAGGCACTTGTTAACAAAAGCATGCAGTCTGAATGTGATACCCTTAGTCATATTCAACTTCTCAGAGCCATGAAGAACGACCGACATTACTTTCGTGTGAAGCAGCCTGATTGTATTCTCCACATAGAAAGCTGCCGAGTTCTAGGTTGGAAGAAGAGAGCTGAAAGAAAACTTGGCCGTGTCAATCTTGGTGTTAACATCTTGGTTTTTTTCTCGGTCTTGTCCGATGTCATTTCCAATCCAGTCTTTTCGTGGTTTTGTATTATTATTTTTTTCCGTGTTCTTTCTTCTATTTACAATAATCTACAAGCACACCTTTCCTGCTTCATCTGTAAGTCTGTCCATTTTGTTCTGTATGTCCTGCTGCTAATGTGACAGCATACATATACCATTACCAAAAGTGAACTCGTTCAGCTGCTCATCTAATGTCCACTGTCCTGTTTGTCTGATCTTTGCTGTTTGCCGTATCACCCAGCCCATAATCATGAGAAAGATTGTTTTAGATTGTAAACTTCCCAGTCTGAAGCCAGTTTGAATTGTAAATAGGTCTGAAAATTTGCCTTTTTGGATTATTCATTAATCTACACTGCCCTCTTCATTGAAATTGTGTTTGCTTGTTATTAATTTATATGATATCTTATAATACTAAATATTTGATAAATTACTATCTGGTCTATACTAAAAAACTCCTGTTCCAAAATCTTTAAGACTTCATATTCGGAGGCATCTGCCACTGTCTAGATTGCTCTATGATAATTCTGGGCTTTACTATTTGATCTGTGCAAGATCTTTCTACTCGGAATCATGGCTGTTCTGCTCCCAGTTATTCACGTGAAGCATCTTTTATATGACCAAACCTTATCTTGGTCACGATTTTTGTAGTCACTAACTAAACTTAACTGAACGTCTTCATATTGATTGGAACACTCCACAAATTCTGCATACAACCAATTTGTTCTACTCCACTTGATCTCAAAATAACTATGTGCATCCGATCTATTCTTGATCGCATTAACTAACCCTGCCCCAACTATTGCCTGTGGCAACGAATTACGAGCATTCAACATTCTTTTGACTAAAAAAACATGTTCTAATATCTAATCTGGAACTTTCATTAATTAACCTGCAGCTGTGCATTCATGTACTTGTAGCTGACTACTTTGCTGACTACTGAAGCGAATATCGTATGGGGTGGGGGGTGGGGTGGTGTTAATGGGGGAGTTAGAGGGAGGAGCTAGTCATTCGTACCTATTAGAGAGCTGAAAATTCATGTGATGAATTCTCTAACAACCTCATCCCTGGCCAAAGTTTCTGATTTGTGATAAATTTGAACTTTGTTTTATCCCCATTAAGTTTGTATTGATTTTGCTCTCTGTTAAGATTATAATACTTGTATACGTATACATTTAAAGTGTGCAGCTGTACCTGTTTTTACAGATGATGTTTGCGATTCGTCTTTCTATTCCAAGCTAAGCTTATTACTTCTACTATTGACAACAGTTTACATAATATCAGTCTCCGACATTTTGCATTGAGAATTTCATTTTCAATAGTTGTATGTGTTCAGGATGCTAGTCACATGCACACACTCGTTTAGTTACCTTCACGACAGTTTTGGGCAGTTACGTGGTTACAGTGGTCGTTTGTTTTCAAACTGGTATGTTTAAAAAAAAAAGTAAATGTCCATCGCGAAGCGATGATAGCCACATCTGACGATTTTGTCTTTATAATGGGATGTGCGCTGTATTCTAATTATATTGAGGAAGAATATGTACTGGTCATCAATCTCACTCTTATCCCGAGTTACATTGGTTCAGTGGCAGGACTATTAGTAAAGACGAATGGAGGTAACTCGGGTTGCAGGTTTTCTGGTCTTACCTCCCGTGAGACCAGGGGTCGCTTGAATCTTGGGGGATTCGATCGTCCATCATTTCCGTTCATCACTGTGAAAAACGACTGCCTTAACCACTTGACCACATAGACCCCATGAGTACTGGTATGAGTTTTTACAGACATAACAAAATTATAAGTTTACAGCATATCAACAATTAACCAATTTCTAAATAATCAGGTTTTATTAGTCTCTGTCGAATTTTACTTGAGTCTATAATAAATCATGAACCAGGTGTTACCTTTGACCATTTCATGTTATATGCCCATTCGATTTCACTTTCGCCTTATTAACCGGTTTCTCTTAGTACATAACATACAAAATCATCCTGCACGTCAAACTTGTCAAGTCTCCAAATATCGTAGTCGTGTTGTGGCATTCACATATTTACACTTCGCTTTCTTTCTTTGACAACCCGTTCCTGGTAAGAATATGTTTCTCCGTTTTCCTTTATTTTACAAGCTGATTGTTCGAGTGTTTAAGGAGTGTAACATTTGGTTGATTGTTCGAGTGTTTAAGGAGTGTAACATTTGGTTGATTGTTCGAGTGTTTAAGAAGTGTAACATTTGGTTGATTGTTCGAGTGTTTAAGGAGTGTAACATTTGGTTGATTGTTCGAGTGTTTAAGGAGTGTAACATTTGGTTGATTGTTCGAGTGTTTAAGAAGTGTAACATTTGGTTGATTGTTCGAGTGTTTAAGGAGTGTAACATTTGGTTGATTGTTCGAGTGTTTAAGAAGTGTAACATTTGGTTGATTGTTCGAGTGTTTAAGGAGTGTAACATTTGGTTGATTGTTCGAGTGTTTAAGGAGTGTAACATTTGGTTGATTGTTCGAGTGTTTAAGGAGTGTAACATTTGGTTGATTGTTCGAGTGTTTAAGGAGTGTAACATTTGGTTGATTGTTCGAGTGTTTAAGGAGTGTAACATTTGGTTGATTGTTCGAGTGTTTAAGGAGTGTAACATTCGGTAAGAATATACTGTTTAATAGTTGTCACGCGCTTCGTTCGAGCCCATATGGGAAGAGATGAGTTGGGATGCATGCGACCAAGTAGCGAAACGTGGAGGAAGAAAAGACACGTACAACCAGGGTCTCAAAGGTACAGCTCTGGTAGAAGGAGAGACATATACAACCGGGGTCGGTTTCAAAGGTACAGCACTTGTAGAAGGGGAGACATGTACAACCGGGGTCTCAAATGTACAGCTCTGGTAGAAGGGGAAACATGTACAACCGGGGTCTCAAATGTACAGCTCTGGTAGAAGGGGAAACATGTACAACCGGGGTCTCAAAGGTATATTGTGGTAGAAGAGGAGCCATGTACAGTCCTGGTCTCATAGGATCAACTCTGGTAGAAGGGGAGACATGTACAACCGGGGCTTCATATGTACAATTCTGGTAGAAGTGGAGACATGTACAACCGTGGTCTCATTGGTACAGCTCTAGTAGAAGAGGAGCCATGTACAGTCCTGGTCTCATAGGATTACCTCTGGTAGAAGGGGATACATGTACAGCTGGGGTCTCATATGATCACCTCTGATAGAAGGGGAGACATGTACAGCTGGGATATCATATGATCACCTCTGGTAGAAGGGGATACATGTACAGCTGGGGTATCATATGATCACCTCTGGTAGAAGGGGATACATGTACAGCTGGTGTCTCATATGATCACTTCTGGTAGAAGGAGATACATGTACAGCTGGTGTCTCATATGATCACCTCTCATAGAAGGGGAGACATTTACAAATGGGGTCTCATAGGTACAGCTCTGGTAGAAGAGGAGACTCGTACAGCTGGGGTCTCATATGATCACCTCTGGTAGAAGAGGAGACCTGTACAGCTAGGGTCTCGTGTACACAACTCAAAGGGTGGAAGAGAAGACCTTCGCAGCTGAATTATCATGGACACAAATTGTTGGAGATGAAACTTATACAGCTGAAACCATATGCCAGAACACATGTGGTAGAAGATGAGACCTAAACAGTTGGAATCGTTAAGCAGACAAGTATGTGAGAACAGTACAGTTAGGGTCTCTTTAGTACAACTGAAGGAATGGGCCATAATCGGACAAAACATCTGTTGCAGGAATTGTGTTCCCTATAAAGACTAATGAGATATGCATAGTAAATCAGTTGTCTCCCTTAGCCGGTCTCTGGTCTCTAAACTTGGGGGAAGGTTAGGAGTGAGATCAACTGCAAGTCCAGGGATTTGTATATGGGCTAATCAAAGAAACTGCTTGTCCAGGGATTTGTATATGAGGCTAGTTTAAGAAACTGCTACAAAAATCACCACCACGAAAGCACGCAATGTGGTTTGGTTCAGGCTACGTAAAGGAAGTCAGTTGCAGTGCTGGACCTCACTCTTACTGGAGTAAAAAGAAGAAGAAGAAGAAGAAGAAGAAGAAGAAGAAGAAAAAGAAAAGGAAGAAGAAGAAGAAGAGGAGGAGGAGGAAGAAGAAGAAAAAGTAGAAGACGAAGAAGAAGAAGAAGAAAAAGTAGAAGAAGAAGACGAAGAAGAAGAAGGAAGAAGAAGAAGACAAAAAAGAAGAAAAAGAAGAAGAATAAGGAAGAAGTAAACAAATCAAATGAACATTCCACAGACATTGTCAATGTTGTTGAGCTGTGAGAGCGAGCGGCTGTCAACCGTTTCGTAGGGACCACGTTAGCACTTTGGTATCAGCACGATCTTACCTTAGTCTTCTTCATCCACTCCTTTGTTCCAACGGGAGCTTAAGGGCTGCCGCTACAATTGACAATCTTTAGGAAGTCTGCCTCAATACACAATGTATGCTATTAAATTAGATGATTCCGTTGCAATCGTTCTACACACTGTGGCTGCTACCCGAGTGGTCTGCCGGGGTCTTTGTGCATGATAAGAACAAGAATAGCACTACTGCCTCGCAGAGAGGATGTCGCAAGAGGCGACTAACTGTGTCACATGGCATAACATCGGCCATGGTTAGGTGGTTTGTTTAGAGCAGCATAGATGGCGCCTAACAGGCTGCGGGTCTACTTTGCTATAGTGTTTGAGTCTAGTAAGATGAACTCGCACATCGGTTGATCACCTAACGCAGCGGAGTATTAAGCTGCTCAAGCCTAGCCCGCTAAGCAGGAAACCGTTCTCAAGGCTATATCCAGATGATACCATAGCTGGAACCTGCACAGGGGTTTCTGCAACTGTAGAAGTGCAAGTCGACTAAGAACTAAGAACTGAAGTTGCTAGCACCCAAGCACAACACTCTTTAGTCGTCTGTTAAGAACAAGTGTGTTAATGAGCCAACATTGTATCATTTCCGCTTGTATTAATGGGTCACCTGATCCACTCAGAGAAAGATGTAGTCTACACAGCTGTAAATCCCGTTAGTGAAGAAAATTAAGCTAAGAGAAGTATTTGGTAATCCAAACTGAGAATAAGCTGAGAGATGGAACCAAAGTTGCATCTAATTATTTTATTCCAGACGTCAATGTCTAGCTAATTGATAAAAGGTGCACTTCACCCAAGTGGTAGCCGAGATAAAATGTGCACTATACCCGAGTGGTAGTCGAGATAAAAGGTGCACTTCACCCAAGTGGTAGCCGAGATAAAAGGTGCACTTCACCCGAGTGGTAGCCGAGATGCAATGAAACGGACCAGTGTCAATTTTCTAGCATGTTGTAGAAGAATCTTAAAGAATTGTGTTATTCGAGCAGTTTCGACATGTAGAAAACATAGCGATTATGCACAAACACTGCAAAAGGTTTGATGCAGGTTCCATCTAAAGTGACTAACTGTAATCAAGGCATATGCTTCACATCGCATAAAAAAGGTGAATGATTGAAAACGCTTAGAAACATGATTACTTTAAGCGGCATCAGCTGCAGTGGTGGGCTATTCTCCTTATTGAAGCGAAATAGTTATTGTAAATGCTCTAACAATGCGTGGTTGACTTCTGCCAACATTTAACATTGATCAACGCTGACTGTCTTATTATCAACGCTGACTGCCTCGTGTCTTATTGATCAACGCTGACTGTCTCGTGTCTTATTGATCAACGCTGACTGTCTCGTGTCTTATTGATCAACGCTGACTGTCTCGTGTCTTATTGATCAACGCTGACTGTCTCATGTCTTATTGATCAACGTTAATTGTCTCGTGTCTTATTGATCAACGTTAATTGCCTCGTGTCTTATTGATCAACGTTGACTGTCTCGTGTCTTACTGATAAACGTTGACTGTCTCGTGTCTTATTGATAATAATATGTTAGCTTATGCACAAGTGACCCGTTGCGTCTATTTGCCATGACCACGCGCTGCAGCAAACATGAACGATCCAAGCTACAATTCTCTTGGAATGTCCTATAAAAGCCCTGGCGTCTTGTGAATTTCATGGTGTGTCGACCGGTTTCCTGCCGAATCCTTGATGGAGCCGAGTAGTCCGCTGCTTTGGCACGAGGATCGCAAGAATTGAATGTGTCAATCAGCGTGTGAGCGATGCGTCTTGGAAAATGTAAAAAAAACCGGAAACTGCCATATCTCTCCCAGACGAGGTGTTAGTCCATTATTAACCCGTATGCACTTTCCTAGCCCCACCAAAACGACACCTTCAGCAAACGGGGCAAAGGGCATCAAGCTTGTAAAGCTCAGCCGTATGAAATGGTCCGTGGAAATTCGATACAGAGTAGCTAAAATACGAATTAATTAATCAAAATGGATAACCCCAACATGTTTCCATGGACATAGGTGTAAGTCGTCAGCTAGTGTGAGTTGCAGTCAAATCCGTGGCCTGAAGGCATCCATAATGGACTAACACACGAGAGCAAAGTTAGACCCGTGGCCTGTTAGAAGCCGTCTTTGCTGCAGTCCATTCTTTTTGCAAAACTGAAATATTATGGAACTGACGGATGGGGAACATCCACAGAACCCCGTGGGCTGGTGACGATGGTGGACCTCCACGACTTTGGTACTAGCTCGGTATTGCACTATTATAATTGTACTCAAATCAGCATGTCCCTGCCTCAAGGACACTCAAATCAGCATTTTCCCGCCCCCAGGGCACTCAGTTTTTCTCAGCCCCGATGGCACTCAAATCAGCATTTCCCTGCCCTGGGGACACTAGAATCAGCATTTCACTGTCCCGAGGGCACTCAATTCAGCATTTCACTGCGCCGAGGGCACTCAATTCAACATTCCACTACCCTGGGGGCGCTAAAATCAGCATTTCTCTGCTCTGAGGGAACTCAAATCAGCATTTCCTTCTCCCAAAAGCACTCAAATCAGCATTTTCCTGCCCCCAGGGCACTCAGTATTTCCCTGCCCCGAGGGAACGCAAATCAACATTTCCCTTCCCCGAAGGCACTCAAATCAGCATTCCCAATCAACGCCCAAACATCAACATATTAACATCCCAATCAACGCCCAAACATCAACATATTAACATCCCAATCAACGTACATGCATCAACATATTAACATCCCAATCAACGCCCAAACATCAACATATTAACATCCCAATCAACGCCCAAACATCAACATATTAACATCCCAATCAACGTACATGCATGAACATATTAACATCCCAATCAACGCCCAAACATCAACATATTAACATCCCAATCAACCTACATGCATCAACACATTAAACAGCTCAATCAACATAGAGGCATTGACACATGTAACAATTCGCACAGCTCTAGGGGCGCATTATTTCATTAACTGTTATGGGAAACCAGTACTGTCATTGACCTTGAAAAAACAATTACAAATCACAAAAATAATATATACATATAACGCACCCCTCCCCCCTTTTTTTTCCCTACTAAAAAAAAAAAGAACAGAAAGATCAACTGAGTTGTATCTCCAACGTCGATCGTCTCTTCCTGTAAAGGTATAATCTGTCAATGTTTTTCCTGTCCATCATTGGGTGTTATCCTCCCACAAGCAGTGTTGTTTACCTCGGAGATGGTTTCCTACTTCCAACCTTGTTTTCTTTAAAACTATAGCTGTCAACTGTACCTGTCATACGACATTTGTCCCATTGCTGGGGTAGTCGAGATGTTTTGAAGGCTGAGGACTACAGACCGCTTCGTCACTGCTGTCGCCACGTCGTGTACTGGCTATGTTTGTTTATTTCACGCCCAGCAGAAAAACAACATATGCCATACCGGGAATTCGAACCGCTGCCCTCCTTGTCGGCAGGCAGGCCTTGAAACCATTCGGCCACGCGCTCAATTTACTATAGGCCAGGTAATATTTGTCTATCACAAGCAAATATGTATCTTTCTGCTAGTGTCCTAATACACATCATTGATTCTTGTGTTTCGTTTCTCCAAATTATTCGTCCTGAACTTAGTTGTCTAATCTTCGGCAAATTCTCTGTTCTACAATTCTTAAACTGAATCGTAATACCGAGGTTCATCCAGCTGAAGGTTCTGAAGTTGGACATTCGGCTGCACGAGGTTTGTTGAGTAGAGTTATGTCCCAATTTTGGCAGCCATTATTTTGTAGTATATCACTGTACATTTACGACAGTTTTACATTTTAATTTCGTCTTAATTAATTATTACAGAACAATTCAGTTCAATACACTACTAGAGATAACTTTCCTGAAGCAGACGTTGTTGGCTTTTGTCGACGCTTACTCTACAACATTGGCAATGAAGTCGGTGACCAGGGTTTGTGTGATCATCCTGATCAGCTGGGCGCTTATTGTGCAAGCTACATTTGAAGGTAATACAGTTGTGCAAGCTACGCGTAAAGGTAAAACAGTTGTGCAAGCAACACTTAAAGGTAAAACAGTTGTGCAAGCAACACTTAAAGGTAAAACAGTTGGGCAAGCTACATTTGAAGGTAAGACAGTTGTGCAAGCTACATTTAAGGGCAGGTTGAACCCATGATTATGATGAATTAGCAATAAAAAATCATATTTTCAAATACAGTACCATTAAAAGAAGCAAGCTTTTGTGTTTCTTTTCACATAAATATTTCATGAAAAAAGTAACTAGAAGTATTTTTAAATTATTTTTTATTGTCATGACTACAGCACTTGTTTACCTCATTAAATATGCACATTTAAAAAAAACTCATAACTTTCTTTGCAATTGTCCGATTTACAAATTTGTTTCGGTATCTAGTCACTTTTCAAATTTTTAACAACCTTAAATAAGAAACTAAAACAAGTTGTAACATCAAATTTCATTGGCCTATTTCAAATATCATTATAATTTAGAAACAAGTAGCTTTCGGCCAATCAGGTGATAGCTTACAGTCACAAGATGTCTGACCAATGTTTACTTCCTCCTGCCTCCGGCATTTTAGTTCTCAAAGGTTTGTGGTTTATAGTCTGTGTTGTTGATCAGGTGTAATTCAGCATATAGCTTTATTCAACTACTTTGTGGGTATGGAAACACTAAAGAGGAAAAAAGGTAGGACTGACCGACCAGCAAAAAGGAAACAGTGGAGATTCTATGATAACAGATTTACTAATGCACATCAACCAGAAGAGAGTGTCACGACTGTTATACCAGTTGTGCAAGCTACACTTCGTGATCAAAAACTGTGCAGGTAATAGTGACTCTGATCTCTGTCTAAGTATAATACTTTCTTAAACTTTAAATGTTCTAGTGTACTTGATTCTGAACAAAGACAGTTACATTTTACTATAATTCTTGGACAAGGTTCTGAAGTTGTCTGTTCGAGTTCTCTCGAACGGTGCTAAGAGGGGTCCCTTTTGGAAACCTATGAGAATATCCCCTCGATATGAACCGAAAAGTTGAAAACGTAAATTCGTATATATACTTTGGCAAGAGATCACGAACTTCCATTGAATAAATCGGAAAATCTCACGAGGGTTAACAGCCGGCTGGCTGTTACAATCGTCTTTAATCCATACGGCAACAGATACGAACCGACAATGATAGGGCTCACACTTTAAACAGTGTTGTTATTCCGGCAATGGTTTATGACTGCTAGATGTGGAACGTACGGAAAGCTAATGCAGATAGACTCCGCGTTGCACAACAAAGGATGGAGCTAAGAACATTAAAGATTTCCATTCAAGACGAAATCCAAAAGGCAATGATCAGATGTCGAACCTCAATCTCTGACATTATTGATGTCGCTATTACAAAAATACAGATGTGCCGGCCATGTGGTGCGCATGCCAGATAACAGATGGACACGTAGAGTGACGTCGCTGTGACCATACGACTTCAGCCGTCCTCGCAGGTGGCCGTTGGTGAGATAAAGAGATGGCATAATAGAGACCCTGGACCAAACATGACACATAACGGCAACAGAGCGACATGAGACTACTCAACATCTGGCTACCTAACATCAGACACATGTGTGTGATTTAATAACACGATTTTCAGATTTTGAGATTTAAAATGTACAAGTGGATCAACCACTACCTCAAAAACAGAACGGCCAGAGTCCAAGTACAAGGGCAAATGAGCAAAAAGGTGACACTTGAGCAGGGAGTACCCCAATGGGGAGTACTGTCACCCACACTCTTCCTGTTGTATATAAATGATATTATAGAGAATATACCAAGAAAAGTTCATAGCTCAATGTTTGCAGACGATCTGGTTATGTGGAACTCTGAAAAGAATCTCACCATAGCAGGAAATCGGATGCAGCAGGTCCTAACATCGCTGGAAGAGTGGGCGAACTCATGGCTGGTCAGAATAAACGAGGACAAAACCACATGCACAATATTCTTGCTATCAATCAAACACCAAATTAAGTCTAAACGGCAAATACCTCCAGCCAAACGACAACCCAAACTATCTGGGAGTCACATTTGATCGGCGCATGACATGGAAAAGTCAGATCGAGAGAAACCGAATGAGAGCCAGAGAAAGAATGGCAATCATGAGGAAACTTGCTGGCACAAGCTGGGTAGCAGACGAAAGCATACTAAAGAAACTGTACACTGGAAGAGTGAGACCAGTTCTCGAGTATGGCATTGCGGCATGGACAACAGCAGCAAAGGCGAACTTCGATAAAGTTAGCAAACTCCAAAACCAAGCCATGAGAGTTATAACAGAAGGCATGAAGTCAACGCCAATTGTAGAACTTGAAAAGATTACAAAACTGCAATCCATGGCCGACACGAGAGACTGCATAGCCCAGCTGCAATCAGAGAAATTCAGAAGACTGACTGACCATCCAATGCACCAGAGACTAAACAATTTCGGAAATGGGAAGCTAAAGCGAAGAAACTTTGCAGAAATAGTCAAAGCAAAGATGCACGAAGACCCTATGAAAGCACTAACCACACCAAAGCCCATCCCTACTGTACGAAAACCTGCCTGGAGGTAGCGTATATTTCCAGAGGTGGTAGAAAATGTACCAGGTATTAGAAACACAAACTGCCAGACTGAAAAAGAAAGAAGAGATACTACCCCGAGTTTCATTACGGTAAACTACCCAAGCATGGACTGGACCCATGCATACACTGACGGTTCCGTAACAAATACAACACAGAATGGAGGGGCAGGAGCATTCCTGAGCCTACCAAATGGCAGTAAAATAGCACTGTCATTCGCTACTGGAAAATACACAAGCAATTTCAGAGCGGAGGCAGAGGCACTGAGGGCGGCAGTGGAAGAAATGGTGACAGGTAAAAGGAATGAAAGCCACATAGTCCTGCTTACAGATGTACTGGTCGTAGTCACAGCACTGAAAAGCCAGAAAAATACTTAACTTAATTAATTAAGAGCAGTACTATGTCGACTATGCCAGCAGGCCGCACCAAAAAGAGTAGTGGTGCAGTGGGTTCCATCTCACTGCAACATCCAAGGCAACGAGGAGGCAGACAGACTGGCAAAAGAAGGTGCAAAACTCCCACAACCTGATACTAGTATGACATACGAAGAGTCAAAACGGCTTATTAGAGCTAGATACATGACCAAATGGGAAACTGAACATACTGGCTACACAAAAAACGATGCCTATTACCAGCTGAACAGAAAAGAGCAGGTCGTGGTCTTCAGACTTCGCACTGGGCACAATAGACTCAGGTACCACCTATTCAACAAATTGAAGATAGGTCGCACCGACGAATGCCTGTGTGGTACCGGCAAAATGACCGCTGAGCATTTGCTGTAAAACTGCCCGACATACGAGGATCAGAGAGAGCAGGTGGGGCCATCACCAGTGGCAGCACTAGACAAGCTCTATGGCAGTGTCGACAGCCTCGGGATGACGGCTGCTTTTTTCGGAAAAATAATGGTTACTGTCTGACTGCGTACGATGAAGAAGAAGAAGATTTTGAGATTTGAATCTAAACTACCTCTTGAGACCCTTGACTCTGTCACGCATTTGTATATTAGGTATCTTTATACCCTTGTTAAGTGATATCTTTAGTTTTTCTGTAATTTCAAACAGACCAGATTCTGGTTAGAAATGCTGACTGTTTTTATGCTTTCTAACCTAAATTTGACGATAGGTAAAAAAAAAAAACCTCCGTTGCCTGGTTACAACTTCCGCTGGAGACCGTATCATCATGTAATTGCCATATATGGTCAGAAATAAAGAAGCTTTCGTCCGTCTCTGTCTACAGTGTAGTTATGTCGAGTATGATATATTTGTTGTTACTTTTTAGTTTGCAGCTTTGATGACATGCATTCACATCCGCTATTTATTAACAAAAGTCGTAAACAGAATCTTCTTCCCACATAGATCGGTTTGGCCCACGTTGAATATCTGTTGGTCATATGTCAGCAATCTGATGTGATTTGAGCAAGCTCGGGTATACATTAACTGGTTCAGCTCATCCACTTTAATATCGTGAAGATCGTTTTTTGTTTCTTGAAATCTGTTAAACCATGGCCAGTTAACTTCATGTTTATATTAATTTTTGTCTGGGATCAAGATACTGAGCAATGCGTGAGCTGTAGCAGTTAGCGACCTAAAACTGAACAGCGCATGAGCTGTAGCGATCAGATGTCCAAAGTTGAGCAGTGCATGAGCAGCGCCGTGTTGTGCTATGATACAGAGAAGCGGCTGCATCAGGTGGCACCGTAGGGGAGCGGCATTAGCAGCCAAATCAAAATAAAATTTGAACCATTCAATAATTACAAATATTTACACAACGATTTTCTTTATTCGTCTATGCTATTCCGATATTGATGTATACGGTTTATGCTTTTCCGATATTAATGTATACGGCTTATGCTATTCCGATATTGATGTATACGGTGTATGCTATTCCGATATTGATGTATACGGTATATGATTTATCGCACACCTCTGCCTCAACGCTTTCGGCACCCTTTGATTTCGGTTTCTGGTGCAGGTGCATTGTTGTCGAGCGCTCGCTGAAAGACTTTTGGTCTGACAGCGAGAAGCTATTATTTTTGTTTGTAATGTACCGCTCGGCCGCTCCTAAACGCTGAGGCGTAAATTATCACAAAATACTTTTTTCCTGGTTCTACAAAGCGTTGGAAAGTGCTAAAAAATGTTTCACAATTAACTATAAAACCATTGAGTGCTACTAGGTGGTCAAGCAGGGTAGATGCGTTAAGACTTTGACGATTTCAACTTTGCGAAATCTATGAACCATTATTCCAAATAATAGAAGACATCAACAGAGATGCAGAAAATAAAGTTAAAACAAGAGGGTTAGGAACAAATATGACAAATGACAAGTTTAAATGGGGTGTCATTCTTTGGCATGCTATTTTATTTGAAATAAATTTCGTCTTGAAGCTATTGCAATTTGTAACTATTCATTTGTTAGACTGTGTAAAGATGTTATCAGAAACCCAAAAAAAAGTTAAAAGTTACAGACAATCTAAGCATGATCAGATGAAAATTGCTGCTAATGAGATTGCAGAGAATTTTGAATGCAGTGCAGAATTTCCTGCCGAAACTGAAGTTAGAGCCTGAAGGAAAAAGCGTCAATTTGACTATGAGGAAGCTGTCGATTAACTCTTAACAGAGAATAAATTTATAATAAACTTTTTCAATTATATTCTGGACATTACCCTTAAATCTCTGGATGAACGATTCATGCTTCCGGAAACCCATAGAGAAAAATGTTTATATGACATTTTAAAACTCAAGGACATAAATGACACAACGCTAGAAAATTATTGTTTCAGTCTCCAGTCAATACTTTCGGTCGAAAATGAATCAGATATAAATGCAAATGATCTTCAAGAGGAATTACCTGACTTATCCCAAATGCTACCATTTTCTATGAAACCTTTGGAGGTTTTAAATTATTTGTGCCCAAATAATGTCAATACTTTGTATCCGAATATCGGTGTAGCTCTGATCTGAGAATTTCATTACTTTGTATCCGAATATCGGTGTAGCTCTGATCTGAGAATTTCATTACTTTGTATCCGAATATCGTTGTAGCTCTGATCTGAGAATTTCAATACTTTGTATCTGAATATCGTTGTAGCTCTGATCTGAGAATTTCATTACTTTGTATCCGAATATCGTTGTAGCTCTGATCTGAGAATTTCATTACTTTGTATCCGAATATCGTTGTAGCTCTGATCTGAGAATTTCATTACTTTGTATCCGAATATCGTTGTAGCTCTGATCTGAGAATTTCAATACTTTGTATCTGAATATCGTTGTAGCTCTGATCTGAGAATTTCATTACTTTGTATCCGAATATCGTTGTAGCTCTGATCTGAGAATTTCATTACTTTGTATCCGAATATCGTTGTAGCTCTGATCTGAGAATTTCATTAACACTCCCTGTCTATGTAGCTAGTGGGGAAAGAATTTTTTCCAAATTAAAATGAATAAAACATTAATTAAGAAGTTCAATAAGTCAAAGAAAACTTTGAAATCTGTCATTAATTTTTATTGAATCTTCATTGGCAGCTTCTCTAGACCACACATCCCTAATTAATGAGTTTGCTGGCTGGAAGAACACAGGAACAAAATGGTCAAACTGCATGAGTAGGTTCCCCAGAGAGGATCACTATCCCCTACCTTGTTTATCCTCTTCATTAATGATCTACCAAAACAGTTTAGACCACACATCCACAAGGCACTCCATGCGGATGACCTGGCTATATGGACCCAGGCAAAATAAATTGGGACCGCAAAAGCAAGAATGCAGGAAGCAATTAATGCAGTAAAGAAATGGGCAGACTCATGGGGTGTCACAATAAACAAAAAGCAAGACCCTCTCAACACTCTTCTCGCTCTCTACAAAGCCAGAGCAGGTCGACCTATATTTAGAAAATAGCCTACTTCCTAGAGAAAACAATCCTACATACCTAGGAATGAGATATGACAAAAGATTAACATGGGGCCCACACATAGAAGCTATTCAAAAGAAGGCCACACTCAGAGTAAGGCTGATGAAAAAACTGGCAGAGACACACTGGGGCGCAGATGCAAACACAGTCTCAGACAGGTTTACACTGGATACGTACGGCCAACACTGGAATGTGGCATGTGTGCCTATGCAACAGCGGCAAAGACCAACCTACAGAAACTAGACACGGCACAGAATACCTGACTCAGAATTATTACCGGAGGTCTGCGAATCACCCCAATTAGAGAATTTGAAGCAGTAGCAGGCCTCCAAAGCCTCGGTGAGCGCAGAGAAGTAAAAATACTAAACCTGACAGAAAAATACAAGCGAATGAATAAACATCCAGTGCAGGGAAAAGTCAATGAATTAACAAAAATCCGGATAAAAAGAACAAGTTTCAATCATCTACCAAAAGACCTTACAGCCAGGAACAGTGACATCATATCAAAATGTCCAACGACATGGGAAATGATACAAGTATATGAAAATACAGACCAACAGCCCAACTTCACGGTGGAAGTGAAAATACCAGGTATCGATGGAAAGGTGGAAGAATCAGACCATGCATTGAGAGAAAAAAAACCTAAAGTATATTGGAGACGCCTATCCTCAACCCATGTGGACACACGTCTACACAGATGGATCATCAGAGGAAGCATTGAGGAAAGGAGGGGAGGTACTCGTCATATTTCTACAGGATGGAACCGTTATAGAAAAAGCAAGTGCTGCCGGGGAACCCTCGACAAATCTAAGAACAGGCAATAATTGAAGCAGTGAAACTATTTGATGAAAAGGGGTTAAAGGATAACTGAATAGTGTTTTTGTGCGACTGCATGGAAATGTTGCAGGCCACACAAAGAGAACCACGAAATAGTATGGAAAGGGAACTGATACGCCAGCTAAACAAACTCTCAGACCACAATAAAATCACCCTCCAGTGGATTCCAGCTCACTGCGTCATACCTGGGAATGAATGGGCGGACAGGCTAGCCAGGGAGGGAAGACAAAGAGAGCAATTCATCCACCCAGTGTCACTGCCAGAAGTCAAGGCAAACATAAAAACAAAATATAAACAACAGTGGATAGAAAGAACAAACAGTAAATACCCACAAGACCCAATCAATAGACTGAATAGGAAACAGTATACCACAATGTTTCGTCTCAGAACAGGTCATTGCAGACTAAATGCACACATGCATAAAATGAAAGCAGCACAGACTGCACAATGCACATGTCAGAGAGGAACCCAGACTCCAGAAAACATCCTGCAAACATGTCCACTGCACCAAGACTCCAGCCAGAAGACCTGTGTCACTTCATGGAGGCAGCCCATATGGTGGCATAAAACGAGCATACGAAACCGAACGCAAAGAAGAAGAAGAAGAATTTGCTCAAGTTAAAGTTAGCAGGGTAAAACTGTAGTAGATTGTTGTAGTTGATATCATTGTATTAAAGTAGTTTATATTTTCTAAATAAAAATAGTATTCGTACATTTTGTGCAAAAAAAACAAAATCACAATCGAAGGATATTTTAAAGAAAAAACATTTAAGGGGCGGAATTTCGAAGACTTGCATCCTACTGAGAAAATCTACCGCACGGTACTGTGCATGAGCTGTAGCAGTCAAATACCCAATGTTGAGATGTACAGGAGCTGTAGCGAACATCTACCTAATGCTGAGAAGTACAGAAGATGTAGCGGTCAGCGACCCAAAACTGATCAGTGTATGCGCTGTAGCGATCAGCGACCCAAAACTGAGAAGTACAGAAGCTGTAGTGTTCAGCAACCAATTCTGAGCTGCGCCTGAGCTGTTACGGTCAGCGACCCAATGCTGACTGTTAACATCAGGGCCAGCGACCCAGAGTTGTTAAAACCCTCCTACATCTCCAGGTAGCGATCATGGATAACATACTGCAACAGGGCAGACTAACCAAGGCGAAGGGATTGAAAAGTGAAGGCTAACCCGGTAACCAGAAACATCAAGCTGAAGTCGGATGTGTCGGACCGAAAAGTGCAATTATCGCGGTCAAGTACTTAACTACCAAACAACGCATTCCGTTCTCTGGACTACATTCTTCTACTTACCCACGGATTGCTAGTTGAAGTTTTAGCCCGAGCGACGAGGAAAAGGAATAATATTTGTCTTTATCAGTTACTCACCTATGTCGGTCTTCATGGCATTGAAGAGACTGGTGGCATTGATGTGAGTAACATCCCAGCATAAAGACAAGCTAGTGATGGTTTAACCTCAACCTAAGTCACGAAATAAATTGCAATATCCAAATGAAAGCTGTCACGTTTGCATATACTTTCGCGCTAAACCTTGTTCTATTGTTACCTTTCTTGATCATCATCTCCTCGACGGGTCTACTTGTGATATCGTAAGGTTAAACGGATCATACAGATATGTCGCGTGAAATCGATCAGGAATGCAGGAAGTAGTGGAAAATAGAAACAAAAATATAAACGTAAGCTGCACACTAAATGGTGACGGCACTGGTAAGCGACCTTTAATCCTCAGCTCTACCATCCTCTCTCTCGTGGACCCAAGCAAAGGAAATAAAATCCTTAACACTTATCGTCTTTTTAAAATATTGATTTAAATAAACATCTGCCAAAAATATGGAAATGTCATTCAAACTTAGGAATCATAAACTGGTAGTTAGCAAGGTAGGTTAGAAATCAACTGGTGAGAACATATTCGAGATGACGTGTTAGAGGCTTCATCGTGCCAGGCTTAATTTTAAATGAAGGAATTCCCAGCTAGCGTTCTCGTTACCTTACTTCAATTGTATTATCAATTGGATTTACAGGAATAAATAATACTGAAATGAAACACACGCATTGCATTTTACGTACGATTAGTATACGAAACGATGGAAGGGACGACAAAGACATTTGTCCTATTTTCATACTCAAAAGACGTCACGTTGTGTCTTAGTTGTATGGGGGGCTGCGATATCTCCTCTTTTTCGCGCCGCTACACACAATTTCAGCTGCCTTCGTCTGGTACAGGGTTTTCCACTAGGATCCCTATTATTTCTTCTGGTACAGGGTTTTCCACTAGGATCCTTATTTTCTTCTTCGAGTACTGGGTTTCCCACTGCAATATCTATTATCTTCTTCGGGTACTGGGTTTCCCAATTAGATCCATATTTTCTTCTGCGGGTACTGGGTTTCCCACTAGGATCCCTATTTTCTTCTTCGGGTACTGAGTTTCATACTAGGATCCCTATTATCTTCTTTGAGTACTAGGTTTCCCACTAGGATCCCTATTTTCTTCTTCGGGTACTGGGTTTCCCACTAGGATCCCTATTTTCTTCTTCGGGTACTGAGTTTCCCACTAGGATCCCTATTATCTTCTTTGAGTACTAGGATTCCCACTAGGATCCCTATTTTCTTCTTCGGGTACTGGGTTTCCCACTGCGATCCCTATTTTCTTCTTCGGGTACTGGGTTTCCCACTGCGATCCCTATTTTCTTTTTCGGGTACTGGGTTTCCCACTAGGATCCCTATTATCTTACCCATACGACACTAGAGCATCTTGTTTACAGGGCCTGCATTTGGAGACGGAATAGGGTTTGCTCAGCTCTGGTTCTCTGACTTTAACCAAGCTGCAATAGGGCTCGCTCAGCTATGGTTCGCTGACTTTTACTAAGCAGCCATAGGGCTTGCTCAGCTCTGGTTCACTGACTTAGACCAAGCAGTCATAGGGCCTTGCTCAGCTCTGATTCTCTGACTTTAACGAAGCAACCAGTTATGAATCACTGGATTCTGTCAGCTCATTCACGCAGGTGCATCTTCAACGCCGAAATAAAAATGACACGATTAAGTAATAAGTGTTATGTACTGGTCTTTACTGTATGACAACGAATCATTTATAATTAAATAAATTATTTTGAAAAGAGAATGTGAACCTTTTGAAATAAGGATATTTAAAAGAACGAGGTGCATGTCTTGGAATTTATAATAAATAAAAAATGGAGCTCTGGAAAAAGTTGGCAGTAATAAGACAAAAGCAAAATATATAAATACAAGTAAAAATGTAACCAATTGAAATAAAAAATAAATATATAAATAACAATAAGAAATTAATTACAAATTTTAAAATTTAATTTTAAAAAACCTAAATTAATTAAATAGAATAATTAGTGAAATAAATAGGAAACAACTCAAATACTCGTATACTGGCTTTAGAAATAAAATAACATACTCGCTTCCAAATCCGTTGCTAAATTTCAGCAATTTACTATTTATCCCCCTTTAACTAAATGTAATTTAATGTTGTATGTAGGTGGTTGGTTGGTTGCTAGTGCCCACAATAGGTTGGTAACCCTTTTGTACGTCCTGTAAAGGACGGAACTTGTGGCAGAATGTAGTAGCTTTCCTGACATCCCGAGCGTGTTGATGAAGGTGGACAGGGGTCCTCCAGGCAATTGTGCTTATTGTGGTTATTTACCATGATGCCGTTATATTTCTCATGATATTAAATAAAGATTTAGCCATTCCTTTTCTCTTTGTTACTTCCCTCTCACCTCTACAATCGCTCGTAATTATATGTACCAGACACAAGTACCTGTCTACCTGTACTAGTATCATGCCGTCCACTTGGATATTAGTAAACTTAAACTAAAGTTCCAAATTGATGTCTCCAAAATTTAGGATGGTCGAAAAATAGATTTAATTTCATCGCTGAAAGCAGCGGTGACTTTGACAACTTGGAGGAGTTCAAAAAATCAAATGCTTTAGACTTTTTTCAACTCAGAATCACGCCCGTAATAGTACGGTCGTTTAATGAGGTAAGTGTGTTCATTCATCATCCATCCATTCATCCCTTCATACATAAATATATCCGTCCATTCATCTATCCATTATACAGTAGGCATATCCATCCCTCCATAAATTAAAAATAGTTTAATCCAATTCACCCGGTCATCAATCCAACACTCCGTCGGTTGATCCATTCACTCATCACTACTCAACCATCCATCCATAGATCCACGTATCCACAGATGCATTCAACAAACCATTTATCACGTATATCGAATTAGTTCTGCGTCTGCTCATGTGTCAATATATTCATGAATCCGCTAACCCATCTATCCACGATTTAACAATAAGTGATAGAATGAAACCTGCACATTGCTTAAACATGACAAGTCGAGACTTGCAGATTTTCACATGTGCAACCAGCGGCGTATCCTGGGCATCCGATGGCATGACTACATGCGCAACGTTGAGGTCTTTACTAAAACATGCCTCCATCCAATCTCATAAACACTTACCGGTGCCGTGTTTCTCTGTTCGGTCATGGTGTAGGGCTAGACCAGGAAACCCATGCCCACATGATACTACACAAGTCGTTCTTCTACGTCAACGTCTTACCCCGACCAGCTGGTGGCACAGAAAAGGCCGTCCCCAAACAGTATGGCTTCAGCAAGAAACAACGTCCTCCTCCTCCCTGGACTAGGTCTAAAACCACGCCACAGAAGTAGGTCATGTATGTGGCTTACCGGCTCAACGGGCCTCAGACGCCTAAGCGAACATTATTATATTATTATTAATAAAATGTGATGGCATGAGGCTGGCTACCTCACTCTGTAGAAACCTTAAGCCACCAACACCTTAACAGATATGAACCAGTCCAGTAATATGAGACTCATTTGTTTTCTAATAAGACCACGTCCAAGTTTGCTACCTGAAATATACGTACATTGAGCCCTCAACTTTCCAGAAATAAAATCGCATATGGCAGAAGCACTTGTGGAGTCAAAACCTTTTGATAACTGCAAAACTGACAATTTTGAAATTCAACACGTAGAAACAGCCACCAGAGGCAAAAAAGACACCCGACTTAGTTTTTAACTACAGAGTAAAATATGATTGAAAACGTTACCGACGGGGAGCTGTTTGGCTCAAGTTACCATCAGATTATCCATTGAGATCTTATAGCAGGGAAAGAAGTAAACATAAACACGCGAACATACAACTACTCTAAGGCAGATGTTAACAAGATTAAAGAGGCAGGGAGCCACATAATCTGGAAAGATATTGTCGGAGAAACAGATGTTGAACAAGATCCCTGAGCCTACATATATTTTTCAAAGAGGCATGACTACAGCGGGGTTAAGATTAATAGTATTACAGAGGAAATGGTTTTTAAAAAATTGGAGGGGTTGAAAGTGAATAAATTTCCAGGTTAAGATAGAATTCATCCAAAATTGATGTTTTAAATTAGAGACCAACTATCAAAACCATTGGCTGTATTATGTTTTCAATCAATTGCAAAAGAGATTGTTCCCCTGGATTGGAAAGATGCTGGAGTGATCCCCTTATTTAAAAAAAATTGACAAAAAATCCGATCCAGCACATTATAGACCATTGAGTTTAACGAGCATAGTCTGTAAATTGTTAAAGTCAATAATAAAAGAAAACATTGTAATGCATTTAGACAAGTTTAATCTAATCATAAATAGTCAGCATGGGCTTACTAGAAAGAGATCGTAATGAACAAATATGTTAGAATTCATGGAGGAGGTTACTAAAATGATGGATAAGAGGAGCCAGAAGATTTTATTTATCTATATTTTGCAAAAGCCTTTGATAGAGTACCTCATCAAAGATTATTTAGAAAATTAAAATCACATGGAATAGGTGGGGAAGTTGCCAAATGGATCGACAATTGGTTAAGCGGGAATAAGGCAGAGAGGGGACATAAATAAGGAGTACTCTGAGTGGTGTGAAGTGAAAAGTGGTGTGCCACAGGGCTCGATTTTGGGACCAATTTTCTTCTTGATATATATAAATGATTTGGACATTGATATGGATCCATGATTGCAAAATTTGCTGATGACACAAAACTATGCAGTAGTGTCTCATCTAAAACAGAAGTAGGTATAGTGAGGTCGGATATAGATAAAATTAGAGAATGATCTGTAAGCTGGCAAACGGAGTTGAATTTCTTCTTTTGGACAGAAGGTGTTGAGTATGCAGGTGGGGAGTCCTTATCGTAGAGGGGAGCTAAACGTGCTGGAAAGGATACAAAAAAGAGCGACAAAGCTGATTGTGGGATTCCAAAATTACAGTTATGAGGAAAGACTAAGAAAACCGGCTTATAGTGTCTAGAAAAGAGAAGAATTCGAGGTAATACAGGTTTATAAGACAATCAGAGGAAAGGATAAATTAGACTATAACACGTTTTTTTTCCAAATGCAACTACCTACAAGATCAAGAGGATATAGCTACAAATTAACTACAGAAAGGTCCAGATTAGATATTAGGAAATATTTTTTTATTCAGAGAGTGATGAATGCTTGGAATGCATTGTCACATGAAGTAGTGTAGGCAGGGACAATTAATGGATTTAAGAATAGATTGGATGCGCATAGCTTTTAGCGCAAGGTAATGTAAATGAAACTGGTTGTATACAGACTCTGCAGGGATCTAGTATAAACCCATTAAGTTAAGTTAAGTTTAGTAAAGAATAGTAAGAAACAAAACAAGTGCTGGTGGAAATGCGTAACTACGGCCTGGCAGAAACTAATATGGTTAGGAGTGAAGAAGGTGAAGCTGGACAGGGAGAAACTATCATCGGGGGACACTGAAGTAGTCGCACATCAAAAAGATAGCGTAGCCCTGATGTTTTTCACAGAAGCTGAAAAAGCCGTTATCGATTGGGAAACAGATTAGTACTAGCATGTTTTTTAAATGGCCAAAAAGAACAAGGGCCAATATTATCCAATGCTAGGCTCCAACAAATGGGAAAAACGACGCAGGGAGAAGGACATTTTACATCAGCATTACAGAATGATAGATAGTAGAATAAATAGGGTCATAACGATTTTAATGGGAAACCTAAGTACAAAGGTTTGGTAATGTTAACATCGGGTTTGAAGAGTTCGTGGGCAAATACAGAATTGGGTTTCAGAGTGAGCAAGGACAGTTACTGATGGACTTATGTGCTTGAAATCAACTGGTGATTGTGAGGAAGTATGTTTCCGTATAAAATAATACACAACGCTACTTGCCTATCATCAGAACACAGAACAGAAAATAACATTGACCATCTATGTATAAACAGGAAGTTCAGATCATCATTACAAGATGTGAAATAATACAAAAAAAAGGGTCAGATATTTATCTTCTGACAGCCAAAATATACTGGAACTCAAGAGGTACTCAACAACATATTTACTGGATTACTAAACAACCAGTTAATCAACATGACTTGGAGAAATGGACAGCTGTCCAAAGACTGGAAGAATGCACATGTTATCACCATCATGAAAGGCAACAAAACTCCATATGAACCAAAAAGCTATTGTCCCATCTCATTAGCATCACGCCTTTAAAAACTAGCAGAAAGACTGGTAAATGCACGCCTATACTGGCTCCTTGAGAGTGCAGAAATGCTTTGCAGGAACAGGCAAACTTCAGATAAGGTAGTTGCACAGAAGACGAGCTTTCCAGGTTAGTACATAAAATTCACAATGGGTTCCAAAATAAGAAATATACAGTAGCAGTCTTCGACTCACAACAGGCCTATGATCGAGAATGGAGAAAATGTGTCTGGATGAAGATGACTGACGTGGAGATTAGCAGAAAGCTGTACAACCGGATAAAATATTTCTTCATTGACCGAACAATCCAAACAAAGAAGAACAATGCAATCTCCTCTTAAGAAGTCTTAAAGGAATTGTTACCACATGGCATGGCTTTGAGCTGTACTCTTTTTCATGGAAGCTACTGTCAAATGAAATAAGAAATACCCGTACAACAGCATAAAGAAACTAACAGGCAAATATAAACATGTAAATGGCTTTATAAAAGATAATGCAGACCAGTTGATTAGCAGCACCAACGAAGAAACAAAGGGATAGGCTGAATATTTTGCAGAACTATTACACCGCCCGGCTCCTTTCAGGCAGCGAATTCCGATCTACTGGTAAATTGCGAAAGGCCATCAGTAGAAAAATTTTAAGGCTTCTGAAAGACGACAAAGCGATCGGTACAGATGAAATCTCAGCGGAAGCGATCAAAGCGGACATTGAAACTTCAACAATGATGTTATACAAACTACTCGGTCAAGTCTGTGAGAGGTACGAAATATCTGGAAAGAATGCTAAGAAATTAAGTTGCAAAAGAAGGGAGATATACATCAGTTATAGAGGAATAATGTTATTATTGGTACCGGGGAAAGTTTGAATATGATCATTCTTTAGAGATTAAAAAAAGCCATAGATGACCAGTTGAGGGATGAATAGGCCGGCATTCAACAAAATCGGACTTGTACAGACCAGGAAGCATAACAGAAAAATAATTGAACAAAGTGTGGAATGGAACTCATCGCTTATTATAGGATTTGTGGATTACAAGAAAGCTTTAAACAGCTTGCACATGGTGTAAATGGGAGTTGCTCAGACACTATGGAGCACCGCGAAGTTCTCTCATGTAATTCCGAAAATAAATGAAACAACGAGATGTCGAGTGCTACATGAATATCAATGCCCGAACCTTTCGAAAAAAACAGGAATTCGGCAGGGTTGTCTACTATCACCATTACTCTTCATGCAGGCCATTGACTGGATTATGAAGTCGACATTATCGTTAAGCGACAACGGCATTAAATAGACATTGGCGAGATAACTTGCAGATCTCGACTTTGTCGATGATTTGGATTGTCTGTCACTTACCTACAACCAAATGCAAAATAAGATACGTATACTCTAAGAGAGGTCACCACAATTGGGGCTAAAAATTCACAGAGACAAAATACAGGTTTTGAAAATAAATCCAATTAGCAATGACAGAATTATGTTGAGAGCCATCCACTTTCAGAATGTGTAGTCTATCTCTAACCTTGGCAGCACTATAGACATATTAGTAGGCACATAAAATGATGTTCAGTTAAAAATACAGAAGGCACGTCTGCTTGATGTGAGGTAGTCAATTGTTGAGTAGTCTCATGTCGCTCTGTTGCCGTTATGTATCATGTTGGGTCCAGGGTCTCTATTATGCCATCTCTTCATCTCAGCAACGGCCACCTGCTAGGACGGCTGAAGTCGTATGGTCACAGCGACGTCACTCTACGTGTCCAGTCCATATGTTATCCGGCATGCGCACCACATGGCCGGCACATCTGTATTTTCGTAACAGCGCGACAACTTTGATGTTAGAGAATGAGGTTCGATATCTGACCTCTGCGTTGCAGATTTGGTCTTGAATGGCAATCTGCAATTTACTTCACCCCGTCGCTCGTTGGGCAAAGTGGTCTATATGCATCAACTATCGATTTATTAAATTTGAGATCGTGATCTCTTGGCCCAAGTAGATATACGAATTTACGTTTCCGACATGATAATCTCTAAGGTACATATCTCCTTTTGGACAGAAAGTATTGAGTATGAACTGAGTTGCTTTTTCTATCGATTTGTAGGCCAACTTCAACGCTTGCTTTGCTGAGTTCATTTAGGCTTTTCTCCGCTTCTTTGATGTCGTGACTGATGATGACTATGTCATCAGCACATCTCAGATGAGTAAGAATTTCCCCGTCTATATTTATACCCATATCCCCTCCGTCCATGTGTTTAAAGACCTCCTCAAGGGCCTTTGTAAAGAGATTTGGTGAGATTGTATCACCCTATCGGACGCCATGTTGTATCGGCATGCTGATAGGTCTATATAATAGTGTGATATTCATTGTGCATCCGCTGTTGATCTCCTGTCTCGGCTGAGCGTATGTTTCTGCAATTCCCTGATTTATCAGAGCATTCAGCACTGAAGTTATTTCGATATCAAAAGCCTTCTCATAATGTGTTCGTGGATTGCAAAACCTTCAACTCCAACGTAAAATGCGTTCAATTATATGGCTCTAAAACATGGACGACAGCACAGATACTTATTAAAGGTATAGACTTTCGTAAATGGTTGCCTGCGCAAGTTACAAGGGTGGGAATGGTACGACTAGATCATCAACGGGGAACTGATGGGGGAAACGTGACACATACCTGTGGAGCACGCGCAAAATACGAAGGAGGCAATTATGATGGATATGCAACACATTACAGAAACCAGTGAATAACATTACTAGACAAGCTCTGTTCTGAAATCCACTGGACATAAGAGAAGTAGAGAAATACGGAGACACCCATGCAATAGGGAACTGGAAACATATGCGAAGGCAGCAAACAGGACGTGGACAGAATTGGCTCAGATGGCTCATGATAAGAAGACTTGGCAAGTGGTTGTTGATAACCTATGCTCTAAAGTGAGCTGATAGGTTTTTGAATGATTGATTGAAAAGAATGTTATTAATGGAAAGTTCATTATTTCGATCACCGTGCATTAATTAGGAATTGGAAGTGGTCGGCCACTTTAAATATATGGGCTCAGTTGTCAGCGATGAGAAATATTGGCCAGAATAGCACAGACAACACTGGTACTTGCACGTGTGTAACAAAATCTGGCAAGACAATTAGCCATGTACACGAAGATCAGATTAATGCGTAAATTAGTCCTTCAATATTTCTCTATGCATGTAAGACATGGACAATTACACCTGTCCGGCAGCTGTGGGTACAGGTTTTGGAAATGAGATGTTTCCAGACAATGTTTAAGCTTTCCTACAAAGACCAGGAAACGAATGAGAAAAAAACAAGAACAAATTAAAACAGCAATAGACCTTTTTGTCAACGGTAAAACGACGGAAACTGGCTTTCGCCACACATTGGGATCAATGGCAGGGCGCACGTAGGACGTCGGAGAGGTCGTCCCAAAAAGAGATCAGAGTAGACACAACCAAACGGTCTCTGACAGAGAGGGATATCGTGAGTTTCGGGGTGTCTTCACGTGTGCCCCAACGACTTCACCTGTTACGGGATGATTTGACTTGACATTAATAATATTGTCGCACATCATTTCTGTTGATGCACATCATTTATGTTTTCGGACATTAGTTCTGTAGTTGTTAAATTACTTATGTTACGAACATTATTTATATTTTACATTAGTTCTGTAGTTGTATATTTCTTCTGTTCACGAACATTATTTATGTTTTCATCATCACATATATCATGTCCTTTGTAGAACTTCGCTCCCATCACAGTCTGTCTGAAGGAAATACTTTCTCTTGCCAGCCTCCGCCACAGTCATACTCAGGCATTCCTGGATATCTTGGTGCCATCATCTTCTTGTCTACCTCCTTTCTCTTTTGCATGACACAATACCTTCCATCACCGCTCTCTCGAGACCGTTGTGTCTCTTGATGTGAGACCCCCTAATCGTAAATGGGTCGAAACTTTCAATGTTCTCGTCTTCTCGAACATTTCTCATTATACATTCCGCATATATGTTGTACAGATAAGGTGAGCGGATACATCCCTGTCGTACTCCCTTTTGTACTGCAAACCAATCTGATATTGAGCAGATACTCGGACAGCGGCTTGTTGATCTTGCTATAAAGTTTCAATGGGATGGACAATATTCAAAGGAAATCCCATTTCCTTCATCATTCTCCACATATTTTGATGTTTTACCGCATCGAGGGCCTTGGTATAATCAATGAAACATGTGTACAGGTCTACATTAAACTCTCTACATTTTTCGTAGATATTCCTTAAATTTAATTTTGTCCCTAGTTCCTCTGTCTTTCCTAAAACCTGCCTGGACTACGTGAATTTAAGATTCAAACCTGGGATCAAGATGCTGAGCAGCACATGAACTGCAGTGGTCAGCGACCACTAGCTGACTGCTAGCGTCAGGGCCAGCGAACCAACGCCGCCAAGACCCCTCTACACCTCCACGCGGTGATCATGGATAACAGACTGCAGCAGGGCAGACTGGCTAAGGAGAAGGGATAGAAGAGGGAATGCTAACCCGGTTCTAAAAAAATGCTTGCTGAAGTCGGATGTGGTGGACCGAAAGGTGCAAATATCGCAGCCAAGCTGTAAACTACGACACAACGCATTCCGTTCTCTGAACTAAATTCTGCTACTTAAGCCCTTTCAGGGTTTGGTAGTGGGAAATTGAGAACGAACGAAGAAGAAGAGGAAGAACATTCAAACCTTGTCTCTATCCTTTTTAATAGGATTCACAAGAGTATCTTGCTTGCGTGGTAGTTCGTGCACAGCTTCAGGTTGCCTTTTTCGGGGAGGGGAATATAAATTGATTTCTGCCATGCTTCTGGCCACTCTGCGCTGTGCCATATCTGTTTACACAGCTTGGGATAGACTCGAGCACATGCCTCCCCGCCTGCTTGTATTAGCTCTGCTGGGATATCATCACATCCTGGGGACTTTCCCTTTTTCAGCTTTTTGATTGCCGAGCGTACGTCTTCCAATGTTGGTTCGGGTTTCTTCTCATTCTTTGGTAGGATCGTAAATGAGCGCTTTGTGTTTTAAATTTTATTTATATTGTTGTATATTTCTTCTGTTGACGAACATTATTTATGTTTTATATCTTTGTTATGGTGATGTATATTTCTTTTATTGACGAACATTATTATTTATGTTTTATATTATTTCTGTTGTATATTTCTTCTGTTGTTTGCACATTATTTCTGTAGCTGTACATTCATTTTTTTGTCGCACATTATTTCTGTAATTGCACAAAACGTCTGTTGTTGAACATAATGTTTGTTGTTGAATATTATTTCTATGTTTGTAAATTTATTATGTTTTCGTACATTATTTGTATAGTTGCATATTTATTATGTTGTCGAATATTATGTTCATATTTGTATATTTATTCTGCTGTTGCACCTTATTTCTATAGTTGTATATTTATTATGTTGTTGCACACTATTTCAGCTGATGTACGTTACTTATGTAGTCACACATCACTTCTGTGCAACACTTTATTTCTATGGTTCCATGTTATTTCTGTTGTTGGACATTGTTTTTGAAGTTTCACTTTATTTCTGCAGATCTATATTTCTTCTATTGTTGCCAATTATTTATATAGCTTTACATTTCTTCTGTTGCAGCACATTATTTCTATATTCGCATGTTTCTTCCGTTGCGTGAATGATTTTAATAGCTTTACATTTCTTCTGTTGCAGCACAATATTTCTATATTCGTATGTTTCTTCCGTTGCGTGAATGATTTTAATAGCTGTACATTTCTTCTGTTGTTACACATTATTTCTGAAGTTGTATTTTTTATGTTAACGCACATTATTTCCGTTACTGTGAATTACTTCTTCAGTTGCGCATTATTTTTGGTGCCCTTTATTTCAGATTTTTGCTCTTTATTTATGTATCTGTACATTTATTCTGTCGTTGCACATTATTTATTTTGTTGCACGCTATTTCTGTTGTCGCACAATATTTCTGTCTGTTGCATATATTTTCTATTGTTGCATATTACTACTGCTGTTGCACATTTTTTCTGTCGTCGCACATTATTTCTGTTGTCGCACAATACTTCTGTTCTTGTACATTTTTTTCAGTTGACGCGCAATATTTCTGTTTGTTGCATATTTTTTCTATTGTTGCATATTTTCCGTTGTTACACATGTTTTCTATTGTTGCACACTATTTCTGTTGTAGCATAATTTTTCCAATGTCGCACATTACTTCTGTTGCATATTATTTCATTGTTGCACATTTTTCTGTTGATGTATGTATCTTCTGTTGATGCACGTGATTTTTGTTGTATACTATTTTGGTTGTTGTATATTTCTTCTTTAGTTGTTCATTTTTTGTTTAGTTGCCTATTTCGTTTGTCTTCGCAAAATATTTCTGAAGTTGTACATAATTTGTATTGTTGCACATTATTTATGTTGCTGTTCGTAACTAATGGCGTGGGATTGTCAGAGTGTCTTCACGTGTATACCAACGATCTGATGGATAATGGGATGAACTGAACTGAACATAACTATTGTTGTTGCACGATATTTCTGTTGTCATCAAATTACTTCTGGTGTTCCACAATATTTATGTTGTCGTCAAATTACTTCTGTTGTCGCACATTATTTCTGTTGTCGCACGTTATTTCTGTTGTTGCACAATATTTCTGTTTTCGCCAAAATACTTCTGTTGTTGCACATTGTTTCTGTTTTTGTACAATATTTCTGTTGTCATAAAATTTCCTCTGTTGCCGCACATTATTTCTGTTGCACAATATTTCTGTTGTCATAAAATTACCTCTGTTGTCGCACATTATTTCTGTTGTCGCACATAATTTCTGTTGTCATCAAATTACTTCAGTTGTCGCACAATATTTATGTTGTTAAATTATTTATTCTGTTGCACATTATTTCTATTGATGTAGAGCCTTGCACTTTACTTTGAGAGTGTGAAAAATGGCGTCATGAACGAGATGTTGCTGCTCCAGTTCTTAAAGAACAAACAAGAGATTATACATTTCACTATACACAACTTTACGGACTCACGTCGATACAAGTTTGTATATATTTTGTTATTTTGTTTAAACTTACATTAATATTGTTATAACGTGTTTTCTATTATATGTTTATTTTTGTTTTGTGTCATCTATAGTAGTTATATTTTTATGTTTTGGCATCTAATGCATTTATATGTTTAAGTTGTGTCTTCTATTGCATATTATTTTTATGTTGTGGTATCTATTGTATTTATATTTGTATTGTTGTTTTGTATGTTCATTCTCAATCTCTCGCTACCAAACACTGAAATGGCTTAGGTAGCAGAATTTAGTCCAGAGAACGGAATGCTTTGTGTCGTAGTGTACAGCTTGACTGCGATATTTGCACCTTTCGGTCCAACACATCCGACTTCAGGAAACACGTTTTTAGTACCTGGTTAGCATTCCCTATTCGATCCCTTCTCCTTAGCCAGTCTGCCCTGCTGCAGCCTGCTATCCAGGATCACCGCGTGGAGGTGTAGAAGGGTCTTGGCAGCGTTGGTTCGCTGGCCCTGACGCTAGCAGTCAGCTATGGGTCGCTGACCACTGCAGCTCATGCGCTGCTCAGCATCTTGATCCCTGATATTATTATGTTGTGTTATCTCTAATATCGATATTTGCGTGCTGTATGGATTACTATTTTGTTGTGTTGTGTCGTTTATTATGGCATTATTATATATGTGGGGTCAATTTAGTTCATCCAAATAAATGAATGAAATCAAATTGTTACCGGATAGGAAAGAAATGAAAAAAAAGGTAGCAATGAAACATTATTTGTACTAAAAAGCGAGCAATGAGAAGATTAAAGAAATGAGGATTAGAATCAATGAATCAATATTCTGTAAGTGCAATACACGGCACAGGAGGTCGAAACCAGAGCTCTCCAGTTTGATCTGTGTGACGTCACATTTAAGTGCCATACACATCACATAAGACAGCAACCAGTGATCTCCAGTTTTATCTGTGTGACGTCACATTTAAGTGCCATACACGTCACATAAGACAGCAACCAGTGATCTCCAGTTGTATCTGTGTGACGTCACATTTAAGTGCCATGCACGTCACATAAGACAGCAGCCAGAGATCTCCAGTTTTATCTGTGTGACGTCACATTTAAGTGCCATACACGTCACATAAAACAGAAACCAGTGATCTCCAGTTTTATCTGTGTGACGTCACATTTAAGTGCCATACACGTCACATAAGACAGAAACCAGTGATCTCCAGTTGTATCTGTGTGACGTCACATTTAAGTACCATACACGTCACATAAGACAGCAACCAGTGCTCTCCAGTTGTATCTGTCTAACGCCAGTCTTTTCAGTTCATGTATGTAGTTCAAGCCCATAGTGGAACCTACTCTATCTTCTGTTCGGCTGAGAGTTTCTTTCGGTCTTTCTCTGTTCTTGCTGACAATAGAGCATGTGCGTTACACGAGGCAGCTTCAAAACGTTCCCGTAATTAGTGGATTGTATAGAAATAAGTTGAAATTAAATTATCTACGTTACATTTCCTTCAAAGTAGTTCCCTTCCGCAAACTACACACTTTTGCCAACGTGCATACAGCTGCTGGAAACATTCGTGGAACTAATTCGTTGACACGTCTCTCAGCTTTCTTGTTGTATTGATGGTAACGTCCTCAGCATCCTTAAATCAATGTCCTCTCAGTGCCGATTTCAGTAAGGGAGCAAGAAAAAAATCAGTCGGGGCCAGGTCGGGAGAATATGGAGGATGTTCCAAAGGTAATTACATTGTGATTTGCGCAGCACCCCTTCACCAGTAGGGATCAATGTGCTGGCGCATTGTCATGCAGCATAAACCAACTGTTTGTTTTCCACTTTTCTTGTCGTTTTCTTCTGATTTCATCTTTTAGATGACGGAGGATGTTAACGTAAATTTCCATGTTAACCGTTCGGCCTTCAGGAAAGAAATCATGGTAAAAAATATCCTGGAAATTTAAAAAAAAATTGTTATCTACTCTATATACTTTTATCTACTCTATAGCCCTGCCCAGTTTTACTCACCGAGTTTCTAAATATTACATTTGTAAATTATCATTTACGAATGCTTCTGTGCAGCGTTCCCATGCTGGGGATTAGTACAAGTAATTCAAGCATAACCATCGATGACTTTACTGTTTAAAAACAGCTAATTAAGAGGCGCAATTTCTTTGAGGATTTCTCTGCGCCGCACCAACAACCCTAATGACTTACGTCCTTGGTCCACAGCCTACTGTAGATAAAGATCTTCTGATGCACTTATCAATCCATTTGAAACGTTACATTCCGAGGCTGACTTGATAAAGTAATCCCCATGTGTCAATTATCATTGCAACTATAATAGCATGTTCGGGAAACAAAGATGGATATGCAGTTTGTTGCAGTGCATGATTCTGTGAGATGATCTCTCTCAACAGTGATTTGTTGTGTTTTGGTTTGTGTATTTCTTTCATTACTCTGCGTGGAGTATGGGTTGATTAAAAAACCCATGCCTGGTCCATAGCCTTCTTTAGATAGTTCGTCTTACTCACAGTAAAAAATCCTTTAAATCGCCACATTCCACCGCCGACTAAATAGGAACTCATGTTGTGCCATTGTTTTTTAATCAATCCATGCCCCACACATAGAGATAAAGCAAATCCACGGTGCAAAACATAACAAACCACTATTGAGAGTGATCGTTAACAAAATCCTGCTCTGAAACTAACTGCATTTACATCGTCGTTTCACGAACACGTTATAGTTGCACTGATAGTTGACACAGGAAAGTTCCGTTATTTAGATGTGGAAATGTGACGTTTTAAAGTAGACTCTGCTCGGTCTGTCTTTGATGGTTAGGTTATATATTGATTGCATTATCCTTTGTTGTTTATCGTTTCAATTGAATGAGGTAGCTTGCCTCAAAGGGGATTTCCCATTTCCCCACTCAATCGCTTCCTACAATGTGTTTGGCAGGTCACAGTGTTACACTTATTTTGTCCTCTTTCAGACCGTTACTTACTAACCTGTAAACATATTTGAATACAGCTCTTAAATAGGTATAGAAATTGCTTTAGCATGTATTGATAACAGTTTCCCGTTGTAATCATTGCGTGTGTTTTCATCACTTTATCAACTATAATTCGCCAGTGGTAATCTCTATTACTTTTCATGTGAACTGAAACGTGTTGAATATATGATGTTCTTCATAGGCCAAGAACCTTCAACCCGAATTCCGTTTCTGAATTCGATCCTGCAAAATTTAACAGTCTACCAGGTTGTGAAGGTTACTTTGCGAGATTTAATAGCACAGTCTATACAGGGTCATTGCCCTTGTGTTCAAAGTTCATCAATGGGGTAACTATAAAAAGCTATTTATTAACATGCGCTTGACTTTGTCTTACTATTTGTAAAATATGCAATATCAAACAGTTGCACACTAATTAATTAAGTTTTTACAGTACAAGAATTTAGGTATATTGGAACTATTTTAACTGAGGATGACAGACTCCAAAGAGAGATAGCAACGAGAGTGCACATGGTAAACGCTGTCATTTACCATCTGTATCCACTACTAAGACATCCCAAGATTTCTCTTCAATAAAATATCATGATCATGTCATTCAGTCCTATGTCTGGTCAACAAGCTCATGGATTTTGGTCTTCCATTTCTGCCTATCCTCTGCAGTCGTCTTCAGCTCAGTGTACGTCTTCAGCTCAGCGTACGTCATCAGCTCAGCGTACGTCTTCAGCTCAGCAAACGTCTTAAGCTCAGCGTACATCTTAAGCTCAGCAAACGTCTTAAGCTCAGCATACGTCTTAAGCTCAGCATACGTCTTAAGCTCAGCATACATCTTAAGCTCAGCGTACATCTTAAGCTCAGCGTACATCTTCAGCTCAGCGTACGGCTTCAGCTCAGCATACATCTTAAGCTCAGCGTACGTCTTAAGCTCAGCGTACATCTTAAGCTCAGCGTACATCTTAAGCTCAGCATACATCTTCAGCTCAGCGTACATCTTCAGCTCAGCGTACATCTTCAGCTCAGCATACATCTTCAGCTCAGTGTACATCTTCAGCTCAGTGTACATCTTAAGCTCAGCATACATCTTCAGCTCAGTGTACATCTTCAGCTCAGCATACATCTTAAGCTCAGCGTACATCTTCAGCTCAGCGTACATCTTAAGCTCAGCATACGTCTTCAGCTCAGCGTACATCTTAAGCTCAGCGTACATCTTCAGCTCAGTGTACATCTTCAGCTCAGCGTACATCTTAAGCTCAGCATACATCTTAAGCTCAGCGTACATCTTAAGCTCAGCGTACATCTTAAGCTCAGCGTACGTCTTCAGCTCAGCGTACATCTTCAGCTCAGTGTACATCTTCAGCTCAGCGTACATCTTAAGCTCAGCAAACGTCTTAAGCTCAGCGTACATCTTAAGCTCAGCGTACGTCTTCAGCTCAGCATACATCTTAAGCTCAGCAAACGTCTTAAGCTCAGCGTACATCTTAAGCTCAGCGTACGGCTTCAGCTCAGTGTACGTCTTCAGCTCAGCGTACATCTTCAGCTCAGCGTACATCTTCAGCTCAGCGTACGTCTTCAGCTCAGCGTACGTCTTCAGCTCAGCGTACGTCATCAGCTCAGCATACGTCTTCACAGCCGTATCTCCGCAAGCTTGATACAAAAAGGAATTTCTAGGTCTTCCCCTCTCTCTCCTTCCCTGTATAATGTCCTCCAAGACTTTTTTGAAAGGGCCCGCTCGCCGAAGATAATGTCCCAACCAGCCAGGTAGATTTCTTTTATTCTTCCATTTCAACTTTCTTTCTGCTCCCATCTCCGCCAATACCTTTTCATTTGATTTCTTCTCGGACCAGCTCACTATTTGCATCTTTCGATAACACCCGATAACAAAAGCCTCCAAGTATTTTTCCTCTCTTTTATTTATAGTCCATGTTCCAGGGTCATACATTGCCACAGTCCAAACATATGTGAAGATTCTGTTTCTTAGAGACATACTAATCTTATTGGATGTAAGGATTCTTTGTTTCTCTCTAAACACGTTCTTTGCCAGTGCAATTCTAGATCGTATTTCTCTATAGCATCGTGTATCTTCTGTTATTGTTTGACCAAGATATGGGAATTGGAATACCTGCTCGACTTCTTTCCCTTTTATGGTTACTTTTACACTGGTTGGTCTTTGGCTATGAGCATAGTCTTGGTCTTCTCTATGTTTAGCCACCTGCAGAATGCGATGTCTACGAAAGGTCACTACAACACCAAAAGAGACAGAATAACAAATACAAATATTCAAGAAAAGGTTGGAACAATTCCCTGCCTATAGTACATTGAGCTACAGAAAATGAATTGGTTTAGACCCATTCTGGGAATTGAACCAGACCGCATTGTTCATGCAACCTTCTACGGGAGAACATCAGTAAGAATAGCGAGAGGTAGACCGAGGAAAAGGTGGACAGACGACGTAAACGAGATCTGCTGTAAAGTGGGGATAAATATGACTATGGCCACAAGAGAGACGAAAGACAAACACATACCAAGACACTGGGCCACACACCGGTAGATAGTGAGACGACAAAAGACAAACACATACCAAGACACTGGGCCACACACCGGTAGAAAGTGAGACGACAAAAGACAAACACATACCAAGACACTGGGCCACACACCGGTAGAAAGTGAGACGACAAAAGACAAACACATACCAAGACACTGGGCCACACACCGGTAGAAAGTGAGACGACAAAAGACAAACACATACCAAGACACTGGTCTTCAACCCGGTAGAAAGTGAGACGACAAAAGACAAACACATACTACGACACTGGTCTTCAACCCGGTAGAAAGTGAGACGACAAAAGACAAACACATGCTACGACACTGGTCTTCAACCCGGTAGAAAGTGAGACGACAAAAGACAAACACATACCAAGACACTGGTCTTCAACCCGGTAGAAAGTGAGACGACAAAAGACAAACACATACCAAGACACTGGTCTTCAACCCGGTAGAAAGTGAGACGACAAAAGACAAACACATACCACGACACTGGTCTTCAACCCGGTAGAAAGTGAGACGACAAAAGACAAACACATACCACGACACTGGTCTTCAACCCGGTAGAAAGTGAGACGACAAAAGACAAACACATACCACGACACTGGTCTTCAACCCGGTAGAAAGTGAGATTGACGAAAGAAGGAGATCCCAGTAAACAATTACGTTTTCATCATTATCAATGGCTGGTACGCTGTCGTGACAGTGTGTAATGGTCGACAGGCGCTGATGGTTTATCCAATTTTCATGGTGAAAACAAGCATTAGTGTAAGAAGTAACAGAGAAGAGAGAGAGAGTTAGAGGGGTCTAGAGAGAGAGATAGAGTGCGTATTTATTCTACCACACGTCGTCAAGTAGGTAGGATTGACAGATTATACACGGAGTTTTATTGTGAGTGGTGATTATGTTTGCTTAGGCGTCTGAGTCCTGTTGCCTCATTCGTCCACATCCATGATCCACTGAGCGGCGTGGTTCCAGGCTTCGTCCAAAGCAGAGGTGGAGGTTTCGGCCTCTTCTGCACCTGCAGCCGGTCGGGGGAAGAGTTTTGGCGCTAATGAATGTCACGTGTAGAATCTTGTGGGCCAGAGTTTCTTGGCCCAGCCGTACAACATAACGGAACAAAGAAACTCGGCGGTGGTCAAGTGTTTCCTGGCCCAGCCGTACAACATAACGAAACGAAGAAACTCGTCGGTTGTCAAGTGTTTCCTGGCCCAGCCGTACAACATAACGAAACAAAGAAACTCGGCGGTGGTCAAAAGTGTTTCCTGGCCCAGCCGTACGACATTACGGAACAAAGAAACTAGGCGTTGGTCAAGTGTTTCTGAAATTAGGAGGATGCCTGTCTTATATATGGAAAAGTCAGATCGAGAGAAACCGAATGAGAGCCAGAGAAAGAACGGCAATCATGAGAAAACTTGCTGGCACAAGCTGGGGAGCAGACGAAAGCATATTAAAGAAACTGTACACTGGAAGAGTGAGACCAGTTCTCGAGTATGGCATTGCGGCATGGACAACAGCAGCAAAGGCGAACTTCGACAAAGTTAGCAAACTTCAAAACCAAGCCATGAGAGTTATAACAGGAGGCATGAAGTCAACGCCAATTGTAGAACTTGAAAAGATTACAAAAACTGCAATCCATGACTGATAGAAGAGACTGCAGAGCCCAGCTGCAGTCAGAGAAACTCTGAAGACTGACTGACCATCCAATGCACCAGAGACTAAACAATTTAGGAAATGGGAAACTAAAGCGGAGAAACTTTGCAGAAATAGCCAAAGCAAAGATGCACGAAGATCCCATAAACGCACTAACAACACCAAAGCCCATTACTACTTTACGAAAACCTACCTGGAGGTAGGATATATTTCCAGAGGTGGTAGACAATATACCAGGTTTTGGAAACAAAAACTGCCAGACTGAAAAAGAAAGGAGAGATACTACCCTAAGCTTTATATCGAAAAACTACCCAAGCATGGACTGGACCCATGCATACACCGACGGTTCTGTAACAAACACTACACAGAACGGAGGGGCAGGAGCATTCCTGAACCTACCAAATGATAGAAAAATAACACTGTCATTCGCTACTGGTAAGTACACAAGCAATTTCAGAGCGGAGGCAGAGGCACTGAGGGCGGCAGTGGAAGAAATGGTGACACATAAAGAAAATGAAAGCCATATAGTCCTGCTTACAGATGCTCTCGCCGTAGTCACAGCGCTAAAAAGCCAGAAAAACACTGAGCTTAATGACTTAAGAACAGCACTCTGTCCACTATGCCAGCAGTCCGCACCAAAAAGGGTAGTGGTACAGTGGGTCCCATCACACTGCAACATCCAAGGCAACGAGGAGGCAGACAGACTGGCAAAAGAAGGCGCAAGACTACCACAAACAGATACTAGTATGACGTACGAAGAGTCAAAACGGCTTATTAAAGCCAGATACATGACCAAATGGGAAACCGAACATACTGGTTACACCAAAAACGATGCATATTATTAGCTGAACAGAAGAGAGCAGGTCGTTGTCTTCAGACTTCGCACTGGCCACAATAGACTGAGGTACCACCTATTCAACAAATTGAAGATAGGTGGAACCGACGAAGGCCCGTGTGGTACCGGGAAAATGACCGCTGAACATCTGCTGCAGAACTGCCCGACATACGAGGATCAGAGAGAGCAGATGTGGCCATCACCAGTGGAACCACAAGACAAGCTCTTTGGCAGTGTCGACAGCCTCAGGATGACCACCGCTTTTTTCGAAAAAATAATGGTTACTGTCTGACTGCGTACGAAGAAGATCAGCAATTCTAGTCAGGTTGGAGTTAGGGGCAACAAAAGAACTGACATCTTGATTTTTCTGACACCGATAATCGGCCCACAAGAAATTAGTAGGACTGACATGTTGAAGTATGTCAATGCATTGTGTTGGATGAGGATACCGCAATGAACGAATCAGCAATTCACAGACTGCAGAGATTTGAAATCAAACGAGGTTCAAGCAGAGTTAGGCACAAGAGAGGACGGAGTAGAAGCGTGTAAAATCAGCCAACTAGAGTGACCATCTGTATATTTACCCTTCATGATTTACTGAAAGGAACTGATTACCTATAGGTATACCCAGAGTGGGGTAAGTCGATTCTTACAAACATAGCAGGGACAGCTGTGGTGACATGAAACTGTTATGATACAAATTGGAGTAGTGATAAAGATGTTACCCAGAGGGATAATAACACGTATAATGAATGTGACAATTATAATACATTTCAGCAATTTCTTCGCTCTAATATCACTGTGAGTTGTGGCCGTTTGAATCTACTATTTCCAAAAATAATAAATGGGACTATCAATTTCATATTTCACCATCTGAAATTTACTGGTGACAGGTATGGTATGAATGTGCAAACAAAAAATATCATATTCATTTATATAAATAATTACAGCATTTAATGGCTTACAAAGTCCATGATACTTACAGTAACAGCAGACACATGTCCGCTGATTAGAAAAGGTGAGTCTGCCACTGAGTTTGATTTTTTATGTGAATCTATTTAACAAATGCTTTTACCGGTCTGGAGAGTACACTCTTGGTATGTTAATATTATTTTACCTCTGTGTCCATGTCCTGATGGACTGTTGTTTTATTTCTTCTTCGCTGTTTCCAATCTTGTTGGTACATTCTGACATACAATTCTTTTATTTTTTCTTTCCTGTTTCCTGCCCTGATGGTACACTCTGACAGACTTCTTTTATTTGTTCTTTCCTGTTTCCTGTCCTGATGTTGCACTCTGACAGACTTCTTTTATTTGTTCTTTCCTGTTTCCTGTCCTGATGTTGCACTCTGACAGACTTCTTTTATTTGTTCTTTCCTGTTTCCTGCCCTGATGGTACACTCTGACAGACTTCTTTTATTTGTTCTTTCCTGTTTCCTGCCCTGATGGTACACTCTGACAGACTTCTTTTATTTGTTCTTTCCTGTTTCCTGCCCTGATGGTACACTCTGACAGACTTCTTTTATTTGTTCTTTCCTGTTTCCTGCCCTGATGGTACACTCTGACAGACTTCTTTTATTTGTTCTTTCCTGTTTCCTGCCCTGATGGTACACTCTGACAGACTTCTTTTATTTGTTCCTTCATGTTTCCTGCCCTGATTATACACTCTGACAGACTTCTTTTATTTGTTCTTTCCTGTTTCCTGCCCTGATGTTGCACTCTCAGAGGCTATTGTTTTCTTTGTTGTTTTTTGTTTCCTGTCCTGATGGTACACTCTGACAGACTATTGTTTTTTTTATTTATCTACTGTTTCCTGTTATGATGGTACACTTTGACAAACTACTGAGTTATTTCTATTTCCCTGTTTCCTGTTCTGATAGTACACTTTGACAGACAACTGTGTTATTTTTATTTCCCTGTTTCCTGTTCTGATGGTACACTCTGACAGACTATAGTTTTTTGTTATTTATCTCATGTTTCCTGTTCTGATGGTACACTTTGATGTACTACTGTGTTATTTCTTTCCCCTGTTTCCTGTCCTAATGATACAGGTTGACAGAATACTGTGTTATTTCTATTTCCGTTTCCTGTTCTGATAGAAAACCCCGACAGACTATTGTATTTTTTTAATTCTTTATTGATTCCTTTCTTGATAGTACACTCTGACAGACAATTCTCCTCTTATTTCTACCCTGTCTCCTGTCTTGACGGTACACTCCGACATACTATTCTTGTATCTGTTCTTTCCTGTTCCCAGTCAAGATGCTACACTTTGACAATTCTTATATTTGTTCTTCCTTGTTTTCTTTGCTGGTGGCACACTCTGACAGACTGTTGTTTTATTTATTTTCTCCTGTTTCCTGTCCTCATGGTACAATAACAGACTAGTGTTTTATTTCGTTTCTGCTGTTTCCTGTCCTGATAGTACTATTGTTTTATTTAATTTCTTCTGTTTCCTGTCCTGATGGTACACTTTGAAAGACTATTCTTTTATTTGTTGTCCCCTGTCTCCTGTCCTGATGGTACTATAACAGACTATTATTTTATTTCATTTCTCCTGTTTCCTGTCCTGATGGTACTACAACAGATTATTGTTTTATTTCATTTCTCCTGTTTCCTGTCCTGATGGTACTATAAGAGTATTATCATTGTTTTGACACGACGTCACAACGTACTTTTTGGGACAAAGAAGACAAAAAAGAAGATGAAAAAGAAGAAGAAAATAAAGAAGAAGAAAAAGGAAACGATATGAGTAATAACAATAACAAAGCAATATATACAAAAGGCATTTGTAAAAGCAAAGTACAGATCTATGCATAAAAGTGAGACAGGCTGCAGAGTTAGTGGCTATTGAGGAAAATTACGATAGCCACTAACCAGTCAGGTATTGTGTCAGATCATCACTTCCTGGTTCGGAAGGTCGGCACGAAAAAAGGAATGGTCCAAGTGGATGATTGTACACATTATTATTGTACCTCTGTTTCCATGTCCTGATGGGACACTCTGACAGACTATTCTTTTATTTGTTCTCGCCTGTCTTCTGTCCTGATGGTACCCTCTGACAGACTATTCTTTTATTTGTTCTCGCCTGTCTCCTGTACAGATGGGTCACTCTGACAGACTATTATTTTATTTTTTCTCCCCTGTCACCTGTTCTGGTGGATTCTTTTATTTGTTCTGCTCTGTCTCCTGTCCTGATGGTACCATCTGACAGACTATTATTTTATTTGTTCTCGCCTGTCTCCTGTTTTCATGGTACACTCTGACAGACTATTCTTTTATTTGTTCTCCCCTGTCTCCAGTCCTGATGGATTTTTTGTATGTTTTCTCACCTGTCTCCTGTCCTGATGGATGCTTTTATTTGTTCTCCTCTGTCTCCTGTCCTGATGGTACACTCTGACAGACTATTCTTTTATTTGTTCTCTCCTGTCTCCTGTCCTAATGGTACACTCTGACAGACTATTCTTTTATTTGTTCTCCTAACGTAGCTCTATTGAACTTAACTTCACTTAACTTAAGCCTAACGTCTTTATTCTGATTTAGAAGACTGCCACGTATATATTACAACCAGTGTCTTTTACTTCACTTGATCTAAATACTATACGAATCGAATTTATTCTAGAAAGTATTTATTTGACCTCTGCTTCAACTATTCCCTTGGGCAATGCACTCCAAGCATTCACCACTCTTTAACTTTATGAATATTTAAAAGGATCGGATATAGAGCTTTTTTAAATGAATTTGGGGCTGTACTATTTTGTTCTTCTAGGTTGCTGTACTTTGAAAAAACTTGCAATAGTCTTATTTATGCTTCCCCTTCATTATTTTATAAGCCTGGACTAAATTGCGACTAATTCTTCTTTTTTCTGGACACCGTAGGCCCTTTTCAGTTTTCCGGAGTGTTTCATTATAACAATTATTCCAGTATCTCACTTTCATTTTTGTCACTCATTTCTGTATCATTTCCAGCATGTTTATATCCCCTCTACGATAAAGACTCCACACATGTACATAGTACTCCATTCTAGGTCCAACTAATTCTTTATACTGCTACCTGAGCTTGAGAAAAAAACATGAAAAAAACTAGTAAAAGTTGATTAAGGTTGAGCTTAATCAAAATTTAAAAATGGGTATGGTCAGATACCGCACCGAGACGAGAACACAAACAAAACCTACGTTACGACCAATAGGCCTTCAGCAGGGACAACAACACTGAACTAACAAATCAACATATAAGAAAAAATGGTCAACTCATCTGTTTCAGGTAGTAGATGCTTTCTGTCTAAGCGACCGGTTATGTCAAGGGCTCGATTGAAACTGAAATAGGAGCGGTCAAACAAAGAGTGGCGGAATATGCCTGATAAGCCAAGCGTGGCCAAATAGTGGTCCAGATAGGAGAACAAAGAGAAGGCAATATAAGCCGGGAGGGCGTGATATTGATATAAGAGAGGGGGAAGAGAACTGATGGAAGAATGGGGGGGGGGGGAGGAAGACAAATAGATGGGGGCCAGTGTGAGGGTTTAAGAAAAAGTATGGAAGATATTAATACCATGTGGTTGGAGACAGCCCATACTCGAGATGAGTCTGTTCTCAAGGGCGAATCGATGACGATCGTCAGAGAAGCACGAAACTATACCAGTGACACTGACGTCAGCCATACCCCGGTGCTCAGGACCATTGAAGTGGCTGGCAATTGGGGAACCAGTGCGGTTGCGGATGTCGTTGAGGTGTTGGCGGAAACGCTCCCGTAGTTCCATACCAGTTTTCCCAATGTAAGTCATACCACACTGGCGGCAGATGATGGAATAGATGAGGTTACGAGATTTGCATGTGAACCCCTCTTTGGTGAAGAATTCAGTCTTAGGAAAGCTTGCCAACTTACCTTACCTGTATGATCTATTATAACCCCTAGGTCCCTTTCCTTTTCTATCTTTTTAATATTGTTCTCTTCAAATCTGTAAGTATGTTCCATATTTGATCTACTTTTGTGGATAACTTTACATGTATCTGTATTAAACTCTATTTGCCAGCGTACAGACCATTGACGAATTTTGTCTAAATCCGACCTCAATTGTTTTCACCTCTGCTTGAGATGAGACACTTCTGCATAGTTTTGTGTTCTCCGCAGATTTTGCAATCATGAATTCCATATCATTGTCTAAATCGTTGATATATATCAAGAACAAAATTAGTATAAAAACCGAGCCATGTGGCATTCCACGTTTTATCTTAAACCCCTCAGAGTGCTCCTTATTTATGCTGCGCTCTGCGATCTTCCCGTTAACCAATTGTCTATCCATTTGGCAAATTCCCCACTTATTTCATGTGATTTTAATTTTCTAAACAATATTGTGGCACGACTGGCGGCAGCGGACAGAGAGAGAGATAGTGTGGGATTGTGTGAGTCTCTTCAAGAGTGCCCCAAGACCTGATTGGTTACGGGATGATCTGAACTGAAATAATATTTGATGATGTATTCTATCAAAGTCCATTGCACAATCTAAAGAAATAACATCCACTGGCTCGCTTCTATCTACCGTTTTGGTAACCTCCTCCATGAATTCAAATAGATTTGTTAAGCAAACCTGTAAAAAACCAGCATGCGGAAGGAAACACCGGGTCACATTCTTTTTGTCACCTGATGAAATAGACACAACACTATCTGGCATTCCTGAATGTCTGTTTTATGAACGAGTCACATGTGGTTATTGGACAACCAGACCATTTGCAAAAAGAATCAATATTTAAAATATATACATGATAACTGAAACTGTCATTATTTGTTCGAACATCCAATATTCCTTTTTGGCTCCTTATATTTGATTTTAGACTAACCAATGTCTTTAAACAACAGGAGAACCAGCCCGATAACCAACAACAACGTAATGTGTAAATTCAAAAACATTTGTATTCATTTTTTCAACAGCTACCCACTAAAAAACCCTCCTCCTGGCTTTCGAAGATCTTGTGTTTGAAGAGAGGACCATGTATATGTAGATAGTACCAGACAACCAGAAAAAGAAATGCTCTAATTATTGTCAAAGACGGAGAGCCTATGTTTCGCTAGACAGCAATAGCAACATGTTCTATTTAAAAACGTTCTGAATGATTGTCTGTTTTCCTTCATGTTTTAGTTACGGACCATTCATTGGTTTATTTAAATTTTGCGTTTCTGGACACCAGAGAGCATTCGTATTAATTGTAGTTGTGTCTAATTTGACTATTATTGAATTCAATGCTATCATTGAAAAACAAAATACAACAATAAAGTCTCGTTTCTGAACCTCTATAGACAATGTGTCTATATTACTTGTCTCAACGTAGTTTGGTCAAGTTGATGTGTTGTTCAAATGTTATTGATTGTGTGTATTAATCATCATAATTATCAGTATAGTTAGTCCGGAGACTGATGTTCAAGTCGTCTAATCGTGTCATGTCAATGTTCTCTTTTCTCGTTAAATCTCTTTAGCTCAGCATAAATGTGCCTCCTGATGTTCTTGCACACCTGTGTAGTGTATAGGTTTATTGAAAGTCCTTTTCTTTTCTTATGAATTTTGCCTTCCAGTAATTTAATTAGTTGTGCTCCACGTCTCATGTTGTGACAATATACCCTTTTGTACATTTTTCGTTAGTTGTCTATGTACCTTTCTATCGTTAACCACTTAATTGTTTGAACGTTTTGCTGCTCAGGTCCCTTTTTGCATTCTGCGATATTATCACATTTCAAGAGCTTCCAAAGTATTTTCATTCTTTTTTGGGTAGTCCATGTTTCATAGGGTTAACCTTGCGACTCCATTACCTCCTTGTAATCTGCCTTTGAATCCATCTGATTCACACTTTCCTATAACCGATATCATAATGGACAATTGTGTGCACGACACTGTGACTCCTGTTGAAATCTACGTCCATTTCTTGAATGGTGGCTCCCACGGACTAGCTGGTCGATCTGCTTTCCCACTGTGATAGTTGCCACACTTAATGTTCTTCCACCCTGCGGTTCATCAATGACGTTTTTGTCTTCAGTTTTGAAATCTTTCTTACCCATTCATACACTCTCCTCTGACTCAAACAACTGTCCTATTACTGAACCTTCATCCTTTGATAGTATTCAGGTTTCACACCTAATGGCCACATAAAAATGAATAACACATGGTTGTTCTTCCACTTTGCAAATGAAATTGTCATATTGTACGCTATATTGTGCATGTGCATACGGCGTGATCGTTAGAATTCCTAGATGGAGTATTGCTCATGAGCCATTTTGTATACTGAAATGAGATTGTCTGCTGTACATCTTGATCGTTAGAATTCCTAGATGGAGTATTGCTAATGAGCCATTTTGTGTCCTGAAATGAGATTGTCTGCTGTACATCTTGATCGTTAGAATTCCTAGATGGAGTATTGCTAATGAGCCATTTTGTGTCCTGAAATGAGATTGTGCGCTGTACATACTCTTTCGTGTATTTTATAATAAAATTGCTGTTATTTAATTATTGTACCTCATACATGTCTGTGTTAACGAGGCTTGGACAACCTACATAGATCACGACAAGACGCATAATACTGTCTACCTACAATGTCTGGCTGGCATTCTCTGTGTCATTTGGTAGAACAGAATGATGAAACGCGATGTGCTGACGCGCACTAGCCTCTAGAACAGTCCTTGTCAACAGTTTCATACTTGCGCCCACTTTTACAACTTTCTTGAAGGTAAATTCTCCTTTGTTCACTAAATTCTCAATTAACGAATATATTGCAATCGCTCACTTCTATATTCTGGATGTTTTAACACATCATCATCATGTGACATGTCCTTTGCAGAACATCGCTCTAATCACAGCCCGTCTGCAATTAGCCCGATCTATCGTTTAATCTCTAGCTTGTTCCAGAGAACCCCAAGCAATACATAGAAAAGGCATTTGTAAAAGCAAAGTACAGATCTATGCATAAAAGTGAGACAGGCTGCAGAGTTAGAGTGGCTATTGAGGAATATTACAACAGCCACTAACCAGTCAGGTATTGTGTCAGATTATCACTTCCTGGTTCGGAAGGTCTGCACGAAAAAAGGAATGGTCCAAGTGGATGATTGTACACATTATTATTGTACCTCTGTTTTCATGTCCTGATGGTACACTCTGACAGACTATTCTTTTATGTGTTCTCCCCTGTCTCCTGTCCTAATGGTACACTCTGACAGACTATTCTTTTATTTGTACTCACCTGTCTCTTGTCCTGATGGTACACTTTGACAGACTATTCTTTTATTTGTTCTCGCCTGTTTCCTGTAGAGATGGGACACTCTGACAGACTATTCTTTTATTTGTTCTCGCCTGTCTCCTGTACAGATGGGACACTCTGACAGACTATTCTTTTATTTGTTCTCTCCTGTCGCCTGTCCTAATGGATTCATTTATTTGTTCTGCTCTGTCTCCTGTCCTGATGGTTCACTCAGACAGACTATTATTTTATTTGTTCTCCTAACGTAGCTCTATTTAACTTCACTGAACTTAACTTAACTTAACTTTACTTTACTTAACTTAGCTTAACGTCTTTATTCTGATTTAGAACCAGTGTCTTTTACTTCACTTGATCTAAATACTATACGAATCGAATTTATTCTAGAAAGTATTTTTTTTTACCTCTGCGCCACACCAGTACCAAGACACTATCAGCACGCAACGCACAGCCACGGCCGTCAGAGATCAAGTTCTACACAATATATATAGCAGTTAATAAAGAAAGAACAACTTTTGTATAGTGTTATAGAAATGAGATTAGACTATCGAACTTGGTTTATAGTTCCAAGGACTACATCTAACGTATGCTAACATTCTCTGAGATAGAAAGATTAGGAATTTAGCTATTTATCCATGTTATAAACCATACATTTCCAATCAATGAATATCTTGTTTTAATGTACATATGTTTCAAAGTTTTCTATGTTGAAGTCTCAATTTCAAATATTCGATGTAATTATATAGCTCTTAACACACGGAAAAAAAAATCCTTTCTCTATTCCATGTATATGTAAAACTGGTCCATGTTACCAGGATATTACAGATCTGCTACAGAAGACTACCCAAGCATTAGCTAAGCCCTCTGATTGATCAGCGTAAAATGTAACAGGCAATGGAGGTTGATGGATCGTTATGAGCAAACAAAAACAGAATGCCGGAAAATGTTAAAATAACCAGAGCAGAAGCAGAACTCTTCAAAACTGCAGCAGAAATTCAAATGACAGATGAAACACAAAGAGAGAAAAGGTTATTTCACACGGGATCTAGAAATATACAGACCTAAAGGAATTAAGTGTGATGCCAAATATATACAAAATCATTTCTATAATCGATATCATCTATATCATTTATGTAATCTGTATCATCGTTATCATATATATCATCTACATCATCGTTATCATTTATATCATCTATATCATTTTTGTCAGCTATATCATCGTTATCATATATATATATATATAATCTATATCATCTGTGTCATCTATTCAAGAGAGTTTTAATCAGGTGGATTCTGTCTCGTTGGAACATTCTTGTCACTGAAGAGGCTGATAGAATGCCAACAGATGATGGATAGCAATCTCTATTTGACAAATGTATGACTAACGAAGTGGCAACAAAATTTCGCTGGTGTAGATACAGGTACAGGTGGAAAGCAGAGCACACACTCATATTACCAGCTCAGCACAGGTGAGAAAATACATCACAGGAGCCTGAGGTACAATCTGTTCAAAAGTGTCCAACATACGAGGAAGCCAGAAAGCACATGTGGTCATAACCAATACAACTACAAGATATGCTAAATGGAGATACCGATAACCTCATGTCAACCACTGTGTTATATATATATATACCAGAAAAATGATAAATTTCAAGAACAGCATCGTGATCTGTACACGGCTTTGTTTTAATTTTTTTTTTTATTTCAATTTTTAAAACATTCCGCTCAGAGTACTTCTTATTTATGTCCGCTCTCTGCCTTCTTCCCGTCAACCAGTTTTTAATCCATTTGATTACTTCTCCACCTATAACATTTTATTTTAACTTCCTAAACAAAATTTAATGACCATCGAAAAAAACACGATGTCAGCATAAATTAACAGTATGTGGTGAAGAAATAGATCAGGTCACGCATTTTGAATATCTGGGCTCCAGAATTGACAAAACTGGCGACTGCTCGATAGAAATCAGAATAAGACTAGTCATGTCAATGCAGAGACTGAACAGCCTGGAGAAATTATGGCAGATTACCAATAAAAAGAGAAAAGTAAAAGTCTCGAGAGCCTATGTTTTTCCTGTGGCAGCATATGGCTGAAAATCATGGACGATTACCAAAACTTCTAGACAAAGAATCGATCCTTGAATACAAAATGTTACAGAAAGATCCCGAGAATACCCTGGACAGAGTAGAGGACAAGTATAGACATTTGGCAAGAGTTAAACATAGGGGAGAACTGGTTCATCAATTCCATTTTGGTCAGAAAATATAAATACTTTGGTCACATGAAGAGACGCAATTGTCTTGAAAGAACAGTGATGGAAGGTACGATGCCAGACAAAAGGGGCAGGGGTAGACCAAGAAGACGATGGCACCAAGATATCCAGAAATGCGTGGGTTTGACTGTGGCGGAGGCTGGAGTTTTGGCAAGGGAAAGATTTTCTTTCTGACAGACTGTGAGTGGAGCGACGTAGTATAAAGGACATGCTGCATGATGTTGACGAAACAATCTTTGATGGAGTACGCGACTAAAGACCTTTGCAAAATCTAGATAAATAATATTCACTAGTTTCCCTCCATCTATCATTTTAGTAAATTCATCCGTGAATTCTAATAGATTTGTTAAGCACGTTCTCCCTTTAGTAAATCCATCCTATTTCTGATTAAATTAGACTTGTCACGCACACCCATCTTTTGTCACCATTCAATATTTTATTTTTTTGTAACAGTGGCACTGTTCTTTCGTCCCTGTGATCTGCAGCTGTTGCGTAGCAACAAAGTTTAGACACAAATCAGCAACCCGAGTCAGTTTATGTAGATGAAAAAATTATCTGTTCAAGATTCAAACAGATCTCATCCCCGTTAACAGCAGCTGTATTTCAACTACTCTGACCGTTGTGAATATTTCTTTTTTTTATTTCTCTGTAGATCTCTTCGCTCTTATTCTGTCTTTTTATTATAATATCTGCACTATGGTGCTGATGTCTCGTCTCTAACTAATAAGAAAAAAAAAATGAAGAGAGAAAAGATTACAGAACATGTTGATCAGACTATGTTAGTCATAGGTGGGGTGAAACTTGCTGATCAAAACCACACTTCATCTACAATCAGTTCTTCCTTGACACAGGCTATTTCGTTGCAGTCTGGCTAACAAGGTGGGGATCATCTCTGTAATCCCTACAGTGTTTTGCTTACTTTATTTCTGAATATGTGTAATTAATTATGTGTATATGTATATACTAATGTCTGAAAACGCCATAACTAGCGAACAGTATAAGAAATCGAGTTTAAACTCTCAATACAAATTCTATACGTCATTTGCAGATCAGCCCAACTTATTCCACGTCTGTATGTCAAACCCTTTGCTCTTTATTCAATGTATATAATATAATATAGTGCAATGGGTGAGACCAAATAATCACTTAAGAATGAGAATTATTATCCATTTCAATACATATATGGAAATAACGCATCAAAATTGAATTCAATCGGTAATATAAAAAGACTGGAGAAAAATGGAAATTGAAGACTTGAAAAAACCGGGAAATTGGACCAAGTACAGACGAAAGCAAAACAGTTCTTTAGTGTAAAATAAGCGCATATAATCACGGATAATTAATGATAGGAACAGAAAACAACAAACAGACCCAAAGAGAAAGAAAACGATTTAGAGAATATGATATAGACATGTACGAGGATGAGTGCCTGTATGAGACTTAACAAATTCTTAAATCTATTTTTTCTTCATTCATCCTTAGATCAAGTCCTGGTTTCTCTTATAAATGGTGCCGTTGTTTGTAAAGATGTTATATATTCATACATCTTTTGTCTCAAATATGTCTCGCGAGGCCAGAAGCCCGAGCAGGCGCCGTTGTAGGATGTGTTCCACGGTCATGGTATGTTCCCCACATGGACACTTGTCATCAATCCCAATCCACATTCTGTTATGAAGATGACCCTCGAGTCTGTTATGCTCAGTTCTCAGACTGAAGATGACCCTCGAGTCTGTTATGCTCAGTTCTCAGACTGAAGATGACGACTTGCTTTTCTCTAGTTAAATCACAGTAGCTGTCTTTTTTTCGTAAGTTGGGATGTTGACCAACCATTTTCCCGTAAAGTTAGCTTTTACTATGGTCTTGTAATCAGTATACATGATACTCAGGTCTGTTTGTGGTGATGTTCCTCCACACTTTGCTAGTTTGTCTGCAACTCTATCGCTATTAATTTGCAGCGGGATGGCATCCACTGTATAACCAAACTTGGGTGTTCAGCTTAGAGCAGTGTAAGTGAGTACATATATGTCTCTAGATCTTCATCTTTCTGTTGATTTAGCTCTGCTAATACTGACGAAGCATCGTCAAAGTACAAAAACAGATATTGACATTAGGAAATAGTAATATAAAAACTACTGGACATACAATAGAAACATACAATAGAACAGAGGAAAGAGATGACCAAGACTCACCTACACGTCTCAAACGTGTTTAGATATCAAGGTGTAGGAGGATTGAAAAAACCTATGAATGTTATTTACTGACAATCATCATCGTGACCATTTGACCAGAACGTAGTATCTGTCACGTCAGCTTTGTATGCATCTCGGCTGAGCACCAGTCTGTCAGCGCCAAATAAAGTCATCCGCAGACTGTCCATAATGCCGTGATGCCGCCTCCATTAAAATGGACTTTTTATTACTCTATACAGAACTGCATGTTTCTTCAATTGAGCGAAATATCTCAGCTTTTTCTCTTGTGACATTTTCTAGCAGCCAATTGTCTGTAACATGCAGCAGTTGCAAAATGTATCTATTTGTCCTTTATCTATTTGTCTTCTATCTATTTGTCTTCTATCTATTTGTCTTCTATCTATTTGTCTTTTATCTATTTGTTCTTTATCTGTTTGTCTTTTATCCGTTCAGAACATTTTCAGCATCCTCGTGTCACACTTCATTTAAAAAACTGACATTTTTTTGTTCACTTGATATCTTGAACATCTATGTCTCCTAACCACTGGGAAAATACATGTCCTGATAAAGTGCATCTTTGTCTGCTTACATGAGTCTTGCCACATGTTTTTATTTTAGTAACAGAACAATGTACAATGAGTTAGTGGAAATTTGTTGCGTGGTACTCTTATAAATTACATTAAAAGTGTAAAATACAAGAACAGAACATAGGTCAAACAAGTTGACCTATCTTTGAATTTAGCGTCACAATAAATAAGATAACTCTTAAACATTTCCATATTTCGATATTCCTGAAAACGATAATAACAGTAAATGGAAAGTCGCTACCGTGAAGGATAATGCGCTGGCCTCTCTAGGCGCTAATGCGTCAAACGATGTATATTCGAATCCAGCAACTTATAAGTGTCTTAAAGTCTCAAGGGATATATGATCAGCGTCAAGTTTTATCGGATTAGTACATTAAACTATGAGACCCCGAATACACATTGTGAACATAAAAAACCGTTGCCAGGTGACAATCGAAAAGAGCAGGCTGTTAACAAACATTATAATGGCTACGAAATTCCTGCTTTCATAACCACCAACAAAAATGAGCGACTTCATTATGCAGTGACAGCACATGCAAAATGTCTATCTATTTCTTAGCACTTAGCAAATATATACAAATAGGTCTCTACACCTCCAGGGGGTAGAAGAGGAGTGATCCAACGAAGTGTGTGCTTTATATATTTATATATATATAAATACAGAGATTGAAGATGAGGCACGAGAACATTTATATTTTCCTTGAGGACTTCCGCAAGGATGTTGTCTTTCTCTGAAACCTTACTACCGGAAAGTTTATTCATGGCTTCGGAGAGTTCCAACACAATGTGTTCGACATTCAGTTCGATCATTCCAAATAATTAGGTTTTCCCTTGTTAAAGGAAGGATCAGCTGGTTTGTCCACAGAATATAGATTCGAGAACCGTTCCTTGTAAGTTGTTCATTCTTGTTTATTAACTTTTTAGTAGGGCCGTTTTATGTGAAGTTTGTACCCAGGGCGACTTTGATCTGTTCATACATGTATGAATGAGGGCTCAGTGGTCTAGTGGATAGGTGTCCGCCCCGATGCCGGAGGTCGCGGGTGGGAATCACGGTGGAAACTGGGATTTTTTTCACATGGATTTACTGGTAGAAATTGCCATGATCTCTGGATAGTGAGATTGGATACCCGTGTTCAGAGTTTAAAATCTCTTGGCATTTAGATCCTTCAACATAGGAGCAAGGAAGTGATAGTCAAACTGTATAAAGCATTAGTTAGACCTAGATTGAAGTATTGTGTACAGGTGTGGAGTCCTTATCATAGAGGGGATATAAGCATGCTGGAAAGAATACAACATAGATCGACAAAGCTGATAGTGGGATCCTAGAATTATGAAGAAAGACTCAGAAAAACCTGCATACAGTGTCTAGAAGAGAGAACAATTCGTGGTGACTTAATACAGGATTATAGGATGATCAGAGGAACGGATAAATTAGACTATAACAACTTTTTAAAAATACAGGCACCCACAATAACAAGAGGGCATAGCTACAAGTTGACTAAAGAAAGGTCCAGATTAGATATTAGGAAATATTTTTTTAGTCAGAGAGTGGTGATTGCTTGGAATGCATTGCCAGGGGATGTAGTGGAGGCAGGGACAGTTAATGCATTTAAGAATAAATTCGATGCGCATAGCTTTTAGAGCAAGGTGATGTCTTCTTCTTCTTCTTCGTACGCAGTCAGACAGTAACCATTATTTTTTCGAAAAAAGCGGCGGTCATCCTGAGGCTGTCGCCACTGCCATAGAGCTTTTCTTGCAGTTCCACTGGTGATGGCCACATCTGCTCTCTCTGATCCTCGTATGTCGGGCAGTTCTGCAGCAGATGTTCAGCGGTCATTTTACCAGTACCGCACGGGCATTCGGCGATTCCACCTCTTTTCAATTTGTTGAATAGGTGGTACCTCAGTCTATTGTGGCCAGTGCGAAGTCTGAAGACAACGACCTGCTCTCTTCGGTTCAACTGGTAATAGGCATCGTTTTTCGTGTAACCAGTATGTTCGGTTTCCCATTTGGTCATGTATCTGGCTTTGATAAGCCGTTTTGACTCTTCGTACGTCATACTGGTATCTGTTTGTGGTAGTCTTGCGCCTTCTTTTGCCAGTCTGTCTGCCTCCTCGTTGCCTTGGATGTTGCAGTGTGATGGGACCCACTGTACCACTACCCTTTTTGGTGCGGACTGCTGGCACAGTTTGCAGAGTGCTGCTCTTAAGTCATTAAGCTCAGTGTTTTTCTGGCTTTTTAGCGCTGTGACTACGGCGAGAGCATCTGTAAGCAGGACTATATGGCTTTCATTTTCATTGTGTGTCACAATTTCTTCCACTGCCGCCCTCAGTGCCTCTGCCTCCGCTCTGAAATTGCTTGTGTACTTACCAGTAGCGAATGATAGTGTTATTTTTCTGCCATTTGGTAGGTTCAGGAATGCTCCTGCTCCTCCGTTCTGTGTAGTGGTTGTTACAGAACCGTCGGTGTATGCATGGGTCCAGTCCATGCTTGGATAGCTTTTCGATATGAAGCTTAGGGTAGTGTCTCTCCTTTCTTTTTCAGTCTGGCAGTTTTTGTTTCCAATACCTGGTATGATTTCTACCACCTCTGGAAATATATCCTGCCTCCAGGTAGGTTTTCGTACAGTAGTGATGGGTTTTGGTGTTGTTAGTGCGTTTATGGGATCTTCGTGCATCTTTGCTTTGGCTATTTCTGCAAAGTTTCTTCGCTTTAGTTTCCCATTTCCCAAATTGTTTAGTCTCTGGTGCATTGGATGGTCGGTCAGTCTTCGGAGTTTCTCTGACTGCAGCTGGGCTCTGCAGTCTCTTCTATCGGTCATGGATTGCAGTTTTGTAATCTTTTCAAGTTCTACAATTGGCGTTGACTTCATGCCTCCTGTTATAATTCTCATGGCTTGGTTTTGAAGTTTGCTAACTTTATCGAAGTTCGCCTTCGCTGCTGTTGTCCATGCCGCAATGCCATACTCGAGAACTGGTCTCACTCTTCCAGTGTACAGTTTCTTTAGTATGCCTTCGTCTGCTCCTCAGCTTGTGCCAGCAAGTTTCCTCATGATTGCCATTCTCTCCCTGGCTTTCATTCGGTTTCTCTCAATCTGACTTTTCCATGTCCTGCGCCGATCAAATGTGACTCCCAGATAGGTTGGGTTGTCGTTTGGCTGCAGAAATTTGCCATTTAGACTTTATTTGGTATTTTGGGGTTTTAATGAAAGCGAGAATATTGTGCATGTGGTTTTCTCCTCGTTTATTTTGACCAGCCATGAGTTCGCCCACTCTTCCAGCGATGTTAGGGCCGTCTGCATCCGATTTCTTGCTATGGTGAGATTCTTTTCAGAGGTCCACATAGCCAGATCGTCTGCAAACATTGAGCTATGGACTCTTCTTAGTATATTCTCTGTAATATCGTTTAAATATACCAGAAAGAGTGTGGGTGACAGTACTCCCCCTTGGGGTACTCCCTGCTCGAGTGTCACCTTTTTGCTCATCCGCCCTTGTACTTGGACTCTGGCCGTTCTTTGTTTGAGGTAGTGGTTGATCCACTTGTACATTTTCCCACAAACATCACTTCTTCTTAGCTTGACTCTAAGTCCGTCTTTCCAGAGCAAGGTGATGTAAATGAAACTGGTTGTATACAGACTCTGCAGGGTCTTCTAAACCAGTATGAAGACGTTAAGTTAAGTTAAGTTAAGTTAGAAATCGAAACAAGTAAACATAACGGCCGTTGTCCAGAAAAAATGAAACAAATTCTATTGAAATATCTACCAAATTGTTAAATTCTATTTTGCGTTTGCCTTATTTCTCCTCCCCAAAGGATGTGTGCGTTGCACTATGGTTTTTATTTTGCGCCTGTCGGCCCAGTGCATCCAACTTCAGTACGCAGTTTATGTAATTTAACTTAACCACTAGTCCTCACCATCCCATCTCTACCCAAATTATGTGTACCTTCCCCAGGCATAGTAAGCAGCAAGTATGAAGTTTTAGAAATTCCTACTACGTGTGACCGAAGCCTTCAGCTACCTGGCAAAAGACATTAAGATACCTGTTTGAATACCATGATTCCAAGTATTTCAAGTATGACTGTCTATCTATCCATTTGTAAGTCTGTTTAACTGGCCTGTAAGTGTCGATTTGTCTGCCTATCTGTTAAAATACGTATCTTACCTTCAGTTTCACTTTCCACTGCCAGAGCCCAGGACAACAGGAGAATCACAGAGTATCTCGCCACGTCATTCATTGTAAACTTTGAGAAGCTTGTTCCAAGGATCTCAAAAAATCGATGTGTCGTCTTCTATACTAATAATACATTGCGTTAAATACGAATAACTTTCCTCAAGTTCTAATCGTTTCTTAAAATGTTTAAAACATGAGTATCGATTACTCTTCGCTTAACATCAGAAGTCTGTTTTCGTTGTTTGATCTGTAGCAAAGTTAATTAACAACACGCTAATAATGATAATAAATAAAAGAAGCTATACGTATAATCATAATTAATTATGTAAAAAAATTCAACCGAGCAGACCGTCGTGTCTCCTCACACGAGCAGACCGTTTTTTCTCCTCACACGAGCAGACCGTTGTGTTTCCTCACAATACCTAGCAGGCCGTTGTGTCTCCTCACACGAGAAGACCGTTGTGTCTCCTCACACAAGAAGACCGTTGTGTCTCCTCACACGAGAAGACCGTTATGTCTCCTCACACGAGAAGACCATTGTGTCTCCTCACACGAGAAGACCGTTGTGTCTCCTCACACGAGAAGACCGTTGTGTCTCCTCACACGAGAAGACCGCTGTGTCTCCTCACACAAGAAGACCGCTGTGTCTCCCCAAACGAGAAGACCGTTGTGTCTCCTCACACGACCGAGCAGACCATTGTGTCTCCTCACACGACCAGACCGTTGCGTCTCCTCATTCGAGAAGACCGTTGTGTCTCCTCACACGGGAAGACCGTGGTGTCTCCTCACACGAGAAGACCGTTGTGTCTCCGCACATGACCGAGATATCCAACCTTTCCTTTCACAATGTTGTCAAATAACAATTTTCGGTAAATTTCAGCTATTGCTAAATTTGTCTGTATTTGTTTCTTTCTATGATATGTTTTCAGCATCCTTTGTAAAATTACATTTCAAAAGCTGTAAAATTGTTTTCATGTTGATTTGTTTAATGTCCATGTCTTCAATATTTATTTTCCCAGAGACGATATCCCGTTATTAGATAAAGACATTAAACACACCAATTGCCACCAACTGATAGCTTTTAATATGAACTATTTACATAAAGATGCGGAACATGTCATGGACAGAAACAAGTAAATAAAACAAAGGTTTTTCAGTACTGGCCTGTTTTTATCGTACTAAGACACTTGTTTGTAGTTATAGACTTCGATGATCTTGTCAAATTAAATTGCCAGGCTTGTAAAAGGGGGAAACGGAAATGGGAAAACCTTTGAGGTCCATGGAAACGTAATATTTTAATTTTTTTTAATTTTTATGTTTATTTAGTGAATTATTATTTTATTTTTGTTCTTTAAATCTATTGATGAAATAATTTTCTTCAAAATATTTTAGTTGAACAGATCGACCTATTAGAGGTTGTGAACAGAATTACAGCTCTCTAGACTTTCAGAAGTTTGTTAAAATAGGAGAAATACAAGTCGACGAAATCACTGTCATGTCATGCTTGTAAACAATACAGTTATATATATATATATATAAATCGTTTCATATTACAGACAACTAGTTTCTAACATCAACAGAAAAAAATGAGATGTTTTGGTGAAAGGACTAGACACAACGGACTGGGGAGAGTAAGAAGGAAGAACATTGTTTCTGGAAGAGACGCAACGGACTGGGGAGAGCAGGGATGAAGGACATGATTCCGAGAAGACGCAAAGGTCTGGAGAGAGTAAGAATGAAGGACACGATTCCGAGAAGACGCAAAGGTCTGGTGAGAGTAATAATGACTATTACTACACTTATTCGAGCATAAGTCCTCAACAAACACACGTCGAGTCATTCTAGCTTCTGACAACACCTTCAACTGATCTCACGCTTGCTCAACTCCCTTCGCGCGTACAGCTATTTCCTGTCTCCAAGAGTCCTTGCCCTTTGGGGTTCAAACCGAGAGACTGATGGGTAAAGTTGTTCGGTGTTCTCTATATGTGTCCGACCCACATCAACCCCAATACGTCATGGCCCAATTTAGTTATCATGTCCTTACCAAGATCTCTACAGTAGTGTTCTTATCATTGTAGATTAAAACCCAAAATATAATGGGAATAAAGAGAGATATGGCATGGATGACACAGCCAGAGAGGACATTTGTTTTAGTACTACAATTGATGGATGACACAGCCAGAGAGACCAGTTGTTTAAGGACTGCAATTGAAGGATGGTATGGATGGCAGAGCCAAAGAGGACATTTGTTTAAGGACTACAATTGATGGATGGCACAGCATTTTAAGGACTACACCTTAGTAGAGAAATCGAGTTTGATAAATGATAATACTGAGGAAGACGATCATAAAGTATACAATAATATATCTGATGATAGAAGAGGAAGCTAGGTCGTTGTCCAGCAAAGTAAATCATACATCAGCATCTTTCAGTGTGAGAATTTAGAGCAAGACATTTAGTTCCTTGTACAAAGTCTCAGATTATTTTAAAGTGAAGTAGCTCTTTCCAATTCTGAAGACCTGACATTACGTGACGTTTTGAACGACTGGAGATAAATATTGTTAGGTAACTTAGCAACCTAACTTTGACATGAGAAATAAGTGTAACTAATTAGTAGCTATGATGCTCATAAGTAATACATATAATGAAACGCTGCCCCATCTCTGCGTCCATTTTGTGAAGTTACAGTCCAACTTGGCATGATGATCACACAAGCTCTGGTCACCGGCAGCATGGTTGATGTTGTAGAGAAAATGGAGTAAATGTAGCTAACATGTCCTTTGTAGAACGTCGCTTCATACAACTATTAATACATTTGCTTGTTAAATTGTTTTTCTTTAGCATGTGTTTGCGATACAGTAGGTTGGTTTCAATTACTTTCGTACGCGGTGGAGCAATCGAACCGAGAACAAGCGCATCCTCTGTATCTCTTTTAATATCAGCATCTGTTAGTACGTTATCTCCGCATGTCTTATATGTTTATATGAATAAACCATTACGTTTGCTTAAATTATGGGCTCTCAGTCGGTGGAAGGAGACACCTGTCGAAAACAATTAATAACCAATTAACCCAAGATTCTCATAAAGCCATGAAATGTGACCATACATCATTTAGATGCTGGATATTTTCTATCCTTAAGATTCTAGCCATCCTACTTTGTGTAAGACCTCAGGAATTGAATAAAATGTTCTCACAAGGTATATACGTTATTATAAGTGAATCCACGATGAAGAATCCGCTTCGATACACTCCAGTCTATCCAACTATAAATGGGTGGCTCGTTTAAGGCTCCTGGTGTTGCTGTTGTACCTTAGCTGCTGAACAAGCCTTCTCCTGACAGCCCAGGAACTTTTTAACATAAATACCGATATTCTTCACTCGTCGTACTGTGTCACACAGTGTATTGATGGTTGTCACCGGCACTTGTAACAATCTTGTCGTCGTGACTGCAAGCGTTTATCACTCAGCGAGTAGGTCACCAACTGTTTCATCAGGGCGAGAGCCGTGTCTGCGCAGAGGCAGGTGCAAATGGTCAATGCGATTTAAGTGGATGTTGGCTCTAGTATGTCCTGTTCGGAACTGGGGGATGAGACTTTTTTCTCTTCTGTGTATTCTGCCTCATCTGTATTTGTTGACAAAACAACTTAACCTGTGTTTGTTTTGTTTGGGGATCACTGTCAGACCATTTACTTTGGTATGTGTTCTTCGCGTGTCATGTGGCTATATATGAAGAACATGGTCATCACTGCAAATATACACTTGCAGGAAGTCTATATCACACCGATAATGAATGTGTGCTTTTGTAGTAGTAGGTTACGTAGCATAGTGGGTTACATGGTGATGTTGCAAGCGTCCGGCACAACGCTCTTTAGAAATGTTTGAACGGTTATATTGTCCTATTCGTTCAATCTTTGGCTACCACAAAAGTGTGTAGAACATGAGAAGTACGGCATCTCCGGCTACCACGAAGGTGTATATGTGTTGAGTAAGGCCTCCTCGGCTACCACACAGGTTAAAACAGTATGTGTTGAGTACATCATACCCTGCAGTCACAAAGGTGTACATAGTAAGTGTTTAGTGTCACCTCCTTTGATACCAGTCATGGAGTTCCTGTCCTGGAATTCAGGTGTAGATTGACATGCATGCCTTGCCACGACACCATCGTTATACCGACAACGCCGCTGAGGTCGGGAAAGAAATCAACCTATTGTCTAGCAGCGAAGTCCATGAGCCAGCTGCTTTTCCCGCTTGAGGTTCATAAAGCGGGAAGATCCGTGAGTCCACACAAGCTGGAAGGCCTCACGCACTCAAATTGGGATGGTGGATAAGCAAGGGAGAAAAGTAACGCTACCACCATTGCTCACATATACAAGTCCAAAGTAACGCTACCACCATTGCTCACATATACAAGGGGAAAGTAACGCTACCACCATTGCTCACATATACAAGGGGAAAGTAACGCTACCACCATTGCTCACAAATACAAGGGGAAAGTAACGCTACCACCATTGCTCACAAATACAAGGGGAAAGTAACGCTACCACCATTGCTCACAAATACAAGGGGGAAGTAACGCTACCACCATTGCTCACAAATACAAGGGGAAAGTAACGCTACCACCATTACTCACATATGTAAGTGCAAAGGCAATCGTATTATAATAGCCACATAGGAATCTCCCTTGTGTTCAAAGCTGGAGAAAATGTAGACTCGAGTCTCGAGTGATGCTCATCCGCTCAACAGCATATATTGAGCAGAATCTACTGGCATTGTGTCAGGAAGACTCCTGACCTTGCTAAATCCAGAAGAAATGCCTGGAACAACAATCTGATTTGTTTGCGCTGTTTATTGATTTGACCATGACCTTTGATACTGTTAATAGGGACACCCTGAATAAGCATGGGTAAATTCGGTTGTTCCAACAAATTCCACACAGTTGACTGCCCGTTTCAGGATGGAATGTGGACTTGTCTAATGAATTACCAGTCCTGAACGGCGTCAAGTGGGCCTGTGTTATGATCCTAACACTCTTTTGCATTGTGTGTTTCTGCGTTGCTCTCCGATTCTACACATACGCATGTCACTGACATGCATATCAGATAAATATCGAATGAAGAGTCGTTATGTTATGATACGGTCGTTATCAAAGGTGAAAGAAGGAATCATTTTAAATACCGTCAATGCTGATGACTGTGCCACTAACACTTACCCAAAACAAGACAAGCAGACAACCATGAATGAGTTTTATCCTGCGTACACTAGCTTTGAAAGAACCGTCAACACAAATAAAAGGTAAATAATGTTACCTGCTCACGAGAAGCCATGCCACGGACCAAACATCAATGTACATGATCAAAATCTACGAGCATCAAACAGCTGGTAACTTTACCTACCCTTGGTTGTACCCATTGGTCCAGATCAGGATTTAAAGGTAAATGTTACTTTTGGAAGACTATAAGGGAGTGTTTGAAACCGGCAAGGTGTCAGTGTTAGCACAGCCATCAAGGTGTTGTGGTGTTAGCCATCTTTCTATACGTATACAACACATCGACATTCAGTAGCAGACATATCAGGAAACCCAGTCAATTTGACCTGAACTATTTCCACAGGTAGCTGAGGATGATCTGGCAGGATAGAGTACCCAACTCTAAAATCATCCTGAGCTACCTTTGACTAGCGGTATGACATTATCGAGACGACTGGAAATAGAATAGAACAGTATTCAAATTTTTCCTTATGGTTTACTCCCGACGCCTTTCCCGTAAACAGGAATCCCGGATAGCAGTAGAAGGGAAAAGGGGGGGGGGTGGGGGGGGGGGGTGACAAATATCGATGTGTGTCTTGCCTTTCCCATAACCGCAAGAGGTCGTAAGGATTTCACTCATCGTGTGAGTGATGTGTTGGGCATCTCTCCCGGGCGACATGTTCTAGTTCATCCCAGTCACGTGTCTACGTATCACAGTGACACCAACACTGACGCTGTCTGCAGCTATGGCGAAGGACACGAATCTAATGAAGTTCAGCCATGTTTCACTAGGCCCTGAAAATATGACACATCTTTAACCGTAGTACTAACTCCTATAGCGGATAATTGGAGGGAAAAAAACATACAAAAATGAACTAATTAACTAATATAAATGGAAAACAACACGTTTCAGTAAACATAAATTTAAATCGTAGACTAGTGTGAATTCCAGGCAAATCTGTGTCCTGGCCATATTGAACTAAAACACAAGAGTAATGTTAGACCCGCAGCCGGTACGACGCCATCTTTCCTGCTCTTGAACTGAGTGTGATATTCGCGTGTCAGTTGAATGCCTCCCTAAGTAGCTTCTGTACGGTTAACTCAGGACAGACAAGCAGTCTTCGGGTAAACAGGAGAAGCGCTACAAAGACACTCAAAGTATCTCTGAAAAATGTCATAATGGATGTCTCCTCCTCAAGGTTTGCAGCTTCGAACCGCTGTCTGTGGTGCTATGATCACACATGGCTTTAGACGTCGAGTAGTGAATCATAGCTGCTGGCTAAAATACAAAATAAATGCACGACAGAACAGAATACAAGTTATCCCAATTACTGGCACGGTCGTCGAGTGGCGCACTCCCTGTGAAATTGGTCACACTCAGTTCTGAGAGTACAGTCGCATTTAACTGTACATATCTTAGCGTGACGTCATCTTCACCTGCGATACGCGTGGACAACCATAGCCCAGCACAGCTGTAGAATGACACATGTTGGACAACCATAGCCCAGCACAGCAGCAGAATGACACATGTTGGACAACCAGAGCCCAGCACAGCAGCAGAATGACACATCTTGGACAACTAGACCCCAGCACATCAGTAGAATGAGACATCTTGGACAACCAGACCCCAGAACATTAGTAGAATGACACATTTTGGACAACTAGAGCCAAGCACAGCAGTAGAACAACACATCTTGGGCAGTCATACCTCAGCACAGCAGTAGAATAACACACCATGGGCAGCCATACCTCAGCACAGCAGTACAATAACACACCATGGGCAGTCATACCTCAGCACAGCAGTAGAATAACACACCATAGGCAGTCATATCTCAGCACAGCAGTAGAATGACAGTAACTCCTCACGCTGTTCATTTCATACCTTTAGTATCTAGCGCCCAGAATAAGGCAGAGAATAAAAGTGTTGTTTTTCAGATAAAAAATTCGGCTTTTTTATAGTTGGCTTTCCTTTTCGTATTAACAAAAGCTCGAAAAATATTTGTAGGTTGCGTTTAGAAGGGCTATTTTTAAACACGTATAATTTGGTTACAATGTCAACATAAATTTACAGAAGATGATGAGGATATAGATCAGGTCACGCATTTTGAATATCTGGGCTCCAGAATTGACAAGAATGGCGACTGCTTGAAAGAAATCAGAAAAAGAATATCCATGGCAATGCATAGGCTCAACAACTTATGTGGCAGCTTATGACTGCGAATCATGGACGAATACCAAAAATTATAGACAAAGAATCGAATCCTTCGAGTCAAAATTTTACAGAAAAATTATCAGAATACACTGGACGGAGAAAAAGACAAATGTAGATATTCGGGAAGAGATGAACATAAAGGAGAATTGGTTTATCAATTCCATTATGGCCAAACAATGTAAATACTTTGGTCCCCTCAAGAGACAAAGCGGTCTTGAGAGAACAGTGGTGGTATGTATGGTGCCAGGCAAAAGAGGCAGGGGTAGACCAGGAAGACGATGGTACCAAGATATCCAGGAATGTCTGGGTATGACTGTGTCGGAGGCTGGAGTTTTGGCAAGGGAAACAGTTTCTTTCAGACAGACTGTGATGGAAGCGATGTTCTATAAAGGACATGCTACATAATGATGATAATTGTGTTATCGTTATAACATGAAAAAGTATCAATTGGTGTAATAACATTACTGTATAAATGTAATAAAAATAGCATATATATATATATATATATATATGTATGTATATAAACACACATATATATGTGCAATATATAATTATTGTTATCAACTATATTTGTCAAAACATATGCATTAATATTCTTTTGATGTAAATATTTATATGAGAGATGATGTAGATATGTATAAATATATATGGTAAATGTTTCTGAATACATCAAATGTAGGAGAATCAAACAACGCATTCATTCCAGATAGAAAACATTCTCTGCATTTGAAAAAAAAACAGGCAGACAGAAACAGAAAGAAGAGTCCTCACTGTAAAACACAAAGAGAATCATTACCTAAACAACAGCTATACCCACGTATATACAGATAGATGGATATCAATAGCAGGAGAGAATGGTGGAGTAATCTTTCGTAAAACAGTCCACAGAGACTGCTACCATTGGCGACTAGAAAATGTTGAAGTAACTTCAGAGTTGAGGCATTGCAAACTGCAGCATAAATTCTAGTGACAGATTAAAACAGCGAGACAGCGTGGTACTCTTTACGTAGACACGTTCAGTGGTTGACCACTGGAGAGTCAGAAAAATAGTGATCTAAAGGAATCAATAGTGATAATTTATAACTATATCACCCGTTCCAGAGTGTTGTGATACAGTGGCAGCCCATCGGCAACAAACGGAATACTTGTAACAAAACACCGGCCATGGTTAGATGGCGCCTAACAGGCTCCGGCTCTACTTTGCTCTAGTGTTTGAGTTTATTAAGATGGACTCGCACATCAGTTAACCATCCTCATTAAGCGCTTGTCCCTACGCAGCGGAGTATTAAGCTGCTCAAGCCTAGCCCGCTAAGCGGGAAACCCTTCTCCATGCTACAACCAGCACATACCAAGGATGGGACCTGCACAAGGGCATCTGTCCCTGTAGAAGTACAGGTCGTCTAAGTGGGACCTGCCTGCACTGGGGCATCTATCCCTGTAGAAGTACAGATCGTCTAAGTGGGACCTGCCTGCACTGGGGCATTTGTCCCTGTAGAAGTACAGATCGTCTAAGTGGGACCTGTCTGCACTGGGGTATCTGTCCCTGTAGAAGTACAGGTCCTCTAAGTGGGACCTGCCTGCACAAGGGCATCTGTCCCTGTAGACGTACAGGTCGTCTAAGTGGGACCTGCCTGCACTGGGGCATCTGTCCCTGTAGAAGTACAGATCGTCTAAGTGGGACCTGCCTGCACTGGGGCATTTGTCCCTGTAGAAGTACAGATCGTCTAAGTGGGACCTGTCTGCACTGGGGTATCTGTCCCTGTAGAAGTACAGGTCCTCTAAGTGGGACCTGCCTGCACATGGGCATCTGTCCCTGTAGAAGTACAGATCGTCTAAGTGGGACCTGCCTGCGCTAGGGCATCTGTCCCTGTAGAAGTACAGGTCGTCTAAGTGGGACCTGCCTGCACTGGGGCATCTGTCCCTGTAGAAGTACAGATCGTCTAAGTGGGACCTGCCTGCACTGGGGCATTTGTCCCTGTAGAAGTACAGATCGTCTAAGTGGGACCTGTCTGCACTGGGGTATCTGTCCCTGTAGAAGTACAGGTCTTCTAAGTGGGACCTGCCTGCACAAGGGCATCTGTCCCTGTAGACGTACAGGTCGTCTAAGTGGGACCTGCCTGCACTGGGGCATCTGTCCCTGTAGAAGTACAGATCGTCTAAGTGGGACCTGCCTGCACTGGGGCATTTGTCCCTGTAGAAGTACAGGTCGTCTAAGTGGGACCTGCCTGCACAACCGTCCGTCCGTCAGGCGGTCCCTGCGGCCGTCCTAGTGAGGCTTTTTACACACCCGTCCTCCGCCGACCGGTGTGTGTGGTTCGTCCGTCTCCGACAGATATCTGGTTGATCCTGCCAGTAGTCATATGCTTGTCTCAAAGATTAAGCCATGCATGTCTAAGTTCACACTGTCTCACGGTGAAACCGCGAATGGCTCATTAAATCAGTCAAGGTTCCTTAGATGACACGATCCTACTTGGATAACTGTGGCAATTCTAGAGCTAATACATGCTTACCAAGCTCCGACCCTCGCGGAAAGAGCGCTTTTATTAGTTCAAAACCAATCGTCGTTTCCCCTCGCGGGGTTGCGGCGTCCCCACTGGTGACTATGGATAACTTTGTGTTGATCGCATGGCCTCATCAGCCGGCGACACATCTTTCAAATGTCTGCCCTATCAAATGTCGATGGTACGTGACATGCCTACCATGTTTGTAACGGGTAACGGGGAATCAGGGTTCGATTCCGGAGAGGGAGCATGAGAAACGGCTACCACATCCAAGGAAGGCAGAACTTATCCACTCCCGGCACAGGGAGGTAGTGACGAAAAATAACAATACGGGACTCTTTCGAGGTCCCATAATTGGAATGAGTACACTTTAAACCCTAAACGAGGATCTATTGAAGGGCAAGTCTGGTGCCAGCAGCCGCGGTAATTCCGTCTCCAATAGCGTATATTAAAGTTGTTGCAGTTAAACAGCTCGTAGTTGGATCTCAGGCGCAGGCGGGCGGTCCGGCTCGCGCCGATTTTCTGCCCGTTGTCTTCTGTTCTACCGTCTGCCAGCTCTCTCCCACGGGTGCTCTTCTCTGAGCGTCCTGGGTGGCCGGCGCGTTTACTTTGAAAAAATTAGAGTGTTCAAAGCAGGCCTCGGCTGCCTGAATAAAATGGTGCATGGAATAATGGAATAGGACCTCGGTTCTATTTTGTTGGTTCTTGGAACTGGAAGTAATGATTAACAGGGACAAACGGGGGCATTCGTATTGCGGCGTAAGAGGTGAAATTCTTGGATCGCCGCAAGACGAGCTACTGCGAAAGCATTTGTCAAGAATTTTTTCATTAATCAAGAACGAAAGTCAGAGGCGCGAAGACGATCAGATACCGTCGTAGTTCTGACCATAAACGATGCCGACTAGCGATCCGCAGGAGTTGCTTCGATGACTCTGCGGGCAGCTTCCGGGAAACCAAAGTGTTTGGGTTCCGGGGGAAATATGGTTGCAAAGCTGAAACGTAAAGGAATTGACGGAAGGGCACCACCAGGAGTGGAGCCTGCGGCTTAATTTGACTCAACGCGGCCAACACTGAAATGATTGACAGGCCGATAGCACTTTCGTTGGGTCCAATATGGAACGGGTGCTGGAATTAGACCCTCGAAAATCTGAGGCTACGCTGTCGGTGGCTTGACTGTCTCGCATTCAGTATTCGATAAAGGAATTGACGGAAGGGCACCACCAGGAGTGGAGCTTGCGGCTTAATTGGACTCAACTCGCCAACACTGTAAAATGACTGACAGACTGAGAGCACTCTCGTTGGGTCTAATAGGGAACGTGTGTTGGTATTAGACCCACGAAAGACAGCTCAGTTGTACCCTCCTAATGAAAGAGCGTCTGCTACGGTAACCCTGCTAAACCCTACAGAAATCGCAGGTTCCAGACACTTGGTCATTGACTGGTTAAAAAGCCCTCTTTTGATTCGTTGGGTCTAATAGTGAATGGGTGGTATTAGACTCTCGGAAGACAGGTCAGTTTTACCCTACTAATGACAGGGCGTTGCTACGGTAGTCCTGCTCAACTCGAGAGCAATCGCAAATCGCAGACATTTGGTCCACGTACTAGGCTGATAAGCCAACTGCGCGAGGCTACCATAGGAGGGATTACAGCCGAACGCCTCTAAGCCGGACTCCCGCCCTAAATCTCAGCACCACTACGATGGTTGGCTACGATAGGGTTGAGACCTGGGGCTCGTGTCCTAGCCCGACCCAGTCGAGCCGCAGAAAGAGATATATGCCGTCCGACGATCAAAGCGGGCTAGAAGCTGCCCGATATTCACCCCATACGCCGATGAGGTGTGAAAGCACTAGTAGAAGACAGTTCTCGGTCGGGGTGTCGTAAGCAGTAGAGCAGCAACCTCACTGCGAACTGTTGAGACGCAACCCTTGATCATGAGATATGTCCGCACACCAGGCGAACATCTCCGAGCCATTACCAGGCTTGTCCCCTGGTTAAATGCACTCCTTCGAGAGGAATCGCAGGTCGCTGACATTTGGTCCACGTGCTTGGCTGATAAGCCAATGGTGCGAAGCTACCACCTGAGGGACTACGGCCGAACGTCTCTAAGCCAGAATTCCGCCCTAAATCTCAGCACCGCTGTGATGGGAGGCCACGATATGGTTGGGACCTGGGGCTCGCGCCTCAGCCCGGCCCAGTCGAGCCGCAGAAATGCACCTGGCCAAATGCACTCCTGCCTCGCTCTTTACCTCTGTCTGCTAGCAGCCATCCCAATGGACGCAGAAGAGATGCAGTCCAGCGGACATTGCACCTCTGCCCCATTGTGACAACGTTCCAGGTGGCGGGGAATGCTAGGCGTGCCATCACTGCAGATGAGCCGAGAAAATAAAGGGAGCAAAGAGATATCTCAGTCACATGCATATGCTACGTTTCTGGCAGGACGTGACGATCCTGAGACACAGTCACACTACTTTGCCTCTCTTCCGGGATAGTACAAACTAGTACATAGTCCATCATATATCATTGCCAAACCCAACAGACACGAGTGGGGAAGACTCGTTAGTCCTGTAAGACAACTTCCCTAAGAGAGACAACTCTGACCAAAAGCAACTGTTGCCTTGCAGATAGGCTGGGGACAGCCAAAGGCTAAGGAGGGCATCCCTACAGAAACGCCTGTTGAAATCGGATGCACTGAGCCACAGGCTTAACAAAATAAAACAGTGCAACGTAAATATCGCTGTAAACAGCGTACGATGAAGAAGAAGAAACAACTAGATGGACAGTGCTAATACCAATTTTGATGTATAAAATATGAAAGCAATAAAAAGTATAAGATATGTCACAAGTGAATTAATTACCTCTAAAATAAACAAGAATGATTTCCTGATATGTCAAAGATTATGTTAAATGTTTTTATAGGCACAGTTCATTGACATTAAACAAATAAAATAACAAATGCCTTGACCTCAACATAAGTGAGGATAACCCAATATCTTATACAGTAGGCCACAAAACCAGCAACAAGAAAGAATGGGGGAAGAAATAAAATGAATGTTAACCGCAGAAAAGTGACAATAGGCTGGATATAAAAGTTTGTTATTTGCAACACCAATATCATAGAATATTTAACTTCATCTGAAACAGGAAAAAAACTTTACAACAAACAATAAAGAAATGATATATTAGCCCACTCAAAAGCTACAAAACATATTAATCTGATACTAGAACACACTAGACTATAGCTACAAAAACGTACATTAAATTACCTATTTATTATTGTATTCTAACGATACTAGAACACACTAGACCTATCGCCACAAAAATGAAGAATTGAATTGTACAAACATTATTTTGAATGTTCATTATCTCAGACTAGCTTATTTTTCATTTCATCTATTCCAAATAATTCATTTCACGACACTATACCACATATCATACTGTATATAAATGCATTCAATCGTTTTGCGGTTTTTTCAATAGCATTTGTAAAAACGTTAGTCCAATGTATTGAGCATATAATACAATTTTCATGGGAATTGTTATTTATTACATGCAAATACTGTCGTTTCATGTTGTTTGATATAACAAGGCTAAAACAACACAAATGAAAGGAATTCGATATACATTTACAATGTGATTGCCCTGGTCGTGTGATGAGATTGTCTATATAACAACAGGTATTATTTGTCCTGAAACCGATAGATCACGTCTCTCTTCTTCACTATCCACTTAAAGTCTACAATGAAGGACGTTACCTTGTTCTCTGTGATTCTCTTGATGTGCTGCGTTTTTACTGCTCGATGTAGAACTGTCGGTAAGAAGCCCTCATCAAGTTTTGGTTTACTTGTAGACAGACACATAAAAAGATGCCCATCTAGATAGATAGATAGATAGATAGATAGATAGAACCAAATAAGATGTTTATGATTTTCCCAGAACCGGATATATCTGATAATGAAGCGGATTTCGTGACCTTCTTAAGCGGTTACTATGACAACTCGGCTCAAATCGAGACCAATGACACTGGGCGTGATTTTCTTCAAATGAGGAGTAGACCTGTGAGCTTGCCGGCTCTTTTTAAGGCAAGTCGCTCCATTGATGATTTTGTCTTTTCTTATATTTACCTGATATTTTAACATGTCCATATATGCAGGTAAAGGTAGGCAGTTATTAGCCACTGCTGTTTAGAATAAAGTGTTAACTTCATTTAGCACGGCCACTGATTGAATACCAGATGCGTAGCCAGTTCCTCTCCTCGCCGTGTTTCCATAACTATAAGCCAGTTAACTGTTTATAGCTGAGTCGACTGCAGCGTTCCGGAAGCGAACCTTGTTACTTTGGCGTGAAAGGTGAGTACTCTACCCCCACGGTAATCCTGCGTTCATGCGTACATAATAATAAAAGTAATACTAATACTAAAAATAACAATCAACACCAAAATGGCAATATAAAATGTCGTTTGGATCTTCTTTTGGATAAACATATATTTTGATGTACAAAAGACTCAGTCGCATTGAGCACACAAGTAATCATTTGGCAATACTGTATTCCTATTTCCGTTTTTCGTCGTTTTGCAACAGTTGACCAACAGTTGACCAACAGTTGGCCAACACAATTCATAGGCGTCTCAGTCTTTGCAGACCATGCGCGAAGCACCCTCTGAGTAGCCTTTCAGGGCGCAAGCCTAAGCGCTGAATATGGAGACCCTAGGCTGCCCAAACTGCACGATCCCCCTCTCGTCCTCGCTGGTGTAATCCAAAGGAATAACAATTTGGCACCAGCTCAGCTTCAGGAGCTGCCGAAATGGGTTCGCAATTTTGAAACCATCCACCTTAGGTGCTACCACTCCGGATTTTCTGTCTGGGTTTACTCCCGTGGCCCTACCCTCTCCCGAGGTTTCCACAACGAAGTGGAGTCGTTGCCCGCAGATGCTAGTTACTGGAGACATCCGATGATACTCTTTTCGTCCCAAGACTAGCCAGCACTATCTGGGACGTGTTGATTTAAAATCAGAGTTCCTACTCTCCAAGGCGAACTGCCTAAACAGGCTAACGAGCTTCGTCTACTCGGGTTTAGAGTCAGAGTTCACCACCTATTAGATTGGCTGCCAACCAAGGCTAATGAGCCCAATCTGCCCGTCCAGTAATACCGCCGGGTACTCGGTCGCGCCCCACATCAGGCTCTGTAAGAAACAGGCGGCTCCTCATGAAGGTGCTGCTGGAGACACAATAATGTAGGAGAAGCCATTGGCATGGAAACTCATGAACGGCAAGCCGAACAGTGAATCCAGCGGGCGATCTCAACACCTGGAAAGAAGATGCTATATCTAACGCTTAACTTTCCTTTCACGAGCGGGATGTCCAGCCCAGACCTCGTAACCTCCCCCCCCCCTCCCAGCCCATATCCCAACCCCCTTCCAAACAACACACCTGCACAAGGTATTGCCTTTTTTCTGATATTTTGTAGTTGAGACATCGCGGCGTTAGGATAACTGACGACAATGATGGAGTCGTTTTGTTTTGATGTCTCGTAACTGTAGAAATAGTGCTGATAACATCGGTTACATTTCCGAGGAAGTTTCGACAAATCAGAAAACTGTTACCTTTCCAATAGCAGAAAGAACGTATGTTCTTTCTTTGGGATCCAAGATTGGGGACCAGGGCAAGGTGTGCAGCCCACACATATGCTGCTGAACGTTTGCAAGAGATATTCTGAAATTGTTTAGAGCAGAAAAATTTGCGACACCATTTGCTGTTCTTATGGTCGGTGTGGAGAGAGCCAAGCAACAATGCAAATGATTCTTACATCTGCATGGCTCTACTTGTTTTGCGGACACGACAAGGACAAAATGTAGTTGACAATGGCCTACCTAAATATACAATTTGCTGTCCGACCAGTTTTGCATGGTGATAGAGTTCTCGTTCCAGAACCTCCAAATGAATTTGTTCAGAAATTATGGATCGATTCAGAGAATTAGGTTCGATTAATAAACTGACGATCTATCCACAGAATAAGGATCGAGTCATGTGCCTACTACAGATGTATCTACAGTAGCCTGTAATCGAGGTAAATCAATGTCCTGATATAGGCAGCCTTCGGCCGTACTATTGGTCGAGGTTATCTTCCGGATTCAACCAACAGCCAGCGAGTACAATGATATGGGATATCCATGTTACAGACCAGTTTTCCTCTCGAATTGCTCAGACAGATGGCCGTCATGTAGAACGGCACATTATATCATTTTCAATTGTTCTCATCATGTTGGTGAACTTCAGGGCACTTGTTAGTGCCCGAGCCACTTCGAATATGATTGTTTGTTTAAGTTGTCATTCGATAATCCACTATTCCAATAAAACTTGGTGAGTTCAATTCCATACTTCTTTCAATTACACTCAGTTTAGTTATTTGGTCTGCAAAGTGACTGTTTTGCCAAAATCATACATCTTCTTCTTTCAGCTAGCTTTTAATCTTTTGTCTATATTTTATCTTTCTAATATGATCTAATTCATTATTTATTAAAGGTACTAGTGATATCATTATTCCACTGTAATGTACAAACTGTTACAGACCTCTCTTCTTTGGAAACATGACAAGATAGCCTTACTTTTTAGTTCGATGGTATTTCTTCTCTGTCCCAAACTTTAACAAATAATTTGTATATTATCACTGTTAAGTTATAATGTTAGTTTTGGTTGCTTCTGCAAGAATACTGTGTGGGCCAGTGTCTTTGCCATCTATGGTGCATAAAGGTTACTCTATTCTTTTTTTGTTATTGTATTTAGCCCATTTTTTTCTCTGGTTATTTCGTTTGCAAATCTAATACTTTTTTCCTTATTAAAAGTATCCTGCTAATGTCTTCATGACTTGTATAGGTCTTCGTTGTATGTTTTCGAAGTCCAGGTTTAGATTTTCTTATGATTTGGGTTCTGTTTGAACATGCCTTCTTCATTTTGTTGGGTACATTATCTGTGCTATATTTACTGCTGTTATTGATTCTTTCTATTGCCGTTAATTTTCATCAATAACTTTTATACGTGTCTTGTTCCGTTTATTTTTGTATATGTTGCAAGTTAACTTCTGTATTCAGTATTTTGTTTAGTTGTTCAACAATGGTACCTAACCTGCATAGTAACTTTAAATTTATCTTGTATGTTTTTGCTCCTGAGGAGTACCTCATTGAATTGTTGCCTGAGGTTATATCTTGTTGCATGTTAACCTGATTCATTTCGGGTTTAGCCGCCTGGCCCGTTGACCAGGGATACAAACCTAGAGAAAATGGTTGCTGAACACGGACCAAACGGTGTATATGAAACAGATCGCTTCCTGCTAACTTTGACAGCACCCATTCCATGCAAGAACAAACATGGACAGAGAGACAACACACGGTGGCGTTATCTGTGGGAAAACCCGTGGCATTTATCTGAAGATGGACATTGATGATGATGAAGAAGAAGAAAAAGATGAAGAGGAAGAAGAAGAAGGAGGAGTAGGACGTGGAGGAGAAGAAAAAGACGAAGTAGATGAGGAAGAAGAAAAAGAAGAAATAGAGGAAACAGAGGTATACCAATTAAAATGTGTCTTGGTGTTTGCCATAAAAAAATGGTGATGTGATGTCACGTCTGCTTCCTACATCAGTTTACACCGTGTGGTGCTGGTCTGATTCTACGTCTGCTTCCTACATCGGTTTACACCGTGTGGTCTAAACATTTCTTTGTATATGTGAATATCTTATCTGGTTATCTGTCTTGTGGCCTGGAAACACTTGTGTTGCTTCTTGTTTTCTAAGCAGCAGACAGAAGTCTACCTTACGAAACCATATTGATATCATTCGAATAGCCAGCCTTCCTTACGTCTTTCTGAACGCCGTGCATCGAGTCTAACACCAGCTGAGGCTTTCATTAAAAACCAAGCAAAGAATTTACGTAGCCTGTGTCTTCCCCATCCTGTGATATGGTTCCGAAACATGGACTATTCTTCCTAGCGATCGGAAACGCATTGAATCTCTTCACAGATGCAACCAGAGGCGCATTCTTGCGACACACCAGTACGACCATGTTTCAGACAGAGATGCCTTCAAAGCATACTAATTAAATCCTTGCTGTTAATCCCTGTTTGGACATGTGGCGGGCCTGGCCGAGAATGTCTCTGACCAACAACTATTTTAGCTAGCCAAAGGCAACAACGGTAGCCTCTCCCTCTCGCGATCCCCCCCCCCCCCCCCCCCTGTCTCTCGGATCAAAAATACGAATCTATCCAACATGTGGGATTCCTGTCTTTCTGTAGGATTTAGAGACTTGGACTACTAGAAGAAGATTATATGCCTTTCACATGCGCAACCAGCGATGCATCCTCGGTATCCGAAGGTTTGATCTTGTCCGCAGTGTCGAAGTCTCTGCAATGACCAGTCTTCCCTCCACCTCGGACACGCTGGTCAGCCTGCCGCCTGTCTGTGTTCGGACATGTGATTCGACTGGACCAGGAAGTTCCGGCTCATCATATCATGCTTAAATCAGATACGTGTAACAACGGATTCCCATCGGCCAGGTTTGAGGTGTGGGAGGGGCCGCCCCCGTGCTGCATGTCTCCGGTAGATAGCAGTTTCCTTCAGCACTGGATTAGGGTTCGCTAGAAGCCTCAACAGCTCGACATGGTAGTGGTCAACCGACACAATGTGCCTTAAATGCCTAGGCGAACATTATTATTATTATAGACCACAACGGCACATACCATCTTCGCACCACCTGATTAATTCTTCGTCGTACGCTATCAGACGTCAACCTGTATTTTTTCGAAAAAAGCAGTGGTCATCCTGAGGCTGTCGACACTGCCATAGAGCGTGTCTAGTGTTGCCACTGGTGATAGCCACATCTGCTTTCTCTGATCCCCGTATATCGGACAGTTTTGCAGCAAATGTTCAGCGGACCTGGTTAATTAAAATGGGAAAGTTATTATCCTCAGTGCATGCAGCCTGAGAAAAGTAGCAAACTTCATTGGATCCCTATCAGAACTGAGAATGCGTATGTGGATTTCGAGAATGTATCGAGTAAATGTAAATGTATCTTTCAAATTGAATGTTGAAGTGAAGGATCGATAACTGATTGTCGATGGAATGTTGTCGGTGATTTTGTTTCAGCACCTATTCGTTTCTGTACACGTGATATCCTTTAGCTCCTCCAGTATGACTCCGCCATTGAATAAACTGAAAACAAAATTGTTAATCCAACAGAAAGTCAAAACAAATCAATGAATGGCATATATTGACAGACCGAAATAGAGGGATTCCACAACTGACAGACTTACCAAGCCTACCTGCTGCATGAATCTATAACATCAGACTGAACGGTTTTAGCTAATGACGACGACAAAGAAGAATAGACATGTGTCGATAAGAAAGAAACACCACAATGGCATTGACTGAAAATAAAAGATCCCACGTAGACGGCACACAAAAGAATATCGCTCTTACCCACCATATATGTCGACAATTAAGAAGAGATTGTAACTCCTGTATTATTTCCCTTGCTCACTAGAGTGTCGTGTTTTTCATGGAGTGGTCTCGGAATGGAGTGCTTCTCAACTTGGAGCTGAATGACATTAAGGAAGACAAGCATGGAGTGATATACGTGACCACACATAACTTCACAGATGTCAGGAAATACAAGTTTGTTATTATTTATGCACAGTGTAATATCATTTTCATATGTGGTTGTTATTATCAGTAAAAATAGCGAGCGTAGTCCCATATCAGTCTCTGGTATCAGGAATGAGTTGCCATGATTATCATCGAGTGCCCTGTTGAGTGGCTTTGACGATCTTATCTCTCAACAACCTTATGTCCTTTTATCATATTAGCAGTTCGTATGCTCAGTTTTCCCTGCAGTTCGTCATGCCATCTCGTATCGTGTTTCTCTACCTTCTTCTGTCTCTCTTTTCCTCGATATTTCCGATTATCACAAGGTTTTCCAGGCCCTCCCTTATCAATATGTGTCTTTTTGTTATTTTATGAAGCAATGTGATGTATTATGTCGTATTTTTGTAAGATATCTATGCCAGATGTTCTAGATGTCCATGTTATACGTGGCACTCTGCTAATGGGCTACATTTCTGATAACGTTGTTACCAGGGATTTTTTAAATCTCTTTATTCATTGTCCAGGTTGCACATCTAGAAAACAGTATTGGTTCTGCATAACACTGTATGACAATCTCTCTCTCTCTCTCTCTCTCTCTCTCTCTCTCTCTTGCTTAGATTGCCAATAATTCGTTTGTTAGCATGTTTCTTATTGTATGGAATCTTGCCTTAGAAAATACTATTCTGCTCTATATTTATCGTATACATCTTCCGTTATAATGCGTCCAACACTATTAAGTTGTGTTGTTTATTTTAATGTATTGCCTACTACCGTAAATTTCCATTTTTGATCGGTGTTGTTTCTCTTTGTTTTGACAATTGTATTTGTTTTCAAAATATTTAAACTTTTATATTTAGTTCTATTCCTTCGCTATTTTAGACTCACTTGAGATTCACTCTCTTACAGACAGGTTAGAAGGCAAGCAGGAAGGCAGTCAGACAGACAGTTAGACAGATAGATAGATAGATAAACAGACAGACAGTCAGACAGACAGACAACCAGACAGACAGAAAAACAGACAGACAGACAACCAGACAGACAGACAACCAGACAGACAGAAAGACAACCAGTCAGACAGACAACCAGACAGACAACTACACGGACAGACAGACAGATAATAATAGCTGTCCATCGTTGTCGATGAGGACCGCCGACATCATCTTTGTCACAGATTTCCCTGTTGGGTGTGGGTGCGCATGTGGCTGAACAGGCCAATGCGAGCACGAAAAGATCTGCTACATATCGGGCACACGAGGTTTGTAGAAGGGGATGGTGTTCCCGCTGCTCGGGATTTCCGCGTCTCGCGTCTGTTCTGGGCTTTCACAACACGATCATCTTCACCGGCAGCTACACCCGATTTTACTGCACTTCTCCAGTCAGATCTGTTTTTCGCAAGACATTCCCAGGTGTCGAAGTCTATCTGGCAACTTTTTAGTGAGTCCTTCAGACCGTCTTTAAAACGTTTCTTTGGGCGCCCTCTCTCGCGCCATCCGTCTCTCAGCTCGCCGTAGAGAAGCTTCTTTGGGAGCCGCTCGTCTGACGAGGTGTCCGGCCCATCCTAGTCGTGCTTTTTCTAGCAGTGCATGTATGCTGGGCATGTTAGCCCTCGAGAGAACCTCGATGTCAGTGACACGATCTTGCCATCGGATGTGGAATATTCGCCTCAGGCAACCTGTGTGGAAGTGGTTTAACTTCCTTGCATGTCCAGAGTATACAGTCCAGCTTTGGCAAGCGTATAGTAGGGTTGGAATGATGGTTGCACGGTAGACTTTCAATTTGGTCTTGACGCTGATGCCACGACGTGCCCAGACCATCGAGCGCATTCTACCAAAGGCTGTGCTGGCCTTTGCTATTCTGCTTGCCACCTCATCGTCTAGGCTGACAGATCTCGACAGCGTGCTGCCCAGATATGTGAATTTTTCTACGGCATTCAACGTCTGCCCGCTGACTGTAGTCTCTGGTTTTGTGTACGGCATGCCTGGTGCTGGTTGGTACATGACCTCTGTTTTTTTGGCATTTATGGTCAGGCCAAAATTTTCGCATGCAGCAGAGAACTGGTCTTTTCCAACCTGCATGTTCAGTTCTGAGTTGCTCATTAGAGCACAGTCGTCAGCAAATACAAGTTCCCTGATTATGTCGCCAGCCACTTTGGTTTTGGCCTTCATTCTTCTGGAATTGAGTAACTTGCCATCTGTGCGGTACTTTATGGGTATTCCAAGCTCCAATGATCTGAAGGCGTCTGTCATCGTGGCCGCGAACATCATGCTGAACAAAGTCGGGGCGAGTACACATCCTTGTTTTAGTCCGTTTGATACTAGAAACGTTTTAGAGATTGCACCGCTGTCCAGTACACGAGCACACATGCCTTCGTGTAGCTGTTTCACCATTGTTATGAACTTGTTGGGGCAGCCAAACTTAGACATTATCATCCACAGCCCTCCTCTGTTTACTGTATCAAATGCCTTTGTCAAATCAATAAATGTGGTGTACAAGGCCTGATTTTGCTCTCCACACTTCTCTTGTAAGACAGGTAGGTTTCGCTTTTCGCACGCCAAATCTGCTGTTCTCCTGAAAGTTCTGTTTGTTGTTATTTATCCCGTGCATCATTATTTAAGTAACAAGCTGGGGAGATAGTCCTTGCATGGGCAACTCTAGAGTTTGTCCTGGTTCCTGCATGGACAACTCTAGAGTTTGCCATGGTTCCTGCATGGACAACTCTAGAGTTTGTCCTGGTTCCTGCATGGACAACTCTATAGTTTGCCCTAGTTCCTGCATGGACAACTCTATAGTTTGCCCTGGTTCCTGCATGGCAACTCTAGAGTTTGCCCTGGTTCATGCATGGCCAACTCTAGAGTTTGCCCTGGTTCCTACATGGACAACTCTAGAGTTTGCCCTGTTTCCTATTGGTTTAGTGTGTTCACTCTCTGTCATTCTGTGTGTGTTTAGTAGTGCTATTGTTGTTGTTGTTGTTGTTGTTGTTTAATGTCCATAATGAGTAAGTTGACTCTTTTGTGCGCCCTGAAAAGGACGTTAAGTGGCGGGTTGTAGTACCATTTCTCACATCCCAAGCGTGCTGATGAAGGTGGACCGCGGCCCTCCAGCCCGTTGTTCTATGCTTGGCTTCATCTGCGGGGATCACATCGATCCACACCTCATCAGACAGGCTGCCTTGAAAACCGCTCATTCCAGGGAACGCTACATGGAAGAGAGAATGTGGTCTTGGTCAGTGTATTGACCCTGACTCGACGTCCTGGTCAGCATGGTGGGCCTGACCCTGACTCGACGTCCTGGTCAGCATTTTGAGCCTGGCTAGACTAGCGTCTCAGTTCCCCTTAGTAGTGCTATAAAATGTGGGGTTTTTTTTGGTTCTGTTTGATAGATGTTCCTTATGAGATACATTACAGCATTGCGGTTAGGATCAATCAGAGCCTGCATCATATCACTGGTGGAATTGGCTTGTTCAAGCGCGTTGCCTTGTTCCATATCTGTCAATACATTTTCTACTTGTGATTTATGGATTGCTATACCCGCTATGAGGTTAAGTACGGTTGACTCCCCTAGGCAAACTTGTAGCTGTTCATTCTTTCACCTAATTACAAGAATGAAGATACGAATAGTTCCCGTAGCCTGCTCGTTGTACACACCTTCATATTTCTGTTTTTGTTTCTAAGAATCGAGGTCACTACACTCTCTGTATACCGATATACGCTTGTGAAGCCAAAATCTCATTCCTATCTATCTCTGACGTGCCCATGATGGTACCTTGTGAAGCCAAAATCTCATTCCTATCTATCTCTGACGTGCCCATGATGGTACCTTGTGAAGCCAAAATCTCATTCCTATCTGTCTCTGACGTGCCCATGATGGTACCTTGTGAAGCCAAAATCTCATTCCTATCTATCTCTGACGTGCCCATGATGGTACCTTGTGAAGCCAAAATCTCATTCCTATCTATCTCTGACGTGCCCATGATGGTACCTTGTGAAGCCAAAATCTCATTCCTATCTATCTCTGACGTGCCCATGATGGTAGCTTCTGAAGCCAAAATCTCATTCCTATCTATCTCTGACGTGCCCATGATGGTACCTTGTGAAGCCAAAATCTCATTCCTATCTGTCTCTGACGTGCCCATGATGGTACCTTCTGAAGCCAAAATCTCATTCCTATCTATCTCTGACGTGCCCATGATGGTACCTTGTGAAGCCAAAATCTCAGCTCTTACTTTGCTCTAAACCCCAGCATGACCAGGATAGTAGATCCATGTCAACCGCTAGAGGTTTGAGGCATCAACAGCAGCTATCCACTCGTACCTAAGCCATCCCTTCTGTACCTACTCAAGTACGGCTTGCTCGTCTGTAACGTTGTCTGCCCTTGTTAAAGAAGTCTCAGATATCCATTTCAGAGATGAGGTCACTGCTTCCGTCTCCATTCTCAAACTGGAGGTTGTTGACATGTATGCCCTACTGGGCTCAACAACGACCTCTCCTCTCACTCTATCCGAGTAGCCCCAGTCTGATATCCCACTGGGCTCAGCAACGACCTCTCCTCTCACTCTATTTGAGTAGCCCCAGCCTGATGTCCCACTGGGCTCAGCAACGACCTCTCCTCTCACTCTATCCGAGTAGCCCCAGACTGATATCCCACTGGGCTCAGCAATGACCTCTCCTCTCACTCTATCCGAGTAGCCCCAGCCTGATATCCCACTGGGCTCAGCAACGACCTCTCCTCTCACTCTATTCGAGTAGCCCCAGCCTGATATCCCACTGGGCTCAGCAACGACCTCTCCTCTCACTCTATTTGAGTAGCCACAGCCTGATGTCCCACTGGGCTCAGCAACGACCTCTACTCTCACTCTATCCGAGTATCCCCAGCCTGATATCCCACTGGGCTCAGCAACGACCTCTCCTCTCACTCTATCCGAGTAGCCCCAGCCTGATATCCCACTGGGCTCAGCAACGACCTCTCCTCTCACTCTATCCGAGTAGCCCCAGCCTGATATCCCACTGGGCTCAGCAACGACCTCTCCTCTCACTCTATCCGAGTAGCCCCAGCCTGATACCCCACTGGGCTCAGCAACGACCTCTCCTCTCACTCTATCCGAGTAGCCCCAGCCTGATATCCCACTGGGCTCAGCAACGACCTCTCCTCTCACTCTATTCGAGTAGCCCCAGCCTGATGTCCCACTGGGCTCAGCAACGACCTCTCCTCTCACTCTATCCGAGTAGCCCCAGCCTGATGTCCCACTGCGCTCAGCAACGACCTCTCCTCTTACTCTATCCGAGTAGCCCCAGCCTGATGTCCCACTGGGCTCAGCAACGACCTCTCCTCTTACTCTATTCGAGTAGCCCCAGCCTGATGTCCCACTGGGCTCAGCAACGACCTCTCCTCTTACTATATTCGAGTAGCCCCAGCCTGATGTCCCACTGGGCTCAGCAACGACCTCTCCTCTTACTCTATTCGAGTAGCCCCAGCCTGATGTCCCACTGGGCTCAGCAACGACCTCTCCTCTTACTATATTCGAGTAGCCCCAGCCTGATGTCCCACTGGGCTCAGCAACGACCTCTCCTCTTACTCTATTCGAGTAGCCCCAGCCTGATGTCCCACTGGGATCAGCAACGACCTCTCCTCTCACTCTTTCCGAGTAGCCCCAGCCTGATGTCCCACTGCGCTCAGCAACGACCTCTCCTCTTACTCTATCCGAGTAGCCCCAACCTGATGTCCCACTGGGCTCAGCAACGACCTCTCCTCTCACTCTATCCGAGTAGCCGCAGCCTGATGTCCCACTGGGCTCAGCAACGACCTCTCCTCTCACTCTATCCGAGTAGCCCCAGACTGATGTCCCACTGGGCTCAGCAACGACCTCTCCTCTATCCGAGTAGCCGCAGCCTGATGTCCCACTGGGCTCAGCAACGACCTCTCCTCTCACTCTATCCGAGTAGCCCCAGACTGATGTCCCACTGGGCTCAGCAACGACCTCTCCTCTATCCGAGTAGCCCCAGCCTGATGTCCCACTGGGCTCGACTGATCCGTCGGTGTATGACGGCATCACTATGCTGGGTGTTCTCAGTTATCAGCTGATTCACCTCGTGCTCAACTCTCCCATTCCTTGCCTGAGGTTATGCTGACTCTCTGGTACTCCATCATTCTATCACCAGCGTGGACCAATTCTTCCCCCTTGGCTATCGTCTCAACTGGGGTGACATGCCCGATTGTTTTCTCTGCCTGTGCCATCCATGACACCTTTCTTTTGATTCTTGATCCCTTGACGTCTGAGATACTATTGTACAGCGGGTGCCGCGTGCCTGTGGGGACTACATTGCGAGGTGACTACTGGGACAGGTGTCTGGGACCATGCGTTTGGGATTGAGGAGAGTCGCAAAGAAGGATGTGACCAGGCTGAAGTTTGACCTGGACAATATAATGGACCCAAAAATCACCGAAGTGTTCCAAGCAAGGGTGGGAGGGAGATTTGCGCCACTGTTGGCTCTCAGACAGGGACTGGATACAGATACAGTTACAGAGTCTCTTAACGCAGCTCTCATAGATACTGCAACAGAGATCATGGGATGCCACGAAACAAAAAAAGGCCATGGGTGACCAAAGACATTTTAGACCTTTGTGATAAAAGAAGGTCACTGAAAATACATAATCACCCACCGGAGGAGGTCGGCAGTTATAAAGAGGCCAAGAAAGCCATACAACAAAAGATGAGAGAGGCGAAAGAAGCGTGGATATGTGAGTAATGTACAAACATCGAAGAGAGACTAAACAGAAATGATGCTAAAGGAGCATACAAGGTTGTCAAAGAACTGGTAGCACCAAGACAAGGCAGGGACCTTATGATCCAGGAAAAAAGCGGTAAGTGCCTTATTGAGGAAAATGGCGTACTGGCACGATGGACAGAGTACTCTTCCGATCTATATAACTATGAAGGGCGAAACAAACCTTAGAAAACAATCTCCCCAACACCAACAAATTTAGAGGATTACCAACTGATAACGAAGGAAGAGGTAATTGCAGCGGTAAAGACATTGAGAAGAGGGAAGGCGGCCGGCGTGGACAATATACCAGCAGAGCTCTTACAAGCAGGTGGAGAGGTAGTGGTGGAAAGCCTGACACACATCTGCAACACAATATGGGCGACAGGAAACTGGCCGGACTTATGGACGAAATCAATAGTTATACCGTTACATAAGTCTGGAAGCCTAAAGCTGTGCCAAAATTACAGAAAAATAAGCCTCATCAGCCACCCTAGCAAGGTCATGCTTAGATTAATTCTTGACCGATTGAAACCCCAAGCAGAGAACATCATTGCCGAGGAGCAAGCAGGGTTCAGACAGGGAAGAAGCACTACAGAACAGATATTTAATTTAAGGCTGCTAAGCGAGAAATATCTACAACAGCAGCAAACACTGTATCATGCGTTTGTGGATTTTAAGAAGGCGTTTGATAGGGTATAGCATAAAGCGTTTTGGGCAACCATGAGGATGTATAATATCAACGGAAATATTATAACGGTCCTTGAACACCTGAATGACAAGGCGTCTAGTGCAGTTCTTGTGAATGAGAGGCGATGAGACTGGTTTCGCACATCAGTTGGTGTGAGACAGGGGTGTACACTCTCTCCAACTCTTTTTAATATATTCCTTGAAGGAATTATGAGTGGGGCACTTGGAGGTCACGTTGGAATTGTCAAGTTAGGGGGCCGAACGATTACCAACCTTCGTTTTGCAGATGAAATCGACGGGTTTAGAAGCAGAACTCCAGGAATAGGTCAAGAGGCTCGATGAAAGAGCTCTTGGCTATGGTATGGAGATAAACGCTGGAAAGACAAAATTAATGACCAACAACGCCACGGGCTTCAACAGCAAGATAAAAGCTAACGGTCAGGAACTCGAAGTGAATGACCGTTTTAAATATCTTGGGTCGATTGTCAGTGATGAAGGATCAATATGTCAGTTGTTGGCCAGAATAGCCCAGACAATAGCGGCGCTTGCAAGACTTAACAAAATCTGGAAAGATAAACGGATAGCACTACGCACGAAAATCACATTAATGCATACACTGGTCCTGTCAATATTCTTCTATGCGCGTGAGACATGGACAGTTACAGCTGACCTTCAACGAAGGATACAGGCCTTGGAGATGAGATGTTTCCGAAAACTTTTAGACGTCACGTACAAAGATCGAGTAACAAATGAGGAAATACGAGATAGAATTTCAACAGCAATAGGGCCTTTCGAAGAGATCTTGGCAATTGTCAAAAGAAGGAAACTTGCTTGGTACGGCCACATGTCGAGATCAAATGGTCTTGCAAACACAATCCTCCACGGAAAGGTGCATGGCAGACGACGAAGAGGCCGGCCCAAAAAGAGATGGGAGGACAACATAAAAGAATGGACCAGTCTCCGACCAGAAGAGTCACAGGCAGCGGCATCTGACAGAGGGGGATGGCGTGGAGTTGTGAGGATGTCTTCATGTGTGCCCCAACGACCTCACCGGTTACGGGATGACCTGACCTGACGTCTGAGATACTATTGTACAGCGGGTGCCGCGTGCATGTGGGGACTACATAGCGATGTGACTACTGGGACAAGTAGCCATTATTTATCAGTAATATAAATCCCCTGTAGTGGACAAAATCATTGTAGAAAACAACGGATAGTGGTAGCTTTTGGGATTTTCAATGCTGCTAGATTGATATTGAAATGTTAGTGAAGGGTTGTATTGTTGTAGGTACATGTCACACTGCTCGTATCACAATCGTAGGATTATGTCTCACTATGGTAGCCACATATACTATCTTAGACCGATTATGTCTCACTATGGTAGCCACATATACTATCTTAGACCGATTATGTCTCACTATGGTAGCCACATATACTATCTTAGACCGATTATGTTTCACTATGGTAGCCACATATACTATCTTAGACCGATTATGTTTCACTATGGTAGCCACATATACTATCTTAGAACGATTATGTTTCACTATGGTAGCCACATATACTATCTTAGACCCATTATGTTTCACTATGGTAGCCACATATACTATCTTAGACCGATTATGTTTCACTGTGGTAGCCACATATACTATCTTAGACCGATTATGTTTCACTATGGTAGCCACATATACTATCTTAGACCGATTATGTTTCACTATGGTAGCCACATATACTATCTTAGACCGATTATGTTTCACTATGGTAGCCACATATACTATCTTAGACCGATTATGTTTCACTATGGTAGCCACATATACTATCTTAGACCGATTATGTTTCACTATGGTAGCCACATATACTATCTTAGACCGATTATGTTTCACTATGGTAGCCACATATACTATCTTAGACCGATTATGTTTCACTATGGTAGCCACATATACTATCTTAGACCGATTATGTTTCACTATGGTAGCCACATATACCAGCTTAGACCGATTATGTCTCACTATGGTAGCCACATATACTATCTTAGACCGATTATGTTTCACTATGGTAGCCACATATACTATCTTAGACCGATTATGTTGCACTATGGTAGCCACATATACTATCTTAGACCGATTATGTTTCACTATGGTAGCCACATATACTATCTTAGACCGATTATGTTTCACTATGGTAGCCACATTTACTATCTTAGACCGATTATGTTTCACTATGGTAGCCACATATACTATCTTAGACCGATTATGTTTCACTATGGTAGCCACATATACTATCTTAGACCGATTATGTCTCACTATGGTAGCCACATATACCAGCTTAGACCGATTATGTCTCACTATGGTAGCCACATATACTATCTTAGACCGATTATGTCTCACTATGGTAGCCACATATACTATCTTAGACCGATTATGTCTCACTATGGTAGCCACATATACTATCTTAGACCGATTATGTCTCACTATGGTAGCCACATATACTATCTTAGACCGATTATGTCTCACTATGGTAGCCACATATACCAGCTTAGACCGATTATGTCTCACTATGGTAGCCACATATACCAGCTTAGACCGATTATGTCTCACTATAGTAGCCACATATACTATCTTAGACCGATTATGTCTCACTATGGTAGCCACATATACCAGCTTAGACCGATTATGTCTCACTATGGTAGCCACATATACCAGCTTAGACCGATTATGTCTCACTATGGTAGCCACATATACCAGCTTAGACCGATTATGTCTCACTATGGTAGCCACATATACCAGCTTAGACCGATTATGTCTCACTATGGTAGCCACATATACCAGCTTAGACCGATTATGTCTCACTATGGTAGCCACATATACCAGCTTAGACCGATTATGTCTCACTATGGTAGCCACATATACCAGCTTAGACCTCACACAATGATCTCGTGATCTAACATGTTTAATAATGTGCTCCTTACAGACCAGGAGCATTTAACCTTGACGATCTTAGCAAGGTCAAGGTTGAAGACCTACGCAGTTATAATATACCCTGTGTGGCAGCCTTCTCGCGTGTCAGTCGTCGTGCGTATGTTGGGAGTTGGCCAGCCTGCATATATCTACATAATGAGGTAATGTTTAAACGGCGTTATTTGGTGATTATTTGTGATTTTTGTATTTATTAATTTGGTCGCTGCATTCTGTCTCCTGGTTGTGGCAGCTTCAGGACATATAGGTTCATGTGACTTACATGAGCTATGTCGGCGGTAGCAAGGTACTAGCTGGATCTTCTACATTGGACAGATAAAAAAGGCAGTGGTAAGAAAAAATGAAACACTAACATGCTATCGTGCAGGAGGTACGAGGATAACCTGTCAATTGCCCGATGAGATGAAGAGAACTGAGAAAACTGAACTTCCCTGTAGCATTGTAGCTTGAATGATTCGACTGCCTTCTTCTCTGTTTGTGATAGTCCATGTGTTGCCTCCGTACGTTATCCTCCACATTGTCATGGCCATTGTTCTCATTTCTCTTTCTCTCTTTCTCTCTGCGTTCGCCTTATTTGTCTATTCCCAAAGGTGGTGTGCGTTACACTGTTGTTTTTATGTTGTATCTGTCGACCCAGTGCATCCGACTTCAGCCTTCATTTTATGTAAGGGTCTGCTTCCTCTTGCATTTTCTAAGGGTTTGCTTCCCTGGGGTAACGGCCGGTGCTGGGGTGGGGATCGAACCCAGCACCTTTTGATTTGCGAGCCGTGTCACTTAACTACTAGCCCACGCGTTCTCCTCATTTCATTATGGCAGTCTACATTGAGCCGAGATTTTCCAAACGTGTAACATTTTCTATTTCTTTCTTTTCTATAGTAACTTTATGTCCGTTTTTTGCTTTATTGGTGGTCCTTATCTTAGTTATACTGATGTTTTGGGAGAAATTTTCCTCTTCCCTGTTTTGTTTTGGGTTATATACCACAAGAATACTGTAGCATATGTTTGTGGTGTGAAGATGTTACGATTGTAAAGCAACAAGTTTGGGTGCTCACTGTGTGGAGTGTTATTATACGGCGATAGTACCAACCCCTTCACTCCCAGATCTCCCGCCTTAAAGAGGTAAACCAAATACAATCAATCTCAGACTAACTTCTGCTTTGTATATAGACAAGATGACCTCTTAAAGCGTGCAATGAATTATCACAGCACGAATATAAAGCGTGCAATGAATAATCACAGCACGAATATAAAGCGTGCAGAATAATCACAGCACGAATATAAAGCGTGCAGAATAATCACAGCACGAATATAAAGCGTGTAATGAATTATCACAGCACGAATATAAAGCGTGCAATGAATAATCACAGCACGAATATAAAGCGTGCAGAATAATAACAGCACGAATATAAAGCGTGCAATGAATAATCACAGCACGAATATAAAGCGTGCATAATAATCACAGCACGAATATAAAGCGTGCAATGAATTATCACAGCACGAATATAAAGAATGCAATATTGACAACATGAAAAATATTGAAAGAGGCTAATGCTGCTGCTACTATGGCTGATCTCAGCATCATAACTGATACATTGTAATGGCTCGTTCCATCTTATCAGACGATAGTGTGTTGTACTTTAGAAACAAATATGTGACTACAGTCCATGACGATAACGAATGTGACTCGGAAGATCAATCCGGACAGAGAAGCGTCTTCCACAGCATGTGCAGGAACAATCAGGATAAATTGCATCATGGCATGGTGTGGCGTGTGTCTTCTCAAACACTAATTCTTTAGACTATCTGCAATCAGTATTTCCTTTGTCTGTATTCCCTTCTTAATTCTGTCCTTACATTCAACACAATTGATGGAATCTTGTTCTCGTGATTCCATATCGATGCCTGCATCATTCATATCTCGCTTAAATGCATCCTTGTATCGAAGAAGTGGCAGGCCCCGAGACCTCTTCCCTAAACTGTCAATCCCCATAAAGAAAATCGTTTCGTATTCTCCCATCCACCAACCTCAGATTGTGTCCCAGTCATCTGAGTCTTCTAAGATTCAACGTGGAAAATACCGTGTCAGTGCATGTTCTTTACAATACCTCTTCGTTGATGACAACAGGATATTGCGCAGGAACCTCAAGTGAAAGCTTCTATCCGCCTCTCCTGGTGCTTGAATGTATACAATGTTTTCGACCATAAAGTCATAAAACTATCACCGATATATCCATTTCCAAGCTCAGCATGCAGCATATCTTATGCAGGACATTCATCTCATCACAAACTTCCTGTAAGGCTCTGGATCTTAGCCAGTTCTCGTGCCTCCGTCACCTACAGATCCTATTTCATGTCATATGCCCATCCTTTCCTCTGTCGGCCTCTACCTCGTTTTCCAAGTACCGAACTTCTAATGTAGATTTGGCAGGCGGTTCTGGCGTTTTATATGGTCAAAGTATTTGAGTTATTTAGACACTTTTATATATGCCAGCCAGTTTTTATATTTTAACCAACTCTTTTATGAGGTGTCTGTTTTTCTTAATTAGTGGCATTCTGAGAACCTTTGTCCAGCATTGTAGCTTGTATGACTCAATTTTCTTATTCAGTGTTTGTGTGATAGTCCATGTTTTGCATCTGTACGTTATCCTCTACTTTGCCATGGTCAGTTTTCCTCTGATTTTCTGTTAGCAGTCTCCATTGTCGCTTATATTGAGCCGAGATTTTAGAAAAACGGCATTTTGTTCTTCCATTTCTAGAGTAACTTTAGGTTGTTGTTTTTTTTCTTAGTGGTTGGTCATTATCTTAGTTTTGTTGATGTTCTTGTAAAGATTTTGTTCTTCCCTATTTTGTTTAACATAGAAGAGTATCTCTTTTATCCTTTCTGCACTCTTTGAGGGGATAACTGTGTCATCTGCATATGTGAGTTTTTGTATTTGGCTTGAATCGATTGTAAGAAAGTCCTCATTATCATAATTCTTGTTGATTTTAATATTACCCATTAGAATTTCTTCATAGATGTTGAAAATATACGTTTAAACACACGTTTGTCTTACACCATTTTGCACTTAAAGTCAGTCTGGCTTTGCTTTTGTGACTCCAAATATAATGTTTCGATTAGGTGGATCAGGTACGTTAAGAATTCCATTTCTCGAGTTATATTCCATGTATTTTGGTGTTGCACACAGTTAAAAACCTTGACGGAATCTGTAACACAAGTCGACATAACTATATTGTCCTTTCCTTATGTTTTTAATAATACTCCTAGTGCTAAGAACGTGATTTCGTGTGCTTCTGTCATGTCTGAAGCCTGCCTTAAGTTCATGTACTTGTTCGTCTAATCTCTTTTCTATTTCAGCCATTGATAAAATATGTCAGATGAGTATAGATCTGGTGTTCGTTATGACATAGGGTTGATGATGGCGGTCATGACATTATCGCTGACACCTTTCAGGAAGAAAAATGGCATAGTATTCTTCACATTTTACACAGGTCTGTTCCCTATGGAGTAATATACGTTTCATGGAAGTCTCCAGAAACAATACCCCATATATGTATGAAGTAAACGATGTCTGAAGGAAGTCCCCAGAAATAATATGGCCAGTGGCAAGACGTTATAGAGGTGACTGCAGATTTTTCCTCAGGGTTTATTCCTGAAGCCTTTCCCGTAAAAAGGTATCCCGCAAAGCAATGAAAAGGGGGGGGGGGGGGGGGAGGTGGGTAACATGTATCGTTGGTTGTCTTGCCGTTCCCATAACCGCAAAAGATCGTAGGGATATCATTCAGCGTGTGAGTAATGTGCTGTGTATCTCTCAGGGATGACGTGGCCTTGTTCATTCTAGTCACGTATTGACAACTCACACCAAAACCGACGCTGTCTGCAACTAGAGCGAAGGGCGCCAATCTCGTGAAGTTCGGCCGTGTACACTAGACCCTGAAAATACGACACGTGTTTAACAGTAGTACTAATTCAAATAGCCGATGTCCATCCCAGGATAATAGGAGGAAAGAAAACACACAAAAATGAACGAATTAACTAGGCCAAATGGAAAACGTGGACATGTTCGCTTAAACACAAGTGGAAGTCGTCGACTAGTGCAATTATGTCCGATCGCCGGCACTCGAACCTCTGTCGGTCCGCGAAAATGTCCTGCCGGTCCGGGAAATAGGAAATTGCTGCCGAACCTCTTATCTGTTTGCTGCTCGAATTCTGGTTACATTAAATGGATATAGAATTTTCATTTGATAATATCTGCTAATATCAACTAAAAGACAAAATACTGTACAAATAATGGTATCTTCTTCTTTCATAGAGAACCGCAAAAATTACTATTTTCACCGGTACGTGAACAATTGCTCCTATTTTACCCGGTCCATGAACAATTTTATCCTATTTTCACCGGTCCACGAACAATGTTTTCCTATTTTTACCGGTCCACGAACAATGTTTCCTATTTTCACTGGTACGTAAGTGTACAAAAGTTGGGACACACTGGACTACTATGAATGTCAGGCAAATCCGTGGCCTGTCAGCGTCCATAATTAATTAAAACACCAGAGCAATGTGTCACTCCCAATCTGGACAGCGCCATCTTTGCTGCTCATCCGAGTGTTAAACATTGGAAGGAAGCCTTCAGAAACAATACGCCATATACGTATAAAGCAATATACGTTTGATGAAAGACTCAAATACCCTATTTATGATACAAGGATACAAGAACGAATAACTCATTACCCAAAGGATCGAGAGAATAAGAAGACTGTGATGATAATGTGGGCGATAACATTAACTCCAATTCATTTCAGAAATATCCATTGTATGCTGTTACACTGAACTGTGAGACTGCCGTCATTTCAATTCCTTTGTCCATCTTGGAAAGTTCGACCATCGTACCTTATGTGTTGAAACTTAAAGGAGCCAGGTAGTAGTTATCTCTCTTGAATAAACTGTATTAATGACTATGAATAAAATACTTGTAGGTTAATAATAAGTGTTTACAGGCATGACCCCGTGTGCTAAAGATGTGATAATAGGCCTACTGCCACACTGAGACCATGCTGTTAGAGGCGACTAACCCCGATAGCGTAGATGACTCTCCAAATAGCGTTATTTTGTACCAGGAAATGTAAACAAGCCAATACCTACCTGACTGTAGAGCATACTCCTTTAGCGACACTCTTGTATCTCCAGTAAGGGTTGAGTATCCATAAGACAAAAAGTTATCTACGCCTGATCTTACTACTGTAACTGTTCCTCGAAATATTTGACTGCTTGATCTGTTGTCGCTCTAATCAAAACCTCTTTATCGGAGGCATAAAACAAATTGAAGTAAATATGCCACGTGCACTCTTTCTCCGTTTATGTTATTTAATACAGAACCTAGCTATACAATGACACGCCCACATATGCCATACACGCCCACATATACTTGCCTCTGTCACATATACTTTGGATAAATGCAATATTAATGTCCCTGATTATACTGGTCTTGCTATCTCCATCTAAATCACCTTACCTGATACTGATATTAAAGGATAGAGAAACAGTTTTACAAAGAACTGGCAAAGTCTTAATCTAAGCCTTAGTCGACCTGTGAATCTACAAGGGCATGTGCCCTTATGCAGGTCCCAACTCGTGTGCGAGTTGGTAGTAGCCGGGTGCATGTCTCTGCTTGGCGAGCTAGGCTCGAGCAGGACTGTGATTTTTGTATCGATAAACTAGATTTATTATCAATATAACTCAGATTAGATCAATGACATTCTCTTCGGCCATTTATGTCATGTAAGAGATCTTCAGCGTATTCGTATGCCTCTGGTATTGACATGAATACTATTTGCTTATCACTTCCACCGTCTTGTTTTTTCTTGTCCATTTCACTTTCTAGTAGCCACTATTTGTTTAATTGTGACCTATTTTCTTACATCGTTTTGGCTACTATTTTAACTAGGTGACTTAACACCTTCATACTGGTTTAGAAGACTGTAGTGTCTTTATACAACCAGTTTAATTTACCTTGCTTTAGAAGCTATGCGCATTCAATCTATTCTGAAATGCATTAATTGTCCTTGTCTCCACTACTTCCTGTTGCAATGCATTCCAAGCATTCACCACTCTCTGACTAACAAAATATTTCCTAACATGACTTGTCTTGTTCGGGAATTATCTGTTGAAATTAATCGGCTTTTTTGTATTATACTATAGGGGTAATCTATAGAAAAATACAAGTAGCTTATCTGGTTAGATTTTGAGATCTCCTTGTAATTTTCATCGAGTTTACCATTGCAAGTTTGACCTATTCCTTCTAGTTCATCTCATTCATTCTTATTTATCTCATTCCAATTAGTTTAACTCGTCCATTTAAGTCAGATCATTTTATCTAACTGATCACTATCTCATTCCATTTCAATTGCGTATCACCATCAACAAAAATATCAAACGTAGAAAACAACTATCATATATCTAACAGGAGTCCTCTGCCGTACAGTCGTCCAGGATATACAAGCCCCTGTGAATAGTACCAGAAAATGCAGACACGCTCAGAAGTTTTGGATATTAAACATCGTGGAGGAATTATTGATTTTAAAATTGATGATGAAATTTGTTATTTTCCTTGCCACGTTACAGTTAATATTACTGAAATACAAGCAATGTTACTTTAACATTATATGAGAACAACATAATAAACATGAGTAGACGTTTCAACATCAAAATAGCATAACAAAGGACTAAACCAACTAAAACAGGACATATAAAAACAGCGCAATCAGTTAATCGAATATCAATATTAATCATACAAACACAATCATTTAAAAATTCAAGTAAAGAATAAAAGGCAGAATATCTGAATTGAAAAATAACACTAAGAAAAGAACAATTATTATAATTAGTGAATCGACTCAATTTCAATTTTACAGACAAAAATAGACAGTGGAATACTGTAGCGTCTTTATCTTGGATGTAACGTCACAGAAAATGGGAGATGGAAAATGGAAATCACGAAGGGAATACGAATAGTCAAATCTGTTTTCACCAACAAGACATGTCAAATATGATATTCACACAAGTAACGCATGTATTAATATAGGTGGTAATTAAGTGTTTCGTAAGCTCTTTGTTAGTGTCCAACGTAGAAATAAAGGCAATGAACAAGCGTTTGGATGAGAGAATTTATGAATTTACAATGTGAATATGCCGATGAATGGAGTGCAGATCTTTTGGAAAGATTAGAAAATAAATAAAGACGTATTGGAGAAATAAGGGATGCAAAGAGAATCGATGAGCGAAATCAGAGTCTGTCCGTTAATATATTTTAGTTACAAACAATGACATAACATCTTGATGATAACAATGCTCGAAGGAAGCGGGGAGGGCAAATGTGTCGGAAGTAATCAACGCTACTAAATAGAAAAATAACAGTAGAAGTTAGACAGAAACAAACCATGCTGCTTGTACAATGGTGGCAAGAGAGAGAGGACGGTAGAGATTTAGTGAAGCCGACTGTTAATGTAGAGGTGGCACTTGAACTGAACTGAACAATAAAATGTAATAAATTGTGCCAGAAAGGTTCATGTGGACCTTGCGATGTTTTTCCACCTTTTATTGATATTGTTGTTACAGATATATATTTGTATTATGACATTTGACATGTCGGTTTGAAATTAAACGTGTACATCAATAAAGGTATATCAACAGAAATATTATAACGTTCCTTGAACACCTGTATGACAAGGCGTCTAGCGCAGTTCTTGTGAATGGAAGGCGAGGGGACTGGTTTCACACATCAGTTGGTGTGAGACATGGGTGTACACTCTCTCCAACCCTTTTCAATATATTCCTTGAAGGAATTATGAGTGAGGCATTTGGAGGTCACGTTGGTACTGTCAAGATAGGAGGCCGAACGATTACCAACCTTCGTTTTGCAGATGATATCGACGGGTTGGAGGGTTCAGAAGCAGAACTCCAGGAATAGGTCAGATGGCTCGATGAAACAGCTCTTGACTATGGTATGGAGATAAACGCTGGAAAGACAGAATTAATGACCAACAACGCCACGGGCTTCAACAGCAGGATAAAAGCTAACGGTCAGGAACTCGAAGTGGTTGACCGTTTTAAATATCTTGGGTCGATTGTCAGTGATGAAGGATCTAAATGTCAGGTGTTGGCCAGAATAGCACAGACAATAGCGGCGCTTACATGGCTTAACAAAATCTGGCAAGATAAACGGTTAGCCCTATTCACGATTAATGCGTACATTGGTCCTGTCAATATTCCTCTATGCGTGTAAGACATGGACAGTTACAGCTGACTTTCAACGAAGGATACGGACCTTGGAGATGAGATGTTTCCGAAAACTTTTAAACATCACGTACAAAGATCGAGTTACAAATGAGGAAATACGAGATAGAATTACAACAGCAATAGGGCCTTTCGAAGACATCTTAGCAACTGTCAAAAGAAGGAAACTCACTTGGTACGGTCACATATCGAGATCAAATGGTCTTGCAAACACAGTCCTCCACGGAAATGTGCATGGCAGACGACGAAGAGGCCGGCCCAAAAAGAGATGGGAGGACAACATAAAAGAATGGACCAGTCTCCGACCAGAAGAGTCACAGGCAGCAGCATCTGACAGAGAGGGATGGCGTGGGGTTGTGAGGATGTCTTCATGTGTGCCCCAACGACCTCACCATGTGTGCTCCAACGACCTCACCATGCGTGCTCCAACGACCTCACCGGTTACGGGATGACCTGACATGACCTGACCTTACCTGATCAATAAAGATTGTTTTGGGAAACATTGCATTGTTTGTGGTGTGTACATCGAGGGCTAATTCCTCCGTTTTCACAATCTCAAAGTTCCAGGTTCGTTTCCCACTTGTGTCTAGTTTGGCAGACACTGAGTTTTTTAATTGGTTGAATGCTCCTCCCAGTACTGAAAGTTTTGGTGAGCACCTTTTGGTGTGAGTATCAGCAGGTCTTGGTGCTATTGTAGTTTTCGCTCAACGATTTATTATAGTTTATTTACTGTTCCAGGATTAGTAGCCACTGTGTAATGATTTTGTTGTAAACATTCTTGTTTTTTTCTGGAAGTCCACTATGACTGCCCGTGATTCACACACTATTTCTTGATTTCTTCAAATCTTCTGTTTTGAATTTCACTCGTTAAAGCATGTATTTTACACCAACATTAAATAATGTTTTTCTTTACTGTAACTATGTTTTTGTTTTGGACAAATGCAGTATGATAGAGGTCGGACTAGCAAGGAGGACTTGTTAGAAAGGATAGAGGACTAGGTTGAAAGGTTGGTCACCAAAAGGGGATATATTAACACTGTTCTAAACAACTCAGAAAACTTCAAAACCTTTGCCTAAGACTAAAGCAAATGTTAACTTTCTTTGTACAGAATCAAGAACACTGGAGAGTTAAGAACTAACCAGACCATAATAACTAAACTTATTTACTGCCCACTAGTTTAGATTATTCTAAGCAGAGCAAGCTTTGTTCAAAAGTATTCTCCAACTAGCAGGTCAGGGCAAGTTTAACAACGGAATAGACAATAATAACAGTTTATTACTGACAAATTTGAAATTCTTTGAAGTCAAGTAGACGTCAACTTTAGAATTATTTCCCGCAAGGCAACCTTTGTAATTGTTGGGGGTGGGGACAGTAGAAATGGGAAGGTGTCATTTGTTGACACTAGATGCCAATTTCGTGCAAGCTGGATGTCAGACTTAGGGTCTATTGCTTCAAATAACTTTAATAAGACAGGGTAATTGAAAAATAGTAAAGATTTGCTACCCCGGGGGATAGGCTGGAAGAAAAAACATCGAAACTATGCACGACTGGTTCCATTGTATGTACACATCGCCCTCTCATTGTGGAACGTTTTGCTCTCATGATGAGTTGCTTAGCAACTCAGTACAAATGAGAGGAATTAGATTGGACATTTAAGGCCTTCCATTGGAGGATATAGACAGATCCTCTTCTTACCTCACTCTGTTTCATTTGACTCTGTCCTACAGTCACACTCTTGCACAACTTTCACACGCGCCCTCATGGTGAGACCCTTCCATTGCACTTTAGTTGGGCTAGCTTCTGAGGGCGCACAAACCTAGCATAGGTACATACAGACGCACACATACATCCATTCACTGGTTTATGCGTCTTAATATCGCCCAAAGTGACTACGGTCTGGGGTGGAATAGGCGCGCCTCCGCCAGTAGAAACTAGTGAGGCAAACACATAAAGACAGATCTTAAACATGAGAGAAAAGTAGAACCTGAACCTGAGACACACTGACCGTCTCACCCGACATTTGACGGGCTGTTTGATGATATACTCTGACAGATCACCCGGGGAAGCCGACCAGATTAGACGTTATGTATAAGAACGTTTTCATTGTATTTTCTGTGACGAAACTGTTTACTAAAACTCTACAGAACTCTCATAGGACATGATAAAGAAAAATGTTGTCGGAACACATAAAAATTCCCTAAGATCTTTGACGAAATGGTTGTTTTGAAAACTGGAAAGCTCTTCCCTAAAATAAAAGCTAGAAAATTAGAACATTTTCATTTAATTGTTAAATGTAGCTGTATCTTGTTGTATACCTTACTAACATGCTGCCTTTTAGGTTTGACCGATACCCCGGTTGGCGACAAGCAAAGAATAGGGGTGCAAACCTGAAAATATTATTACTGAAAACGGAAGTGTTGAACCGAACAGTGCATTTAAATACCTCCCGTCCTGCAAGCCACGACAGTACGCATCTCTTCCAAGGATAATCAAGGACAATACAGAGAGACACTACAAAACTTTTTTATTCGTTAGAGAAACTGTGATCTTCATCTGAGGATGAACAACAAAAAATGAAAAAGAAGAAAATGAAAAAGAAAATGGAAAATGAAGAAGAAAAAGAATGATCTGGCGCATGGCAGAAAGATTTGGCCCTTATTAGTTAAAGACTAACGCTGCACAGCGAGTGCCAAAGTTTATGATTCATGATTGATTGATTGATTGATTGATTGATTGATTGATTGATCGATACATGAACAAAACCAAGAGAATGAAGAAAACGAATTATTCTGATTTCAGTGTGAATAAACACAAAAGTAATATTTTTTGTGAAATGGCTCACCTTCGTCGCATTATGATTAAATAGTTTCCGAATGTAAATTACATGAGTAGTTCATCTGTTACTTAGGGAAGGCAAGAATCCTTTTCATGGATGGAGTTTTATATGTTACTGAATGGAAGCATATTAACCATCTCCAAAACCAAGTTTAATATGTTTCTGAATTAAGGCAAGATATCCATATCTGCAGACCAAGTTTAATCTGTTTCTGAATTTCAATAACTGAAATATGTGTTTGAAACTAGATACAATCACCTAGTAGAGCATGTTCATTTATTGAAAGATTGTTATTTTCAGATCTACATAATCCCACATGGATCTGTAAGATAAGTATACTGATAACTGAATCACGCTTACACACAATGATCTAAAGATATCTCTCTTTGAAGGAGGTCTCCTAATGATGATGAAGACGATGATGAGGATAATAAGGATGATGATGATGCCAAATGCCGTCCCCGCATGGACGGATGGCTGCAAGGGAGATCAAACCGCCACGAACAATAATTGAGGCATTCAATGCTAAGCGGGACATTCCAGAATGCACAATGAGGACGCACAACGTTAGACCTCTTTTACCCCAGCCTTCTCGCTCAGCACATCATGAAGTCCAGTTCTTTTGGGAAAAGGTATCTGTAGTAGAGAGCTCTTCAAGACATCCAAATACTTTTGTGGGGAGATTTGTCTCCGTGTAGCAGTGATCAGTAAGCCGAAGACTAAGTATACAAGGGGCTTGTCATAAGTCTTTACCCTGACCATGAACGAGTAGGAGGAGAAAGTTGAAATTTGGCACAGTGCTTATTCCTTCTCAATGTAGCCAGTACCTGAATTTATACATTTCTACCATCTCTGCGTGACCTTGAAAAGACCTTCAGAATAAAGTAACCTATTTTTCGAAATAAACCAGTTATCACAAGCCAGTATGACATCTTCGTCACTGTCAAAATGATTTCCTTTCAGCTGTTCTTTAAGTTTTGGGAAAAGAAAAAAGTCTGTTGGAGTTAAATCTGGAGAATATGGTGGGTGTAGAAGAATTTCAATATTCAAATCGTTTGCTGTTTACAGCACAAGCTTTGCTTTATGGGAAATCGCGTTGTCTTGAACCAAAGGCAGAATTTGATGGCGCGCTATCCTTCGTTTTCTGGTCACAGTCTTTCTTAGTTTGGTAAGGAGAAATGCATAATATTAACAATTAACAGTGTTGCCATGAGGCAGGTAATCTTTCAATATGACATCTTTGACATCCCAAAAAACAATCAGCATCACTTTTCTTGCAGATGCATGTGCTGTTGGCTTGACATGTGTTGGCTTGACCCCGGTGAGCCCGGGGTTTTTCACTGCATGTTGGACATTTTGGATTCTGGGTCATATCATTGACTATTAGGACGTCACAGACTAAGGAACGCACAGGAATGTATCGAGCAGAACATGGTGCGTTCACTTGAGTGTTACCAGGAGAAATGAGATGCGCAATTTTCACGTTCCTGTAGCTCAGCCTTGGAGGGCGTAAATTGTTAAATAGCTCGGGAACCGAAGGTCACGGAAAGCTGAAAAACGTAGGTTGTCCTGGAAAGACAGAATGGTCTGTCGATATTTCACACATCTGTAGCTAACAGTTGCCGAGTTTTTAGCCACCCGGACAAACAAATGCATGCATTTTAATGTGTGTGTGTTTGTGTGTGTGCTTGCGTGTGTGTGTGTGTGTGTGTGCGTTCGTGCGTGCCTGCGTGCCTGCGTGCGTGCGTGCGAGCGCGTGTTTGCATATGTGTGGGAAAACGTCCTTTTTTTCTTATTTAAAGTTGATTGGTTACTGATTCGAGACATAACGTTTCACACATTATGTTTTAATTACCAATCTATCTCCCTTTCCCTCATTTACAAAATAGATGTGTATTCACTTACTTTCTACAGATGCTGCATATTAAACAAGATCCCGTCACGTCATGCAGCGCATAGGAAATATGGTGTTAGGCCCATATTATTTTGTAACCCACGTCACTTAGGGGATGATGTGGTTGGCATCTCGCCGGCCGCCTTTTCTTCCAGGACTGAACCGGTACACATTTAAGGCTGGGTCGATCCGGGAGCCATTGCGGTCTGAAAAACCATTTCCACCTCAACTTGGGAATGAACCCAGGACCACTCAGAAACGAAGCCAGCGCCCTAAGCGGCTCCCATGCTGCATATTACATCTCATTATTTTCTGACTCAAAAGATATTATATTACTATTATCGGGAAAATGTTGGTAATCTTTGGCACATGTCCTCTACATCTCCAAGGTGATGATAAAACAATGGGTGTATACTTGCCGCCACTAAACACAAAATCATATTGTCCTGTTTCTGTCAAGTCCGATCTGCTAGGCTAACCACTACTCTCCTGCTTCACGTCTACAACGTGTACTATTGTCCACTTCTGATGTCAGTTCAATGTCGCTGCAGATCTTCTTATTTTTACACGGCACAATAAACATGCATATTATTCAAAACCGTCACCAACCTTCTCCATCTCTTTGCAATCTCTGACAAAATGGAATTTATTCTAGCATTTCTCAGTCACACAGAGGGTATTTTCTATAAAGTTTTGCTCTGTATCCTGAGTATCTTTGTTGATGCTATCACACAGAGGGTATTTTCTATAAAGTTTTGCTCTGTAGCCTGAGCACCTTTGTTGATGCTATCACACAGAGGGTATTTTCTATAAAGTTTTGTTCTGTAGCCTGAGTATCTTTGTTGATGCTATCACACAGAGGGTATTTTCTATAAAGTTTTGCTCTGTAGCCTGAGCACCTTTGTTGATGCTATCACACAGAGGGTATTTTCTATAAAGTTTTGTTCTGTAGCCTGAGTACATTTGTTGATGCTATCACGCCAGGTGAAGCGGATCTGTGCAAGCAACTCATATGATGTGAGATCAATGCTGAAGTCATCCGCATACACTTTCACGGAGGTAGCGTTTCTTCTGTCCTCCTAATGGGTATCAGCCTGTCTGAGATCATCGATCAACAGCTGCTTGAGGACCCGCTTATCAGACATGCAAACATGTTCCGTCCACCAAAGCTGGACTTTCTAGGAAAGTATATGGATGCACAACATGTCAGTCTTAATAAGAAATATATAAATAACACATGATGACTCGTTTTTAGTAGGTTTGTATGTGTTTATACATACACACACACTCACCCATACACACTCAAATGAGTTAGCATGTGTTATTTATGTATTTATATTTAAATATTATTATGAAAAGTTTCAACAGAAGGCGATTTGAGAAGATTTACTTTTACGGAGATAATTTCATTAGCTCATGTATTAGTGGAGCCGCGTAGCGCATTGGTTAGCGCTCTGGCTTCGCATCTGAGTGGTCCTGGGTTCATTCCCCAGTTGAGGCGGTAATGTTTCTTTTCAGACCGCAATGGCTCCCGGGTCGACTCAGCCTTAAATGGGTACCGGTTGAGTCCGGGAAGTAAAAGCGGCGAGGGAGAGGAGATGGCTACCGCCCTCATATAGCCGAGCCTTTGAAATGTGAGATCGCTAACACCTCACACCCCTACGGCAGTAATGCTATGGGATACTTTACTTTACTTTTCATGTATTTCAGTTCAGTTCATCCCGTAACCCATCAGGTCGTTGGGGAACACATGAAGACACTCCCAAAAGTCCATGCCATCCCTCTCTGTTTGTCGCCGCCTGTCGTATCTCACCCGGACGAAGGCCTGACCACTCAGTGATGTTGTCCACCCATCTCTTCCTTGGACGTCCTCATCCTCTCTGTCCCGGTACGCAACCAAAGAGTACCGAGTTGGTAATTCCGTTGGACCTCGCGATGTGCCCGCACCATGCCATCTTTCGTCTTTTGATAGCTGTGAACAGATCTTCAAAAGGACCAATAGCGTCTTCAACTCTCTGTCGTATTTCTACGTTCGTGACACGATCTTTAAATGTAACATTTATAAGTTTTCTATAGCACCTGATTTCCATTGCATGTATTCTGCCCTGGATTTCTGCTGTAATGTTCCAGGTCTCGCAGGCATATAGAAATATTGATAGCACCAAAGAGCGCATTAGTCTAACTTTTATTCCGAGGGCGAGCCGCTTGTCTTGCCATATAGGTTTCAGCCGAGTCAGCACCGCTGTTGTTTGTGCTATTCTTGCAATTACCTCTGGCTGCGATCCCTCTTCAATGATCAATGATCCCAGATATTTGAAACGTTTTACCACCTCAAGTTTCTGCCCATTTGCCTCTATTACAGATTTAAACCCTGCTATGGTATTGGTCATGAGCTTTGTTTTATCTGCATTTATTTGGGCAGTATTTTTTCAGCAAACGGCAGGATCGACAGGGGAAATGAGACTAAGTTTCAGCAAGTAACGTCGGTGACTAATCAGCTGTCACCATTGTTTAGAAACTCGAACATTAGTTTGGCAACAAAGCAACAGCTGATAAACATTATATTTATGGCGACTCTGTGGTATCAGGCCAAACATGGCCTCTGTCCAGGAAGCGTGAGAGAAGAGTTTCGACGTGTGAAATGAAGTGTTTGAGAAAGGTCATAGGTGTTACCAGAAGAAACAGAATTCGGAACGACGACATTCGTAGTATGGTCGGCACTTCGTATTGTATCGAATACATTTCCAAGCAGAAAATAAATTGATTTTATCATATCATGAGAATGCAATCACATCAACTTCCACTGATGCCTTACAACGCTGTCACATCTGGCTAGAGGACATTGGGACTGTCGCGAGGCAGATGGATAGATGACATTAGAATGATTGTGCACCGACAAGGCTCACATTGACTGACACAACAGGCGACTTAAGCTCCTCACGTCGCTCAACGGAACAAGTGAAAGAAAACTAACTAATTTCATTCATGTGCAAGATTTAAACATAAGCTATACGATGTGTGCGGTAAAATATCGTCAAACTTGAGACGCTCCAATGCAGCCACAGTTTGTCGACTCGTGTGTGTGTAAGCAATGTCGTGTTCAAAGTTTTCTCATATCGATCTGAATTGACGACATTGCCGTCCTTCAAGATTCAGTGCGGATTTCGTCCTCGCAGTCCCAAAAGATGTTCATCAGCACTTGTTCCGCCGTGGCGATGACATTGAATTTGCAGAAATAGACAAATCAAAGATGTACGAAGACCCTATGAATGCACTAACAACACCAAAGCCCATCCCCAATATGCGAAAACCTACCTGGAGGCAGCATACATTTCCAGAGGTTGTAGAAAATATACCAGGTATTGGAAACAAAAACTATCTGGGGTAGTTGTCTCGCCGCGGCGACTCAATTTCAACCAGTGTTCGTAAAGCGATCTCAGTCCCGCCAGGCGGAGCGATAGCGCGGGCTTGCGGAAAACGCTCGCCTGCCTTTCCCAGTAGTGCGAATTGGGTGCGGTTTGTGGTAGTGGCTCCTCCACCGAGGTGCGCTAGTCTGGTCCGTATCAGGAAACGTGGTCCGTCCCTGGTGATTTATCTAAGGCTTATAGCAGAGCTCGACAGTACGTCTCGCTGGTGGTCCGACTCTCGCAAAGAGCTTGTGACCGGCAAATGGAAAGCAGGAATCGTTACCTCGCGAAGCCCTGCGTTCTCCCTACGGAGAAGGGCAGGCCGGCAGGCCAAATTGTGTCTCTAGTCCCAGTGAAATTCGTCGCCGAGGTCGTTGGGATCCGTTCTGCACAGAGCGCTGCCATCCCTCCTCGAGCGAGCCCGGTCGGTCGGTCGTCTGGTGCGTGTGGGAGGCCCCTGTCAGGCGGTCCTAGGTCGACGGAGTGAGGGACGGGTGGAACAAACCGTCCGTCCCGTCAGTCGGTCCCTGCGGCCGTCGTCCCAGCGAGGCTTTTTACACACCCTTCCTCCACCGACCGGTGTGTGCTGTACGTACGTCTCCGACAGATATCTGGTTGATCCTGCCAGTAGTCATATGCTTGTCTCAAAGATTAAGCCATGCATGTCTAAGTTCACACTGTCTCACGGTGAAACCGCGAATGGCTCATTAAATCAGTCGAGGTTCCTTAGATGACACGATCCTACTTGGATAACTGTGGCAATTCTAGAGCTAATACATGCTTACCAAGCTCCGACCCTCGCGGAAAGAGCGCTTTTATTAGTTCAAAACCAATCGTCGTTTCCCCTCGCGGGGTTGCGGCGTCCCCACTGGTGACTCTGGATAACTTTGTGCTGATCGCATGGCCTCATGTGCCGGCGACGCATCTTTCAAATGTCTGCCCTATCAAATGTCGATGGTACGTGACATGCCTACCATGTTTGTAACGGGTAACGGGGAATCAGGGTTCGATTCCGGAGAGGGAGCATGAGAAACGGCTACCACATCCAAGGAAGGCAGCAGGCGCGCAACTTACCCACTCCCGGCACGGGGAGGTAGTGACGAAAAATAACAATACGGGACTCTTTCGAGGCCCCGTAATTGGAATGAGTACACTTTAAACCCTTTAACGAGGATCCATTGGAGGGCAAGTCTGGTGCCAGCAGCCGCGGTAATTCCAGCTCCAATAGCGTATATTAAAGTTGTTGCAGTTAAAAAGCTCGTAGTTGGATCTCAGGCGCAGGCGGGCGGTCCGGCTCGCGCCGGTTCACTGCCCGTTGTCTCCTGCCCTACCGTCTGCCGGCTCTCTCCCACGGGTGCTCTTCGCTGAGCGTCCTGGGTGGCCGGCGCGTTTACTTTGAAAAAATTAGAGTGTTCAAAGCAGGCCTCGGCTGCCTGAATAATGGTGCATGGAATAATGGAATAGGACCTCGGTTCTATTTTGTTGGTTTTCGGAACTGGAGGTAATGATTAACAGGGACAAACGGGGGCATTCGTATTGCGGCGTTAGAGGTGAAATTCTTGGATCGCCGCAAGACGAGCTACTGCGAAAGCATTTGTCAAGAATGTTTTCATTAATCAAGAACGAAAGTCAGAGGCGCGAAGACGATCAGATACCGTCGTAGTTCTGACCATAAACGATGCCGACTAGCGATCCGCAGGAGTTGCTTCGATGACTCTGCGGGCAGCTTCCGGGAAACCAAAGTGTTTGGGTTCCGGGGGAAGTATGGTTGCAAAGCTGAAACTTAAAGGAATTGACGGAAGGGCACCACCAGGAGTGGAGCCTGCGGCTTAATTTGACTCAACACGGCCAACACTGAAATGATTGACATGCCGAGACCACTCTTCTGGGGCCTAATATGGAACTGGTGCTGGACTTAGACCCCCAACAATCTGGGGTTATGCCCCCTGTGGCTCGGTTTTGTCTGCATCCAGTGTTTGATAAAGGAATTGACGGAAGAGCACTATCAGGAGTGGAGCCTGAGACCTAAGTTAACTTACCACGCCAATAATGCAGAATGACTATCAAAAAGTACACCTTCGTGGGGTCTAATAGAGAACATGTGCTGGAATTAGACCCTCGAAAATTTTGGGGCTACCCTCTTGATTGTCTCGCTAAGGGAATTGACGGAAGGGCACCACTAGGTGTGGAACCTGCGGCTTAATTTGACTGAACACGCCAATACTGTAGAACAACTGACAAATCGAGAGCACTGCCGTTTGGGTCTAATAATGAACGTACGCTGGTATTAGACTCACGGATGACAAGTCAGCTCTCAAACACTCAAATGAAAGAACGCTACGGAAATCGTGTTTAACTCCGCAGAAACCGCAGATCTCAAATACCTGGTTATTGACAAACAAAAGCCCTCAATAAATTCGTCTGACCAAATAGTGAACGGGTGCTGGAAATAGATCATCTGAAGACAGGTCAGTTTTACCCTACAAATGACAGGGCGTTGCTACGGAAAACCAGCTCAAATCGAGAGGAGCCGCAGACACTTTGGTTCACGTACCAGGCTGATAAGCCAAGGGCGCGAGGCTACCATGTGGGGGATTACGGCCGAACCCTTGTAAGCCGCAATCCCGCCCAAAATCTCAGCACCACTGCAATGGGAGGCTCCTACATGCTCGGGACCTGGGGCTTGCGCCCCAGCCCTATCAGGTAGAGCCACAGTAAGAGGTTCTTGCCGCCCGCCAATCAAAGCGGGCGGACAACTGCTTGATACTCACCCTATACGGCGATGGGGTGCGAAAAAACACCAACCAAAGACTTAGAACCTGGTCGGGGTGTCGAAAACAGTAGAGCAGCCACCTCACTGTGAACTGTCAAGACTCAACCACTGACCATGAGAGTTGTCCGCACACCAGGCGATCAACATCTCTGTGACATTACCAGGCTTGTCCTCTGGCGAAATGCACTCCGGCTACGATATCTACCTCTGTACGTTATCAGCCATAACTATCATGCTGGACGCAGAAGAGATGCAGACCAGCGGACATTGCACACCTGCCCCACTGTGTCAACACCCCAGGTGGCGGGGAATGCTAGGCGTACCATCCCTGCATAGAAGCCAAGAAAACAAAGGGAAAAAGAGATACCCCACTCACATGCAAATGCTACGTTTCTGGTAGGACGTGACGATCCTGGGATACAGACACACTGGACTGCCTCTCTTCCGGGTAAACCAGTCCATCTCATATATCATATCATCATTGCACCCTATAGACACGAGTAGTGAAGACTCGAAAGTCTGGTAAGACAACTTCCATAGGAGAGAAAACTCTAATCGTAAACAACTGCTGCCTTGCAGATAGGCTGGGGACAGCCAAAGGCTAAGGAGGGCATCCCTACAGAAACGCCTGTTGAAATCGGATGCACGGGGCCGCAAGCCTAACAAAACAGTGCAACGTAAATCACAGTATGATGGCAGCACAACCTATTCGAAAAACGTATGGCGCTCATCCTGAGGAGACCCGCCAGGCAGCGATAGCGCCGGGCCTCACGCCTCGAAGGGGCCCACCCTTGACTACTGGTGGTCACCCACCCATGTGTCGTGGAGTCAAGGCACATGGCTATGGGGTAACGTCTATTGGCCAAAACCTCAAGACCCTCAAAATACTACAGTGGAATGCGGAGGGAGTCATTAACAAAAAACTTTCCCTAACACACCACCTGCATGAAGGTAAGATTGACGTGGCATGTATCCAGGAAACGCACCTCAACAATAACCATAAATTCTCAATCAGAGGATACCAGACCTTCCGTCTAGATAGAGAAGGCCACAAAGGAGGGGTCCTGATACTGACCAGAAACAGCATACCGAGTAGCGCGGTACCTGTCAATCACACCGGACAAGCAGAAATTGTAGGAGTTGACATAATGGCTCAAGAGACGAAACTCCGCATTTTCAATCTGTACGGACCACCAAACAGAGACCTATCGCTCTCGAGTATGGAGGTCAGAGACTCCAACTGCATAGTAGTTGGAGATTTCAACAGCCACTCGGAGAGATGGGGATACTCTGACACAGACAGTAGAGGTGACGAAGTGGAAGATTGGGAGATAGATGCAAATCTCTCCCTAATCAATAGGCCGGAGGATAGCCCTAGCTTCTATTCAAGAACATGGCATACCACCTCGACTCCAGATTTGGCCTTCTCCACACAGGACATACACTATAAAATAGACCGCCAGGTGCTGAACCAACTGGCAGGTAGCGACCACAGGCCGATCAGGCTAACCATTGACATGGAAGTAAGCCCACAGGAAATAAAACCGCTCCCACGTTGGAATTACAAACGAGCCGACTGGGACAGATTTGCAATCCTGACAGATGGGCTGTGTGAAACCATCAACACACGAAACACCAAAATGAAGCCCATGGTGGAGAGCCTAAGCAAGGCAATAATGCAAGCCGCCACTGAAACCATCCCAAGAGGAGCTAGGAAAAACTATAAGCCCTACAGGAATGATGAGTTACAGAAAGTGGAAGATGCAGTAACAAATGCTAGGAACATGGCAGAACGAGAAAAATCCATGGAGGCAAACATCGCCCTCAAAGCCGCCGCGGCGAAGTACAAACACACTCTCAAGCAAACAGCAAGAGAAAGTTGGAAAAATAAAACGGAAAGTCTGAACCTGGACAAAGACGGGAACAAGCTATGGAAGCTAGTCAGAGCCATGAACGACGAAACCCCGTCAAATAAACAAATTACTATCAAGCAGGGCGAGAACTTGATCACAGGTAAGAAAGCCGCAAACGCCTTTGTCGATCACTATGCCAGAGCAAACCACATCGAGGTCCCTGCAGATAAGCATACAGACATTAGCGAAGAGCTAAAGGGACACGAAAACATAAATACGGCTCCTGAAGAGCACATGATGACCAAACTAACAATGCGCGAAATGGAAGAGGCTATGAGTACACTAAAGAAAAGGAAATCTCCCGGAAAAGACGGGATAACAAACGAAATGCTGATGGGGCTGGGCCAAACAGCGAAGAAGAAACTACTATCAGTCCTGAACCAAAGCTGGAAAAGGGGTATTGTACCCCAGGCATGGAAAGATGCAATACTGGTACCAGTACCAAAAACAGGGAAGGACAAAACAGATCCAAATGGATATAGGCCCATAAGCCTACTGAGCTGTGTTGGCAAGCTGATGGAACGGATGATAAACACCAGACTGATGTGGCATCTGGAAGAAAAACGAATACTAATTCCACAGCAAGCCGGCTTTAGACAGCACAGATCCACTGAGGACCAGGTCATCCTCATAGCCCAGGAGATAGAAGATGCCTACCAGGCACAGAAACACACAGTAGCTGTTTGGGTGGATCTGGAAAAGGCATTTGACAAAGTCTGGAAGGATGGACTTAGAGTCAAGCTAAGAAGAAGTGATGTCTGTGGGAAGATGTACAAGTGGATCAACCACTACCTCAAACAAAGAACGGCCAGAGTCAAAGTACAAGGGCAGATGAGCAAAAAGGTGACACTCGAGCAGAGAGTACCCCAAGGGGGAGTATTGTCACCCACACTCTTCCTGGTATATATAAACGATATTACAGAGAATATACCAAGAAGAGTCCATAGCTCAATGTTTGCAGACGATCTGGCTATGTGGACCTCTGAAAAGAATGTCACCATAGCAAGAAATCGGATGCAGACGGCCCTAACATCGCTGGAAGAATGGGCGAACTCATGGCTGGTCAAAATAAACGAGGAGAAAACCACGTGCACAATATTCTCGCTCTCATTAAAACCCCAAAGTACCAAATTAAGGCTAAATGGCAAAATCCTGCAGCCAAACGACAACCCAACCTATCTGGGAGTCACATTTGATCGGCACATGACATGGAAAAGTCAGATTGAGAGAAACCGAATGAAAGCCAGAGAAAGAATGGCGATCATGAGGAAACTTACTGGCACAAGCTGGGGAGCAGACGAAGGCATACTAAAGAAACTGTACACTGGAAGAGTGAGACCAGTTCTCGAGTACGCATTGCGGCATGGACAACCGCAGCGAAGGCGAACTTCGATAAAGTTAACAAACTTCAAAACCAAGCCATGAGAATTATAACAGGTGGCATGAAGTCAACGCCAATTGTAGAACTTGAAAAGATTACAAAACTGCAATCCATGACCGATAGAAGAGACTGCAGAGCCCAGCTGCAGTCAGAGAAACTCAGAAGACTGACGGACCATCCAATGTACCAGAGACTAAACAATTTGGGAAATGGGAAACTAAAGCGGAGAAACTTTGCAGAAATAGCCAAAGCAAAGATGCACGAAGATCCCATAAACGCACTAACAACACCAAAACCCATCACTACTGTACGAAAACCTACTTGGAGGCAGGATATATTTCCAGAGGTGGTAGAAAATATACCAGGTATTGCAAACAAAAACTGCCAGAGTGAAAAAGAAAGGAGAGACACTACCCTAAGCTTCATAACGAAAAGCTACCCAAGCATGGACTGGACCCATGCATACACCGACGGTTCTGTAACAAACACTACACAGAACGGAGGGGCAGGAGCATTCCTGAACCTACCAAATGGCAGAAAAATAACACTGTCATTCGCTACTGGTAAGTACACAAGCAATTTCAGAGCAGAGGCAGAGGCACTGAGGGCGGCAGTGGAAGAAATGGTAACACACAGTGAAAATGAGAGCCATATAGTCCTGCTGACAGATGCTCTCGAAGTAGTCACAGCGCTAAAAAGCCAGAAAAACACTGAGCTTAATGACTTAAGAGCAGCACTCTGCAAACTGTGCCAGCAGTCCGCACCAAAAAGGGTAGTGGTACAGTGGGTTCCGTCACACTGCAACATCCAAGGCAACGAGGAGGCAGACAGACTGGCAAAAGAAGGTGCAAGGCTACCACAAACAGATACTAGTATGACGTACGAAGAGTCAAAACGGCTTATCAAAGCCAGATACATGTCCAAATGGGAAACCGAACATACTGGTTACACCAAAAACGATGCCTATTACCAGTTGAACCGAAAAGAGCAGGTCGTTGTCTTCAGACTTCGCACTGGCCACAACAGACTGAGGTACCACCTATTCAACAAATTGAAGATATGGTGTACCGACGAATGCCCGTGCGGTACTGGTAAAATGACCACTGAACATCTGCTGCAGAACTGCCCGACATACGAGGATCAGAGAGAGCAGATGTGGCCATTGCCAGTGGAACTGCAAGACAAGCTCTATGGTAGTGGCGAGAGTCTCAGGATGACCGCCGCTTTTTTCGAGAAAATAATGGTTACTGTCTGACTGTGTACGCAGAAGAAGAAGAAGAAGAAACAAAAATAGCCAGACTGAAAAAGAAAGAAGAGATACAACCCTGAGGTACATAACGAAAAACTATCCAAGCATGGACTGGATCCCTGCATACACCGACGGTTCTGTATCAAAAACATCACAGAACGGAGGGGCAGGGGTATTCCTGAGCCTACAAAATGGCAGAAAAATAACACTGTCAGTGGCAACTGGAAAATACTCAAGCAACTTCAGATCTGGGGCAGAGGCACTGAGGGCTGCAGTAGAAGAAATAGTGACAGGTAAAAGGAATGAAAGCCATACAGTCCTGCTCACATATGCCCTGGCGTAGTCACAGCACTAAAAAGCCAGAAAAATACTGAACTTAATGATTTAAGAGCAGTACTCTGTAAACTATGCCAGCAGTCCGCACCAAAAAGAGTAGTGGTACAGTGGGTCCCATCCCACTGTAACATCCAAGGCAACGAGGAGGCAGACAGACTGGCAAAAGAAGGTGCAAGACTACCACAACCAGATACTAGTCTGACATACGAAGAGTCAAAATGGCTTTTTAGAGCTAGATGCATGACCAAATGGGAAATAGAACATACTGGCTACACACAAAAAAAGATGCCAATTACCAGTTGAACAGAAGAGAGCCGGTCGTGGTCTTCAGACTTCGCACTGGCCACAATAGACTGAGGTACCACTTATTCAACAAATTGAAGATAGGTGGCACTGACGAATGCTCGCGTGGTACCGGGAAAATGACCGCTGAACATCTGCTGCAAAACTGCCCGACATACGAGGATCAGAGAAAGCAGATGTGGCCATCACTAGTGCCAATACAAGACAAGCTCTATGGCAGTGTCGACAGCCTCAGGATGACCGCTGCTTTTTTCGAAAAAATACAAGTTGACGTCTGACAGCGTACGAAGAAGAAGAAGAAGAAGAAGAAGAAGAAGAAGAAGAAGAAGAAGAAGAAGAAGAAGAAGAAGAAGAAGAAGAAGAAGAAGAAGAAGAAGAAGAAGAAGAAGAATTTGTTTGAGGTAGGTGAGTTCTTATGTCTGTACTCCATAGACTAGCTTGTTTTTTTTGTTTTTTATCATAATCATATGACTCGTCCCAAATGGCAATTCGGAAGATAAAGTCATCGCCTTCCTGTTCCTATCGCGGCAGAAGTTACTGACGCTACTGTTGTCGGCGCAATTTCGTATTGGTTTCCGTGTGCGAGGAACCCATCTCTCGCGCACTTTCCTGTACCAAACCAGAGCATGGATAATGCGATGGAATCGCCCAATCAAAATCATAAGCTACCGTGGTGATATCTTTCTGCTGTGATGTGATTGGTCGTCCGCCCCGAGCCATGTCATGCAGGTTCGTCGTGGCTGTATTGTCGCCTTATACAGTCCGATCCAAACTTCTGACAGTCCGATCCAAACTTCTGACAGTCCGATCCAAACTTCTGACAGTCCGATCCAAATTTCTGACAGTCCGATCCAAACTTCTGACAGTCCGATCCAAACTTCTGACAGTCCGATCCAAACTTCTGACAGTCCGATCCAAATTTCTGACAGTCCGATCCAAACTTCTGACAGTCCGATCCAAACTTCTGACAGTCCGATCCAAACTTCTGACAGTACGATCCAAACTTCTGACAGTCCGATCCAAATTTCTGACAGTCCGATCCAAACTTCTGACAGTCCGATCCAAACTTCTGACAGTCCGATCCAAATTTCTGACAGTCCGATCCAAACTTCTGACAGTCCGATCCAAACTTCTGACAGTCCGATCCAAACTTCTAACAGTACTGACATCCACATAATCGCCACTATATATCGCTGTCATTCTTCGATGCATGTCAATGGGCACACAGCCTTTCACAGTCAGGAATTCAATCACAGCTAATTGTTTCAACCGTAGTTCCATATACGTCACCATTTTCCTGTCTTGTGTGCGCATCCGCCATGTTCCATGCGCATGCCCCTAGGTGCCCCTCTAGTAACTTCATTAGAGATTATTTTCACATAGGTGTCACGTGTTTCTGAGCACTGTTGTCAAAGTTATCGCCATGGAGGTAAAAAGTTGCCATTTCGCCCATGAATCAAGCAAATAAGGACGCTCAGATAACTTAGCAGCATCTTCACTGATGATTACGGAGGGGGCAGAGAGATCGTACAGATAATTCAAAAAGCGATCAGTGTCCACTATTAAATTGCCCCGATTTTTAAACACCTAAAAGTGTTTCTTTCAACTAACATAAAACTGATAAATGCACTTTTATTTCTACATTGTGTTACCAAAGTCAATATTGGTCCTTACTAGAAACACATAAGAGTATGATCCAGATCTGTGAGATGCGCTGTGTGAGAAGTGCAGCCGGAAAGATAATACGTGAAAGAATCCGCAACACCACGCTGATGGTGGGGACAAACCGAGTAAGTGGCTACATTGACGTCCACCAAATCAAGTGGTTTGGTCATTTAGTCAGAATTCATTACGACGAGCCTGCAGCGGAAGCAGATCAAATGCAGGTTTTCGGTTCATGGGCAAGGAGCCAACGTTGACGTCGACCGAGGTAGTCTGACACACTCAGGAGATTACACCTAACAACATCCCAAGCCTCCCATCAAGCGATAACAAGAAATCTACGCACCCCACCTGTCAGCGACGCCTCGTGGCAAGGGAAGTAGGACAAAAGAAGATCCACTGACCACTGGTTTATGTAGATATCGTCAAGATTGTCTGAAGTCTTTCGAAGAAGAAGCCTAGAAGGTAAGTACAAAATATAATGGATCGGTAATTACTTAGCTGCTAGGATAGCAATCTAAAGCTGGATATCACATTATCCAATGACTCATTTCAGCCTGTCTATGTGTGCCAAATTCTTTGCCTGTCTGTCAAACAACGGACGACTATAATCAGCCACGAGATAAGATGCTAAAATATACAGAAATTCCTCGTTAGGAAACATAAATGTACGAAAGTATATACAGAGAGAATTCTCTGTGTTGTTTCTATTTCCATCAGCTTATTGCAACGGTTCAATGCACAATATCATAGCGCCAAAATATTGTAGAAAACAACAATCATTTCGCTACAACAGACATACGTTCATATCTGGAATGTAGATAATATCGCTTTGAAAAAGACAACGTATTTTCACTAACAAAAACATATTCTCCTATATCAAAAGTTTCCCATCTAGATGATATAAAGTTTCTTGTATGCCGTTGTGTGTGTAGGTGTATGTATTTATAGATCCAATATTGTATGTATGCTAAAATAGAACGCTTATTAAAAAACATTTCCATGACCTACATAGACTAATTAGAATACCATCTCCGTTCTGAATGAAACCATCTATATTAACTATGACAGTAAATAACAGATCGATTCATATTATAACAGACATTATCATTAAGGTCAAACACGGGACGTCAGACATTCTCCTTATCAGTTCTTACAATTAATTTGATATAAAATATCTGACACGCTATCCTGGACTCAGACCAAGACGAGCTGTCATCTACCCTCGCTACTTGATCTAAAACACCTGACATGAAGCCGGTAACCAGCGCGTGTGTGATCTTCATGACCAGCTGGGCGCTAGTTGTACAAGGCAGACCTAAAGGTGACAAGACATTTTGTTTGCACATCAGAGTATTTTGTATTTTGTTTTTTCTACATATAAATAGTGTTGCATACATATTTGTTATGTTGTTGTTTTTAGTCATTGTCTATAAATGAGTGCAACTTTCGTCAAGTGGATTGAAGCTGCTATTGACAGCCGACCGCGTTGTTTTTATCTAAGCGGCGTGTCAGCGTCTGCTTGTTCTTCCTTCGATCTAGCTTGACTGCCGTACCGAGTGTACTGGTGGTAACGACAGCGACCAACAATCTGAGATTGGAGACGGAGAAAACTGCTGCACTTGATAGGTGACTATTTGAGACCTTTATAACAAGAGAGAACGGAAAGACAGAAAGAAAAAATGGGACCTAACACAATCAACATTTGTGTCGTCTTCTATTTTGAAGTAGTTAGTCTGCCACATTATATTGTTAGTCTGCCATTAATTTCATTTTCTCGTTTTACTACTAGTGTTAACTATTACATCATTTTAGATTACAGAGATAAAACAATTGATGCTGAGTTCGAAAAGAACAATTTTATTAATTTTTCCACAAAATTGTTTAGCTGAAATATTATTATATTTGACTAAATATATTTCTCATTCGTTGAATGAAGGAGAATTCGACTTTACATTTGGATCAGAAGAATAAAATAAAGAAACCCTAGCAGTTTATGTTGAATTGTTCTCAATATTGACACTATTCCATTAAACCAGCAAGAATATAAGGGAATGGAACCATTATCTAACATTTCGTTTTGTTCTTGCTAAATGCTAAATACCACGCACACATTTACAGCTGATGCTATCAAATGCTAGGGCTGGGTCCGACAGACAAGAGTAGACCATCGATATTCTGGAGACGCTGATTCAATCTCACGATGGTGTCCGAAGTCCACACACCTTATTAATCATAACAATACTAATTTGGTGTGGTTCTCCTTAAGAAACTTGGTTCTACGGGATCGAATTAACTGACATTCCGCTAAATGGAAGTGGTATTGAAACGCCCGTAGTACATATATGGGAGTAGTATGTGTAGAGATCTGTAACTTAAGGACAGTATTGTTAAAATCATAAAGATACGAATAGATAACATAGCAGGAAACTTCAGACTTGTACGGTCTCCTGATCAGTTTTCTATTGTACATCAAATTTTGTTGTGATATCCAGAGGCAATGACTGAAATATCAATTGGCGGACAGAACACATTCAACTTGCGTTACGCTCGTGACACTGTGTTAATAGCGCGCAGAATGAGTCAGATTTACAAGAACTGGTCACCATTGTAGTTCATAAAGCGTAAATAAAGGTCCCAGTTTAAACCGTAAGAAATCAGAAGTAATGGTAGTAACTAAGAAGCACACATCTCCAAAATGGTGTTTAAATGGGAATGACACGGAACTAAGCCCAGTACAGGCATTTCAATACTTGAGCACCCACATTAGTTCTGATGGGAGATGCACTTATGAAATACTTGAGCACCCACATCAATTATCATGGGAGATGCACTTATGAAATACTTGAGCACCCACATCAGTTCTGATCGGAGATGCACTTATGAAATAAAGTACAGAATAGTCAAGACAAAATCAGTCTTCTGGAATATGAGGGGGTCTTGTGCAACAAAAGCTAATCACTGGATTTAGGAAGAGAGTTCTTGAATGCTTCGTGGGACCAGTACGACAGTGAGTTATGAACAATCAACAGGAAAGTACAGTGATTATTGGGGGGAACGGGAATGTGGTTTTACAGAAGAATTGATAACTCCGTGGATTGCAAAGAAAGCTAATCACGCGGTTCTTGAAAAGGCCCAGACACAAAGACAGATTATGGGAAATAATTAGAACCATGCAGTCATCCATTCTGGGACATGTTATGAGGAGTGGCAGGTGAGAACTGGCGGCGGCAACCTCGCAGAAAAGGGACAGGGAGAGACTTGAACAGCTAGAAGGCTGTTGGGGGAGGGGGGAGGGAGATCAATGGCGGAACTTATAACCGACACATGTGGTAAAAGGAAATGGGGGGGTGGGAGGGGGCGGGGGTGTCCATGATCGCCAAGGCCAACCGGCAGGGCACTTAATGATGATGTCTTTCTGATCCTCAGGTTCGTCGACTAATAGATTCGATGCCGTGTATCTACTTAGCGGCGTCTTTGATAACTCGGCTCAGATCGCAGCAGGATCAACGACCCATGACTATATTGAGTACAGGGGTGTACCTGTCGATATACCAGATAGGATTCCGGCAAGTTCAATCACACAATGGACTGTTTGTCTGGTTGTACGCCTGTATGTATATGTGTTGTTCGGTTGATTTCTCTTGAAATGTCGGAATGTCTGTTTATGTCTGAACATCTGGTTATTGATCTATCTGACCATCTGGCTATTTGCACGTCGGTGTGTCTCGTATTCCATCTGTCTACAATCTAAACATGAAACTCTGAAACTGACCATGCATAGTAACCTGACTGCAGAACTGTGGTCACGTGATTGTGTACCTGATAACGAGAGCTACACAAGTAAACACAAATTGACTGGTCACCACATATCAACTAAAACCAATATACAAAGAGGCTTCAAATGAAAACCTTAATAGTGGGATAGAAATTAGAAAAAAATCCATTCCTTTATACTGTACCTGATGTTGTCAAGAGTGACCTGCAAGTATCATCATGTTGCAGACGAACAACATACGTCATTATTGCAGTTAAAAGATGGCCTCCAAGCTATTGACATGCACCAAATAAAGCGGAGTAGCGTTATGTTATCCGTTTATTGAAGCAACCAAAGGATGAAATCATTCGAAATTCATCAACGGTCAAGGTCCAGTACGGTGATGCATGCCTTTCACTCGCAGTCAATTGGCGACTTTTTATTACGAGGCGGCAATCGACTCTCTTGGACAACTCGTTGTGCCCGACCCAGTCGTGAACAACCTGTCATAGACATCATGCGGTTTAGAAACTTCCTACTACCCTCATTAACTTGCTGGAGTGAAAGGCAACCTCAACTTACTGGACCTTCATTCACAAATGAATTTCTGTAAGTTTCACCCCTTCGTCGCCTAACACAAATGATAACATAACGATCATCCTCTTTGCCGCATTTCAATAGTGGCTCGACCATTTTTAACTTTACTTTATGACGTAATCTTGTTTGTCTGGACAGTGGTGACACTCTTGACTTCCTTAGCAACCATATTAACAAGTTACAATACAAAGGATTGAATTTTCCCATTTCTAACACGCTTTTAAAGTTTCCATTTGAAGTTCACTCGTATTTCAACATGAAGGCCTGATCTATAGAATCATTGCCACTATTTGAGAGTTACTTTCTTTAGCAAACAATAAGATAAAACTCCTCGAAATATTAACTGGGACCGAAGATCCAGCTCCGTGAATGAGCGAGATGGCAGTAGCCAACTACTCATAGCTGCCTACTTAAATAAGGGTCACTGAACCAGAATGGACCAAGTCAATATTCCGACTTCATGGGGTGGACCTAAATACAGGCTGCACGAGCGTAGTCTGACTAGGAGAAGAGTGATGACAGTGAGAAGGAAAGTCTGGAACCCAAAAGGTTAGCTATATCGGACATGTCGGACTGAAAGGAACAGATATCGCAACTTCGCTGGAAGCTACAACACAAAGGCAAGACGTCCTTATCAGGACGAACGCAGCAGAAGAAGAAGAATAAGAAAAAGACGAAAAAGAAAAACAAGAAGAAGAACAACAACAACAAGAGGAAGAAGAAGAAGGCGAACAAGAATAAGAACAAGAAGAACCAGAAGAAGAAGTACAGGAAAAAAAAGTACAAGATCTGTGGTGAACAATTTGCACCACTATGGCACATATAAATTGACAAATCGAAACACAAATGAACACAAAAATCAACTCAAGCATTATTATTTGTTAAGCAATGCAAAATAGCTGCTTTCTAATTAAAGGACAATTTGGTTACATTCTGTCGAGTGGTACCTGAGGAGCAGAGGGTTGGGACGCTTGCACATTCTAAGCATGTCGTGACAACAAGAAACGTGGATTGTGTGTCAGGCTAGTAACCTCGCAATGGAAATAAACAAGAAAAAGAAGAAACATGGTGTTGTAAAATAAACTACCGTTATAAAAAAGAGAATTCAGATTGGAGTGATGGTTAAAAACAACATTACATAAGTTATAGATGTGTGCGTTTATCCACTTGGAAGAATCTCCACTCCCAAGCCACGCACTGATTCCATAACTGTACCACTGAGTCCATGACTGTTTCCACTGTTCATGACTGTTTCCACTGAGTCTATAACTGTTTCCACTGAGTCTATAACTGTTTCCACTGAGTCTATAACTGTTTCCACTAAGCCCATGATTGTTTCCACTAAGCCCATGGCTGTTTCCACTAAGCCCATGACTGTTTCCACTAAGCCCATGGCTGTTTCCACTAAGTCCATGACTGTTTCCACTAAGTCCATAACTGTTTCCACTAAGTCCATAACTGTTTCCACTGAGTTTATAACTGTTTCCACTAAGCCCATGGCTGTTTCCACTAAGTCCATGACTGTTTCCACTAAGTCCATGACTGTTTCCACTAAGCCCATGGCTGTTTCCACTAAGTCCATGACTGTTTCCACTAAGTCCATGACTGTTTCCACTGTCCATGACTGTTTCCACTAAGTCCATGACGGTTTCCACTGTCCATGACTGTTTCCACTGTCCATGACTGTTTCCACTAAGTCCATGACTGTTTCCACTAAACCCATGACTGTTTCCACTGAGCCAATAACTGTTTCCACTGTCCATGACTGTTTCCACTAAGTCCATGACTGTTTCCACTAAGTCCATGACTGTTCCCACTGTCCATGACTGTTTCCACTAAGTCCATGACTGTTTCCACTAAGTCCATGACTGTTTCCACTAAGTCCATGACTGTTTCCACTAAGTCCATGACTGTTTCCACTAAACCCATGACTGTTTCCATTGAGCCTATGTCTGTTTCCACTAATCTCATGACTGTTTCCACTGAGCCAATGACTGTTTCCACTGAGCTTATGACTGTTTCCACTGAGCCCATATCTCTTCCATTCACCCCAACGCTGTTTTTTAATGCACGAAGAAAGTAAGTAGTTTCAATTGATCTTTTCCTACAACGGGAAGAGAAGAAACAATTATTTCAAAAACTTTGAATCGTCATAACGCAAAGTAAGTTTTAATTTCTACTGTCTCATTGCATATCCCTTTCCTACAGGGCCTGGTACTGTTCACTGAGTGGGCATTCAACGGAGCCATCCTGCATATGCAGTTTAATGAGGTCAAGGAAGACAAGCAAGGAGTGGTCTCCCTGGTTATGCATTACATCACTGGCAAAGAAAAATACAAGTTTGTTGTTTGTTGTTGTTGAGTGCGACCTTGTGTTGTCTGTTGTTGTGGTTGCAATACCTTGTGTTGTTGCTGTTGTTAATGCTATTGTTGCAATATCGTGCGATGTTTGGTGTTGCTGTTTTAATACGTTATCTTATTTATTGTTGTTGTGTAATACACTCTGTTGTTGTTGTTGATGATAATGTGTAATACCTTATATTGTTTGTTGTTGTGTAATACCTTCTGTTATTTGTTGTTGTTGATATTAATACCTTTCATTGTTTGTTGTTGTTGTTGTTGTAATTCCTTATAGTGTTTATTGTTGTTGTTGTGTAATACCTACTGTTGTGTGTTGTTGATGATGATTTGTAATACCTTATGTTGTGTGTTGTTGATGATGATTTGTAATACCTACTGTTGTGTGTTGTTGATGATGATTTGTAATACCTTCTGTTATTGTTGACGATGTTGTGTAATACCTTACGTTGTTTGTTGTTGTTGTTGTGTAATACACGTTGTTGCTTGAGGCTGTTGTTGATATTGTTGCCATACCTTGAGATGTGTATTGTTTGTTGTTGCAATACGGTGTATTGTTTGTTGTTGTTGCAATACCTTGTATTGTGTTCTGGTGTTGTTGTAAAACGTTATGTTGTTTGTTTTTGCTGATGTTTGTTGCAATACATTGTGATGTTTGTTGTTGTTGTGATTGTATTTCCTTATGTTATTGTTGTTGTTGCTGTTCTTGCAATACGTGGTGATGTTTGTTGTTGTTGTAATACATTATGTTGTTGTTGCTGTGTAATTCCCTCAGTTGTTTGTTGCTTTTGTTGTTGTGTAATACATTTTTTTATTCGTTGCTGTTGTTGTTGTAATACCTTGTGTTGTTTCTTGCTGTTGTAATACCTACAGTTGTTTGTTTATGTTGTTGTTCTGTAATAACTTATGTTATTTGTTTTTAACTTAACTTAACGTCTTTATACTGGTTTAGAAGACTCTGCATAGTCTGTATACAACCAGTTACATTTACATCACCGTGCTCTAAAAGCTATGCATTCTTAAATGCATTAACTGTCCCTGCCTCCACTACCTCCCCTGGCAATGCATTCCAAGCAGACACCACTCTCTGACTAAAAAAATATTTCCTAATATCTAACCTGGACCTCTCTTTAGTCAGCTTGTAGCTATGCCCTCGTGTTATTGTGGGTGGCTGTATTTTAAAAAAACTTGTTATAGTCTAATTTATCGATTCCTCTGATCATCTTTTAAACCTGTATTAAGTCACCACGAATTCTTCTCTTTTCGAGACACTGTAGGCCGGTTTTTCTGAGTCGTTTCTCATAACTGTAATTCTGGAATCCCACTATCATCTTTGTCGCTCGTTTTTGTATTCTTTCCAGCATGTTTATATCCCCTCTATAATAAGGACTCCACACCTGTACACAGTACTCCAATCTAGGTCTAACTAATGCTTTATACAGTTTGACGATCACTTCCTTGATCCTATGTTTAATATTTCTTTTTATCATACCTAACAGTGAATTTGCCTTTTTCACTGCTACCTTAATTTGCTCACTCACCTTTCCTGTATGATCTATTATAACCCCTAGGTCCCTTTCCTTATTTATCTTTCTAATATTGTTTTGTTGTAAAATACATTTGTTTGTTGTTGTTGTTGTAAAATACCTTATGTTGTTTGTTGCTGTTGTTGTTGTTGTTCCTGTTTTTTGTTGTTTGATACGTTAGGTTGCTTGTTTCTTTTGTTACTGTTTTGTTGTGTAATACCTTATGTTGTTTGTTGTTGTTGTAATACCTTCTTTGATTTATTGTTCTTATGTAATACCTTCTGTTTGTTTGTTGCTGGTATTGCTGTTGCTGTTATTGTTGTTGTTGCTACTGTTGTTGTTATTGTTGTTGTTGCAATACCTGGTGATGTATGGTTGTTGTTGTTGTTTTAATACCTTATGTTTTTGTTGCTGTTGCTGCAATACCTTGTGTTTGTTATTGTTGTTTACATATCTTTGGTTGTTTGATGTTGTTGTTGTAACGCCTTATGTTGTTTGTTGTTTTTGTGTAACACCTTATGTTGTTGTTTGCTGTTGTTGTTGTAATACCGTATGGGTATTGTTGTTGTTGTTGGTGTGTAATACCTTGTGTTGCTCGTTGTTATTGTTGCAATATCTTATGTTGTTTGTTTTTGTTGTTGATGTTTTTGCTGTCGTTGCAATTCCTTGTGTTGTTTGTTGCTGTGTAATACCTTATGGTATGTGGTATTGTGTATTACCTTGTGTTGTTTGTTGTTGTATAATACCTTATGGTATGTGGTATTGTGTATTACCTTGTTGTGAGTGGTTGAGTAGAATAGGAGTTGGAGTGATTGCCATTAAGTTAGAAAATTACAAGGTCAGATCATTGGACTTAACACGCTACAGTTGAACCAGCTGTAAATCTACACCTGACTTAGTTAGAAAGTGTAGAACAGTGAGAAAGGAGTCAGGCACCCCCATCTCAGTAAACGTGTAGATATAACACAATAAAGTTGTTGACACTTTATGTACGATGGCAGTGCCTGCTAATAACAAAACGCGATATTCTAATTAGATATATTGCTGTAAAGCTAACTTGTATGTAGATCAAAAGCTGTGTCAGTTAACAATCAGCTCAGTGGAGTCTTTTTAGCGAAACTATAAAACAAAATTATGGCTTAATAGATTTAGGTCTTTAATGTGTCTAGACTTAGTCTCTCCTCTTCTTTCATGGCACGGATAGATGTCTTCTGGGTTTTTTCTTTATTGTTTCTGGTGTGATGGCGTAACCAGCGCACGAACAGCCCTCTTTAGCCATCCTACAACAATGGTTACGTAACTACAATGTTCTTCTATGAGTGTGGATAAAAACTAGGATCGGCATCAACTTGCGTGGTTGAAACAGAATGGATGGAGATTGGGGTGCCCAAAATTGTATTTTTCTCTTAAAGTATACATCTGACTGAAAACAAATTATTTAATATTATGTCTTCTGTAGACCTGGAGAGATCAAACCTGAAAATCTTCACAATCTGACAACAAGTGAGACACCAAATCGACGCAAATGCAAAGCTACCTTTAAGCCGGTTGATAAAAATATCTTTCAAGGAAACTGGCCTGAATGCAAAATATCCATCAATGGGGTAATTATCACGTTATGCGTTATTTGAAATTAATATATTTATTGCCTGTAATAATTTTCTGCATACGTTTTCAGAGACCAATTTAAATACCGTATTGGGAAACAAGAGTAAGGTCAGGGTCAGACGAAACACGTTGATCAACATCTTAAATCATTTAGAGCTACTGGAAACCAGCTGTCACAGCAGTCTAGTCAACGAGGTGGGACCTGCATTTGTGTGATCCTCATAGTTGATCCTATTCTAATACGCCTTGCATTCCACTACAGTCAGAATGTTCTAGTCAAGTCAAGCTATTTTATGTGCGCCTTGGCATGTAAGAAAAACTACTCTCACCGCCTTTAGACTTTGGATGCGTAACAGGTCATTAGTTTCTACAACATCTTGCCTCCCATCTCATTATATGTGCCTGATGGCCTGTTTCTACAACATCCTGTCTCCTATCTCATTATGTGTGGCTGATGGCCAGTCTTTCAATATTCCTACAACATCCTGTCTCCTATCTCATTATGTGCCAGATGGCCTGTTTCTACAACATCCTGCCTCCTATCTCATTATGTGCCTGATGGCCTGTTTCTACAACATCCTGCCTCCTATCTCATTATGTGCCTGACGGCCTGTCTTTCACCATTCCTGTCAGGAACAGAGTGACCAGTTCGGCCCATAATATTTCCTTTGCTGCACGTGGCACCCCCAGTGTCCCAGATTCTGGATAATAAAACAAAGACAACGTTCCTAAGAAACGTGCTTATGGGATGGTGTTAGCATGATCTCCTTCTATCTAAGCCACATGGGACCTATGAATACTTCTACTGTGGGTCCATTCTAACTCTCTCATAAGATAAAAGTGATGAAAGTACCATGTCACCGCCTCCATTCTTGAGGTCCAAGGTAGCCCATACAAAGGACATTCATAACTATGACCTTTGACGGAGGGATATTAATATCATTGCTGTATATTTGTTTATTTTTCATGTTTTCCTTTGTCAACCCTTCAGTGGAATCTTCCTTTTATTTGGTCCCAATATCTCTCGCCTGGTCTTACATCAGTTGTTACTTGCTAATATGATTCATCGAATTCTAATTTCCTTGAGAATAGGAACCTGTTTTTAGTCTGTGTTAATCGTGTCTGTGCCTGTCCTGTATAAAAACCTTGGGGTTGAAACGTGAATTAACGTCTGGCAATGTCTCATGTCAAACTTATTTTAGACCTTGTATGAAGTCAAATCATCTGAAACAATGCGCAGCTACATCAACCCTTGCGACATGTCACAGACTCTGGAAAACGTTGACGTTATTGACATGTGAAAAAAAGCTTGCTCAAGAATGGCGTGAGTGATGATCGTTCGAGACTTTTCTCTTTCGCATATATTGAAATGTTCTTCCGACAATCTCAGATGCCAGTTTGGCTTGATTTGGCTTGATTTGGCTTGGCTTCGTTCATTCTCAATCTCCCACTACCAAACACTGAAAGGGCTTAAGTAGCAGAATGTAGTCCAGATAACGGAATGCGTTGTATCGTAGTTTACAGCTTGACTGCGATATTTGCACCTTTCGGTCCAACACATCCGACTTCAGCAAGCATTTTTTTAGTACCGGGTTAGCATTCCCTCTTCGATCCCTTCTCCTTAGCCAGTCTGCCCTGCTGCAGCCTGTTATCCAGGATCACCGCATGGAAGTGTAGAAGGATCTTGACAGCTTTGGTTCGCTGGCCCTGGCGCTAGCAATCAGCTATGAGTCGCTGACCACTGCAGCTCATGCGCTGCTCAGCATCTTGATCCCAGATGCCAGTTTGAACTGCTCTTGTGAAGATAAGGACAACGTGAGATTCTTAACATCCCCACGAGACTTGTCCAGAGGTTGGACTCTAAATGTGTATCTGAGCACGTTCCTATTTCAGACATGTTTCACATTTGTGTAGCAAACTTAACTTCATTATTCTGGTTTAGAAGGCCCTGCACAGTTTATATACAACCAGTTTATTTCACTCCATAGATACTGAAAATACCCTGAGCATCCAATCTATTTATGAATGCATTAACTACTTCCACTACATAATGTGGCAATGCATTTCAAGAATTCACCACTCTTTGACTAAAAAAATATTTCCGAATATCTCATCTGGACCTGTCTTTAAACAATTTGTAGCTGTGCACTCTTGTTCTTGTAGCTGGTCGTACTTTGAAACACTTGGTAAAGTCTAATTTATCCTTTCCGTTTAATAATTTATACACTTGTATTAAGTGACCTCAAATTCTTCTTTGTTCGAGACACTGAAGACCAATATTTTTAGTCTTTCCTCATAACTATAATTCTGAAAACCTGCAACCATTTGTGTAGCTCTTCTTTGTATCCTTTCCACCTTCATTGATCGTTTATTGGTCGTTCTGCCCGCTTCACAAGTGTGTACATTGGCAGCTCCGTTTGTTGAACGCTGTTGACAATATCATGACAGTCCTGACTATGTCGAACAGCCTGATAGTAGCCAGAAGAAAAGAACTAATGGAAAGGATAATGGTTATAATTATAATAACTTTCAGAAACATCCATTCTACGGCGTCACATTAGGCTGTGATGCAATGAAAGTCACAGTCCATGAGGCTGCTAGTGAGAAGTTCTCCCTAGTTCCTTACGATCTCAGACTTAAAGGACCAAGGTAGGATGTAGATATTACGCGTATAACTTAATCCATACTAATGCACACACATACACACATGCTCATACAGACGGAAAGCGTCAGTGACTGTTGTCATGTACGACGTCAGTGTTTTCTGTTATCGGTGACGTCAGTGTTTTCTGTTATCGGTGACGTCAGTGACTGTTGTTATGTACGACGTCAGTGTCTTCTGATATCGGTGACGTCAGTGACTGCGTTTACACTCCACGTCAGTGACTGGTGCTATAGATGAAGTTATTGGCAGGTTCTATATATGCAGTCAGTGGATAGGGCTTTAGATAAAGTTAGTGGCTGGCTATGTAGATGAAATCAATGACTCGTGCTATAGATGAAGTTAGTGGCTGGTGCAATCGATGAAATCAATAACTGGTGCTATATATGAAGTTAGTGGCTGGCTCTGTAGAGGAAGTTATTGACTCGTGCTATAGATGAAGTTAGTGGCTGGTGCTATAGATTAAGTTAGTGGCTGGTGCTATAGATGAAGTCAGTGGCTGGTGCTATATATGAAGTTAGTGGCTGGCTCTGTAGATGAAGTTATTGACTCGTGCTATAGATCAAGTTAGTGGCTGGTGCTATAGATGAAGTTATCGGCTGGTGCTATAGATAAAATCAATGACTGGTGATATAGATAAAATCAAGGACTGGTGATATAGATGAAGTTATTGGCTGGTTCTATAGATGCAATCAATGACTGTTGCTATAGATGAATTTAGCGGCTGATGCTATAGATGACGTCAGTCATTGGTGCTATAGATGAAGTTAGTGACTGGTGCAATTGATGAAATCAATTACTGATGCTATAGATGAAGTTAGTGGATGTTGCTATAGATGAAGTTAGTGGTTGATGTTAAATATGAAGTCAGTGACTGTTGAAATTAATGAAGTCAGCAACTGATGTTATACATTGCGTTAATGACTGGTGTTATAAATTGTCAGTGACTGATGATATAGATGAAGTTAGTGACTGATGACATAGATGAAGACAGTGACTGATATTAATGATGAAGTCAGTGACTGATGATATAGATGAAGTCAGTGGCTGATATTAATGAATGAAGTCAGTGACTGATGATATAGATGAAGTATGTGACTGATTTTAATGGATGAAGTCTGTGACTTATTTTAATGGATGAAGTCAGTGACTGATGATGTAGATGAAGTCAGTGACTATGACTAATTTAATGGATGAAGTCAGTGACTGATTTTAATGGATGAAGCCAGTGACTAGTGATATAGATTAAGTCAGTGACTGATTTTAGTGGATGAAGTCAGTGACTGATGTCATGAGCCACATCTGTGACTTACACCAGTGACGTCATTATGTGAGGTTTCACCTTTGTGAGTTTCGCATGACCTTTTCCTTCCTACGGCTTCATCTTCTCAAGCTATTAGACAAGTACCAGTTTACAGAGAAGTAGGTTAAGGCATGTCGTGATCAAGACACATCTCTAGTCTCTGGGATGTGAAAGACAGACGCTCTGACCTCATTTTTCTATGTGTTGAGATGTTACTTTTGATGAACAAACACCATTTTCGTCCACAAACAGAATATTTTTTGGTTACATTTCCTTGATTACGTAGGCTGTCATTATATTCATCTACAGACAGAAGACATATATGTTTCCGTCTACGTTGTTTCTAGTGTATACCAGATTAGAGAAGCAGCAAATAATATCAAGGTCATGTCAAACATTCATACCAAGAAACAACCTCTAGCTGTGCCATATGAAACTTGACGTATGTCAGGTGAACCATACTGACCAAGTCACCAATTCACGTATGTCAGGTGAACCATACTGACAAAGTCCCTTTTCAAGCGTGTTAGGTGAAAGTTATATATCAAGCCATCGCCTCACATCAAGTCAGGTGCAAAATATTTACCAAAAGGTCCATCTCATGTTAGAGTCAGATGAAACATACTGACTAAGATCCCTACGTTACATCAAGATCAAGTGAAAGATACTGACCAAGATCCCCACTTTACATAAGGTCAGGTGAAATATACTGACCAAGATCCCCACTTCACATCAGGGCCAGGTGAAACAAATTGACCAAGATCCCCACTTTACATCCGGGCCCAGGTGAAACATACTGACCAAAACCCCCACATTACAACAGGATCAGGTGGAACATACTGACCAATAACACCACTACATAAGGATCAGGTGGAACATACTGACCAAGACCCCTACATCACACGAGGCTTAGGAGAAACATATTGACCAATGCCCACACCTTACATCAGGATCAGGTGGAATATACTGACCAAGACCCCTACATCACACGAGGCTTAGGAGAAACATATTGACCAATGCCCACACCTTACATCAGGATCAGGTGGAATATACTGACCAAGACCCCCACATCACACGAGGCTTAGGAGAAACATATTGACCAATGCCCACACCTTACATCAGGATCAGGTGGAACATACTGACCAAGATCCCCACATCACACCAGGTTTAGGAGAAACATATTGACCAATGCCCACACCTTACATCAGGATCAGGTGGAACATACTGACCAAGACCCCCACATCACACGAGGCTTAGGAGAAACATATTGACCAATGCCCACACCTTACATCAGGATCAGGTGGAACATACTGACCATGACCCCCACATCACACGAGGCTTAGGAGAAACATATTGACCAATGCCCACACCTTACATCAGGATCAGGTGGAACATACTGACCAAGATCCCCACATCACACGAGGCTTAGGAGAAACATATTGACCAATGACCACACCTTACATCGGGATCAGGTGGAACATACTGACCAAGATCCCCACATCACACCAGGTTCAGAAGAAACATATTGACCAATGCCCACACCTTACATCAAAATACGTTGAAGCATATACACCAGGACACCACTTCCTTCCCCCGTATCTCTCTCCCTCTTTCTCCCTCTCTCTCTCTCTCTCTCTCTCTCTCTCTCTCTCACACACCAAACTCATGTCAGAGTCAGGTGTAACATATTAACCAGAACTCATACCTCACAAGTGCACCTTGGGATATAAGACATAAGCTTACAGACCTAGATCCACCTTCCTTAGTGCACCTTGGGACATAAAAAAAAGTCAGTTATCGGCTACAAGACACATTCGTCCAGAAAAAGAATTCAACATGAGTATCTTCGAACAACACCATCTCTACCAAATGTTGCTACGCCACAACTCATTGGGGCTACACTACAACACATTGTGGATACACTACAACACATTGTGGCTACACTACAACACATTGTGGCTACACTACAACACATTGGGGCTACACTACAACACATTGTGGATACACTACAACACATTGTGGATACACTACAACACATTGTGGATACACTACAACTAATTGTGGCTACACTACAACTCATTGCGGCTACACTACAGCACATTGTGGCTACACTACAACACATTCTACTTGCATGTAATCAATATAAAGTAATGTCAAACATATTTGAACTTGATCCCATCTCTGTATCATGTACCTTTATCATCCACAAGGTACCCACTGATAAACGCTCCTGCAGGCTATAAACCCCCTTGTCAGAGAGCTACAGACCAAGTCTAGCCAAGGGATGTTAAACATCATCTTTTATATATGCTTTTAAAACAGCGTATATTTTACTTCTAGTTTTCGTTTTTGCATTCAAGATACTCGTGTATTTATATCAGATTAATTGTGTGGACTATTTTTGTAAACTTTACGGGTGGTTTTATTGTATTCATTCTGGATAGCTGAAAAACAGATTGGTAAGAAGCTGTGATTGGTCTAGCAAGAAGACATCGAATATCTTAAGAAACAAATCAACGATATTAATACGGACTGATCTACACAGAAAACAATAGTAGACGATGAATTAAAATAACGAACAAAATATGTACATGAAATGTCTCTGGACTCATATATAAGAAGCCTGCAATGGTAGAATTTTAAACAAAAAAAAGGAAGAAGTTTGATTGTAAATGGAAAGCTGACATTAGAAAGAGGAAAAAGGAGTAAGTAAATTGTGTGTAAATATGGAGCAAAGAAAGACCACAAGAACAAAGCAATACATGCTGCAGGATTCATAGTTGTCTCAGAAGAAGCAAAACGAATAAATATTAGAGAGTATACTTGACTGTGTGGCATGGTATAACATCGGCCATGGTTTTGCTGGTCTGTTAAGAGCAGCATAGATGGCGCCTAACAAACTGTAGGTCTGCTTTGATCTAGTGTTTAAGTCTATTAAGTTGGCGTCTCACATCAGTTAACCATCCTCCGTGGCACTGTCGCAACACAACGCAACAATAAACGTTTACAGTACAACCTAATTTACAGGATGTTAGTCTTAATGTCCAAGACAGGAACTGTAATTGTATGTTTCATGGTTAACCACACACAAACAAAAAATGTCATTAAAGCTCAAATCATGATTTTTAAATTTTGAGATACAGAATTGATTTATCTATCACAAAGTTTGTTTCGAAATGAAATTTAGCTAAATAACAAGATATGGTTGAAATGTGACATATGACTTCATGTCAATCTGACTTGTAAGTAATGCTACTCTAGTTGACTGCATTGGACAATTTGGACTGTAAAGGGTTGAGCTGTTCGGGCCTAGCACGCTAAGCAGGAAATCCTTCACCCGGCTACATCCAGCTCACACAGAAGCTGGGACCTGCACATGGTCATCTGTCCTTGTAGAAGTACAGGTCGACTAAGAATAAGATAAGATACTCCAGAAACAACCATAAACATAAGAATGCATGACACAAAACAAAAATAATAATTTCAACCACATGCTACAACTACAAAGAAAGTTCACAATTTTCGTCCACAGACAGAATATTTTTTGGTTATATTTCCTGTGTTACTTGGGCTCTCATTATATTCATCCACAGACAGAAGAAATATATATGTTTCTGTCTACGTTGTTTCTAGTGTATATCAGATTAGAGAGGCAGCAAATAATATCAAGGTCAGGTCAAACATTCATACAAAGAAACAACCTCTAGCTGTGCCATATGAAACATACTGACCAAGTTACCAATTCAGGTATGTCAGGTGAAACCTACTGACCACGTCACCAATTCAGGTATGTCAGGTGAAACATACTGACCAAGTTACCAATTCGGGTATGTCAGATGAAACATACTGACCAAGTTACCAATTCGCGTATGTCAGGTGAAACATACTGACCAAGTTTACCAATTCGCGTATGTCAGATGAAACATACTGACTAAGTTACCAATTCGCGTATGTCAGGTGAAACATACTGACCAAGTTACCAATTCGCGTATGTCAGGTGAAACATACTGACCAAGTCACAAATTCACGTATGTCAGTTGAACCATACTGACCAAGTCATAAATTCACGTATGTCAGGTGAAACATACTGACCAAGTCACCAATTCACGTATGTCAGGTGAACCATACTGACCAAGTCACCATTTCACGTATGTCAGTTGAAACATACTGACCAAGCCATAAATTCACGTATGGCAGTCCATCTTCAAGCGAGTTAGGTGAAACATACACCAAGCCACCGTCTCACATCAAGTCAGGTGCAAAATATTTACCTAAAGGTCCCTCTCATGTTAGAGTCAGATGAAACATACTCACCAAGACCCCTACTTTATATCAGGATCAGGTGAAACATACTGACCAAGATCCCCACTTTACTTCAGGATCAGGTGAAACATACTGACCAAGATCCCTACTTTATATCAGGATCAGGTGAAACATACTGACCAAGATCCCCACTTTACTTCAGGATCAGGTTTCAGACACACGTAAGAATAGACAACGAAAAGAACAAATTAATTATAAAGAATGACGTGACTGGCGAGCAGGAAAAGACATCCAAGATGGAATCCAAGATGGCAGACCTCGAAGGAGCCCTTTAGTGACAACAATACTGAGTGTAATAGTAATTGGAAACATGTGTTTACCCTGCGTGTAGAACACGAACATTACATCTCAAACAGCATATTTCACCACCAGTTAAGCTAGGTAACAACAGGGCATTTCAGCAGGGGGCGCAAACCACAACGGGGATAGCATGTGGCCAAATTCCATTTTCGTGGCCCGCACCACAGTTGGTAATTTAAATTGTATCATTTTAAAAACGCATTACATTAATGGCTACTCCAAATAGGTTGGCGGTTGTGAGAAGCGACGTTCTGCGAAGGTCATGCTAGTCACAACAATAGTTGTTATTTAAATATAAAACTGGGAGAACGACCGGTTTAGGAGGAATCTATCAAGGGATCTGATCTTGCGGGAATGTTATACTTTTTAACTTGAAAAATGGATACAATATAACATTCATCACATTGATCCATGGATACTAAATAAACTTATTTACATCAATCCGTCCTTGAAAAATGGGATCCGGTTAGATCCGGCAGGGCTGAAATAACTGCAGACGTTTTGGTGAACACCTTTTCTATATGAGTATCATTAGGCTTGACAAGTCTTGGCTTGGCTTGATATGGCTTGACGTTGCTTGGTTTGCCTTAGCTTGACATGGCTTGGCTTAGCTTGATATGGCTTGACGTTGCTTGGCTGGGCTTGGCTTGACTTGGCTTGGCTTGGCTTGGCTTGCCTTGGCTTGAATTGGCGTGACTTGGTTTGGCTTGGTTTTCCTTGACGTGGCTTGACATGGCTTGGCTTGGCTGGATATGGCTTGGCTTCGGTTCGTTCGTTCTCAATCTCCCGCTACCAAGCCCTGAAAAGGGCAAGTTGGGTGAGTGATCGTTGTCCTCGGGAACGTGAGCTGACCCGCCACATTCTATCACGTGGTCAGTCAGCTCCGGTGCAACAAGCCAATTTCATACCTGCGGCTGCTGAGTCGTGTTTTCCTGACAAGGGACGACAGAATGCAGTTCTGAGAACGGAATGCGTTGTGTCGTAGTTTACAGCTTGACTGCGATATTTTCACCTTACGGTCTAACACAGCCGACTTCAGAAGGATTAAGCTTGATATTATTTAAATTTAGGCTTCATATCTTATTAGAGTTTCTATATTGTCCAGTATTCGTAGCCACTGTGTAGTGATGTTGATTTAAAAAGTGTTTATTTTTGTCAAGAAGTTTACTGTGATTGTCGGTGATTCACATATCTTTTCTTGATTTTTTCACACTTTCTGTTTTGAATTTCACTTGTTAAAATTTATGTATTTTGCACCAATAATAAATTATGTTTTTCTTTACTTTAACTATGTTTTTGTTTTGAACAAATGAAGTGTAATAGATTCAGGAGTCCCAGAGGATTTAGATAGAAAAGAAAGAGGCATAGATCTCAAGGGGGCACAAGAAGGGGATCCCACTAAATACGGTTCGTGACAACTCGAACAAGCGACTTCAGAGAATTGCTCAAGACTAAAGCAAAGGGTAACTGTATTGGATTAGAGTCAAAGACACTTGGAGTTAAGAATTAACTAGACCATAAAAACAAAACTTATTTACTGCCCACTAGTTAAGATCACTCTAATCCGAGCAAGCTTTTTTCCGAAAGCAATCTCCAATCAGCAGGTCAGGGCAAGTTTAACAAAGGAATAGACAATAACTATTTATAACTGACACATTTGAAAATCACCAAAGTCTAAAAGACGTCAAGTCGGGAATCGTTTCTCCCAAATCGACCGATGTTTTTGCTGGGGGTAGGGACAGTAGAAATGGTGTAACTGGATCCACGGTCGAATCTAAGTCCGTGTAAGTTGTAAATCAGAGTTAAGGTATGGTGTTCCAAACTTAATATTACTATAATATGGAAAGGGGCGTTGGAGTAGGGGGTATTGTTATCCTTGGGGATACTGGAGGAGATAAGACATCGAAACAAGGCACGACTGGTTCCACAGAATGTATACGCTCTCCTCACTGTGGGGGAGAGTTTTGCTTACACGATGAGTTGCTTGGCAGCCAAATACAAATGGGGAATTTAGCGTGGCCATTTAAAGCCGTGGATCTCCGGATTAACGCGGATCTTAAGCTTATTAGAGATGCAGAAACTGAGGCTAGCACTGACCGTCTCATCCGACATGTGACTAACTGTTTGATGATAAATGTCAAACCGGGAATTTTTTGTTTCAGGAAATGTGTTTCAGTAGTCAAAATTAGATTTATGTTTCGATATAATCTCCAGCAACGTGAATGCATTTATCCCAGCGTTCAAGTATATGTTTCAGCATATAACGATTTGTCAGTGTGAACCAATCCAGGACAGCCTGTTTCACTTCGTCATCAGTGCTGAAATGCTGACCTCCTATGAATTCTTTTATTGGTCCAAATATTTGAAAATCGATTGGAGGAAGGTCTGGGCTGTAAGATTGATGTGGCAATATCTTCCAGCCGAGTTGCTGCAGATGGCACATAAAGTGGTGAGGCGTATGAGGTCGATCGTTATCTTGCAGGAGCAAGAAACTATTTGTAATCAAACCAGTCTATTTTTTTCCGCACGCGGTAATGCTCATCACACAAAATGCATATGTACTATTCGCTGTTGATAGGGGCACAACGGGATAGACAACCAACACGAATGATACCATGTTTGTCCCAGAAACAATCGATATCACTTTAGCTGCAGGGATCAAGATGCTGAGCAGCGCATGAGCTGCAGTGGTCAGCGACCTATAGCTGACTGCTAGCGTCAGGGCCAGCGAACCAGAGCTGCCAAGACCCTTCTACACCTCCACGCGGTGATCCTGGGTAACAGGCTACGGCAGGGCAGACTGGCTAAGTGTGACATATTTACTCTGGGGAGACAAATCGGCGGGTACCGTGACGGATGGCGTAAGAAAAGCGACGCCATCTTGCAAGTAGCCTCGACTGAGAAATCCCTTAAGTTCAAGGGGACTCATCCTGGGGGCCACTCTTCCCCTTCCCTCTCTTCTCTTACCTCACTCTGTTTCACTTGACTCTGTCCAACAGTCACACTCTTGCACAACTTTCACACGCACCCTCATGGTGAGGCCCTTCCATTGCACTTTGGTTGGGCTAGCTTCTGAGGGCGCACAAACCTAGCATAGGTACATACAGACGCATACATTCATCCAAGCACTGGTTTATGCGTCTTGATATCGCCCAATGGACTACGGTCCGGGGTGGAAAATGGCGCGCCTCCGCCAGTAGAAACTAGTGAGGCAAACTTCTAAGCAAAAAAAAAAATATATATTTTGTGGGAGTTGAGCGTTTTCTACGATACGGAGCTTCTTGAGCGAAGGTCACCCCATTTGGAGCTTCTTGAGCGTTTTCTACTATATGGGGTTTTTTGTGCGTTTTTCTACGATACACGATTTGAGAAGTCTTGAAGACGAACGTTGCCCCATTGGCAGCAGGTACGCTACAATCTGCAGTAATACTACCTGAATTTTTTTGAAGAGTGAATCACTGAAGCGACAGTTGAGCGCCGCACTTGAAGAGTTCACCAACACGGGCTACCCGATTTTTTTGCTAGGGCTGACGTATTCACTCGAGGGTTACAAGCGGCCGACACCTCGAACAAGTTGACCAGTCTACACCGGTGAGTGTCCTCTCACTTAGGCCATAATGGCTCGCTGGGTGAGTGATCGTTGTCCTCGGGAACGTGAGCTGACCCGCGACATTCTATCACGTGGTCAGTCAGCTCCGGTGCAACAAGCCAATTTCATACCTGCGGCTGCTGAGTCGTGTTTTCCTGACAAGGGACGACAGAACAAGTCCAAAGGGCGATCCACCTGGGTTGCGCTAACAACGCGAGGTACAAACCGACGCTGTTCCGGCCATAACTCTGACCCGCGTGGAGCACGGGAAAGGTGACTATTGACAGTAGTTCAGGTGTAAGAGAAGGGATTTGTTAGGTTAGGTATCCATGTATAGGAGTGAGTGTGTGAGTAGGGAATAGTTTAGTGAGAAATAAAGAATTTGTTTATCGGAGTGTCTTTTTCCTTGTGTTAGATCATTCAGGTTTAGGTGTGTTAGTTGAAGAGCAGCCTTAGGTGTGTAGATTAGATAGAGCAAGACCATGTCCTTCCTGCTACATAAGAAGAAGGGATCGAAGAGGGAATGCTAGCCCGGTACTCAAAAAATGCATGCTGAAGTCGGATATGTTGGACCGGAAGGTGCAAATATCGCAGTCAATCTGTAAACTTCGACACAACGCATTCCGTTCTCTGGACTACATTCTGCTACTTAAGCCCTTTCAGAGTTTGGTAGCGGGAGATTGAGAACGAACGAAGAAGAAGACTTTACCTGCAGACGCAATTGTCCGAAATGTTGTGGATAGTGGTGATTGCGTATGCGTCCACTGTTTCGATGAAGATGTATACTTATGCGCCCAGGTTTAATCCAATGTAATGAAGCGCCCTGGTTTCATCCAATGTAATGAAGCACCCAGGTTTCATCCAACGTAATGAAGCACCCAGGTTTCGTCACATGTAATGAAGCACCCAGGTTTCGTCACATGTAATGAAGCGATCCAAAAAGTTATGCCCTTCCATGTCAAAATGTTCCTTCAATTCAGTGCAGGCTTGAACTCTTCTCTGTAGCCAAAAGCGGAAAGCTGTCGTGGCACCCAGAGTGCACTAACCTTCTGCAAATGCAAATGTTCATGAATAATAGTGTTCACTATACCCATGTAATTTTGCGACAGGTTACACGTCGATTTTCCAATATAAGGCGTTCCACAATCTAGATATTCACAGGAATGATTGGTGTTTGAGAGCCACCACGAACGGTATCATTACTCACAGCTGTACGGCATTCTCTTAAACGTTTACACCAATCAAATGTCTTTCTGCCGTGTGACAGTTCTAGTTGGATAATGGGCGTTTAGGGCAGGGGAGATTGGGCTCGCGACTGTGTTCGCTAAGAATTAAAGTTTGCCTGAATGCGTTGGATGAACGCAGGTCACGTCAGGGTCAAGCTCCGTTTCGAGAATAGGTCGAATAGGTCGGCAAGGAAACGAAGAGTTAGGAACACGTTAGGTGGAAGGCGTTGTCTGGTACATGGGTTAGTGTCAGAACTGACCACTCTGGCGTCAGACTTGTCAAGGACTACCACGTTTAGAATGACGGTGACTTGTGGATAGACAGGCTACCACGTTTAGAATGACAGTGACTCGTGGATAGACAGACTACCACGTTTCGAATGACAGTGACTTGAGGATAGACAGGCTACCACGTTTAGAATGACAGTGACTCGTGGATAGACAGGCTACCACGTTTAGAATGACAGTGACTTGAGGATAGACAGGCGACCACGTTTAGAATGACAGTGACTCGTGGATAGACAAGCTACCACATTTAGAATGACAGTGACTCGAGGATAGACAGGCTACCACGTTTAGAATGACAGTGACTTGTGGATAGACAGGCTACCACGTTTAGAATGACTGACTTGTGGATAGACAGGCTACCACGTTTAGAATGACAGTGACTCGAGGATAGACAGGCTACCACGTTTAGAATGACAGTGACTCGATGATAGACAGGCTACCACGTTTAGAATGACAGTGACTCAATGATAGACGGCCAATAACATTTTAGTTGGGATAGTTCTAAATTGGAATGATGTCTAAATCAGCCGAGCCAGAGAAAACCATTGGACAGCCATGCTGTTGCTTGACACTATAGAAGACACTACAGAGATACACTCGGAAGACTGGCAGGAAGACTGTGATTGAGTCTGGAAGTGAGAGAGTTTACAGGGTGGTTGTACGTTCATAAACCTCGAGATTGGCCAGTCGCGCTCAATAAGTGCTTCTGGGGGACACCTTGTGGACTATGTATGTTCTGAATTGTCAGACAAGTGTGCAGATGGGCTAAGAACGAGATCTGAATCTGAGTTCTAGGTGCAGGACACCTTGTGAACGATGTGTGTTCAGATTATATGTGAACGTACATATAATCCTGAGAATGTGAAGTGATATGATTATACGTGAATGCATAGACCGCCAGATTATACGTGATCTAATTATATGTGAGTGCACAGATCGACTGAGTATGTGTTATGATCGTGAAGACGAGTTTGTGACTATGTGTTGAGCGTACAGATAGGGGACGGCGAGCTAACTAGAGCCATTACGTTTTGGCTAGAATTATTATTGAGGTTGTGAAGTTTAAAGCTTTAGTTAGACCTAGATTGGAGTACTATGTACAGGTGTGGAGACCTTATCATAGAGGGGATATAAACATGCTGGAAAGAATTCAAAAAAAAAGGGACAAAGCTGATAGTGGGATTCCAGAATTAAAGTTATGAGGAAAGACTCAGAAAAACCGGCCTATATTGTCTAGAAGAGAGAAGAATTCGTGGTGACAATACAGGTTTATAAGATGATCAGAGGAATGGATAGATTAGACTATAACAAGTTGTTTTTTAAATACATCCACCCACAATAACACGAGGGTATAGCTACAAGTTGACTAAAGAGAGGTCCAGGTTAGATATTAGGAAATGTTTTTTTAGTCAGAGAGTGGTGAATGCTTCAAATGCATTGCCCCAGGAGGTAGTGGAGGCAGGGACAGTTAATGTATCTACGAATAAATTGGATGCGCATAGCTTTTAGAGCAATGTGATGTAAATGAAACTGATTGTATACAGACTCTGCGGGGTCTTCTAAAGCAGTATAAAGACGTTAAGTTAAGTTAACGCTCTTTTCAGAGCACGCAAAGGAATAATCATTGTGTGCATTAACATCAACGATCCATGGGACGTGCCCTTCTCTTCTATGAATCCATAGTATTAAGAAATAAGTTCTCTATCCTAACTGTTCGGCCTTTCTGGTCTGAATTTTTCGGCATCGGTGTATACGAGTATGTTCAATTAAACCAAGCTAAGCCAAGCAAAACCACATAGTTGATCAAATCAAGTTATGAGTAACTCTTACACGTGCTGCAGCTTATGTTTGTTTCGCTGTTATTTCCCTTGCAATGAAAGTTTGTTTGCTTCATCTTTCTCTCAGTTCTCTCTCTTACTCGTTCTATCATTCTCATTTCTATTTCACCTTACCTCCTACTTTGTTCATTTCTCGTTCTTTCCTCTCTCTCGCTTTCTATTTCGCTCCTTCTTTCACTCTATATCCCTGTCTAGCACTCTATCACTATTTCTTGTTCACTGTGTCTCTTTTTCTCTTACCCTCACCATATTCTCTCACTCGTTCTAACACTCTCTTTTCTCGCTCTATCTCTATCCTAATCCCGTTTTCTCTTCACTTCAAACGGCGCTTCACAAACCTGAAACTATCGGAGACAAAAACAATAAAATGATATAGTTCAAAGTGAGTTTCAGATTCTCTCCTATTAGTATGCTGTTCATGAATATTCACGAATAACATATGTAGCCTTAGGTTGAAACCCAAACAATCAATGAGACTGATATCGTCTGTTTAAATGAAGTCTAGATCCCTAATAACATATACATTGAATAATATAACACTATTCAACGACTCAGCAATAGATGAAAACCCTGTTACTTAGTCAGTGAACAAGAGATGTCTAAGACCCTACTCTGCCTCCAAGTGTGGTCCTGGAAACAGACTGCACCCCTGCAGCGTGGTTCTGAGAATAAGGATTAAACAGGGTTGCCAGATGTGGTCCCAAAACTTTTCCACTGAAACCGGATGTGTTGCACCGTAAGGCGTAGATATTAAAACTTCATTGTAAACTACGACTCAAAGTAACAACACACTGTTTTCATGACGAAAGAAGAAGAAGAAGATTGAAGTTGTGGAGACCAATTAACGTCTACGCCCGTATGTACAGAACCTAATGGTCATCCTTGTGTACTTAACCATCTTCGTGCGCTTTCAGCCGAAATTGCTTTCAGCTGTTTTGTTTAGATCGTGGTCCAGTACACCATTCTTTAACAAGGTTTTTCCAGTCTGCCTGAATGGCATTAGGTTTATGTTTCCCTCTCCTATCCCTAACCATATTCGGCTTGGAAAACCCTGCTGCAAGCTGTCACCGGCGGCGTAGCTTTTTGGGAAACATAAGAACACACGCAATCTTAAGTCACAAAAAGATGGCCACCGGGTCAATGAGTGTTCTTAATTACGTGCGACGACTTGAGCAATGTCAAGGTCAGAGTGTTGTCGATCTAACTTTCTGTTAGTTGGACAAACAATAAAGGGGAAACTTATACTAAACGTAACTTAACGTCTTTATACTGGTTTAGAAGAGTCTGTATACAACCAGTTTCGTGTACATTTCCTTGTTCTAAAAACTGCTCGTCTTATCTATTCCTGAATGCATTAATTTTTCCACTACTTCATGTGGCAATGCACTTCAAGCATTCACCCCTCTCTGACTAAAAAAAAATATTTCCTAATATCTAATCTGGACCTTTCTTCAGTTAATTTGTAGCTATTCCATCTTGTTCTTGTAGGTGGCTGTATTTTGAAAAACATGTTATAGTCTAATGTATCCTTTCCTTTCATTATTTTATAAACCTGTATTAAGTTGCCTCGAATTCTTCTTTTCAAGACAGTGTAAGTCTTTCCTCGTAACTGTAATTCTGGAATCCCACTATCAGTTTTGTTGATCTTGTTTGTGCCTTGTCCAGCAAGGTTTATATCCCCTGTACGATAAGGACTCCACGCCTGTACACAGTACTCCAGTCTAGGTTTAAACTAATGCTTTATGCAGTTTAACAATCACTTCCTTGCTCCTAAGTTTAATTTATTCTTTATCATACCTAACATTGCATTTGCATTCACCTTTCCTGTATGATCTATTATAACCCTTAAGTCCCTTTCCTTATCTATCTTTCTAATATTGTTCTCGCCCATTCTGTAATTATGTTCGATATTGGATCTACCAATATGGATGACTCTACATACTTTGTATCTTCATCTACTTCTTCGCTCGTTCTCAATAAATTACATCTAGTTACATTATACATTTGGTTGTATACTTCTCTCGTTGCCATACAGTTATCCTTTAAATTATCACATCTAGTTCCGTAATAAACATGCTGGTCTGGATCATACTTCTTTAGTCGCCATACACGTATCCTTCAAAAGTTATAGAGAAATTCTTGCTGTCACTGTGCTCCTCCGGAGGAGTCAAGTAAGTAGACTCTTATCGCCTAATAATCAACGTACTAGACCAAACCAGAAAATAGATTTGCAACAACCGATGTCCCCGTCACTTTCTGCATATTTGATTTCCAAATATACGAGCAATCAAAGATACATGACACACAACAAGACAACTAATACAACTGAATATTAAGAAGAGATAAATGTGTCACACCATCATGAAGACACCATCATGAAGACACCACCATGAAGACACCACCATGAAGACACCACCATGAAGACACCACCATGAAGACACCACCATGAAGACACCTGTATGAAAACACCACCATGAAGACACCATCATGAAGACACCATCATGAAGACACCACCATGGAGACACCATCATATAGACACCATCATGAAGACACCATCATGAAGACACCATCATGAAGACACCACCATAAAGACACCTGTATGAAGATACCCCCATGAAGACACCACCATGAAGACACCTGTATGAAGACACCACCATGAAAACACCATCATGAAGACACCACCATGAAGACACCATCATGAAAACACCATCATGAAGACACCATCATGAAAACACCATCATGAAGACACCACCATGAAGACACCACCATGAAAACACCACCATGGAGACACCATCATATAGACACCATCATGAAAACACCATCATGAAGACACCACCATGAAGATACCACCATGAAAACACCATCATGAAGACACAATCATGAAGACACCACCATAAAGACATCTGTATGAAGATACCACCATGAAGACACCACCATGAATACACCATCATGAAGACACCACCATAAAGACATCTGTATGAAGATACCACCATGAAGACACCACCATGAAGACACCACCATGAAGACACCACCATGAAGACACCACTATGAAGACACCACCATGAAGACACCACCATGAAGACACCACCAAGAAGACACCATCATGGAGACACCAAACAATACAACCCGACCTACATTGTGTTGAAACCTACACGGACAATTGAAGAGTAGGGATATCAAAGTACACCCATCACGACGACAACCAGCGCAACAGAAAGTCGTGTAGCTGGAGTCACCTTGTGGAGGTTAACATGGTGCCATAGCAGACACGGCCGTAGTGGAGGAAGTTTTGAGACTTTATTTTTGCTAGACCATAGCTTGTTTAGATGTGGTGACCAGTTATCTTCTTATCTGTCGCGCCTTCCACAACTATAGATCTGGTACCGATTTACAGCTGCGTAAACTCAAGTGTGTCGAGAATGGAGATTAAACCCGGAACCTTTGCGGTGACAAATAATCGCTATAGTCACTCTTATCACACACAAATATGAGGAATGAATTCAAGAGGGCGACCCAAAATAGGATTGAGAGGAGATTGTTCGTTGCAGCCGGTAGATCGTGTGAAGAAAGACATGAGAAGTGAAGGGGCAATCTCTAACACATTCTTACCACACTCAATCCACACTATTCTTGAACATGTACTAATGGTACGTCAGCAACATCATTATGAACTACTCCACTGATACTTCTATTTATTTACTTATGTTGCTTGGATATTACCAAAGTTTTTGTTTTCAGTATAATTATTTTCATGCCAAATTATTTGACTATGCTGTTAATTTTTTTTCTTCACCAAGCCCTTCAGCCTGCTACAGATTCTCTCACTGTGGCTTGATCATCGGTACATACCCAGGGAAAACTGAATGTGGCCACTGCGACTTTCCCAGCCTATCGTTGAAGTCTTTACTATCGAATCATAAAATTGTGTTCAAGATACAGAGCAGTGCACGAGCTGCAGCGGTCAGCGACCCAAAGCTGACTGCTACAGTCAGGGCCAGCAAACCAGAGCTGACTGCTACAATCAGAGCCAGCAAACCAGAGCTGACTGCTACAATCATGGTCAGCGACCCAGAGCTGACTGCTACAGTCAGGACCAGCAAACCAGTGGATATATTGATGTCGGATTTAGATAAAATTCGAGAATGGTCTGTAAGCTGGCAAATGGAGTTTAATGTAGATAAATGTACAGTCAACCACATGGGTAGATCCAATATGGAACATAATTACAGAATGGGAGAAAACAATATTAGAAAGATAGATAAGGAAAGGGACCTAGGGGTTTTAATAGATCATACAGGAAAGGTGAGTGAGCAAGTTAAGGTAGCAGTGAAAAAGGCAAATGCAATGTTAGGTATGATAAAAGGAAATATTAAACATAGGAGCAAGGAAGTGATCGTCAAACTGTATAAAGCTTTAGTTAGACCTAGATTGGAGTACTGTGTACAGGTGTGGAGTCCTTATCATAGAGGGGACATAAACATGCTAGAAAGAATACAAAAAAGAGCGACAAAGATGATAGTGGGATTCCAGAATTACAGTTATGAGGAACGACTCAGAAAAACCGGCCTACAGTGTCTCGAAGAGAGAAGAATTCGTGGTGACTTAATACAGGTTTATAAGATGATCAGAGGAATCGATAAATTAGACTATAACAAGTTTTTTTAAATGCAGCCACCTACAATAACACGAGGGCATAGCTACAAGCTGACTAAAGAGAGGTCCAGGTTAGATATTAGGAAATATTCTTTTAGTCAGAGAGTGGTGTCTGCTTGGAATGCATTGCCAGGGGAGGTAGTTGAGGCAGGGACAGTTAATGCATTTAAGAATAAACTGGATGCGCATAGCTTTTAGAGCAAGGTGATGTAAATGTAACTGGTTGTATACAGGCTCTGCAGGGTCTTCTAAACCAGTATAAAGACGTTAAGTTAAGTTAAGTTAAGTTAAGTTAAGTTAAGTTAAGTTAAGTCGGATGTATTGGACCAAAAGGTGCAAGCAATAAACTATGACACAACGCATTCCTTTTCCGGGCATCCTGCTACTTGCAAAGTCATTTACAAGGCTTGGTAGCGAGAGTTTGAGAACGAACGAAGAAGAAGAAGAAGAAGAAGAAGAAGAAAAAGAAGAAGAAGATGAAGGAAGAAGAACAAGAGAAGAAGAAGAAGAATATCAGAAAAGACGACTACAGAGTGTTGTTTATGAGATAAGTCATTTTATCACATAAAACAAGTAACTTCCAATGCGCGCTCCCACAAAATGCATGGACGCAGACTTCCTGTAAGTACACAGTTTCAAACTATCCATGCCCATTGCTCTGTGTGTATCACTGACACAACTATTACGGGGTAGGTATGTGTAGTCTATGCTTGATGATAGGAAAGGTGGGTGTTGATGTTGTTGTTGTTGTTGTTGTTGTTCGTGGGACGTGAATGTCCACAGTGAGTATGTTTACTCTTTTGTGAGCCCTAAAGGGAAAGTTAAGTGACGGGTTGCAGTAGCTTTCCTCACATCCTGAGCGTGCTGATGAAGGTGGAACGGGGTTCTCCAGTCGGTTTTGCTTTGCTTGGTTTCATCTGCATGTCGGTCTCCAACCTCGTTGACTAGGCTGTCAAGAAGAACAGTCTATTTAAAGGGAGAACTGCGAGGAAATCGAGGTGGGGATCTTGGCCAGTATATTTTGCCTGATCAGACGTTCGTCTGCTCTCACCAACGTCATCGTGTAATAGCGTCTATTAAAATGTGTCTGATGGACCTACCTATGTCTATGTTTCATAATTGCAATTGATTGGGACTAGACAGTTTTGGTAAATAACGGTCCCTTTTTGCAGTGGGGGTGGGGGTTGTTCAACCTAATCATAAAACACGTGCATCTCTTTACAGCAAGGCGCATCTGTTTCCTCGAGATATGTAGCTCCTACCAGAATTGCTTACTTTTCTCTTGTCTGGTGTGTATACTTTGTGCTTAAATCCTGTATTTACGATTGTTGGAGCTACTGTGTTTTCATTTGGTTCGCTACTTATATACTTTATTTGTTTCCTAACTTCCGAGTTTCCATTTCTTCATCTTCTTCTTCGTACGCTGTCAAACGTCAACTTGTATTTCTTCGAAGAAAGCAGCTGTCATCCTGAGGCTGTCGACACTGTCATAGAGCTTGTCTAGTGTTGGCACTGATGATGGCCACATGTGCTTTCTCTGGTCCTCGTATGTCGGGCAATTTTGCAGCAGATGTTCAGCGGTCATTTTCCCTGTACCAGATGTGCATTCGTCAGTGCCACCTATCTTCAGTATATTGAATAGATGGTACCTCAGTCTGTTGTGGCCTGTGCGGAGTCTGAAGACCACGACCTGCTCTCTTCTGCTTAACTGGTAGTAGGCATATTTTTTTGTGTAGCCAGTATGCTCTGTTTCCCATTTAGCCATGTATCTGGCCCTAATAAACCTTGTGGACTCTTCGTAGGTCACACTAGAATCTGGTTGTGGTAATATTGCACCTTCTTTTGCAAGTCTGTCTGCCTCCTCGTTGCCTTGAATGTTTACAGTGGGATGGAACCCACTGTACCACTACTCTTTTTGGTGCGGACTGCTGGCAGAATTGACAGAGTACTGCTCTTAAATCATTAAGTTCTGTATTTTTATGGCTTTTTAGTGCTGTAACCACGGACGGGGCCTCTGTAAACAGGACTATCTGGCTTTCATTGCTTTCGCCTGTCAGCATTGCTTCTACTGCAGCCTTCGGTGCCTCTGCCTCCGCTCTGAAATTGCTTGAGAATTTTCCAGTTGCCACTGACAGTTTATTTTTCTGCCATTTGTTAGGCTCAGGAATACCCCTCCGCCTCCATTCTGTGTTGTGTTTGTTACAGAACCGTCGGTGTATACATGGGTCCAAGCATGCTTGTGTAGTTTTTTGCTATGTACCTCAGTGTTATGTCTCTTCTTTCTTTTTCAGTCTGGCTTTTCTTGTTTCCAATACCTGGTATATTTTCTACCACCTCTGAAATGATATGCTGCTTCCATGTGGGTTTGCGTATGGTAGGAATGGGCTTTTGTGTTATCATGGTGTTCATTGGGTCTTCGCTCATCTTTGCTTTGGCTATTTCTGCAAAGTTTCTGCTTTAGTTTCCCTTTTCCAAATCTATTTAGTCTCTGGTGCATTGGATGGTCTGTCAGTCTTCTGAGTTTATCTGCTTGCTGCTTGGCTCTGTTGTCTCTTCTATCGGTCATGGATTGCAGATTTGTAATCTTTTTAAGTTCTACAATTGGCGTTGACTTCGTGCCTCCTGTTATAACTCTCATGGCTTGGTTTTGAAGTTTGCTAATTTTATCAAAGTTCGCCTTTGCTGCTGTTGCCCATGCCGCAATGCCATACTCGAGAACTGGTCTCACTCTTCCAGTGTACAGATTCTTCAGTATTCTTTCGTCTGCTCCCCAGCGTGTGCCAGTAAGTTTCCTCGTGATTTCCATTCTTTGTCTGGCTCTCATTCGGTTTCTCTCGATCTGACTTTTCCGTGTCATGCGTCGATCAAATGTGATGCCCAAGTAGTTTGGGTTGTCGTTTGGCTGCAGATATTTGCCATTAAGACTTATTTTGGTGTTCTGTTGTTTGTTTGAAAGGGAGAATATCGTACATGTTGATTTTTCTTCATTCATTTTGACCAGTCATGATTTCGCCCACTCCTCCGGTGATGTTAGGGCCTGCTGCATCCGATTGTTTGCTACGGTGAAATTTTCAGAATTCCCATTTGATTTGTAACTTTCATTCTTTGTTTCCTACTTTCCGAGTTTCCATTTGATTTGTAACTTTCATTCTTTGTTTCCAAACTTCCAAGTTTCCATTTGATTTGTATCCTAGCTTTGAGTTTTTATTTGATTTGTAACATATACTTTGCTTGTGTGCTTGATTGGGTAGTAATAAACAACAAAAATATTACAAAGACAACTATTACCAAGACAACTATTACCAAGACAAATATTATCAAGACACCCATTACCATGACAAATATTATCAAGACACCCATTACCAAGACAAATATTATCAAGACAAATATTACCAAGACAAATATTACCAAGCCAAATATTATCAAGACACCCATTACCAAGACAAATATTATCAAGACAAATATTATCAAGACACCCATTACCTTGACAAATATTATCAAGACACCCATTACCAAGACACATATTATCAAGACAAATATTACCAAGACAAATATTATCAAGACAAATATTACCAAGACAAATATTATCCAGACAAATATTACCTTGACAAATATTATCAAGACACCCATTACAAAGACAAATATTATCAAGACAAATATTATCAAGACAAATATTATCAAGACACCCATTACCAAGACACATATTATCAAGACAAATATTACCAAGACAAATATTATCAAGACAAATATTACCAAGACACATATTATCAAGACAAATATTACCAAGACAAATATTATCAAGACAAATATTACCAAGACAAATATTATCCAGACAAATATTACCTTGACAAATATTATCAAGACACCCATTACCAAGACAAATATTATCAAGACAACTATTACCAAGACAAATATTACCAAGACAAATATTACAAAGACAAATATTATAACTTTTTTCAAGTTTAGGGGAGCGAGTGAGGGAGAGAGTGTGAAGGGTAGAGGGTGAGGGAGATAGATTAAAGAAGAGAGTGGGGAGAGTGAAACAGAGAGTTAGGAAGAGATAGTGGGGGAGAGATAGTGAGGGAGATTGAAGGAGAGTGGAAGAGAGAGTGAGGGAGAGTGAGTTGGAGAGAGAAAGTGAAAGAGAAATAGTGAAAGATAGAGCTGGAGAGAGTGATGGGGAGAGTTGGAGATAGTGAGGATGATTGATAGAGAGTGATTGAAGGAAAGGCTGAAAGAGTGAGGGAGAAACAGTGAAGGAGAGATACTGAGAGAAAGAGACTAAGAGAGTAAATGAAGGAGAACGAGTGAAGGAGAGAGAGAGAGAGTGATGGAGAGAGTGGGGGAGAGAGGAAGAGAATGTGAGAGAGAGAGTGAGGGAGAAACAGTGAAGGAGAGATACTGAGAGAAAGAGACTAAGAGAGTAAATGACGGAGAACGAGTGAAGGAGAGAGAGATTGATGGAGAGAGTGGGGGAGAGAGGAAGAGAATATGAGAGAGAGTGAGAATGAGTGAGTCAAAGAGAGTGAGTGAGAGATAATGAGGGAGAGTGAGTGAGAGATAATGAGGGAGAGAGAGTGAGGGAGAAAGAGTGAATGAGAGAGTGAGGGAAAGAGCGTGAAGGAGAGAGTGAGAGGGAGAAAGTGAGGGAGTGAGTGAGGAAGAAAAACAAATTGGACAGAGAATTGAAGAGAAAGTTAGAATTTAAAATAGAGTTGAGAGAGGGTGAGAAAATGAAGTAGAGAGGGGGAGAGTGAATGTGCGTGGGGGGGGGGGGGGAGAAAATAAGGGATCGAGAGTGAAGAAGAGAGCATGAGAGGGAAAGATAGTGAGGAAAAGAGAGTGAGGGAGCTAGAGAAAGCGATACAAGGTGAGAAAGAAAGTGAGTGACAAAGAGAGTGATTGAGGGATAGAGATTGCGAGATGTAAAGCGAGAGATAGAGTGAAATAGACAGAGTGGAAGAGATAGAGAATCAAAAACCGAGAAAATATAGAAAAAGAGAGGGGAGAGAGAGGAGAGAGAGAGAGGGAAGAGAGATATAAAGAAAGATTTTGGAGAGACAAAGAGAAGGACATAAAGTACACTTAACGTGTAAGTCTAATTCCCTTGTACAGAATCCCATATCCCGTAAGCCATGCGCTGTTCATGTTCTCCTTAGAACACCATTAACCTCCTTATTTGCTTCGTTCGTGAGAGAACATAAGTTCACGAGAAACATGGACTTCGCATGTGTTAGCATGTCGTCTTCTTCTTCGTTCGTTCTCAATCTCCTGCCACCAAACACTAAAAGGGCTTAAGTAGCAGAATGTAGTCCAGAGAACGGAATGCGTTGTGTCGTAGTTTAAAGCTTGGCTGCGATATTTGCACCTTTTGGTCCAACACATCCGACTTCAGCAAGCTTTTTTTGAGTACCGGGTTAGCATTCCTTTTTCTATCCCTTGTTCTTAGCCAGTCTGCCCTGCTGCAGCCTGTTCTCCAGGATCACCGCGTGGAGGTGTAGAAGGATCTTGGCAGCCATGGTTCGCTGGCCCTGACGCTAGCAGTCAGCTATGGGTCGCTGACCACTGCAGCATCTTGATCCCGTGTTAGCATGTATTTGTGTGTTACTATATTCTGCCATCACCCGAGGAGTGAATACCTGAGTGAATCCGAGTGAATACAAAGGAAGAAAACATATAACCACTGCAACCTTCCAAGGATGCGCCTTGCAACATCATCATGAAAATCATATTTCTACATATAAACTTAACTAAAACATCACTGTAAGACATTACGTATATTCGTGTACACAGACTTCCCGTGGGGATTAAGTGAGGACTGTTTGTGTCAATGCCAGGTGAAAAATTGACAAGACAATCTGACGTACGTGTCGTTTTCCTGGAAACATAAAATGTTACAGCAGGCTGCTCAATGAGGTAGGGCATCGACACAATGCTCATTATAGTGTTGAGCGTAATAAGAAGCTTTGCGTGGCACTTCAGCTAGGATGACCCATGTCCACCTTCTTTAGTACTGTACGTCTCGAAGTATAAGAAGAGGGTTTCTGTAACCCACTACTAGAGAAGCTTCGTCGAGAGTGAAATTACAGATGAGGACGAGCTGCATGATGTTTAAAAGGTTACTGTCAACAGACTTCCTGTGAGGCATCCATGGGATACAATTGTTGAAAAGTGTGTCATTTTGACCATGTTTTGAAGTCCAAGATGCAGCACGGTGAATGAGCTGACAGTGATTCACAGCTGGCATCCGTGGACCATATCTGACCACGACACTATTCCTCCTAGAAACAGGTTGCACTGGTGTAGTCTGAATAGAAGAATAGGTATCGCAGGTGTAAGGCAAACTAGATATTCAAAAGAGTCAGCTGAAACTGGGTATGGTGCCGAAAGATAACTTTAACTTAACGTCTTTATACTGGTTTAGAAGACTCTGCAGAGTCTGTATACAACCAGTTCCAATTACATCATCTTGCTCTAGAAGCTGTACGCATCCAAGCAGTCTCGCCGTAAACCCCGAAGAGGAAGTATAATTTGAAAGTTAAATTTCAACATCTCATGTTGGATCTACTACTAGAGACATCATTTGGTATATACACTTTTGTAAATAACGAAACACAAAAAAAAAAAAACAATTTATTTTAAATTTAAATATCAAAATTAAAACGAATATTTACAAAACATATACACACGCACACAGAGAGAGAGAGAGAGAGAGAGAGAGAGAGAGAGAAGATGTGTCAAAACACACTGCAACAGATATTGAGATTCTCCATCGACATCACTTTCAGGTTTCTGTTCCGTTTTCACACGATTCACAAAATAATATTTGTTCCTCTTACAATCATACAGAATCATTTCCGTTTACACAGTGCTTTAATATGTTATCCTACTCGCTGAAAGCAATCAATAAACGTACCGCTGAACCCAATTAGAAGCCCGTATCGATTGTGCTAAGCTTCAGGGTTAGATAGGACACCTGTCAGCTGTTTGTCTGATCTATGGCAACCAGAAACAAAATGCCAGGTCGCCAATTTCGTTTTGATCGGATTTCCGATACAACATTTCATCGATAACTAACTTCTGCTGAAAACAAAATGGCCTCCGCGCACCTTGATGTCCACAATTCTCATACAAACTGTCAAACATGCTATTTAAAGTTTGAGAAATAGGGATTTTGCAGGCGATTTATTTTATGTGAAATTTTTTTTTCATCATTATCATCACAAGGAAACTGGAAAGGATGTCTGGAAAAAATGATAAAAATGGTAAGTACTAAAGCACTTATTTGAGTATAAAACTAAAAGTATAAAATACTAAAAGTAATTGATTTCCTTTCTCGTTTTGAATCGCGAATGGTTTGAATGGCAATTCTGGTTGAGTATATTAGATAAAGAAATAATAATATTTAGACTTATAAATATAGTTGAGCTTAGGACTTATGGTATGTATGTGTAGATGTGCTATATTTTGGTGTTTTTGGATAGAAGATCATATTTTGTAACTTATTTGAGACTCGCCACTATCGGCGTATCGCTAACTAACTGCTGGGACTAGTCCAGTCAAGCAAGTGTCACAAGTGTGCTAAACTTAGTCTAATCTAAAGTTTATCATTCCCGTGCCAAAGTTTAAAAGTAGAGTCAGTAAGTTAATTTATCATCATTTTTTCATTCTACAGTTTTATTGTCTAATCATTCAGTTTTTGTCAATCATCAATGTCAGTAGTGTTGTCGCCAAGCCTTTTCTTTTAATTGTGGATTGGACTGTTTGCAAACTTGTATTTCTAAACTAAATTGTCAATGTCATGATAACATCAGTATAACTCACTAACTACTATCTGGATCTGTGAAGTATGATGACAAATAGAATTGATATGGTCCAGAGTTTGACCTGATGTCCTTCATACTCTCGTTTATCCCATTCAGTGATTCACTCAACTAATAACTAAGTACTTGGACTTAGTGAAGTCTGTAGAGTTGAATTAGAATAGATGACAAAACCAGATTAATAAAACTCAGTAATCATTACGACTGTAACTAGAAAGTTACTCAATTGGAATCAAAACTATCTTTATAGTTTATCTGTTTAAAATTAAAGTTTGCATATCTTTTTAATAAGCATTGTTGGGTTTTTCTGCCCTTCCAAAAATTAATATTTTGACTGTCATTGAATAGGACATAACTAACTAAGTTAGGCTTATGCTATGTGTAAGGAGTGGGGAAGACACACTACACTGCACATTAGGAGTGTCTTTGGGCCTATTCATCTACTTTAGAACTGATGTTTTTGCTGACAATTAAATTGGAATGCATGATGGACAATTGTATGCTTTTATGACACATGACATTGGTCTGAAAGACTGATTGTTACTAGTAAGCTACTGGTACTGTCTAATCTTTCCTCCCTATTTCCTATTACTTAGACTAGATAATTCATCTTTACTGTTTTGTTAAGTACATAAACACAAAACTGATATAATAATAGTTTGCATTACATAAATGTTACTCGTTCTCTACACATGATGACAAATCCACTTAGACTATAGAATATAGGCACGAGAAGGACAACACCAGATTAATATGTATTGTAGCTTTTGAGTGGGCTTATAGATCATTTCTTTATTGTTTGTTGTAAAGTTTTTTTCCTGTTTCAGATGAAGTTAAGTATTCTATGATATTGGTGTTGCAAATAACAAACTTTTATATCCAGCCTATTTTCACTTTTCTGCAGTTAACATTCATTTTTTTCCTCCGCCATTCTTTCTTGTTGATGGTTTTGTGGCCCACTGTATAAGATATTGGGTTATCCTCACTTATGTTGAGGTCAAGTCATTTGTTATTTTATTTGTTTAATGTCAATTCACTGTGCCTTTAGAAACATATAACATAATCTTTGACATATCAGTAAATCATTCTTGTTTATTTTAGAGGTAATTAATTCACTTATGACATATCTTATACTTTTTATTGCTTTCATATTTTATACATCTATAATTGGTATTAGCACTGTCCATCTAGTTTGAAAGTATGCTGTTTTCCTGAGGTAACTTGCTTTATTTAGTGAACATTCATATTATTTTAGCATGTCAAGTCATATGTCTGATGGAAAACATACTTCTTGTTGCCCCTGTATTCCTTACAATTACAAGATCACAATTGCCCAGCCGACTCTCTACAGGAAGTTTGCAACAGAACACTTTTTATGCTCTTGTAGTGATAGTTTCCATAGCAGTTTGTTTTACAGGATGAAGCTTCTAACCTTGTGCACACTCCTCTGTAGTCGCCTTTTGCAACATACTTTTTTATGTTGCAGTGGTTCATGTTCTTTGCTTTGAGGCATTCACGTTGTTGGATATTCTTCTTCTTCGTACGCAGTCAGACAGTAACCATTATTTTTTCGAAAAAGCGGCAGTCATCCTGAGGCTGTCGCCGCTGCCATAGAGCTTGTCTTGCAGTTCCACTGGTGGTGGCCACATCTGCTCTCTCTGATCCTCGTATGTCGGGCAGTTCTGCAGCAGATGTTCAGCGGTCATTTTACCGGTACCGCACGGGCATTCGTCGGTACCACCTATCTTCAATTTGTTGAATAGGTGGTATCTCAGTCTATTGTGGCCAGTGCGAAGTCTGAAGACAACGACCTGCTCTCTTCGGTTCAACTGGTAATAGGCATCGTTTTTGGTGTAACCAGTATGTTCGGTTTCCCATTTGGTCATGTATCTGGCTTTGATAAGCCGTTTTGACTCTTCGTACGTCATACTAGTATCTGTTTGTGGTAGTCTTGCACCTTCTTTTGCCAGTCTGTCTGCCTCCTCGTTGCCTTGGATGTTGCAGTGTGATGGGACCCACTGTACCACTACCCTTTTTGGTGCGGACTGCTGGCACAGTTTGCAGAGTGCTGCTCTTAAGTCATTAAGCTCAGTGTTTTTCTGGCTTTTTAGCGCTGTGACTACGGCGAGAGCATCTTTAAGCAGGACTATATGGCTTTCATTTTCTTTGTGTGTCACCGTTGTTGGATATGAAATATATGTATTAACTTAATTGACATTTGGAGACAGCTTTGGGGTCATAACTATATTATTGGTGTGAATTTATGTCCTTGGTTTTTTTGTTTGCGTTTGTCATGTCCTCGGGTTGATTCCACTGAGAAAGATTGCTATTATTTTATTTTGATCTCTTGCTTTAGTTTACTCGTTTGCTTTAGATTAAGACAATATAACAGTTATTAAAAGTCTGTGTATTGTCCTTCGTTTATTCTCTTGCTCTCTATGTTTTTGTTTAATAAAAGATGCTTGGCGTGAACTTGAGGTCATATTTGAATGTGTATTGAACCTTTACTTTAGCACCCATCTTGCTCCTTATATCCTGGTAGAACTTTACAGAGTATATATATATATTGGGAGAATGTGGTATTATGCACATATGTCCTTGACCAATGGCAATCATGTGGTCATCATCATCATCGTACTGGTTGTCTTTGCTTCCCAAACTTGATCTGGAACCCCACATATGCGCTCGCAGTGTTAATGGCGCTCAAGAACCAGCATAACAATGACCTAGGTGCTATGGCAGAATCGCTCGAATGCCTGTCTCAGTGCTTTAAAAAACAACCATAGTCCAGTGGATACCAGACCACTGCGACATTCCAGGCAATGAGGAGGCGGACAAACTCGCCAGAGAGGGAAGAATGCTGCAGTAGAGTGGTACAGAAATCACATACAATGAGACTAAAGCATTTATCTGGGCAACGTACAGTGCAAAATGGAAAAAAGACTACCCTGGCCACATAGAAAACGATGCTTACCATCAACTCTCCAGGTGATCTTTCTCCGGCTACGCACAGTACAAAACAGACTTAGATGTCATCTGTACAACAAGATCAAGATTGGCACTACAGACCTTTGTGCCTGCGACACAGCCCCTATGAAGGCAGAACATATTTTGCAGTCCTGTCTACTGTATATCAACAAAAGAAGTACCATTTGGCAACAGGAGGCAGTCTCCTTCCATGAGAAGCTGTATGGAAGTGTACAGAGCCTTGAGTCGACTGCTGCCTTCGTGAGAGTCATTGAAGTTGAGGTCTGAAGAGGAACGAGGAAGAAAAAGATTTGGAACCCAATTTATTAGGCTGGGTTGACCATGGAACCGCTTGCAATTGTAAAAAAAATATCTTGCACGAATTGGGCATTGAACCTAAGATGCTCGACTGCATATATATAACTTGCTATGTTCTATTCTAAAGTTTCCTGCCCTTGACAAAGAACTTTTTTTTCTAATCAAATGCTTGTTGGTAAATGTGGCTGCATAATAACCGTCCTCAATCTAATAATTAAGATAAAGTTATCCCAGATTTTGTCTTCCTTAACAAAGCTGATGACTTAGGACACTTTTGTTTAACATTTCATCATTTATCTTGACTGCTCATGTTGGTGCAAACATTAGTAATCTGTTTGGGCTCTGCAATGTTCTACAGCTCACAATTTTAGCCCATTATGATCAATTTATGCCCAGATCTCAAGTTGACTACTGAACTTTTGTGTATTTATTCTGTGTTACCATTCACATAGTAGTATAAGCGGGTCGGATAGTATCAGAATGTCTAAAACCCATCCCCATTGATAAAATATACACCATAATTAGCATAGCACAACCCGAGATTCGAAGAAGTGTCGCAGCCGAAATTGAATGTGAAAAACAGGAGCACGGCCCAAGGCAGCCACTGTTTGGATATCATGTACAGAGCACATGACTCAAATCCAGACAGAGCTTCCTAAAATAAATACAGCTCATACAGACAAATCCAGAAAGTCGCTGTATCTAGAAATGGCACGAATTGATGCAGACCCCAGAGATGGAACTTCTGGAGGATCCTGTTCCTGGATATCATCTACCATACACAACATGGAAGGCGCTGAACAGACTCCGAACTGGTGTATCACGGTACAACGGTACAAGAGGAATATGAAATGATGAGGATACACAAATGATGACACACTTGACTGCAGCGCAATACAGGACACAGACCACCTGATGACCTGTCCCAACCTCCAGGAAACATGCAATAGGTACCACCTGCTGGAGGGAAATGACAATGCAATCCATGTCACTGGATGCATACTGTAAAACATGGTGCTTGGACATGGGAAGTAAATACTATTCACATCATGCATTGTCTGTAAGAGCATCTGATTATCAGAGAAGTTAGATCGCTTGTTTCTCATGAACACCTGGTTCAATCCGTGGTCATTTCACGCTTGCCTGTATATTGGTAACCGGACTTAGGTAGGCTGATTGGTCACTACACCTACAAAACAGTCGATAATTAGTATAATGAAGCCTCTAACACTCCATCTCAAACAGCAGTGACTGCTGTAGAATCACCCTTTACCTTGTTTTTGTTTTTACTTGTCTGTAGCTGTATTATATACATTGCATGTATTGGTTTTTATTTCTATGTAATGGACAAATTATGGTCTCTGTATGTATTAGGAGACGGAAGAGTAATCAAGGTTAGGTGAAATATACTGCTCAAAATCTCAGCATCACATCCTCTGTGCTCCTGGAAACAGGCTGTGTCTGAGCAATCTGACCAATTAGGTGGGGATGAACTGTGTGATCCCCATAGTGATGAGCTTACTACAGAGGACCTCAGTCCACCTCAAGTACACCTCAGGATGGAAGAGAAGCCACTGTAACCCGCTACCAAACAAGCATTAAGAGTTAACTCAGCGCTAGTAACTTTGAACAACTGTATGTATTAGGAGAAATATAGAGGTTTTTATGTAGGACTTACAGACATATAGTGGAGGATCTGTATGTTATGTTTATGGAAGAGAACTCTAATGTAGCTCTATATTTGGGAGTGGTGTAAACATATGATATATATATATAAATATATATATATATATATATATATATATATATATATATATATATATATATACCCGAGTGGTCCGCCGGGGTCTTTGCCTGTGACAAAAATAGTGCCAGCGCCCCACAGAGAGCATATCGTAAGAGGCGACTAACTGTGTCACATGGCATAATACCGGCCATGGTTAGGTGGTTTATTTAGTGCAGCATAGATAGGCTGCAGATCTCCTTTGTTCTAGTGTTTGAGTCTATTAAGAAGGATTTGCACATCGTTTAACCACCCTCTGTGCCACGTGTCCCAACACAGCAGAATCATAAGCTGTTCGAGCCTGGCACGCTAAGCAGGAAATCCTCCTCCCGGCTACATCCAGATCCTACCAGAGCTGGGACCTGCACAGGGGCATCTGATTCTGTAGAAGTACAGGTTGACTAAGAACTAAGATAAACATACGAGTTTGTGGTTAGACTGATATGCCGCTGTGATAATGAGAGAACATGATAGATTAAACAATTATTCTAGTCATTACATGGACTGTCTTGAGTTGGCTTGTGACACTGCATCAGCATTTAAAGATAGTAATCATTATAGTTTTCTTCTCTTTGCTAGAATTTAATAAAGGTCACTTGCTCCCGACAGTCACCTTATAGTGTGCGTGCTAGGTTTTCATCTTGCCACTGATTACGACTACATTACCAGTAACCTAATGTCTTGCCTGCTTCAGTGCTAAACTTTTATTGTTGCTACTGGCACCTTTTTTTTGCTGACTCGAGAATATCCCAAGATTATAATCTGCAGTTTTTGTTTGCATTTATACATTACATATTAAGATTATATTTATCTCACTTATGTCAAATATGTTACATATTACGCTATCAACATATTTTGTCCACAATCTACACACCCTATCGCATTTCATTTATCAATAACCTTCACACATTCTACACATTACATTAGTCAGTTATCTAAACACAATACAATACTCACTCCATTTATTGAGAATGTGCACTTCATCTACACCAGGAAGCTCAAAACTCCAACCGTCCAGAATAAAGAAGTCAAGTCAGTGCTCTAGGACTTCATCGTGACAAGTTAATGGTTTCAGGAGCACATGAAGAGTATACTGACCTCATGAAGACAAAGTTAAATGGCTCAATAGTCACATGTCAATTTGCTTGTCTCAATTCCATATGAAGCCAAATTAATGATCCAAGAGGGGACAGCGTGGACTAGTGGTTTCGCTCCCCATCACAGCACCGGCCAATACCCTGAGGAAGCAGACCCTTACATAAAATACATGCTAAAATCGGATGCACTGGGCTGACAGGCGTATAATAGAAACATAGTGCAAAAGCAAAAATAAACAACAAATTTGATCCAGGTCACTCAACCCAATGGTTAAAAAATTACAAGTTAATGGTTCAAGGGTTGCTTGGAGTCTAATTTATGACCAGAAAGTGTGAAGTTTATGGCCCTGGTTTAGTGCGATGCCTCAGTATTATACTCATACAGCATGCCTCAGTTATGTTTACAGCCATACGACATGCCTCAGTTATGTTTACAGCCATACGACATGCCTCAGCTATGTTTACAGCAATACGGCATGCCTCAGCTATGTTTACAGCAATACGACATGCCTCAGTCATGTTCACAACAATACAGCATGCCTCAGTTATATTTACAGCAATACAGCATTTCTGAGTTATGTTTACAGCGATATGGCATGTCTCAGTCATGTTTACAGTCATATGACATGCCTCACTTATGTTTACGACCATCTGACATGTCTCAGTCATGTTTGCGACCATATTTGTGTTTTTTTTTTGCGTTCGCCTTATTTATCTATTCCCCAAGGCGTGTGTGCGTTACACTGTGGTTTTTATTTTGCGCCTGTCGGCCCAGTGCATCCGACTTCAGCATGCATTTTATGTAAGGGTCTGCTTCCTCCTTCATTTTCTAAGGGTTTGCTTCCCCGGGGTAACGGCTGGTGCTGTGATGAGGATTGAACCCAGCACCTTCTGGTTGTGAGCCATGCCACTTAACCACTAGGCCATGCCGTCCCCTGTTTGCGACCATATGATATGCCTCAGTCATGTTTATAGCCATATGACCTGCCTCAGTCATGTTTACAACCGTATGACATGCTTCAGTTATGTTTACAACCATATGACATGCCTTAATTATGTTTTGGTTATTGTAAAGATTTGCCTATATTTTGGAGAAATCATGTCACTTTCAACAACATACATAGTCTTTTCGATTGTATCATGACTTGTATACCATTATATGACATATTGCTAGCCCGTATAAAGACAGAATGTGGTGTGGGATTCCTGTTGGTCTGCTCTGTCTTGTGGTTAGTGGCTTGAAGACTTGCTGTCTGATGATGTTTTTACTTATCTCGATTGTATGGTTGGGATGATACTCCTTGTATACTTCCATCTTGCAGGATGCACCTGGTGATGGCTCATTGCCCTAGTGCACCCGTCTATCATCTACCAAACCGTTCTGATTAAAAAAATTGCCTCAATTGTATCTGGTCTTCTCATTCGCTATTAAATAACCGCATATATTTCCTCATCAACCTAGTGGCCCTTTTCTCGACGCCATACACTTTATCTCACAGTTGGGTTGAGGAAAATGTAGTCACTTTGCTCCTCTCATGGAGCCGACAAATCATGTTAAACCATGTGTTAGTTCATCCCACATGGGCACATGTGTGAAGCCAATTTTTAATTTGTGGAACAAATTATTTTTCAGGTTACAGTGGTCTGTCAGCAGTCTTCTTGATCTCTTGTTGGTTGTTGGCAAGAAGTTGTATGCTTCAGCTATATCAGATTTTGGATTCTCTGTGTGCAATATTTAGTGACTTTATATATACATACATACCATCTGTGAACATTGCTCATTCTTGTCAACTGTATGTGGCATTGGCTATTGCAGTGATTCTCAACTTGTGTGTCGTGGCGCTTAAGTGTTCTTGGAATTTTCCAAAGTGTGCGTCAGAATTTAGCGGTTAATTGTTTAATTGTAAATATGCATTCTATATTTATTAATTAATAATCTTCAGTGGTGGAAAAATATGACTAGAATTAAATAATCTATATGTTATCTGCAAAGTTATCTGCAATTCGCTTTTGGTTATTACAATACTTCCATCTTTAAGTTCCATAACAGGCTGCTGTCAGGGATGAAGTATTAGAGACTTTATTGTACTATTCCACAGCATGTGGAAGTTGGGATGGTCTGTTCCCTTCCTGCCTTTCTTAACCATTTACAAATGAACCACCTATACAGCTGGGATGTCTGATACATGCCAATATTGGGAGTTGAACCCCGTACCTTTGCCTTGCAAAATGAGTACTCTATCACTACACCAACCAGACATATATTATTCCAGTATTGTCCTGAATACAGTACAACCTTGTACATAATACAACTCTAAAGTTTATGAATATGTTTTGTGTCAAATAAAAATGACCTTCAATAATACAAAGTACTATAAGGTGAAAACTAAAGAAATTGTTAGATTTTGTTGTAAAAAACCAAGTGATAAATGACACTGATTTTTATTTAAATGCAGCTCCATGTAATCATTGTCATGATCTTCTTCTCCGCCCTGCTCGTTTTCAGTAGTGCGACTAGAATCAGACTGAGCGTTTGGAGTCTTCTACCCACAAACATTGGTCTACTAACGTCTCCCTACCCATCTTCAGTAGTGTGGTCTACTAACTTGTCTCCACCCATCTTCAATAGTATGGTCTACTAACTAGTCTCCACCCATCTTCAGTGGTGTGGTCTACTAACTTGTCTCCACCCATCTTCAATAGTATGGTCTACTAACTAGTCTCCACCCATCTTCAGTGGTGTGGTCTACTAACTAGTCTCCACCCATCTTCAGTGGTGTGGTCTACTAACTAGTCTCCACCCATCTTCAGTGGTGTGGTCTACTAACTTGTCTCCACCCATCTTCAGTAGTGTGGTCTACTAACTTGTCTCCACCCATCTTCAGTAGTGTGGTCTACTAACTTATCTTCAGTAGTGTGGTCTAATAACTTATCATCACCCATATTCAGTAGAGTGGTCTACTAACTACTATCCACCCATCTTTAGTAATGTGGTCTACACAATTTCCCTCACTCATCTTCAGCAGTTCTTGTCTACTAACTTGTCCCCACTCATCCTCTCACTGATGCTAAAATCAGACTGAGAGTTGAGATCTCCCACCAACTAACATGTCCCCTCTCATCCTCGCACTGATGCTAGAATCAGACTGAGAGTTGAGATCTCCCACCAACTAACATGTCCCCTCTCATCCTCTCACTGATGCTAGAATCAGACTGAGAGTTGAGATCTCCCACCAACTAACATGTCCCCTCTCATCCTCTCACTGATGCTAGAATCAGACTGAGAGTTGAGATCTCCCACCTACTAACTTGGACCTACTAACTTGTCCCCACTCATCCTCTCACTGATGCTAGAATCAGACTGAGAGTTTAGATCTCCCTCCAACTAACATGTCCCCTCTCATCCTCTCACTGATGCTAGAATCAGACTGAGAGTTGAGAATCTCCCACCCACTAACTTGGACCTACTAACTTGTCCCCACTCATCCTCGCACTGATGCTAGAATCAGACTGAGAGTTGAGAATCTCCCACCTACTAACTTGGACCTACTAACTTACTAGTTCAATGTAATTCAAGCTTCTATCTCTTAACCTCGTTTTGAGCTTGAGATTATTATTAGAACTCTTCACGAATTCCTCGGTACCGATCAATGAGCACGTGCGGTTTATTTTGCGCATACAATGCGGGTACAGTTTTGGTAAGAACAATTTGAGGAAATAACGCCATAGTCAAAACAATACAACGCCCTTTTAACAAAGAATGCTGAAGAAGAAAAATAGAAGAAGAGGACCAATACACAGTAATCGATATAGAGTATTATAACACCCTATATTACACTATATATTAATATGGCAATCGTCTTTAACTTAGTGTGCCTCGAAGTGGGAAAGGCTGGGAATCGCTCTGCTATGGTGTTTGTTAAGCACTGAATGAATGCCCTGTTGAGAAGCCAGACGTATTCTGTTTATTATAAATGGTCAGATTGTTGAAGGCTGGTGGGCGTAGCTATGGCAACATTATAACGAGGCCGCCAAACCATTCCTCTTGCAGTGTCTGTATATGTTTGATAGATTGCTTTGTGTCTAGTTGCTGGCTGATTAATCTTCCTTTGTAGAGAGCTCTAGTTTAGCTCCCCCCGTAATTTCTGCCCATGGATAGTGTGATATTTCATAACCACCAATATGCACACCTGTCTACTCTGTACCATATATACTATCAATTATGTACTATATATGCTAGTTTAATTTTAGTTTGTTCTCAAAATTGTGGGATGGAAATCGAGAAATGTCTCTAATGATGTAAGTTTGTGTCAGTTCAAATAAAGACGGAGATCCCATACGTGCGGCCGCGGTATATTCTATACAATGTCCTTCATCTATTCTCTACCATATATTTAGTCTATTCGATACCAAACATTTCACAGTCTATTGTACATCATATGTTTCTCAAAATATTATGTACCCACATGTGTGTGATAAGCTGTTCAGTTCAGTGTATTATTTGAACATATAAACCTCAAATCAGTTTCTGCAGTGAAACATATAGCGACAACATTACGACTAGAGATATACATAAAATTGAACACTTTGGTTATAATGGCTCGTCCAAGCTCTGATGGAAATCGAAACACGCATTGATCGTCTTTTGTCTTTGTCGTGTCCACAAATGAATCTCAGTGGCAGATTATCTGAAGGTGTTTCCAGCCAGCCCAGTGACGTACTTCCGTCTGGGATAGGCATGAAACAGCCAGATTAGAACAAACCTTTTTATGTTCGAGCAACACTGGAAATAATTGTATAATCCCAGGGAACCCCAGCTTATTGTGTATGGTATCAAGATTCTGAGCAGTACATGAGCTGCAGCGACCTAAAGCTGACTGCCAGCGACCCAGATCTGCCAAGACCATTCTACACATCCACATGGTGATTCTGGATAAAAGGATGCAACAGGGAAGACTGGCTGAGTAGAAGGGATCGCATAGGGAAGGCTAACCAGGTGCCCAAAAATGACAACTGAAGTCCGTAGAGTCTTGTCCTCTTGGCCAGTTATCACTTTATTCGTCTGTTATGTCCAATCCATGTACTTGACTTTTGTTCTTTACTTCAATCACCAATTTCTGTATTCCTTAGTCGCTGTCATCCGCAAATCTGAGATTATTTATTGACACTTCACAAATAGCAAGCCTCGGCGTTGTCTGTTACTTGTTAAAACATTTGTTCTGTGTAAATCAAGGGACGTTAGCGTATCAATAATTTGTGCATGTAATTAATAGTTGTCTATAATCTTTTTTATTGATTTTATCCCATTGTGATCAAACAGAAATGTATTAGTAGACCTGCGTCAAATGTGTATGCATAGAAAATGTTGTTTATAAATGACACATTAACATTCAAGACTAGGACTGCTAGGGCTCTGGTCTCAACTGATAGGTAATCTATTTTGTGTTAGAACGACTTTCATTTCGTTTTTTATCTTTCAATCGAAATCTCTAGCGGAATCCATTGAGACCCTTTAACATCAGTTACACCCAGTCTGGTATTTGTTGCAGCTGGTCAGCGGGAGTGATCCAGCGTTTTGGATGCCTGTCTAATTACCAAGTTGACACGTGTTCAAATCATCGTTAAGACACAATTAGTTGTTTAAAAAAAATTATATTAGAGTCGACATATAAACATAGCCATCACACAGTGAGGACGATTACAGGGATGGTCGACCTTATTTCTCAGCCGTACAAAGCATAACGAACCTAAGCAGGAAAAATAAACACTGTAACATGTTTTTGATAGTTCATCTGTAATCTTATCGACCTCAGGGTTACACTCATACGTTGTTCATACATGTAGTTTGTTGACATACATAGTATCTCAGTCTGACCGAGCCTGTGTGACGTCCGAAGATCGCTACTTGTTGATTGATCTGCTGCATTAAATGACGGTCTGTTCATTACCCAAGTGTGTATGTTATTATGAACTTTGTCTGAATAATTATCAATAATTAAGTTGTTGTCAGACTTGTTTTGCAGCTACTTGGGTTTAATTTTCCACTCTTTCGAATTTTATATATTTTTTCCGTCTCGAGTACCGCTCAGGTGATGTTAGTCCTTGGGCACTAGACGGTGATGCCCAAGGGGAGTCAAAATGTTCTATCCACCGCTGCACAATAACCAATGACACACTGGCTCATTTCTGACCACAGAGGAAGTATACACACTCAGCGTTGTGCAGTGCCAAGTGATGAATCAACATAATTGAGGGCCTAACTGTTATATTAACAAGTCTAAACAAAGACGGCACACACAAAAAAGCGGGAAATTAAGCCCACGGAATGCCGACATCAAATGTAAGCTTAAATCAATGTTCGTTACTGCTCTTACATATAACAACAATATAACAACTTTAACCTTTAACAATGGATCACAAGACACACGTTTTCTTTGGTTTTCTAGAATAGTTTTCTTTAATCAAGCCCTGAAGGTCGTCGCACTGAACTATAGCACGTAATGATACAGGGCCCAAGAATCGAGCTTCAGGGCGAACCTGCCCCTGGACATCACTTACCCTACTCAATGTGGAAGATAATAAATAGACTTGGAACTGGCGTATCACGAGGAGATGGTTTCTCTCAGACAGCGATACGTGTCACTGAGGCGCGGTACAAGATCCAGGTCAGCTGATCATTTGTCCCAACCTTCAGGATACATGTGACGAGAGCAACATGCTTACGGCAAACGATAGGACAATCCAAGTCGCTGGACACTGGGTGAACGCTATTTGACATGATGCTTGGACACGGAAAGATGCAAGATCAAGAACAATCTGTTTGTTTTTACCAGGTTTATATTTTAATTTGTTCTACAAATTTTGGGGTGGAAATAAATAATTATCAGGGATGGTATCAATAAGTATGGGTCAGTTCATGTAAGAGCAGAGGCACGTACACCACCTACATGCTGACCACATGGCGTGTATCAGGGACTAAATGACAGCACACGTGGCCATACTGTGTCGGAGGAGGGGGGGGGGGAATGTGCTTAGAAGCTAGGTTGTTGTTGTTTTATGGGCCTTGAAAAAGACGTTAAGTGGCGTTTTGTATTTTGCTTTGCTCACATCCCGAGCATGCACATGAAGGTGGTCGGGTCCTCCAGGGCGTTTTGGCTATGCTTGGCTTAATCTGCTTGACGTTCATTACTACGGGGATCACCTCGATCCCTCACCTCGTTAGCCAAACTGCCAAGAAGAACAGCCAGTTTCCACGTAAGACTACGGGGGAAGTCGGGGTGAGGGTCTTGGTCAGTATATTTTGCCTGACCCCGACTAACATGTTCGATCTGTATGTTCTACCTGACCAGATGTTAGTTTTCCTCCCATAGGAGCCAGGTAAAAAAAATGGAAGAGCCAGACATAGTGCTGGATGAAGCGGATTTATTGCAATGAGGGACATTTTGCGAGTACATAAACTGTTCCTAACATGTTAGACACCATGTCGACCTGACGCCCTCGATTTCTCGTGCCATAATCTAAGTAGTCTAAGCGATACAGATAGTAATAGTTAGAGACGTTATGCACTTACCTGAACTCTATAGATAGACTCCGATTAGATAAACAAAGGAAACAGGAAGTATAGGCAAGTTTCTGGAGTACCGAATAATGCGTGCTTCTACGTGAGGGGCGTGAAATCAAAACAGGGAATTTTTGTTCTAGTTCTACCCAAATGGGTTATAACGTGCTGGAACTGCTATCATTAGTTAGGGTTACTTGTGCGTCCTATTACTGCTATGTGGCCCATTTGCCACGAGCCAGTCACTTGACAGATACATAAAAAATGGCTGAGAACACTGTTAGTGCTTGTATGGAACAGCGTCTTGTGGTAAAGTTTCTTGCGAAAGGAAGCCGGAAACTTGCAGAAGACTGCAATCACAATACGGGGATGAGACACTCGCCGCAGCAAAACATGTGAATGGTGTAAACGTTTTAGAGAAGTCCGTACATCCGTGAGATATGATCCCAGCCGTTGTGGCTATCAACCAACCTCATTCGGCCTACCGCAGTATGGTGCCACATCCACCTTACAGCCCAGACCTCGCTCCTAGCGAATTCCACCTGTTTGGACCCTTAAAAGAATTTATGGGAGGTCAGCATTTCAGCACTGATGATGAAGTGAAATAGACTATCTGTCAAATCTTTCTACGCTGAAGCTTTTCAATCATAACTTAAACGCCGGGATATGCGCATAAACGTTGCAGGAGATTATATTGAAAAATAAATATCATTTTGATTACTTTGGAAAAAAAATGTCCCAGTTTGACTTGAACGCTTCTCAAAATTTTATTGAATCTTATGGGAAGTGGAGACAACTCAGGGTCAGGTGTAACACACCAATTACGACCCTTCCCCACAGCCTGTTGCCCTCATCTTTTGTGCTCTATGTAACGTCATTGCAGTCTGGCCAACGAGTTGTGATCCCCATAGTAGTGAGCTTTTTGAGGAATCTTGCATTGAACAACAACCAGGAGTACCTTCTAAAGTACGCGTCAGGATGTAATAATAACCACTGTAACCCGCTACCGAAGAAACGCCAGAAGAGTTAACTAAACTCGGCATGAGTAACTTCGAACAACATCATTGTATGTTATGGAAAATCGATATCAGTATAATCCGGCAGATTCATAGGAAGCTGTGTCGAAGGGTGTAAATGCTGATGATTTCTTTAGCTCACTGGTTGTACACACTCATATTCTGTCATCACGTGGACTCCTTTCCCCCGGCCTCACGTCTGACTTTAGAATTATGGCACATCGATGGAAGCTTCATCACCTATTAGGCTGTCATTGATTAATTTCATGTCCACCTTTGGGTTAAATATACAATGTCCCCACTATCTAATGTGTTTGAGGTCATGATGTCATCTCTTTTATGACTATGTACTTTGACATTACTTGGACAGTAGATCCACACAATCACCCCATAATATCATCTCTTTTATAGCTATATACTTCGGCATGACTTGGACAGCAGGTCCACCCAAGTACACCAAAATGTCATCTCTTTTATGACTATGTACTTTGACATTACTTGGACAGTAGATCCACACAATCACCCCATAATATCATCTCTTTTATAGCTATATACTTCGGCATGACTTGGACAGCAGGTCCACCCAAGTACACCAAAATGTCATCTCTTTTATGACTATGTACTTTGACATTACTTGGACAGTAGATCCACACAATCACCCCATAATATCATCTCTTTTATAGCTATATACTTCGGCATGACTTGGACAGCAGGTCCACCCAAGTACACCAAAATGTCATCTCTTTTATGACTATGTACTTTGACATTACTTGGACAGTAGATCCACACAATCACCCCATAATATCATCTCTTTTATAGCTATATACTTCGGCATGACTTGGACAGCAGGTCCACCCAAGTACACCAAAATGTCATCTCTTTTATGACTATGTACTTTGACATTACTTGGACAGTAGATCCACACAATCACCCCATAATATCATCTCTTTTATAGCTATATACTTCGGCATGACTTGGACAGCAGGTCCACCCAAGTACACCAAAATGTCATCTCTTTTATGACTATGTACTTTGACATTACTTGGACAGTAGATCCACACAATCACCCCATAATATCATCTCTTTTATAGCTATATACTTCGGCATGACTTGGACAGCAGGTCCACCCAAGTACACCAAAATGTCATCTCTTTTATGACTATGCACTCCGGCATGATCTGGACAACAGATCCACCCAAGTACCATAGAATGTCATCTCTTTCGTGACTATGTACTTCGGCATGATCTGGACAACAGATCCACCCAAGTACCATAAAATGTCATCTCTTTCGTGACTATGTACTTCAGCATGATCTGGACAACAGATCCACACACACCACCTGGACATTTGATACATGTATCATCGTCTATGATCGACTAACCGAGCAGTAAATATGTCAGCCTTTGACCACGAGGACATGCATTCAAATCCTCGGAAAGACATAGGTTTTCTTTTTGTTCATAGGTAAAATGACAACATAGTCTGTACATTGCGTGAAAAATTCAATGGACAGGCAGCTTTTATTCCTCAGCCCAATAAATTCGCCGTGTACACGCCTGCAATGAGAATAAACACCGCAATGATAGTTTTATTTATATCAGCAATCGACTTCTGCCGTTCAGTATCTTCCAAAGCACGGGTTAAGAATCCGAGACAATGGGGGATATAACTAACGTGCTTCAGTAATCAGCATGCAGCACCCTGTTGATTGAGGATGTGATAGCAATCACATGGATGTCATGTATGGGCATAACTACATTGTTTGACGGGCACTGGTGTGTGTTTTACAAGCAACCTGACTTCATAAACAAAAGCTTCAATGGGAGTAGCACAATGTGTCTCAAGCAGTGCTACGTGGTTCTCACCACATCAAGTTGTGGCTCAAGGGCAGAAGCGTGGTCGTCATTAACGTTGAATGTAGACCTCCTCCAGAGAAAACCACACACAATGTTTGCTTACAGCGAAAGATGGGGAATAGCCAAAGCGGGTTGGAAGGCAGCTATATCAACAACTCCCCCACAATTAAATGACATATGGTATAGAGAGCCTTTGGGTGGTAAAGCTCCCGCTTCACGTGGGAAAACGAAAGGGTTCGATCAGCGTTTTCGACACACTTCAGTCGACCTTATTGAAACGGTTACCTGGATTCCTGTTAGACGCGACATGGAACTAGTTTGCCCCGCCTCATAACATGCTGATGCCTAGGTACAGTGATATTTCTAACACGTCATCCCTGACAGCAGTCTGTTGTTGTACTGCCTTCAACTTTTTATGGAATACAGGAGTAGGTCACTCATTTTCCCGAAGTTCAAATGAAGAAGAACGAAGAATATGTGACTATTCAGTGACTGACTTTTCCACGTCAATTTATAAGTGTCTGGTCTTTTCCACATCAATTTATGTGTCTGGCCTTTTCCACATCAATTTATGTGTCTGGCCTTTTCCACGTCAATTTATGTGTCTGGCCTTTTCCACGTCAATTTATGTGTCTGGCCTTTTCCACGTCAATTTATAAGTGTCTGACTTTTCCACGTCAATTTATCAGTGTCTGACTTTTCCACGTCAATTTATCAGTGTCTGACTTTTCCACGTCAATTTATCAGTGACTGACTTCGCCATACCAATATATCAATGCCTGACTTCACCATACCAATCTATCAGTGACTGACTTCACCATACCAATATATCAATGCCTGACTTCACCGTACCAATATATCAATGCCTGACTTCACCATACCAATATATCAATGCCTGACTTCACCATACCAATATATCAATGCCTGACTTCACCATACCAATATATCAGTGCCTTACTTCACTATACTTATTTTCCGTGTCCAAACACCATGTCACACAGCATTCGTCCAGTATTCAGCAACGTGAACTGCCTTGTCGTTCGCCTCCATCATGTCGTTCATGTCACAGGTTTCAGGAACGTTGGGGCGGGTCGTCAGATGATCTTGGTCCTGAACTGCGCCACATTCGCAGGTGTGAATATCTGAGTATCCCCATTTCTTCAAGTTCGCTCTGCATCTTGAGACACCAGTTCGAAGTCTGTCCATTGCCTTCCACACAGCGTAGGGCAGGTGGTGTCCAGGCGCAGCCTCTTCCTTGAACTCTAGCCATGGATCCTGCATTGTTTCGCGCCACCTCTCGATGCGTTGACTTTCCGGGCTTGTCTGGATGGTCTCTGTCGATTTTAAGAAGCTGTGTCTTGATTTGTTGTGGCTTGTTCCTGACGGCCAATCGTCGTTTTCCTGTTTCCCTCGTTCGATTTCCGCAGCTACAGCTCTTCTTGTATCCGGTGGTGCAATGCCAATTAAGGGATATATTTTGTTTGTGGGGGTGGGTTTAAGGCACCCCGACACTATCCTGCCCATCTCGTTCACTGCTGTATCAACTTGTTTTGCATGGGCGGAGTTTTTCCAGACTGGGGCTGCATATTCCGCTGCGGAAAGGCACAGGGCAATCGCTGATGTGCGTAAGACTGATGGCTGAGCACCCCATGTTGTGCCAGTCAATTTTCGGATAATGTTGTTTCTCGCATGTACCTTACGCTTTGTCTTCTGACAGTGTGTCATATAGGATAATGTACGATCCAACTTTACACCCAGGTATTTAGGAGCCGGACAGTGTTCAAGATCCTGTCCTTGCCATCTGATCCGTAGTTCTCTGTTTGCCTCTCTGTTCTTGAGATGATAGGCGCATACCTGAGTTTTTCTAGGGTTGGGTTTTAGGTGGTTTTCCCGATAATACTCTGCGAGGTCATTCAGAGAGCATGTTAGTTTACCTTCTACCTCCTCGAAGCCATTAGCCTGAGCAGCGACTGCTGTGTCATCGGCGTATATAAATTTCCTTGTGTCTGTATCCAAAGGCTGGTAATTGGTATAGATGTTGTATAGCATGGGGGCAAGAACACTTGCTTGAGCCAGGCCGTTGATTTGGTTTCGCCATCTGCTCTCTTTATTCCCCAAGGTTACATAGAATCGCCTGTTTTGAAGTAAGCATTTGATTATGTTATACAGACGCCAGTCTTTCGTCATGTTGTATACCTTTGCCTGCAACTTACGATGATTTACTGTGTCGTAGGCAGCGCTTAGGTCTATATATGTCACTCCAGTCACCTGGTTGCGCTCGAAACCGTGCTCTATTAGTTGTGTCAAGTTGAGGATTTGACTACTGCAAGATCTCCCAGGTCTGAATCCAGCTTGTTCCTTGATCAGCCTCGAGTCTATCCAGGGAGAGATACGGTTCAGGATCATCCTTTCAAATACCTTGTATAGGTGGCATAAGAGCGACACTGGTAGAAAATTCTTTGGGTCTGTTGGAGTTTTCCCAGGCTTGAACAGGGCAACCACGTGTGCTTTCCTCCAGATTTTGGCAATATTCAAGGATTCGACGCATAAATTCATGAGATTTAGTAGCCAATTGATTGTTATTGGTCCAAACTGTTTTATTTGTTCTGTTCTCAAGTCGTCGGGGCAGCCTGCTTTATTGTATTTTGTTTGCTTTATTGCTGCACTTAAATCTTCAATTGTGAAAGGTGCGCCCAGTATATCACTCTCTAACTCGCGTTGTCGTTGGGTCCTTGTTTGTCCCGTTTTATAGTTGGTTTTGCCATTCATCAGTAATTGGTGGGCCACTTGGTTAGGAGTAACTTGCGTTTTCCCAGGGGGAGCACATGTTGGGTCATTGCTTAGGTTCTTAATGAGTTTCCATGCTCAAGAGTAACTTGCGTTATCCCAGAGGGAGCACATGTTGGGTCGTTGCTTAGGTTCTTAATGAGTTTCCATGCTCAAGAGTAACTTGCGTTTTCCCAGGGGGAGCACATGTTGGGTCATTGCTTAGGTTCTTAATGAGTTTCCCTGCTCGCCTGCTGTTTTGCTTCATGTCCAAGTCTTCCACCAGGCTACGCCACTTTTGCGTTTTGAATTCTGAGATGGCATGAAGGAGATCTTCTCCAGCCTGGATGGTTTCCTCGCCGAAGGGGGTCTGTTTCGAACAGCAGTTTATATTGCTCGTACAGTGCCTTTGAGTCATGGTTTAATCCAGGTATGTACTGTGATTGGCATCCTCGTGGGATACGTCTTCTGGAGATTGATTTGGTTAATTCTATAAAAGCGTCATAATTTGCAGGCTTAGGTTCTAACTTGGCCACCTCTGTGTCTAGATCACATGCAAATGGGACCCAGTTGGCGCGTTTGAAATTAAACCGTCTTTTGAAGACTACGTTCTCCGGTTCAACCATTGCTTTAACACTACATATAATGGGTCTATGTTGCGTTTTTGGAATAGGTTCTCCCATGTCTTTTGTCACAGGATTAAATATTTGAGTACTGACAAAAATATTGTCAGGATTATATCCCCTTTTCCATCTGCCACTGTGAAAAGAGGCTGGTAGTTTTGGGCCATGTAAGAGTACTAGGCCGGTGTTCTCAGCCCAGCTCTCTCATTTTTCAACAATTGACGTCTGTCGCATTATATCCCTATGCCGTGTTGTGGCAGTTGAAATCGCCCATGATTATTTGGGTTTTCCGGGTTCTGAAATTGACAGGTTCTTGAAACTCGAAATCGTCATTGGGAGGCTTGTATACTGACGTCACTGTGCAAGCCTTGGTTTGAATTGTACTAGTCTCTATATTTCCTCCATGAGACTGATATACTGATTCGGTGTCTAGGTCCTTTGAGGCGAACATAGCGCTTCCATATTTCTCATGGGGTGTCTCCGCAACAAGTTTCATTCCCTGTATATTCAGTCTTTGACCAGCGATTGCGCGATGGGTCCCTTGGACCATTAGGTCATCGCAATTGCGCTGTTTACATATCTCCGATAATATTGCTTCCTTATCGCTGGTTAGCCCCTCGATGTTGATTGAAATCAACACGAGTGCTGGTTTGTGAATTGGTTTGTGATTCATGGTGGTTTGGTGCTGAAAGAATTAGCCAACTGATAGTGGAGGCTTCTTTCGTGTCCCCCACTATACAATTCAATATATCAGTGCCTGACTTCACCACACCAATATATCAATGTCAGTTTTAACGATGGGGTTACATAATTGCGATCAAAGATGTCCTGACAGAACACTGGATTTAGACAACGTCTGGGTTTCAGTACAATAGAGAACGCGAATTCATTCTTGTCTGTTTTTGCCCTCATTTGTTGTACACATGTTTCTTGTTTGTGAAATTGTCGATATATTCGTGCTTCATATGTTATTTATTTTTAAAACGTGACTTTTTCTTATTTATCTTGTTGTGCGAATATTGCAGAATTTTTGCTATTTTAATGTAGCTTTTATGGTTAATTTTCTTTCTTTAGAATTTCCGTGAAATCGGTTTTTGTGTTAACATTGTGGATTATAATTGCTCCTTCAGTTCTTGTTATCTTCTGTTTCTCTTTTCTCTTAATGTGACTTGTTCACTAAATTATTGTTTTTTTTTCTGAATATAACTTCTATAATCCGAATGTGGCTTCCGTTCAGAGAATTGTTGTTCTCAGTGGAAACCATGGCCAGGCAGTGTCTGTCTCCGGGGCCCGGCGCTGTCGTGACGTGGTCCTGACTGAGATAGCTGTGTTCCCACTCACAAATTGACTGCTGCCGAATCGATAGATGAACGAACCAACTGCAGAAGTGGTGACGGTGACTCATTCACTAAAGATGTGTCGGGAGAAGCCTTGTTGTATGCATAGAATGGTGACTTGACTGAGTGTGTGTTTGTTTTTGTTATTGAAGATACAGAAGGCTCAATATAAATAGAGTAGAAGGTAGTTGCAAGAAACGCATTCATTATGTAAATTCACATTTGTAGTATATATATGTGTGTATATATATAAATATATATAATGTGTGTGTTCCCGAGTTTTACCGGGACCAGAATGGGAAGCACATAATAGTAACTAACCTGTCAGGTATGTCGTAAGAGGCGACTAAAGAATTTTGGGCATGTGGCTGGCCACATCCTGTATAATCTAAGCTACAAAAACTTCAACAAACATAGACACGTTAATACATGTTGATGACCTATGCCCCATATGGAACTGGATCGATTTTGATAAATGCATCTGCCTCTTGTCACATTTTCGTTCTTTACTGAGTATAGAGCCACTTCTAAAATGTGCACCTTGCAGAAAGCCCACGACACAGCCGTGCAATCTAGCAGTAGTGATTTCTGAAGCAATTTTTTTACACGTTGAATTTGCTACTCCCATGCACAATGCTCTGTAGTTCCCTTTTTATTTCTGCCCGTTACCCAAACATAATTTTAGCGAGATATAATGAGCGTGCCATGATACCTAAGTGGCACCCGGGTGAGCAGAATACTTTATCTTTCTAAGCATAATATAAATGGGAAATAAAGAGTTGTTTATATGGCTAGCAACCTTATCGTGGAATACCATTGCCGTAAAGCCATCTCTACAAAGTCATATATACAGGATTCTTGTATATAGACTCACTGCAGCGGTGGCTCTATGCTTCTCTTGGAGCGAGAGGGACAATCATCTTGTGTAAAGTGTGAGATGACAGGATATGTTGTTGTTGAGTTACGTACTCTTCACGACTTTTTTTTTGTGGTGGGTTACAGGGGTTCTCATTACATCATGAGGCATGCTTGAGAAGGTAGATTTGGATCCTCCTTGTCGTAGTGCAGTGCGAGGCTCATCAGTAAGCTCATCACTATGGGGATGACAGTGCCGATCCCCACCTTGCAGAGCCTACGGTAGTGTCATAGTAGTGTTAATATACAACTCGATGGTTACAGACGAGGCATCGTGAGACACGTTGAATACGAGATTGAGGAACCACAGTTTGAATCAGACAGTTGAAATCACATCGTAGATTAGGAGTAGGAATCACAGCTTCGATCAGGGAGTCAGAATCACACCTTAGATCAGGAGTAGGGATCACAGCTTCGATCAGGGAGTCAGAATCACATCTTAGATCAGGAGTAGGGATCACAGCTTCGATCAGGGAGTCAGAATCACATCTTAGATCAGGAGTAGGGATCACAGCTTCGATCAGGTAGTCAGTCACACCTTAGATCAGGAGTAGGGATCACAGCTTCGATCAGGTAGTCATAATCACACCTTAGATCAGGAGTAGGAATCACAACTTCGATCAGGGATTTCAGAATCACAGCTTACGTTAGGGGTCAGAATGACAGCTTACGTTAGGGGTTGTTTGAGAACAAGCTGTGTTGCCCAAGTTTTGAACGATGACACAATCAGTTGTGGAAAAACCGTACATGGACACGATCAGTTGTGGAAAAACCGAACGAGAACACACTCTATGGCCGCAGGAGGATACCTTCTGTGGCTTCAAGACTGTTATAGCAATATGGATTTCCATTTTGGGTGAATTATCTCTAGTAGCAGGTTGTGCCTATTTGTCCACTTTTAGTGAATTATTTTTTTAAAGAAGTTGTAGCGGCGCTTTTTAAATCTCTGGACGTAGTGGATAATGTGGGCATGGGCCCCTAATGGCTGTAGAGCAATGATTTGTTTATGAGTACCCCCACCTAATTTGTCAGGCTTCTTTAACACATCCGGTTTCAATATACACAACGTACGTGAGGCGGGGCTATGCTCAGTATGTTGCACCTGGCCCCTACATAAGCGACTTGGCACGTACCATGTTGTGTCAAAGAATTTCCAGGGCATCTTAAATGTGTCATTTCATTTGGGTATGCTTCTATACTTTGTTCAGCCATTAATTTTGTGTTTTCACTTATACTCTGGCCATTGCTTTTGTTTCGGAAACATGAATGTTTAGTGCTATCGATGTTGATAGTTCACCTGTGTGGGAGACCTACTATCACACGGTGATACCAGCACCGCTGAGTGCAGACCCTGTACTGCTGGGTAGGCTTCTTCTTCTTCTGCGTTTGTTCTCAATCTCCTGCTACCAAGCCCTGAGCAGGGCTTTGGAAGTAGCAGGATGTAGTCCGGAGAACAGAATGCGTTGTGTCGCTAGTTTACAGCTTGATTACGATATTTGCACCTTTCGGTCCGACACATCTGTCTTCGGCAGCATCTGGGTAGGCTAAATGTCAGCAAAGAAAAGCCTCGAGACTGGTAACCTCAGAGTCGCACCATCTTCAGATAAGAAACCACCCACAAACTTTAGTACCAGGAAAAGTCTAATAGTAACCTTCATAGTTTGGTATCAATTTGTGTTTTAATATTAAGGTACATTTTTGACTTCTCCACGTACTAATACCCATACCGGTATCTCAGTTTTGCAAAACAGAATGTCTCCAGATTTTAATACCGTCTACAAATTAATTGACCAATTATCCACTTTTTATAGAGCGGAAGTGGTACTCCAGTAGATACCTGGTCATTTCGGAGTCCCAGAAAAATAGAAGGCTGATGAGCTGGCCAGAAGCAGGACAGCGCTATCACAGCCACTACCTAGTATAACACTACAAACCTGCGGGAAGATCCTGGGAAGCAGCTATAGACATGAGTGGCAGGATCAGTGGGTCACATTCCAAACAGGTCAAATATGTTTAAAACACAAAGCAAAACCAGATCCCAAGTAGCCAGCCAAGAAACAAAAACGAAAAGACCAGAGTTTGATCTTCAAGCTGAGAACAGGCAATGTCCCTATCAACAAACATCTGAATGGAATAGACCCACTACGTAAACCAAACTGCAGATTCTGCCACGACCACGAAGAGTCAGTTGAGCACCTCCTGACTTTCTATCCAGAGCTGGCCGATTTGCGAAACCGGCTGCTCCCACCATATACACCTCACTCTACACATCATCGTAATTGAAGAGGACGTGTGCTTTTGTTCGGGAGGCATTGGGCTGTCAATAGCTCACAGCTAGAGGGATAATATCATCAGCAATACCCATATCAAAGCCAGACAAAGCAGGAAAGAAACGTTACATCTCTTAAATGCCGACCGATATGTTTTGTCTATATTTCTATTGGCGGTGTGCGATGCACAACGGTTTATATTTTGCGCCTGTCAGCCCAGTGCATCCGACTTCTGCATGCATGTTATGTAAGGATCTGCTTCCTCCGGCATTTTCTAAGGGTTAGCTCATCGGGGTAAAGGGCGGTGCTGTGGTAGGGATCGAACCCAGTACCTTCAGTGTTGTGAGCCGTATCACTAGCCCACGCCGTCCCCTCGATGTTCCAGTAAGAATGGATTTACATGATGAGCTTCATGCACAACCATCAGTAATGGCGTCTGACGAGTGCCTGACATTTTACAGTAGCCCTATTATTTTATAGGGATTCCGTGGCGAAGTGGTTACGCCATCGGCCTCGTGTTCAGGTTGCGTGGGTTCGACTCCGGACTCCGCCGTATTTTTTACGGGTGCTTGATGCGGAGTCCCCTACATCTCGTAGTCGTCTTTTCCTTGATTTGCCACTAGGGTCGGGTGGCTCGAGACGAGAGGGTGAGGATAAAAAGTAGTGCAGTTAATCCTTACTAAAAAATAGCGATAGCAAAATAAATTATGCCATCATCGTCTACGATGGACGGCGGCCTTAGCCTTTGCTATTCTTTGATACCAGATAGTCTTAATGTATCCAAAGGGGAGCATCTTGTTTCTATTGTTGTTCGACAACTGTGGTTTGGTAATGCCGTTAAGAAGATTTGTGTAGACAATGTTTGTTGGGGGCGTCTAGAAATGTAGCAGTGGCGCCTAAACTGTTAAGACCCATATCGTATTTGCTCACACAATTTACTCCATCGCGGTTTATCTTTTTCATCCACCTAGTCTGGCTCCTACATTTTTCACCGATTCCAAGGTTTTTACCAGATTTGTCACCACCACCACACCCCCCCCCCCCCCCCCGACCTGCTCGAGGGAGTTACCGAAGGTCCTGAGGCGGTCAGTGCAATGCCTCTAGGGGTTCATCGAAATATCTATTTTGTGTGTGTGGGCTGCGAGACATTGTGGTTTGATAGAAACAATTGTCGTTTGTTTCCTCTGAAACTTAGCCCGTAAGCACGTAGTTATTGACAGAGACCAAGCAGCAGTATATGTCAGTGCATAATCAATAAGCTATATTTCCTATACTTGCTGCCCTGACATGTGACATTTAGTAGCTGTATAATTCATCATTAGTAATACATGTCGATGTCCTTTATAGAATGAGGTCAAATCAGCCAATAAGATGACAGGCATTAGTCATTAGGTTATTCTGTTTATTAGTCATTAGGTTATTCTGTTTATGACAGATTCGGGTGCCTGGGGTTTGTGTGTTTGGTTGACAATTCCAACGGGCCAGATTCGAATCACGTCGTGCTCAGTTTGACAGACGGAGCGGGTCTCCTGCGTGCGCCAGGCTGAGCTAACCATAACTAAGATACTATTCCCCTTGTGAATGTCCGCTTCTTCCGGTCGACCCAGCTGTAAATGGGGTGTTGTTTAGATTGCTCATAATGAGTAGGTTTACTCTGTGCGCCATGAAAAGGACGTTCAGTGGCGGGTTGCAGTAGCTTTCCTCACATCCCGAGCATGCTGATGAGGTGGACTGGGGTCCTCCAGGCGGTTGTACTATGCTTGGCTTCATCTGCGTGTCGCTCACTACTACGGTGATCACCTCGATCCGCTACCTCGCTGCCACTTAAACATCCCGTATCCAGGAAGGGCTACTAGGAAGCCGAGGTGAGGGTCTTGGACAGAATATTTTGCCTAACCCTGATTAACATGTCTGATCAGTATGTTGTGTCTGACCAGACGTTAGTCGTCGTCCCCCCCCCCCCCGTAAATGGGTTCTATATATTCTAACCAAGAGTAGAGGAAGACACAGAGAAGACACTGCTGTCGGGAATGAAGGGTAAATGACTTTATTGTACGAAGTAACAGATCTTGTGTAGAGGGTAGCCTAGTCCCTTTCTAGACTGGGATTACAGCGTGCTAGGGTTCGAATTCACGGACGGACAGAAAACACTTCGGGCCGTGGTTCGTGTCTGGAGCTATCGCACTCCCAGTCGACTCAGCTGTAAGTGGGTACCTGACGTTTGAGTTGGAGTGAGTTACCTCACAAAGGCTGCGGATAAGTATATGAAAAGTTGTCTTCATCCCCGACGGCAACTGTTGCTTTGGCACTCACCTTTACCTTTAATGCAGAGGTTACCTGAGAAGCGGAGAAGCGAACACGCTAACACCAGGCTGCTTGCGTCAGGTTTATCTAGCCAAAACTGACCAGCACCCTATTTTGCCTCCAATTAACGGCCCTGTAAATAGACTGCAGTCGTGCAGTCTGGCTTAGAGAACTGAGATCGAAGAGAGAAGACAAACCCGGACTGAATCTGGATGAATTGGGCCGAAAGACGTAGATAGCACAGCCTCTCTGTAAACTATGCCACACTGTTCTTTGTCACGTCGAACGTTAGAAAGAAACAAAAACCTCACAATTATTCTAAGTGTTTGTTAATGATTTAAAGGTCGAGAAAGGTTCCTCTGTGGCAGTTTTGTTTGTCCTGTCCATCTCTAACTCCATCTGGCCTCATTTAGAAAGCCTGCGCCAAAGCACGTTCCGCGATTTTGTAGTGGTGATTTCTATAGCAATGTGTTTTACACGATGAAATGCCTAGCCCATCCATACGGTTAGCTTTACAAAGAGAAAAACTAACTATCCCACCCTGCATATACACACCCATTGAGAGAGAGAGAGGGAGAATTAGCAGTGTAAACAATTTCAGCTAACCGCTTCCAGACAGCCAGATGTCTTGTTAGAATGCAGCAGTCATCGTGGTTGCAGCTCAACATAATGTTATTTAGTACACGAGCACCTGGTTGCTGAGAGGCTTAGATACCTACTCCCGACCCAGAGGTCACGAGTTCAAAACCTCCGAAAGGCATATTGCAAGAGTAAATGACATTTATTCCTCAAGCCTTTAAATCTTTACCGTGAACCTCGGCAATTTGAGTAAATGCTGCTCTGATACTTTACTAATAGGTTTAACATCCTTTACTAATACGTTTAACATCCTTTACTCAGTCTAACATACTTTACACACAAGTTTAACATACTTTACCCATAAGTTTAACATACTTTACTCATAAGTTTAACATACTTTACACATAAGTTTAACATACTTTACTCATAAGTTTAACATACTTTACACATAAGTGTAACATCCTTTACTCAGTCTAACATACTTTACTCATAAGTTTAACCATTCTGACGCAGACAAGCCTCTTTCAACTAGAGACATGGTATCTCTTGGCTATATCAATGAATATAAAGGTTTCTTTGGTCGTATGGCGTATAGTCAGCACATGACGGGGTTGCCGGCAACATTGTTAATGCTCACTAGTCGCCTCTTGGTCACCTGCCTGGCAGGTTACAGTGGCACAATTGGTTATGTCTAATAAACTACTGCTAACCGCAGGCACGCAATAATAGAATAGTAGTTATCGAACACAATGGGCTGAGTGAGCATCTGGGTAGAACGCTCGCTTCTCACGGCAAGTGTGCAATATGTTATCAACACGCTCCTGTCAGCCCAGTTGTAAATGAGTGCCTGGTTTTACTGATAGGAAATGAAACGCATCGTGCAAGAGTACTTCTAACTCCGCTTCAAATAAAACTAGTACGGTCTAGTACAATGAAGACTCTTAACACTTGATCTCCTACAGCACAGTAGTGTCTGCTCTGTATGGGACGACCTTTACCTGGATGGACAGAAAGATTGATAAATGAGAGCATGACGCCCCGCTTTGTTCTGGTCACACCTGCTTCTGGGTGGACCGGCTGGCTGGAGTAGCAGGGCAGCGCTAGTAGCCAGCTAGCAGCGTGTGTGTGTGTGCCAGCAATGTTTAGCTGGGTGGAAATATTCCAGCCTCTGCCGAGGACACCGTGAGTCATCACTGGGGCATCGATCCAGCCGTCTCCCACACCCAGAGTTAGTGCGCTTGTATGTAAGATGGTGCGCTGGTTTCATAGGAGCCGGTATTGTGGTGGTTAAATGAGCCTTTGACATGTTAGCCAGCCATCGTGATGCCGTGATTACCAGCGTTTATTTGCGGTGTGTATGTGTTCCGAGTTTCTGTTGAGTGCAGGAAGTTACACAGGTGGGTGCACAATTCAAGCACACAAAAACGTGTTAGTTGCTGTCATTCATCAAATGTAATAGCTTCATTTTTCCCTTCTGTCTCAGGGGTTTTTCAAATGAACGTGTGTTATATTACATTGACTTCATTTCTTGAATATGTGACGGGTTTCATAAATAGCTGAATACTAATAGCGACCAGGTAACGAAACAAAATAAAGTTCATTTCCAGATTTACATAAGAAAGTGCACACCGAGGTTTCTTATTGAAAAGGTCCTTTTCACTGACTGCGGAAACGGAAACGGCATAACAAGAAAACAGCAAACTAAGTTCACCGAATATCCGGCGGATAAATGTGTAGAGATTTAAGAATAGATCTAAGGTAGAAGAAGCTCCGACATGATCCCCATAGTAGTAAGCGACACGCAGATGAAGCCAAGCATAGCACACCGCTTGGAAGACTCTGGTCCAGTTTCATCAGCACGCTAGGGTTATGAGGAGAGCTATTACAACCCGCCACTAACCATCCTTTTCAGGGCGCACACAAAAATAAAGCTACACATTGTGTGTATTCTTAACAACAACTCATGAGAACAGAATCGGGTTGTTCAGTTGTCTTTCCTTGTGCATGTTTCATCTAATGTGTCCAGCCATTGCTACGCTACGGTTATCAAGTATACTTATCTCGTGTTTCTCTCTTTAAACAATTGTATTTGGTGCACCTATTTTTGTTTGTATGTTTCTTTTTGAAAGATCACACGAGTGGCGTCCGTCTGGAAAAGAATAGTACCTCCGTAACCTTCCAATCAGGTCATAAAATGTGACTAAATTGAGTTTGTAGAGAGTTAATGATATCATCATTATCTCATTCCAATGCTATTTATACTGCCACTGCACGTGCTTGTATACGTGCTACCAGTAAAGCAGCCAGCACGAAAAGGCCAATCAACGTCAAGGACGTTATCAAGGTTCGCTTATTTGGTTGGAGTTTCTTTCTGTTGCTGAAGTTATCAAGTGTTTGAATACTTGTTTTTTTCTTTACAATTTTGTCAAATACTGTTCTCTCTTCTTCTTCGACGTTCTCTGTTATATAACATCTATTTCTCTCATAAACTAGCAGTCTTTCTCGGCTTATTGACTTCGTCATACAGTTAATCTCTTAAATAACTTATTTTTTTCTCATAACACTGAGCACCTCTCTCAGATTTATATCATCACCCTACACTCTATCCCTAAATTAACGCAACCCTTTTCCCCTCATAAAACCTCTCTCAGACTTCTATCATCACAGTCACTCTGTCCCTAAATTAACGCAACCCTTTTCCCCTCATAACACTGACCACTTCTCTCAGACTTCTATCATCACCGTACACTCTATCCCTGACATTAAAGCACCCTTTTCCCTTATAAAGCTGATCACCTGTCTCAGGTTTCTTACTTCACCATGCAGTTTGTCTCTCCGATCATATGAATAATGCAAAGAAACACCGTTACTGGTTGGGAGCACTCTTCTGTTCACGCGGTCACCACTTTATTGTGTCTGAGTTGTTCATTGAACTTGACATGTCCTAACACATAATATAGATTCACAGATTGGCATGTGTTTTTATCGTCTTAGTGATCAATTCTTGATGGTGTATGATCCCATATCGATACAACACTTTCAGTTTGGAAGGACTGTTAAGAGTGGCTGTACATTCTAACAGTGGCTGGTTTTCTCCTTCTGATCCTCAGGAAAACTAGTTTCTCACATCTCTTATTTCTGTATCATATATGATATATAGCTTCTAGATGTTTCTTTGCAGCCCAAAATGTAAATACTCGTCATAGTTCTGACCTACTCACCATTCGACATAATTCTATCCTACTCATCACTTGATTAAATTCTAGCTTACTCTCACTCGACATAATTCTTCCATACTCATCACTCGATTAAATTCTATCCTACTCACACTCGACATAATTCTATCCTACTCACCACTCGGCATAAATATATCTTACTCACCACTCGGCAAAATTCTATCCTCACCACTCGCCATAAATATATCTTACTCACCACTCGACATAATTCTATCCTACTTTTCACTCGATTAAATTCTAGCAAGATTACCACAACCAGATTCTAATGTGATCTACGAAGTGTCAAAAAGGCTCATTAGAGCCAGATACATGGCCAAATTGGAAACAGAACATACTGGCTACACAAAAAATGATGCCTATTACCAATTGAACAGAAGAGAGCAGGTCGTGGTCTTCAGACTCCGCACAGGCCACAACAGACTGAGGTACCACATATTCAATCAACTGAAGATAGGTGGCACTGACGAATGCAGTTGTGGTACCGGAAAAATGACAGCTGAACATCTGCTGCAAAACTGCCAGAAATACGAGGACCAGAGAAAGCACATGTGGCCATCACCAGTGGCAACACTAGACAAGCTCTATGGCAGTGTCGACAGCCTCAGGATGACCGCTGCTTTTTTCAAAAAAATACAGGTTGACGTCTGACAGCGTACGAAGAAGAAGAAAGAAGAAGACATTCTAGCTTACTCACACTCTACACAATTCTATCCTACTCATCACTCGATTAAATTCTAGCTTACTCACACTCGACATAATTCTATCCTACTCATCACTCGATTAAATTCTAGCTTACTCACACTTGACATAATTCTATTCTACTTACCACTTGACAGAATTCTATCCTACTCACCACTCGACATAAATATATCTTACTCACCACTCGACAAAATTCTATTCTACTTACCACTCGACATAATTCTAGCCTACTCATCACTCGATTCAATTCTAGCCTACTCAACACTCGACATAATTATATCTTACTGACCACTCGACATAATTATATCCTACTGAACACTCGACATAATTATACCCTACTGAACACTCGACATAATTATATCCTACTGAACACTCGACATAATTATACCCTACTGAACACTCGACATAATTATAACCCGTGTGTGCTTATTTGTTTCCCAGAGAAACACACTGTTCACACTTGCATTTATATTTTATATATTGTTCGTAGTGATTTCTTTAAAAATGTCAACTCTTCCGTTGCTTCTCCTCCTTCTTTGCGCTCAGGTTATTTGGTTATGCTAGAACGAAGTCCACAGAACTTTTCTTCTGATTCTGTTGACTGCGTGGATGGCGGTTGTGCAAACCCATACCCCGTAGATAATTCTAGCATAGAAGGGTTAGACTGACATTAGTCGCCCCTCAGTGTTGCAGCTGTCATATTCTCGTCTATTTACAAGGAAACCACATTTTCATACTTGGAATTCTTGTAATCAGACATGCATATCTAGTCCTGCTACTATGTAGCCAAAGGTTATCCGAGGTGTATTTTTGTTTCCAATTTGGCTCACAATGCCTGGAAGTAGGAATTATGAATTGCACAATTTTTCTTAATGTTTTTGTCGTACATACAGCTCTTTCTAATGTTCTTGTCAGAACAGCCTGCTCTTTCTAAAATTGTTGTCAGAACAGCCTGCTCTTTTCTAATGTTCTTGTCAGAACAGCCTGCTCTTTTCTAATGTTCTTGTCAGAACAGCCTGCTCTTTTCTAATGTTCTTGTCAGGACAGCCTGCTCTTTTCTAATGTCAACTGCCAATGGCTCTTGTACGAACACATCGTGTACACAGGGCCTCAGAGTTTGTCATCCGTCTCCGATATGTCTAGCAACTGGATCTCACCTCCCTTGAGACCAGGGCTCACTTGGGTTTCGAATTTCAACTGTTTCTCGTTTTCATTCGTTTCTTGAGAGGCGAGCGCCTTACCTCCCTGCTACAACGCCCCACCACACCCGCAGACCCACTCTGACCCCTGTCCTTTTAATTCCTGCCATATATTTGGTTCACTGTTTATATATATATATAGCTTTCTTGCATGCCCTGAAGGCTACTCAGTATTTGACAGGTTTCTTGCAAGGCTGACACTATCCACCAGCAAGGGCCTAGCAAAAACCTGCACAGCTTGTTAGAATATTAAGATTCATTTGATGGCGGCAGTTTGCTTTCATGTGAAAGTCGCTACAGTTCACTCATACGGAACCCTAAAGTCAGTAAAATCGGACACAAATGTTGAAGTCAGTAAAATCAGACACAGATGTTGAAGTCAGTAAAATTTGACACAAATGTTGAAGTCAGTAAAATTGTACACAAATATTGAAGTCAGTAAAATCGGACACAAATGTTGAAGTCAGTATGGTCGAATACAAATTTTGAAGTCAGTATGGTCGGACACAAGTGTTGAAGTCAGAAATGCTGGGCATCAATGCTGAAATTAGTCTGAATCTCTTGACCTCCTCCTGAATGTTATAAACTGTCTTCTTTGACATCCACTATTTTGTGGATGAGAAAGTGAGGGTTCGAGATACTGAGTGGTAGAGCGTCTCCTCCTACGACAAAGGTAACGCTTTCGACCCTCTGTTATCGACGCACTTCTGTTGACACAGCTGTAAATGGGTACTTATTGTACCGTTAGGAAAGAAAAGACAACCAGAAAATGAACTTGCCACCCCACGTTAAAAAGTAGAAACCTAGTACAGTGAAGTCTCTACCACTTCACCCCCGACAACAGTGTCTATGTGTTATTGTACGCCTGCTAAGACATGACATCACATGTGCTTGACGCTTTGCGCCACCACAAACTTGCATCACTTACTTGCTATAGAAATGACTGACATGCCTCCATTGTTGTTTCTGTCAATATTCATCAAGATTGTCGATTTTTAGTTGTTTTAATTACATTTTAAAAATCAATCAGGGACGGAGTCTCAGCTCAACTATTTCACATAGAGTGATTATCGTAATGTCGCCGGCTCAAATGCTGATTACATTTTTTAAATTTTTTTTTCTAAACTCGTGAAGTCGCATCAATCAGCGCAACTTATTTCAAATCGATATCTCTACTTCATGTCACTACCGAATTGTGTGTATTAAACAATTATTTCTCGGTTGAAGCCAGGTGCTAAAGTTCTAGTTTTCATATAATGCCTACCACGTTCAGTCCATACGTTTTTCCGGGGGCAGAATACGGATGCGAGGCATGGACCTTCACACAAGTATTAATGAATATGATCGGGTCTTTGGAAAATAAATGCTACAGGAGAACCCTCAAAATACTTTGAGTAAAGAAAATAACAAATACAGCCATCCTGCAAGATCTGATTGTCGAAAAGAACTGGCTTATAAACCACCTTATGTCTCGGAAATAGGTTTGTCGGCCACATCAAGCGCCATGGCGCACTGAAAATAGCAGTTCTGGAGGTCAATGTTCCAAGAAGACGAAGCAGAGATCAGTCAAGGCGTACGTGGACACAGTACATCAAGGACACCCCAAACATGTGCATAGAGCAGGCGGATAGACTGACTGCTGATCGAGATTCCTATGAAATGGCGGCGACGAAAGCGACATTCTATCAAGGACATGATGTTCAGTACTTATTAGTCGCCTGCTTCTTGGGGCGGGGGTTTCTTCTTCTTCATCGTACGCTGTTTACAGCGATATTTACGTTGCACTGTTTTATTTTGTTAAGCATGTGGCTCAGTGCATCCGATTTCAACAGGCGTTTCTGTAGGGATGCCCTCCTTAGCCTTTGGCTGTCCTCAGCCTATCTGCAAGGCAGCAGTTGTTTTTGGTCAGAGTTGTCTCTCTTAGGGAAGTTGTCTTGCAGGACTAACGAGTCTTCCCCACTCGTGTCTATAGGGTTTGGCAATGATATGATGGACTATGTACTAGTTTGTACTATCCCGGAAGAGAGGCAGTACAGTGTGACTGTGTCTCAGGATCGTCACGTCCTGCCAGAAACGTAGCATATGCATGTGAGTGAGGTATCTCTTTGCTCCCTTTATTGTCTCGGCTCATCTGCAGTGATGGCACGCCTAGCATTTCCCGCCACATGGGACGTTGTCACAATAGGGCAGAGGTGCAATGTCCACTGGACTGCATCTCTTCTGCGTCCATTGGGATGGCTGACAGCAGACAGAGGTAAAGAGCGAGGCAGGAGTGCATTTGGCCAGGTGCATTTCTGCGGCTCGACCGGGCCGGGCTGAGACGCGAGCCCCAGGTCCCAACCATATCGTGGCCTCCCACCACAGCGGTGCTGAGATTTAGGGCGGGATTCTGGCTTAGAGGCGTTCGGCCGTAGTCCCTCAGGTGGTAGCTTCGCACCATTGGCTTATCAGCCAAGCACGTGGGCCAAATGTCAGCTACCTGCGATTCGTCTCGAAGGAGTGCATTTAACCAGGGGACAAGCCTGGTAATGGCACGGAGATGTTGTTTGCCTGGTGTGCGGACATATCTCATGATCAAGGGTTGCGTCTCAACAGTTCACAGTGAGGTGGCTGCTCTAGTGGTTTCACACCTCATCGCCGTATGGGGTGAATATCGGGCAGCTTCCCGCCCGCTTTGATCGGCGGACGGCAAAGACCTCTTTCTGCGGCTCGACCGGGTCGGGCTGGGACACGAGCCCCAGGTCCCAAGCCTATCGTAGCCTCCCATCGCAGTTGTGCTGAGATTTAGGGCAGGATTCCGGCTTAGAGGCGTTCCGCCGAAATTCCTCCTATGGTAGCCTCGCGCCGTTGGCTTATCAGCCTAGCACGTGGACCAAATGTCCGCGATTTGCGATTCCTCTCGAGTTGTGCATGACTACCGTAGCAACGCCTTGTCATTAGTAGGGTAAAACTGACCTGTCTTCCGAGGGTCTAATACCAGTACCCGTTCACTATTAGACCCAACGGATCAAAAGAGGGCTTTTTAGTCAGTCAATGACCAAGCGTCTGGAACCTGCGATTTCTGTAGGGTTTAGCAGGGTTACCGTAGCAGACGCTCTTTCATTAGGAGGGTGCAACTGACCTGCCTTCTGTGTGTCTAATACCCGCACACGTTCCCTATTAGACCCAACGAGAGTGCTCTCAGTCTGTCAGTTATTTTACAGTGTTGGCTTGTTGAGTCAAATTAAGCCGCAGGCTCCACTTCTGGTGGTGCCCTTCCGTCAATTCCTTTATCGAACACTGGATGAGAGACAGTCAAGCCACCGAGAGCATAACTCCAGATTTTCGAGGGTCTAATTCCAGCACCCTTTCCATATTGGACCATACGAAAGTGCTCTCGGCCTATCAATCATTTCAGTGTTGGCCGTGTTGAGTCAAATTAAGCCGCAGGCTCAAAACTCCTGGTGGTGCCCTTCCGTCAATTCCTGTAAGTGTCAGCTTTGCAACCATACTTCCCCTGGAACCCAAACACTTTGGTTTCCCAGGCGCTGCCCGCAGAGTCATCGAAGCAAATCCTGCGGATCGCTAGTTGGCATCGTTTATGGTCAGAACTACGATGGTATCTGATCGTCTTCGCGTCTTTGACTTTTGTTCTTCATTAATGAAAACATTCTTGACAAATGCTTTCGCAGTAGCTCGTCTTGCGGCGATCCAAGAATTTCACCTCTAACGCCGCAATACGAATGCCCCTGTTAATCATTACCTCCAATTCCGAAAACCAACAAAATAGAACCGAGGTCCTATTCCATTATTCCATGCACCATTATTCAGGCAGCTGAGGCCTGCTTTGAACACTCTAATTTTTTCAAAGTAAACGCGCCGGCCACCCGAGACGCTCAGCGAAGAGCACACCCGGGAGAGAGCCGGCAGACGGTAGGGCAGGAGACAACGGGCAGTGAACCGACGCGAGTCGGACCGCCCGTCTGCGGCTGAGATCCAACTACGAGCTTTTTAACTGCAACAACTTTAATATACGCTATTGGAGCTGGGATTACCGCGGCTGCTGGCACCAGACTTGCCCTTCAATAGATCCTCGTTAAAGGGTTTAAAGTGTACTCATTCCAATTACGGGGCCTTGAAAGAGTCCCTTATTGTTATTTTTCGTCACTACCTCCCCGTGCCGGGAGTGGGTAAGTTGCGCGCCTGCTGCCTTCCCTGGATGTGGTAGCCGTTTCTCATGCTCCCTCTCCGGAATCGAGCCCTGATTCCCCGTTACCCGTTATAAACATGGTAGGCATGTCATGTACCATCGACATTTGATAAGGCAGACATTTGAAAGATACGTCGCCGGCACATGAGGCCATGCGATCAGCACAAAGTTATCCAGAGTCACCAGTGGGGACGCCGCAACCCCGCGAGGGGAAACGACGATTGGTTTTGAACTAATAAATGCGCTCTTTCCGCGAGGGTCGGAGCTTGGTAAACATATATTAGCTCTAGAATTGCCACAGTTATCCAAGAAGGATCGTATCATCTAAGGAACCTCGACTGATTTAATGAGCCATTCGCGGTTTCACCGGGAGACAGTGTGAACTTAGACATGCATGGCTTAATCTTTGAGACAAGCATATGACCACTGGCAGGATCAACCAGATATTTGTCGGAGACGTACGAACCACACACACTGGTCAGCGGAGGACGGATGTGTAAAAAGCCTCACTAGGACGCTGCAGGGACCGACTGACGGACGGACGGTTGTTCTGTCCATCACTCCGTCGTCCTAGGACCGCCTGACGGGGGCCCGTACACACACCAGACGACCGACCGACCTGGCTCGCTCGGGGAGGGATGGCAGCGCTCTGTGGAGAACGGATCCCAACGGCCCCGACGATGAATTTCACAGGGGCTGGAGACGATTTTTGCCTGTCGGCCTGCTCTTCTCCCGAGGACAGGGCCTTTAGGCAGGATTCCGGCTTTCCATTTGCCGGTCACAAGCTCTTTGCGAGAGTCTGACCACCAGCGAGACGAACTGTCGAGGTCTGCTATAAGCCTTCGAAAAAGCCCCACTGACTGTCAAAGTTTCTCGATACGGGCCACAGTAACGCACCGTTGCCAGCGGTACGACACCACAAATTTCGTCCCGCTACATGGCCGGGGAGAGGCGGGCGAGCGTTTTCGGCAAGCAAGCGCTATCGCTCCGTCTGGCGGGACTGAGATCGCTGTACGAATTCTGGATGAGAGTCAATCGCGGCGGAACAACCCGGCACCTGTGGTGACCCAGCCACATACATTTGGTAGCAGGAAACAAAATATATGGGAAGTAAAGGCGGCCGGCGTAATGCTGACCACATCATACACTATGGCCCGCGTGTCACAAAATAATATGGGACTAACACCATATTTCCTATATGCCGCATGGCGTGACGAGATCTTTATTTTACTTGTACTCTTACTAATGTCAGGGCGGGTGAAATAATATGATGAAGCTTTCCACTTCACGTTACGGTCAGATCAAACATATTGATCAAGAAACTCCTTCCCTCAACTTACGCCAGGACTATGTGAACTGTACTGACTAACAACTCACGTTATGATCAAGTAAACATACTGATCAAAAACTCACATCATCTTTTGTAGTCTCTTGTGGTTTCAAGTTGGTGAAGCACGTGTCTTTTTGGCCATACAATCATTGAATGGGAAATGCTAAAATTAGGAGAGAAAATAATTACGAGAAATATATTAGTGAAAAAAGTGTGACACATATATGCAAATATTATAGAAATACGTGTTTATATATATATATATATATATATGTGTGTGTGTGTGTGTGTGTATATATATATGTATATATATTATGTATGGGAATTATGTAAATATTGGGATATACAGTAAAATATAGAATCGTTTTTTGTTTCTCGAAACGGTTGTAAATAAACAGGGAGATTATTTGAAACGGAGACGATTGAAGCGATGTATGTGGGGTGTTCAAATAAGCCCTTGCCGTTTTCTCCTTATATGTAAGTCAGGTACACATTAGCAGGAAGGCAATGGTGTCGGCTTTAATGCCGCGAGAAACAGTGCCTTAGCCGCTCTCCAACTTAAAGATTATGCTGCTTACTGGCCTGGACAATGCTTTTAATTGTTATGATATCTCTATATCTGTCAGTAAAGAGAACGTCTGTGTTAATCAACCAACGCGCTCTGAGTCACTAGATCACAGGATAGAAGCCAGATTGACCATGTATGTAAGGTATGCTCTCTAGTTAAGGTGTTCGTTTCGGGTGCTGGAGGTCGCGGGTTCAAATCCCGGTGGAGACACCGGGATTTTTTCACATGGATTATCCGGTAAATATTTCCCCTGATCGCTGACGCGGGATTTAGCTAAAACGTGAGCAGAATAACAACCTAATTTAAGAAAACGACAACATGAAACGGAAGTCCTGTCTACGCGATGACGTCATCCTGTCCTTGAATGTTTTAACGCAGTTGTTTCACTGATTGGGAAAATGTGACATTCTGGAGTAAACTCACCAGGCGAGCTTCCGTGTAATCGCTTCTGTTATGTTCACAAGTGAAGATCAGACACCCGTGTGCAGTGGCGCGCACGTTAACAATACCAAAACAATTTGTAAATCGAAAAGAGTAGGTTTAACGGTCGCTGCTCGGGCAAAATTCAAGTTGAAAATCTACTCAAATTATTCGAGGGATTCTCGCCCCACAGAGAATATGTCGCAAAAAAGGGGACTATGTGGCCATAACAAACATGTCTTGGTTATAGGGTTAGTGGAGCAGCTTAGATGGCGCCTGACAGGCCGCGGGTCTACCATGCTCTAATTTACGCTTTCACCTCCACCAGTTTTAAAAAAAAGGCGATCGTATATTCCAGGGGCTAACATATACTGGGATTGACCTGGCAAGCCACCAGTGGATTTCCACCTGCAAAAAAATAAGAAACAAAGGAGGTCGCACCTCCCCACGACGTCTAACGACATAAGTGGACTGAATATAGATAGTATACAAGGCGGTTTAGATACTCACTAGAATGTATGGCAGAATGTAGAGGAGTAGAATGCTCACTATCTTATGATAGCCAAAATAACGATGGTACTTGTTTGTTTGGAATGCCCACAATAGTAGGTTTACTCTTTTGTGTGCCCTGAAAAGGGCATTAAGTGGCGAGTTTTTATATATTTTATATCTGGCAAAGATGGCGCCATAACTGGCTGCGAGTCTACATTTCTCTACTGTTTTGGATCATTATGGATGCCGCCAGACCACTGATTTGCCTTGAATTCACACTAGTCGACGACTTAAACTTGTGTTCACGGAAACGTGGTGTTGTTTTCCGTCGGGACTTGTTATTTCGTTCTTTTTTTGTGATTTCTTCCATCTGTTTATCCTGGTCTGGACGCCGGCTGAATCTGTGAATGGAACTACGCTTATAGTTATACCTGTGTCGTGTTTCACGGGTTAGTTCTGCCGGTTCACCTTCACGAATTTGGCGTGTGGGAATTTTAGATGCTACTATGAGATGAATACAGCTGGGGAGAGATGCCAGACTCACTCACACGCTGAGTGTTGTCCATACGACCTCTTGTGGTTATCAAAAAGGCACGACAAACTGCGTTAGATGGCAGATGCCTTCCCACCTTTCTACCCTGCGGGTTACATGTTTACGGAAAGGCTTCGGTGGTAACCCTGAAACAAAATCTGCATCCTACGCTATCTCCAGTCGTCTCGATGAATGTCTTGCCGCTGGCAAAAGGTAGCTTAGGCTCTGTGAGTGAGGTTGACAAAAGGCGCAGTTTCTTCCTCACTTTAATCCAAATCACCGCGCAAGTCACCCATTTCAGCGGACACAGCAAGAGATACGACTGTCCACACGGCTGAACAAAGAGAGTGGTCTTCATCACTTGTGATGGACAACTATTATTTTAGTAACGTTCCTTACATCCCGAGCGTGCTGATGAAGGTGCACCTTGGTTGCGCTATGCTTGGTTTTATCTGCGTGACGCTCACCAATACGGGGATCACGTCGATCCACATCTCGTCAGCCAGGTTGTCCTGAAAACAGTCTGTTTGCAGGGAACGCTACATTGAAGAGAGATGGTGGTCTTTTTCAGTATTTTGAACTAGGTATATAATAAAACGGGCTGATACATAACAACACAATGAATGTTAGGTTATTTCGGTCATTTGAAATGATACAATGGCTGAGAAAGGCAGATAGTGGAAGGCATAGTGCCTGGCTGGGGAAAAAGAAAGGTCGTCACAGAAGATATTATCAGGACATTACTGACAGTTTGAAGCTGAAGATGGTATAGGCCATCGCTGACGGTTGGAAGATAAAAATGGTATCAGGACATTACTGGCAGTTGGAAGATAAAGATGGTATCAGGACATTACTGACAGCTGGAAGATAAAGATGGTATCAGGACATTACTGACAGTTGGAAGATAAAGATGGTATCAGAATATTACTGACAGCTGGAAGATAAAGATGGTATCAGGACATTACTGACAGCTGGAAGATAAAGATGGTATCAGGACATTACTGACAGTTTGAAGAAACCCGTGTTTTTGATGCAGGTCGTCTTACCAGAATTACGGATTTGCTCAGAACTGCTGGGAAAGAGATTACGTTCTGTAAAGACTATGTCACATGATATAACAACGATAATCTGATTGTGTTGGGAGACAGGCTCACCTACTAGCTACCTTGTCAGGTACTGATTTATAAATCGGTAGACCAGAACTTTACGAGACCAGGAGTTGGCGCACGGTACGTTTTACGATAGAAACCGCACACATATTTAGACATATATGATTTGTGTTACACTTATTATTGCGTTCATCGGGAAGTGATTTCTGTTTACAAATATGCACATGTCACTTGAGTCAACTGTTAACTGTGTAGGCATGTTTTCCTGAAGTGGACACTTACAATAACGCGGGATTTAGCTAAAACGTGAGCAGAATAACAACCTAATTTAAGAAAACGACAACATGAAACGGAAGTCCTGTCTACACGATGACGTCATCCTGTCCTTGAATGTTTTAACGCAGTTGTTTCACTGATTGGGAAAATGTGACATTCTGGAGTAAACTCACCAGGCGAGCTTCCGTGTAATCGCTTCTGTTATGTTCACAAGTGTAGACAGTACAGGCACGTTTAATCGCTTCTGTTATGTTCACAAGTGTAGGCAGTACAGGCACGTGTAATCGCTTATGTTATGTTCACAAGTGTCGGCAGTACAGGCACGTGTAATCGCTTGTTATGTTCACAAGTGTAGGCAGTACAGGCATGTGTAATCGCTTCTGTTATGTTCACAAGTGTAGGCAGTACATGCACTTGTAATTGGTTACTTGGTTGAGTGGAACTGCAAGACAAGCTCTATGGCAGTGGCGACAGCCTCAGGATGACCGCCGCTTTTTTTCGAAAAAATAATGGTTACTGTCTGACTGCGTACGAAGAAGAAGAAGGTTACTTGGTTGTACTGACGAAGAGCTTGTAGTAAACATGTTTACGTTGATTCATATATTATAAACCTTTTACACTCTGCCTTGTGGAGTGTCCGGTCTGTTAAGCAAATCTTGAAATCTGATTGCGTTCTGTGTATGAAGTGTCCGTTCCGTAAGACATGTTTTATAATCTGATTGCGTTCTGTGTATGAAGTGTCTGTTCCGTAAGACATGTTTTATAATCTGATTGCTTTCTGTGTATGAAGTGTCTGTTCCGTAAGACATGTTTTATAATCTGATTGCGGTCTGTGTATATAGTGTCCGTTCCGTAAGGCATGTTTCATAATCTGATTGCGTTCTCTGCGTGGAGTGTCCGTTCCGTAAGGCATGTTTTATAATCTGATTGCGTTCTACTTGTGGTATCCGTTCCTTAAGGTATGTTTTATAATCTGATTGCGTTCTCTGCGTGGAGTGTCCGTTTCCATAAGGCATGTTTTATAATCTGATTGCGTTCTCTGTATGGAGTGTCAGTTGGGCATGTTTTATAATCTGATTGTGTTCTCTGTATGGAGTGTCAGTTAGGCATGTTTTATAATATGTTTGCGTTCTCTGTGTGGAGTGTCAGTTAGGCATGTTTTATAATATGTTTGCGTTCTCTGTGTGGAGTGTCAGTTAGGCATGTTATATAATATGTTTGCGTTCTCTGTGTGGAGTGTCAGTTAGGCATGTTTTATAATATGTTTGCGTTCTCTGTGTGGAGTGTCAATTAGGCATGTTTTATAATATGTTGCGTTCTTCATGTAGAGTGTCCGTTCTGTTAGACACATTTTATAATCGGATTGCCTTCCGGTCTGTTAACGGCATGCACCGACCGCTGCGCTGTGTTCACCTTGTAAGCGCACTTGGTTTGTTAGGGACATATTCTGGTTGTATTGACTTCAACGAGTGTCCAATGTGTTAGCGGCATATCAGATGAACTATCTGATTAATGTACAGCTCAGTCGTGTCTTTTTCAGAAATACTACTGTCTTGTCTAGTTCATAATCACATTGTCTTACTATTACATTATCACACTTTCTTGTATATTCATCTATCACACCGTCTTGTCTGTTCCACTATCACACTGTCTTGTCTATTCCACTATCACACTGTCTTGTCTGTTCTACTATCACACTGTCTTGTCTATTCAACTATCACACTGTCTTGTCTATTCCACTAAAACACTGTCTTGTCTATTCCACTATCACACTGTCTTGTCTATTCCACTATCACACTGTCTTGTCTATTCCACTATCACACTGTCTTGTCTGTTCCACTATCACACTGTCTTGTCTATTCCACTATCACACTGTCTTGTCTATTCCACTAAAACAATGTCTTGTCTATTCCACTAAAACACTGTCTTGTCTATTCCACTAAAACACTGTCTTGTCTATTCCACTATCACACTGTCTTGTCTATTCCACTAAAACACTGTCGTGTCTATTCCACTATCACACTGTCTTGTCTATTCCACTAAAACACTGTCTTGTCTATTCCACTATCACACTGTCTTGTCTATTCCACTATCACACTGTCTTGTCTATTCCACTAAAACACTGTCTTGTCTATTCCACTATCACACTGTCTTGTCTATTCCACTAAAACACTGTCTTGTCTATTCCACTATCACACTTTCCTGCCAAATTCATAGACTGCCTATATGATCGGCACCATTTTCTCTACCAAAGACAGGTATCAGTGTCGTAGACTATCAGCTCTATGTCCCACTTGTCTCCATCCTTCTCCTGCCAACGCAAGCTGTCTCCAGCCACTAACATCGATCCATGGCCCATCATTAGCAAATCAGTTTTTGGCCCTGAAGTGCAGGAACATCCCGCGTCTGGGAGACGTCAGCCCCCATCACATCCCGGAGATTAGATGGAGCTTGACAGTCGCAAAGGTCACACGCCCTGGGTCGAATGTGCTCCATCGATCTGGTTGATCGTTATGAACAATCACGGCGTGTGGTTTGATTGCGAAAGATGATGAGAAACCGCGAGGACGCCCCGAGGTTGCAGTATTTCTAGTTCTATGGATATAGCTAGCGGTTTTAGTTCGGCGGTTTATAAAAACATCTGCCTATCTACGGCTGTTAACTAAACTGGAGATAGGAGGAACGTGAAACTCGACAGATGATTACAAGTAATGAGATAACAGTGGCGATAGTTGATTGTTGTCATTTTTACCGTTGTTTCGGTAACCTCAGTTGTGGTCGTTGTAGCTACAGTTGTTTCGGTAACATAAGTGGTGGTCGTTGTAGCTACAGTTGTTTCGGTAACATAAGTGGTGGTCGTTGTAGCTACAGTTGTTTCGGTAACATAAGTGGTGGTCGTTGTAGCTACAGTTGTTTCAGTGGTGGTCGTTGTAGCTACAGTTGTTTCGGTAACCTCAGTTGTGGTCGTTGTAGCTACAGTTGTTTCGGTAACATAAGTGGTGGTCGTTGTAGCTACAGTTGTTTCAGTGGTGGTCGTTGTAGCTACAGTTGTTTCGGTAACATAAGTGGTGGTCGTTGTAGCTACAGTTGTTTCGGTAACATAATTGGTTGTCGTTGTAGCTACAGTTGTTTCGGTAACATAAGTGGTGGTCGTTGTAGCTACAGTTGTTTCAGTGGTGGTCGTTGTAGCTACAGTTGTTTCGGTAACATAAGTGGTGGTCGTTGTAGCTAGAGTTGTTTATCGGTAGCCGAGACTTTTACCGTGACTAAATTAGTCAGATTCAGCGAGCCTTGGGCGAGACATTTCCTTCCATCATTCTATGTTATAGCAGTAATTCATGAATCCATTCACCTTTTTGCTCCAAGTGAAGCATATAACCACCACAATGCAGGTCCCTCTACATGGAACCTGTACCAGCAAATCTGTGGTTGTCGTTTCACAGCAATGGTTTTACATAATGAAGGTTCTATCCCATGCACAACAATCATTGTCCCACTTTAGCGGTTTCAGTGTGCGTATTCTTGTCAGCCCGGGTACAACTCGGAATATTAACACCACTGAGTGGACATTGTTCTTGCAAGGATGCAGTTAACCATCTTCAAAATGTGGTCTCAATGACGTTCGTGATTCTTTCTTGTCATGATTCTAGTAATCTTGTGCATTTATAAGATAATATTCTAGTAATCTTGTGCTCCTTCGGTTGTTAAGTATTCACGGAGTCGTTATTGTTTCTTGGCATGTATAAGATAAGATTCTAGTAATCTTGTGCTCCTTCGGTTGTTAAGTATTCACGGAGTCGTTATTGGTTTTTGGCATGTATAAGATAAGATTCCAGTAATCTTGTGCTTCGTCGATTGTTAAGTATTCACGGAGTCCTGTATTTGGATGACCTGACCAGGTTGTGATCTTAACTTAACGTCTTTATACTGGTTTAGAAGACTCAGCAGAGTCTGTATACAACCAGTTTCATTTACATTACATGCTCTAAAAGCTATGCGCATCCAATATATTCTTAAATTTATTAATTGTCCCTGCCTCCACTACTTCCTGTAGCAATGCATTCCAAGCATACACCACTCTTCGAATAAAACAATATTTCGAAATATCTAATCTGGACCTTTCTTTAGTTAATTTATAGTTATGCCTTTGTTCTTGTAGGTGGTTGTATTTTGAAGAAAAAAAAATTGTTATAGTCTAATTCATCCGTTCCTTTGATTATCTTATAACCTGTATTAAGTCACTCCGAATTCTTCTCTGTTCTAGACATTTTATGCCGGTTTTTCTGAGTCTTTCCTCGTAACTGTAATTCTGGAATCCCACTATTAGCTTTGTAACTCTTTTTTGTATCCTTTATACAGTTTGACTATCACTTCCTTGCTCCTATGTTTAATATTTCGTTTTATCATACTTAACATTGCATTTGCCTTTTTCACTGCTACCTGAACTTGCTCACTCACTTTACCTGTATAATCTATTATAACCTATAGGTCCCTTTCCTTACCTATCTTTCTAATAATGTTCTCTCCCATTCTGTAATGATGTTCCATATTGGATCTACCAATGTGGATGACTGTACATGTATCTACGTTAAACTTCATTTGCCAGCTTACAGACCATTCTTGAATTGAATATAAATCCGACCTCAATATATCCACTTCTGCTTTTAGATAAGACACTACTGCATATCTCTGTGTCATCAGCGAATTTTGCAATAATTCATGGATTCCGTGTTAATGTCCAAATCGTATGTGTGTGTCTGTGTGTATATATATATCAAGAACAAAATTGGTCCCAAAACCGAGCCCTGTGGCACTCCTTTTTACTTCACTCCACTCAGAGTACTCCATATTTAAGTCCATTCTCTGCCTTCTTCCCGTTAACCAAGTTTCAATCCATTTGGCAACTTTCCCACCCATTGCATGTGATTTTAACTTTCTAAATAATCATTGATGAGATACTCTATCAAAGGCCTTTGCAAAGTCTAGATAAATAACGTCCACTGGCTCCCCTTTATCTATCATTTTAGTAACCTCCTCCGTGAATTCCAATAGATTTGTTTAAGCACGATCAAATTATTGCGATCAAAACACGTGTTGACTATACTCTCTGTATCTATTCACATTTTGCTGTCTAATATTTTCTATGATGTTTTCCATTAAGGTACAGCCCAAGACAATCCCCCGAGTGCCTGATCGGTTACCGCGCTTGTCTGTCACGGCTAAGGGACCAGAATCAATAGCCCGCCAAGGCGCACTCCAAAATACCTAGCTTAAGACAAAAATTAAGTGGTTAACAAATAATAAATAGGTATTGTCAAATACGGCACTGAGACGAAAACACGAAGTTAACCTACGTTACGACCAATTGGCCTTCATCGGGGACAACGAACAACAACAATATGATGAACTAGAGACTCACAGAAGAAGGAAAGAATACCCCCCAAAAATGTGAGAATTGACTCAGTTTGGACAGCAATTATTCACCCCTATCTCAGAAAGAGCTAGACCTAGTAATATCTAACACTTGATATCACACGAAGCGTCTGGTATGCCATGCCATTCTTTTTCTTTTTTTAAGGTCAGCGTAATCCCATAACAATAACATGCATCGTGGATAGTGTTCTAGAAACTTAGCCGGTGTGTATGTGTGTTTAACCAGTTCCCCTTACTCAATGCCTTTCCTTATTTGCCAAGCCCACTATTTTGACCACGTATCCAGAGAAGGTTGACTCCCATTCCTTATTTTGTGATTCAGTATCTGTTTTCGCAGGCTTGCGTCAAGCTTTTATCATTTGCAGCCTCTGTGGTTTATTACTTCCTCGTCTTCATTCATGATCCAAAGCGTGTACTAGACTTCTATCTTGTCTTATTACTGCATCGTCTTCATCCATGATCCAAAGCGTGTACTAGACTTCTACTTTGTCTTATTACCGCATCGTCTTCATCCATGATCCAAAGCGTGTACTAGACTTCTACTTTGTCTTATTACTGCATCGTCTTCGTCCATGATCCAAAGCGTGTACTAGACTTCTACTTTGTCTTATTACCGCATCGTCTTCGTCCATGATCCAAAGCGTGTACTAGACTTCTACTTTGTCTTATTACCGCATCGTCTACATTCATGATCCAAAGCGTGTACTAGACTTATACCTTGTCATATTACTGCATCGTCTTCGTCCATGATCCAAAGCGTGTACTAGACTTCTACTTTGTCTTATTACCGCATCGTCTACATTCATGATCCAAAGCGTGTACTAGACTTATACCTTGTCATATTACTGCATCGTCTTCGTCCATGATCCAAAGCGTGTACTAGACTTCTACCTTGTCTTATTACTGTATCGTCTTCATCCATGATCCAAAGCGTGTACTAGACTTCTACTTTGTCTTATTACCGCATCGTCTTCATCCATGATCCAAAGCGTGTACTAGACTTCTACCTTGTCAGACCACAGCTTTATTAGATTTCTCTACACCCTCCGCCGCTTCTGTTTCTTAAAGTGTGCTATTCAATTCTTGATGATAATCGCACACCCTTCGTGTCCATGCCCCCAATAGAAAATATACAGAGGCACTTAACGTATGTTATATATTAGAAAAGTTCAACCAGCAACTCAAATGTTTAGGTTAATTGTTTTGGTCTCAGAGTGGCACTTGGCATATTCTCATCTCCGTCACAGACTCACACACACACACACAGAGGGAGGGAGAGAGAGAGAGAAAAAGGTCTCTTGGGCACAATTGTCATCGATTTGAGGACATGTTCACCTGTGACAGTAGCCATATTCTCGTCTCTGTCACAGACTCTCTCACACATTCACACACACACACACACACACACAGACGGGGGTCTCTTTGTCAGAATTGTCATCGCTTTGAGGACATGCTTACCTGTGACAGTAGCCATATTCTCGTCTCTGTCACACACACACGTCTTCGTCTCTTACGGCATGCTGTCAGTGTGGCAGTGAATATGTTTTTGTATCTGTCACGTATATAGAAACTTCGAGCATAGTTTGCGACACGGTTTCCGTGTGGCAGTGTACATACTATCTCTCTCTCTCGCTCTCTCACTCTCTCTCTCTCTCTCTGTGTGTGTGTGTCTAGCTCTCTCAGAGGCTTCAACAGCAGAGTTGTTTTTGTCTTTTTGCGACATTATGCCAATGTGACAGTGTACATACTCTTGTTTTTCTTTCTCTCTCTCTCTCTCCCTCACTCTCTCTCACACACGCACAGAGAGAGAGAGAGAGAGAGAGGATTTAACGATAGGGCTGTCTTTGTCTATTGAGACATTCTCCCAGTGCAACAGTGGACATATTGTCGTCTCTATCACAGACACTTTCAGTCAGGGTTGTCGGTATCAATAATGTAGATAATGTAAACGCTGGTAAAGTAATAACACCCTTCGGGGATGAAGTGTTAGCAACCGTCATGCTACAAGGTCTTTATGTTTATTGTTCAAGTGGGACATCTGTTTATGTATTTGCTGTCTGGCTTTCTTTAACCGAGTGAATTACTCATTCACTGTTTTGGTGTGACGATTAACCATTTTATCACCGCCTTCATTACCTCGTTGTCAGTTGCTGTGGTACCCATCTGCTACACACTTTCCTATAACTGAGGTCATTATGGATAATTTTACATTGTATATACTCTTCCATGCACTTAATAATAGAATTGCTCTTACTTAATGACTGTCCCTCGTGTGTGCGCACACACACACATTGACAAAAAAGTATATACACATTGACAAAAAAGTATATACACATTGACAAAACATACAGTAATATTATCCGTTGATGAGAAATACCAATTCTGGCAAATTATTGTGGTAGAAAACAAACTGCATGTTATCGTAAATTATGAACATAAATTTTATAGTTACGCCTCTTCAGGTTGAATGATTTGACAGCATCAACTATTTAACTAGCAAAATAGATTCCGCCGTATTGTCTGTCAGGAACATAGATACAGTGGTAGAACGTCAATCGATGCTTCGATTTACCCAATCAATGGAAACTCCCAGGCTAGGAAATAAAGTTGAGACAACAATCGTAAAGACAGGTATAGTTTAACCACTTGGAAAGCATATACATCATACAACAGAAAACGAACACACCAGACAACATAAAACACACACCAGACAAAATAAAACATACACACCATACAACAGGAAGTATGTACAACAAAACATATACACCAAGCAGCATACAAGGTATACATCATGCAGCAGAAAACATGTTCAGCAGAAAGGATATACACCAGACAACAGAAAACCTAAATACCGGATAACAGAAAACATGCACACGAAGCAACAAAAAGCAAATATATATACCACCCAGCAAAAAAAAAACATGTACATCAGACAGCAGAGAACATGTACAACAGAAAACATACACCAGAAAGCAGAAAACATATACATCAGATGCACCAGACAACAGAAAACATACACAGACAACATAAAACATACATCAGACAACAGAAAACATACACATACAACAGAAAACATATTCATCAGATCCAACAGAAAACATACATACCAGACTACATAAGACAGTAAAGTACTGAACTATCCAGATTCAAACCACACTGGGATATCTAATGTACCAAATTCATGTGCTGCTTTGCGGCAAGGCGTATTCGTCAGCCTGAGTTGCGTGGTTCGAATCTGGATGCCCGTACATTTCATGAATAGGCGGTTACTTATAGCCCCATATCCATTCTGACCTTTACATGTGAGCCCATATGTGCCGTAAATCGACTTGGGTGAGTTTTAGTCGCCATTCTTGAGCCAAGTGTGTTGTGTTCTGTCGTTGTAATCTCCTGTTGTTGTAGCATTTCTGTTATAACATATCAGTCTGCCGCCTGAACTACCTCGTGCGTTGTAACCCGATCTTATAGTATATGCGAACAATGGTAGTTAACCAGGATGCATTCAGATTAGATTACCGAACTATCTAATGTGTGTGTGTCTTGCTAGGTATTCAGCACAAGGTGTAGTTCGTTCAATTTGTCTAGTGTCTCTATCTCTCCCATATAAATAACTTGGTGAACTCAGTTCGCACCTTATTGATAGGAATCACGTGGATTTAGGAAGTCTAAGAACATTGGCTGTTGCCTTCGCGTGAAGTACTGCCTACCGTGGATGGCCATGGATCCCCATTAGTGTGATGTTCATCAATTATGTTCTTGGGAGTCATCTGTGCATTGAGCTAAGTCATCATTGGTCTCCTTTTCCAAAATATTTGCCCGTTGTAACATCGAGCTCAGACCATTACCACCTCTGACTTGTAATTGTTGTTGTTGCATTATGTCTGGTTGAAATTATCTGACTTCTTGTGTTGGTTAATGTCTGCGGTCAATTATTCGGCAGGTGCATTTCCCTTTGTTATTAGGGAGCTAGGCTCGAGCAATGCTGCGTATTTTGGGTGCTAGTCCCAGCTCAGATTCCAGTCGGTCCTGTCTCGGGCACCGGTTGTCCAGTGGAAAGCTAACTTGTTTATTTCAGGATCGCGAGTGTTATGTGGCTCAAGCGAATCTTGGAACCTAATTTAGGGGTCTTCCATTAGGTCCTTTGTTAGTGCGTCGCGGGTACCACAGAAGGGTTGCTGTGCTTCACAGTTCGTTTTTCCTTCTGGCTACATGACCAGCCCTAGAAGAAAGACTAACGACTGGTCAGGCAAAATATACTGATCAGACATGTTAGTCAGGTTCAGGAAAAAACATACTGGACAAGACCCTCACTTTGGCTTTCTCGTAGCCCTTTCCAGGAAACTGGCTGTTTTCACGACAGCCTGGCAAACAAGGTGAGGGATCGGTGTGATCCCCGTAGTAGGGAGCGACACGAAGATTAAGCCAAGAATAGCACAACCGCTTGGAGAACCCCGATCCACCTTCATCAGCATGCTCGGGGTGTGAGGAAAGCCACGACAAATCGCCACTTAACACCCTTTTCAGGACGCGCAAAAGAGTAACCTTCTCATTGTGGGGATTCGCAAACAACAACAATATGACCAGCCCAGCGGTACTTGGAGTTGTTGGCATGTCGTGGGACATCCTTGACGTGTGACAATGTCGGATGTCACTGTTGTGTAGACTTATCTGGTGCTGCTGTTGATTAAGTGATAGAGCTACGAGAAGGCTCTCAAGCGAGGCATGTGGTGTCCCTATCTGGTACTGCTGTTGATTAAGTGATGAGCTACGAGAAGGCTCTCAAGCGAGGCATGTGGTGTCCTTATCTGGTACTGCTGGTGATTAAGTGATGAGCTACGAGAAGGCTCTCAAGCGGGGCATGTGGTGTCCTTATCTGGTACTGCTGGTGATTAAGTGATAGAGCTACGAGAAGGCTCTCAAGCGAGGCATGTGGTGTCCTTATCTGGTACTGCTGGTGATTAAGTTATAGAGCTACGAGAAGGCTCTCAAGCGAGCCTTATCTGGCTCTCCGTGGCTTTTATCCGAGACCAGGTTGTTTGCGAATGCCCACAATGAGTAGGTTTACTCATTTGTGCGCCCTGAAAAGGACGTTAAGTATCGGGTTGCAGTAGCTTTCCTCACATCTAGAGCGAGCTAATGAAGGTGACCGTGGCCCTCAATGCGGTTTTGCTATGATTGGTTCAATCTGCTAGTGCGGGGACTATTGGATAAAGCGGTGATACTACATATAAAATCTTCTTCTGATGTTGTGGTAGCAGTTATATTCTCTACATTCCACAGCCGTGCTTTCGCTAACTGATGATGTATGATTGTAGCGAGTTGCAGTGGCTCTTTATATATCACGATGTGGACTGAAGAAGGTGGCGCTAGGTCCTACTAGCTGTAGTGCAATGCAAAGTTTCCTAGTAGGTTCGCCACCCCTAGATGATCGCCATCTCATAAGAGCAGACTTGACTGCACTCCGGGCATACCCACATGTGTTCAGTGTCCTTATCAGCAAAAGGAGAAGAGTATGTGTGTACATATGGTTTCTGTAGCTCGCTAGTTGTGCATACTCCTGATCAGCCCTCTCATGCGCAGCACTACGCTTGAATCTTGTTTTATATAAACAAAAATTGCAGATTCATCTATTGCGGTGGCATCATTCAACGGGTGGTAGCTGTAGTGCACATCCTGTTTTCAGGCGAACACCGTCAGGTGAGGACCTTGTTCAGTGTATTTCATCTCAACCCTGACGTTAGTCTTCTCACCCTCGCTAACTGTATGTTAGGTACCCATTTCCTGCTGGGTAGACTGAAACATCCCTATACCTGAGAGCGAACCTGGTCCATTTGTCGCGACAGACAATAGTCTGACTGTTGTAATAAATTAGATTATAACAAGTTTTTTTCAAAATACACCTACAAGAACAAGAGGGCATAGCTACAAATTAACTAAAGAAAGGTCCAGATTAGATATTAGGAAATATTTTGTTAGTCAGACAGTGGTGAATGCTTTGAATGCATTGCCACAGGAAGTAGTGGAGGCAGGGACAATTAATTCATTTAAGAATAGAATGTATGCACAGAACTTTTAGAGTATGCACATAACTTTTAGAGCAATAACATGTAAATGAAACTGGTTGTTTACAGACTCTGTATAGTCTTCTAAATCAGTATAAAAACGTTAAGTTAAGTAACGGTCACCTTTCCGCTCCAAGTGGATCAGAGGGCCACCAATACAGCTGGCCACTTTACAGGAAGTGAAGCCAGTATCCGAGCATTTGCAGTGGATTATGTTGCTAGACTCATGCCCAATCCTCTTGTTATCGTCTTTGAATGGTTACAGTTGTTCTATTCGTGTCTTCTGGGCACCGCGTGTCAGCTGAATAGTTGACACATTAATGTACTCGGGACAAGGAAGTGATCCCAGTAACCTCCACCTTAGAACTGTCGACATACCAAACGGCAACAGGTGATCTCTGGTCGTAACGTCCGGGCCGAATATTAGAAATTGCGAAAGTAGGTCACGTCTGGGAAGTCACTAAAACAAGTGTGTGGGAGGAGAGATGGTGTGAAGTTGTGTAACTATAACGGTGGCCTGCCTATAATTACGATATTTAACGACCCTGCTGTAACTGACACTTTCATACATATCGATCTGGCCTTGTGTACGTACGTACAGTCGACTAATTTGACAATTGTCTCTGCACATTACTACAGTTCAGGGAAGAAGAGAGTAACGTCTTATCAGGCAAAATGTACTGATCAGACTATGTTAGTTAGGGTCAGGTTAGTCAGGGTCAGGTGAATGTACTTACCAAGACCTCACCTCACTTCCACGTAGTTCTCCCTGGAAACATGCTGTCACATGACAATTTGGCTAACAAGGTAGAGATTGACGTGATTCCCGTAGTAGTGAGCGACACGCAGATGAAGCATAAACATGATGAAGCCAAGCATAACACAACAGCCTGGAGGACCCTAGTCTACATTCATGAGCATGGCCGTGATGCGAGGAAAGCCTATTGCAACCCGCCACTTAAGACCTCTTCATTGCGCACAACAAAGTCGTTTGCATTCAACAACAGCTAAGGTGTATAGAGGGATTATAGGAATGAGGAATAAAGGCCGTTTGTTCCTGCAGTGGCGTAAGCTAGATTTGTATTAGCACCACTGCCAAATTAATGCATGTTGTAAGAGATAACCCCTCTAGGGTAGAATACTCTCTACATGGGACAGAGCTCAGAACAGGTAGTCCAACTGCCACTTGAGAGCATGTTGTAAGAGTTGAATCATAGAGCAGATCCTCTTCTGCTGCGTTCGTTAATTCTCCCGCTACCAAGTCTTGAATAGGGCTTTCCAAGTAGCAGGATGTAGTCCGGAGAACGTAATGCGTTGTGTCTCTAGTTTACAGCTTTACTGCGATATTTGCACCTTTCGGTCCGACACATCCATCTTGAGCAGCGTAGGGCAGTTTAATCTCTCTAAAGCATCATGACATTGCCCACCCAGCTATACACACCATCCCAACAAATACTGATTGTGGGTAGGATTCGCCATTTTGGTTTAAAGAAAGCTATAGAACAATGGCCTTCAGCCAGCGGGGAATTTTAGAAGGGGGGGGGGGGGGTGTTGGTTAATTATGTTAATTTAGTTAGTCTGTTAAGTCGAAGAAAGGGTGACAGGCAAAATTAATGAAAGCCATATAGTCCTGTTTACAGATGCCCTGGCCGTAGCCACAGCACTAAAAAGCCAGAAAAATACTGAACTTAACGATTTAAGAGCAGTACTTTGTCAACTATGCCAGCAGTCCGCACCAAAAAGAGTAGTGGTACAGTGGCGTTCATCCCACTGTAACATCCAAGGCAACGAGGAGGCAGACAGACTGGCAAAAGAAGGTGCAAGACTACCACAACCAGATCCTAGTGTGACCTACGAAGAGTCCAGAAGGCTTATTAGAGCCAGATACATGACCAAATGGGAAACAGAACATACTGGCTTCACAAAAAACGATGCCTACTACCAGTTGAACAGAAGAGAGCAGGTCGTGGTCTTCAGACTTCGCACAGGCCACAATAGACTAAGGTACCACCTATTCAATAAATTGAAGATAGGTGGCACTGACGAATGCACGTGTGGTACCGGGAAAATGACCGCTGAACATTTGCTGCAAAACTGCCCGACATACGAGGATCAAAGAAAGCACATGTGGCCATCACCAGCGGCAACACTAGACAAGCTCTATGGCAGTGTCGACAGCCTCAGGATGGCCGCTGCTTTTTCCGAAAAAATACAGGTTGACGTCTGACAGCGTACGAAGAAGAAGAAGAAGAAATGGTTTTAGTGGTGTGATGAATAAAATGAGAAATGTATGTCAACCAGTGCACAGACAAAACAGAGATAACAGTCATTCTGTGGAAGTGCGTCTTCCTTGTGGCAACATACAGATTGTACAACATAAACAGTCACATAGACACCAGAGAAGAAAATTGAATCTTTCTAGACACAATGCTACAGGAACGATCTCAGAAAACTACGGACAGAGAAACAAAGAAAAACACATTCTTAAAGAGCAAAATATATATCAACATTGGCTGGTTTTTGTTGTTGTTGGTGTTGAGTGCCCACCGTGAGTAGGATTACTCTTTTTCTGCGCCCTGGAAAGGACGTTAGGTGGCGGATTGTTGTAGCTTTCCTCACATATTGAGCATGCTGATGAAGATGGGCCGGGGTCCTCAAGGCGGTTGTGTAATGCTTGGCTTCATCTGCGTGTCGCTCACTGCTACGGGGATCACGACGATCTTTCGCCTCGTTTTCCAGACTACCATGAAAACAGCCGGTTTTCATGGAGGACAACGTGAAAGACGAGGTGAGGGGTCCTGGCCAGTTATTTTGTCTGACCCTTATTAATATGTCTGATCAGTATGTTATGCCTGCCCCTTATTAATATGTCTGATCAGTATGTTATGCCTGCCCCTTATTAATATGTCTGATCAGTATGTTATGCCTGCCCCTTATTAATATGTCTGATCAGTATGTTGTGCCTGACCCTTATTAATATGTCTGATCAGTATGTTGGGCCTGTCCCTTATTAATATGTCTGATCAGTATGGTGTGCCTGACCCTTATTAATATGTTTGATCAGTATGTTGTTCCTGACCCTTATTAATATGTCTGATCAGTATGTTGCGCCTGACCCTTATTAATATGTCTGATCAGTATGTTGTTCCTGACCAGACGATAGTCTTCATTCCCCACAATAGGCCTCCGAAACAAAAGTATAATAAGTGGTACCTGGTAAATTAGGCGGAGAATAGCCGACGAAAAGATAAACACACGACAACAAAGATGTTAATGGAGAAAACTGGGTCGAGAGATGTGCAGACCCTATGTGATGAGAGCGTCGTTCTGCAAAGATCATGCTACGAGGGGCGTTCAAGTCAAACCGGGACTTATTTTTTGTAAGGACAAATTATTTTTTAAATAGTCAAAATGCCATATATTATTCATTGTAATCTTCTGCAACGTTTATGTACTTATGCCAGCGTTTAAGTGATGCTTGAAAAGCTTTAGCGCAGAAAGATTCTTCTGTATCTGTGAACCAATCCAGGACTGCCCGTTTCACTTTATTATCAGTGCTGAAATGCTGACCTCCCAGGAATTCCTTTAGGGGTCCAAATAGGTGGAAATCACTTGGAGCGAGGTCTGGGCCGTAAGGTGGATGTAGCAATACCTCCCAGCCGATAGCACATAGTGTGGTGGGCCGTATGAGGTCGATCGTTATCTTGCAGGAGCAGGAAGTATTTTGTAATCAAACCCAACGTGCATTAACCTTCCGAAAATACAAATGTGTCCACTGTACCCAGAGAAAGACTTGCCTCTTGTAGAGTTTCGCGATAGGTTATTCTTCGATTTTTCAGGATAAGGCTTTACACAATCTAGATATTCACAGGAATAACTGTGGTGGGATGAGAGTCACCACGGCCAGAATCATCACTCACGGATGTACGGCCTTCTTTAAAACGTTTACACCATTCAAATGTCTTACTGCGGTTGGGTCTCTCATCACCGTATTGCAACTGCAGTCTTCTGTAATGCTCCGCGGGTTTCACGCCTTCTTTCACACAAAAACTTGATCACAACACGCTGTTCGATGCAAGCACTAACAGTGTTGTCCGCCATTTGTATGTATATGTCACGTCACTGGCTCATGGCAAATAGGCCACCTAGCAGTAATAGGACACAAGTGCCCCTAACTAATGATAGTAGTTTCAGCACGCTATAACCCATTCAGGTAGAACAAGAACGAAAAATCCTGGTCTGATTTGAACGCTCTTCGTACATGATGTATTAAGTTTGTAAAACACTATACAAATAATAGAATTAAATGTATGTGTGTAAATATAATAAACAATAACAGGTTTTCAACATTATTTAGAATGCACCTTTTGGAAAGGAGGTAATGCTATTCTAATATATGGTGGATGGGGTGCATTGTGCAAAAATGGTTGAAGATCCCTGCTCTAGAAACAAAACTCCACACTTACTGTATTTGTTAAAGGAGTTAAAGAATGAATAACTTGTTTTCCTGGAAATCGTAAGACAAGAAATGGAAGGCTAACACAACGTTGAAGGTTAACCAATTATGTCGTCTTGCTTCTTATCGTCTTATTAACCTTCGTGAGAATGTTCGGTGCGCTATGGCTGTGCCATGCAGAGCGGCGACCTCGCCCAGATTCGGGTGGGGCTGTCTATATTTGGGCGTGGAACACAATTCTGTGATTCATGAGTCGTGATACAGCTTTTGTCTCAATCTGATTAGCTTAGTTTTTACCTAGTGGAAATATATTGTGTTTGGGGACTGGTTGAGTTAGTGTCGTAGAGAGAGAGAGAGAAGAGGCGAATGTAATAGGATTAAGATAAAACTGCTCATAAAACCGACTTCTATGTTGGGCGAACCCAAAAGTGCTCAGTCCTTTACATTTCTGAAAGTACCAAAATCAGTATGAACTCAGCTCCCGCGACGGCTCGGAAATTTCTCCATGGCTTCGTCCGGTACCCATTTATAGCTGTATCGACTAAAAGATGCAGTCATACCAGGAATCAAAGACATGCCCTTTCTGTTAAAGTGCCGTCAGGTATTTAAACCTGGTTCAAATATAATGATCCACAAGGAGAGAAAGAGAGAGGAATACATCATTGTAAAATGAGAGGTGTTACAGCGATAAGAATATAGCATTGCAGAGAGAGAGAGAGAGAGAGAGAGAGGAATACATCATTGTAAAATGAGAGGTGTTACAGCGATAAGAATATAGCATTGCAGAGAGAGAGAGAGAGAAAGAGAGAGGAATACATCATTGTAAAATGAGAGGTGTTACAGCGATAAGAATATAGCATTGCAGAGAGAGAGAGAGAGAGAGAGAGAGGAATACATCATTGTAAAATGAGAGGTGTTACAGCGATAAGAATATAGCATTGCAGAGAGAGAGAGAGAGAGAGAGAGAGGAATACATCATTGTAAAATGAGAGGTGTTACAGCGATAAGAATATAACATTGCAGAGAGAGAGAGCATTATATACAGTGTCTTATTGTTGTCTGTGTTGACATAATTGGATGCAGTATGTGGCACATATTATGGATACTTCTTTTTCTTCGTCTTTTGTTCTCAAACTCCCGTTATCAAGCCATGAAAATGGCTTTGTAAGTAGCCGCATGTAGTTCCGAAAACGGAATACGTTGTGTCGTAGTTTACAGCTTGATCTCCATATTTGCACCTTTTGGTCCGACACATCCGACTTGGACATAACATTCCTGGTAACGAGTTATCCTACCATCTTCGACCCCTACACATTAGCTAATCTGCACTGTTGCAGCCTGTTATCTAGGATCACCACGTGGAGGTGTAGAAGCGTCTTTGACAGAAGCTGACCCTGATACTGGCACAGTCAACTATGGATCGCTGACCGCTGCAGCTCATATCCTGCTCATCACCTTGATCCGGGTACTGGATACCAATGGTAGCAGCTGGAACAAAAGCACGTATCTTGTAGACGCGCTGGCAGATGTATCGCTCTTTATTTTCTGGAGACATTAATGGAATAGTTATGTACGACTTGTATATGATAAACAGTTGAGCATGGTTATTCTTACACAGTTCCGTTCCAAGGGGCTGTTCAATTTGCGATTTGTACGATTGCCGTGACTGCGTGGCCTAGGGGTGAAACTCACTCGATTTTCACAATCTCAACGTTCCGGGTTCGATTCCCATTTGTGTCCAGTTTGGCAGACACTGGGTTTTTTCTCGGGTGAATGCTCCTTCACGTACGGAAAGTAATGGCAACCTACCGTACTGCACACTTGCCAATAAACTTATAACAGCCAAATAGGTGGCGGCTGTAAAAGGACATGCTACTTACTTTTTTACGATTTCCGAATCAATTTTGCCATAAACAAATAATGTAAGTTGGATTAATCCGTTTCAGGCCCCCAGGTGATTACTTATTTAATAATACTTAATACATAAAAGCATACATCAAAGCTATAAAACCAATAAATGTAAATTCAATTAATAATTTATCCAAGGTTGTCTGCTTTTGATGATTTTTTTCAAAAATGTATGTTTTTTTACCCCAGTTTCTTAATTTGTGTAGTGGATATGCTCCTCTTACTGATTTCCTCCATGTTGGGGTATATTTCATTTCTATAATCTCTTTAAGCTCTTTGGTCGAGGCACACCACGTACACGTGGTACGGTCCCAATTCTGAGCCAACGTACGAATGTCAGGTAGATTTTTATTTGGATAAGTTGGACCAAAGCCGAGTTGTACTAGCAGGTAGGCGGATGAATGCTGTATTTAGTTTCTGTCTCATCGATGAGCACCATAATTTCGCTCTGGTCTCGGCTTTTTGGTAATGTCTCGCACACAATGAAAAGTCCTGTACATAGTCATTGACTGAGTAGAGTATTTGGTGCATTTACGAATAACAGATGTAGAATACTTGGACTTTCTGTTAAGAATCTACAAAAGAGTGCCCCGGGCAGACCCACAAGTGCACTGTGTCTTGTAGCTCATTGATTGTACACATTTCTGGGGCGTCTCTCCTTGTTGTACCCGGGTTTGATTTTAAGATGTTGCAGATAGCGCTGCCTCGCTGTAAGCTACTATCGAACGTCTTTTTCAGGACAAACGCCCAAGAAGAAGAAGATGGTACATGTAAATGAGGAAGGAGATCATCACGTGACGTTGGTGATCATTGATCCCCACCTCCTCTTATCACGTGTGTCGTTTATCAGTTTCGCCATTGATCGTCATCCGTACCCCCATTGATCGTCATCCGTGCCGCCATTGATCGTCATCCGTGCCGCCATTGATCGTCATCCGTGCCGCCATTGATCGTCATCCGTGCCGCCATTGATCGTCATCCGTGCCGCCATTGATCGTCATCCGTGCCGCCATTGATCGTCATCCGTACCCCCATTGATCGTCATCCGTACCCCCATTGATCGTCTTCCGTGCCGCCATTGATCGTCATCCGTGCCGCCATTGATGTCATCCGTGCCGCCATTGATCGTCATCCGTGCCGCTATTGACCGTCATCATTACCCCCATTGATGGTCATCATTACCCCCATTGATCTTCATCATTACCCCCATTGATCGTCATCATTACCCCCATTGATCGTCATCATTACCCCCATTGATCATCATCATTACCCCCATTGATCATCATCATTACCCCCATTGATCGTCATCATTACCCCCATTGATCGTCATCATTACCCCCATTGAACGTGATCTGTGTCATTCCTTCAAGCTGTCCAATATTTTCTCTCTCTGCCTCCATCTGTCCCACTTCCCTGCGATTCCGCCCGTTGTGACCATGTGTTCCAACCCGCCTCTTCTCATGAAATTCCCGAAAAAGGAGGACTAATTAATATTGTTTCCTTACTTTGCCATAGGCTGTTTTTATGTCTGTGCCTCTTCGTGTATTATATTATTAGCCTTCTTTACAGTCCATGGAATTCTCAACATTCTTCTGGAAAACCACATTTCTCTTGCCTCCAATACTCCCAAGGCGGGAGATAGACTAACCAAAAAGAGAGACGGCACAACCCAAACTGAAGACAGAACTACAAATGAAGACTGATGCAAATTAACTGCAAAGACAAATGTCTGTAATCTGTTACCATAATCTGTTATAATAAAAGCATACTATTCCTTGCCAAGAGAGATAAGTTATAATTTGCAGACCTCGAACAAGGTAGTTATAATTTGCAGACCTCGAACAAGGTCACTGCAGGCTGAAAAAAAATATGTTCAACAAATTAAAAATGTTGCATTCTTACATGTGCCCATGTGAGAAGAACAAAAAAACTGATGTAGATGTTGTTCAGGTCTGCAGGCTCAACGAGAGCTGCAGAGTAACAACAGTCTCCCGAAACCCATTTGTGGGATAGACTGCATGGCGACGAGAGAATCCGCCAAGTTGATAAGAGAAATAGATGGACTATTTGAGAGCGAACAAAGAAGAAGACTGAGAATATGGAGCACCCCGGTTTAGAACCCAGTCCCGTGACACCGAGCGTGAGACAGTCGGTGCACAGGACTGGTTTCATGGCTTTCTTAAGATGCTGAGCTCAGCGAAACTTTTTTCACACCAAAGAACGATATCAGGCGACTGTGTTGAAAATGAGATATCATTCCCGGACATGCACTTTCCTGATGTTCACTAGATTACAAAAGTATTATTTTTTTAAACGTTTTACACGGCCGCGAGTTTCCCATGCATAAAAGGGGAGCTAGGAACTTGAAAGAGTCGACAAAAGAGTGTTCGAAATGGAGTCGGATAGACTATTCTGTAGAAACTAAAAGGGACAAGAACAATAGTAGACATCTACAAAGTGTGGTAGATGAGGGATGAGTCACTGCTTACTGTCTACCAGAGCTGTTCGAGTGATTGTCTCTATAGACTATAAGAGAGACGAGTCAGTCACTAAGTTGACTGCTTACTGTCTACCAGAGCAGTTCCAGTGATTGTCTCTATAGACTATAAGAGGGATGAGTCAGTCACTAAGTTGACTGCTTACTGTCTACCAGAGCTGTTCGAGTGATTGTCTCTATAGACTATAAGAGGGACGAGTCAGTCACTAAGTTGACTGCTTACTGTCTACCAGAGCTGTTCGAGTGATTGTCTCTATAGACTATAAGAGGGACGAGTCAGTCACTAAGTTGACTGCTTACTGTCTACCAGAGCTGTTCGAGTGATTGTCTCTATAGACTATAAGAGGGATGAGTCAGTCACTAAGTTGACTGCTTACTGTCTACCAGAGCTGTTCGAGTGATTGTCTCTATAGACTATAAGAGGGATGACCTTTTCAAGGAAGCCTGGCTAACGGGGTGAGGGATCGACATGATCCCCGTAGTAGTGAGCGACACGCAGATGAAGCTAAGCATAGCACAACCGTCTGGAGGATCCCGGTCGACCTTTATCAGCACGCTCGGGATTTGAGGAAAGCTACTGCAACCCGCCACTTAACGTTCTTTGGAGGGTGCACAAAAGAGTCAACCTTTTCATTGTGGGCATTCGCAAACAACAAACAACCTTTTCTCTTCAGTGTGAAGGGTAGGCTACCACAGTAGCTAGCCCGTTCGAGAGTATGCTTGTGTACAAGTATTGACAATGATTCTCCATTCTGCTCCAATGTGAAGCATCGGTTTAACTGCACCAGGTCTCAACTTTTTGCAGCAGCTGATTATAATGGTAAAATTGTCAACCATGGTGAGGTTGTCATCCCCAAGTACACCCCTCTTTTGTCGTATTCTACGACGTACCTGGAAGGTGACAGTGGTTCTTCTAGTGATCGCCCTAGGTAACACTGCGTATGTGGTCTCATGAAATGGCGTAAACCTGCAACAATAATGTCAACTTCACTGGAATGTTGCCAAAATTAGACCACGATTCTCTCGCCATAATTTCAACTTCCTACAGCTAAATATGGCCCGCCGGAGCTTTACTGGCATGTTGTCTCTATTATGGGAAGAACCGGCGCAGGATGGGGTTGGTGGTGGAGAGGATTGTTGTGCTGCTGCAACTTCACCCCCCCCCCCCCCAACCGTTCTCCCGCCCCGCTGTCTATGTGAGGCTGGTGTCGTTGCAGTGTCTGGCATCTTGACATTCTTGTGGTCGCTACGTTTCTTCTAGCCGTAGATGGCCTTGAAACGACATATCAGTGGTAACAATGGTCGAACCGTTCGGTATTAGAATCCCTTGTAGCTCATATTTTTGTAAATTCATTTGAGTGATATACATAACTGTGAAGTAACGTCAGTCTTAGGTTTCGTAACTCGGCATTTGAGTGATATACATAACTGCGAAGTCACGTCAGTCTTAGGTTTCGTAACTCGGGCTACGTATGTCAGGTTTTTGGCGCCGTTTTTTTTGGTTTTTTTACTCGTGAAGAACAGATAACGATGTACCACAGAAATGTCCGAGACGAAGATGCAATATGTTGATAAATATTTTTTTTATATTTCTTGTTATTATTATTCAAGTGCTAATTTTCTAAATTACTACGTATTTTTTCTTTCTGGGTTTTTTTCTACTAAAATATAGTTGTTAAAATGCCATAAATATTGCTGTCTTTTCACCGTCATCGTAGTTGTTATTCTCTGCCAGAACGCGAATATTTTAGCCATAACACCAACACAATAGATGAAGAACAAGAAGCCAGTATTTTATCGTCTATTGTCATATGTGGAGTCGATTCCCAGTTTACTCTGCTAATTGTCATAGTTATTGCCTTTTGTTCTTTACTCCAATCAGCAATTCCTGTAGATCTTGTTCGCTTCCAGTTAGCAGAGCTGTGCCATCTGCATATCTGAGTTTATTTATTGATACTACCCCGATAATGAGTCGTGACATTTCCTCTATCTGTCGGAAAATGTGTTCTGTGTAAATGTTAAACAGGCAAGGGGACAAAGGAGAGCGGTTATTAGATACGACTATTTCAGTTCACATCCTAGAAGGTCAGATAATTATATAAACAAGGGAAGGTGGCGACTTACATGACGGGTTCATAGCATTCGCGGACTCGTGTGAGTGAATCCACTAGTATAGTCATGATTAAAGGTAATGGTCAGTTCTATAGCAACAATTGCCGTCAGGGATGAGGATAACTCTTCAAGTCATAAGCTGCAGCCTATGTGAGGTGGGGTGGCCAGTTCCCATACTTGCTGTTTATACCTTCCCCAACTCATACGTCATGTACCCATTCACAGCTGGGTAGACTGGATGAGCGGTCGTACCAGGAACGAACCACGCCCGGATTTTTTTCTGTCCATCCGTGATTTCGAACCTTAGCGTGCTGTAATCTCATTTTGAAGCAAGCCAGCTCACTGTCGGCTAGGCTACACTCTCCACAATCATTATTTGGTTCACTGAAAAGATAGGACTGTTAAGGTAGCCTTATTAGCACGTATTGTGGGAGCATATTTATATGAAAACACAGGATGCGTGGACCATTGTTTACGAATCAGAATTCTGCATTTCCAGTGAGCTGCTGAAAGAGACCAAACACCTATTTGTCATCTGGATGTGCAGTGATATATTCTTATTCCTTGGTTTTCGTTCTGAAAAGGACTTTGTGTCGTAGTTTACAGCGAGGCTGTGATATATGCGCCTTTCGGCTCGACACATCCAGTCGCAGCTGGATTTTTGAAACCGGATAGACTACACTAGGCCAACCTGTTTCCAGGGCCGCGACGTGGGGGTGGAATAGCGTCTTGGTCAGCTCTGGTTGGCTGTCGTTGGCTGCTATCAGCTCATGCGCTGTGGCATCTTGCCCCCCATGTGCAGTGATATCACTACGTCTGTTCAGTAAATATATTATCCTTTAGAACATGTGACTGCAAGTCACCTATACCATAATTTCGGGCCGTCTCTCGAGCTCCACTAAGAATGCTGCAGATCTTATATTGTTGCTTATCATGTTTGTCTCATTCTCCCCATCTAATTCGTGACTTCCACTCCATCGCATATCTTTTTATATTGTCCTGTTTTATTATTATTCTATTATGTGTGTCTCTCTTTCTCACGGTTTCTCTAACTCTCTCCATGTCTGCCCCACCCCACCTATCTGTGTCTCTCTCTCTCTCACTCTCTCTGTCTCTTTCTCTTGTTCGCATTCATTCTTCTTTCATCCCATCTCAACGCATGAACTTATCACAACCAAGCTATATGTCAAGGCTGTATCCATGTATTTGACACTCAGCCTTACCTGACTATGTGATGCCCCGCCCCATCTCCCACCAGAAGCCGGGCTTGGCGTCTATACATTATGTATTATCGTGATTATGCTCCCTCAACCAAGGCCATTTCGCTTCCTGGCCTAGTTGTAGGATATCCTTGTCGATACTGTTGTGTTTGCTGAAGTTATTTATAGTGGTAGAGAGCTCGCTTCCTCGCTGCAAAGGTGCCTGGTTTGATCCCCGTTATCAGGAGGCTTCAGGTGTAAATGGGAACCTGACTTCCTGTTAGCCAGATTTTAGCAAGTAGAGAAACTGGACACCCCACAACATGAAGAACGGTGAAGTCTCCAGCACTGCATCTCCGTCCGGTCAGTGGTGTCTGTTCTCCCGTTCACCATTCTCTTCTATGACGTCCATACGTGAAGGCCAGTTCTCTGAATAACGGTTACTGTAGTGGGCAGTACCTCAAGGCTTCCAAACAGTTTTGTGCTGAATTACATCTCCGTGGACCAGTGCTCATTTCATAATTCACAAAGCATTTAACAGGATTTGTTCGGCTGGCTGTGCTGCCCGCCCGCATTTGTACATGGGCGATGGAGCCAATTTTAGCCTGTGTAAGGGACCGTTCAATCTTTGATGGACTTCTTGTGTGGAACAGTATCACTTGCTCCGCTTGTTCAAGGCAGTGATAGTTGTCTCTCGTTTAGTAGCGATGTGTGTTATGATAATATTTACCACTGTTTAATATATAGTGATGTTGGTGTCAACAGATCCAATACTACACTTTCCTCACAGTGTTTAATAACCAACAATGAAGAAATATAGCTGACATCATATTCTAGTGACTCCATCCGTTACTGCTAGCATCATTAACTTTCATCTTAGAGGTTGTGGTTTTCAAGTGTTGGATTTCAGGTTCAAGACTGACTACCGTGTTGTTTATTTATTACCAACTTAATGTTGGCACTGCAACTGTGTACGTCTAGTGAAAGCACGATCTCTCAGATCGACAGGTAGGACCACTTTCAGATCAGCGAATAAGACCACTGATAGATAAGGAGGACATAAACTTTAAAATGTGACAGCCAGTGTTGGCGAAACACAACAATGTGTTAAACAAGAACGCAGCATTATTATTGACGTCAGGAAATTCTCGCTGCTTTTGCTTGCTGTTGGAACAAAGGCTGTTCTCAGAGGCTTAGTACTCGTCGCCAACATGCACGAGTCGGAGGGGACAGCTTTAATACAAGACGAGCCTTCTGGTAAATATGATCTATGTCTTTTTTTATTTGTTGATCTGATTTCTTGTGTGACCTGCTGCCAGTGAATACCATTTACTGTACTCGTTCTTAATTGTTTAAATATATATACGATGTTTAAAGAAGGACGTGAGTTGACGACTGACCTTCCGAGACCAGGTCAGGCGCATTTTGTTGCGTTAACTCACGTCCGAGACCAGGTCAGGCGCATTTTGTTGCGTTAACTCACGTCCGAGACCAGGTCAGGCGCATTTTGTTGCGTTAACTCACGTCCGAGACCAGGTCAGGCGCATTTTGTTGCGTTAACTCACGTCCGAGACCAGGTCAGGCGCATTTTGTTGCGTTAACTCACGTCCGAGACCAGGTCAGGCGCATTTTGTTGCGTTAACTCACGTCCGAGACCAGGTCAGGCGCATTTTGTTGCGTTAACTCACGTCCGAGACCAGGTCAGGCGCATTTTGTTGCGTTAACTCACGTCCGAGACCAGGTCAGGCGCATTTTGTTGCGTTAACTCACGTCCTTCTTTAAACATCGCAGTCCAGTTCTTCAATGTTGTCTTCGACACATCTTTGTCGCCATACACTGCCTGTATTTTGCAATGAATGTCAGTTGGTCGACATCCTTCAGCTGTTAGAAACCGAATCGCCGCTCACTGATCAACTCTGGACGGATTCCATATGACACATACACACGCACACCATGTTTTCATCTGTCTGCTGAGGAAACTATGAGTTGGAGGATAATGACATTTTGGAAACTTGGCGGTTGGTATGTGCTGTTTACATCAGAAGTGATGTCATCGTGCGCATCATACGTATGTTGTTGCAGTTTGCTCCGGTTTCATTTGAACAAGCGTCGTACATCTATGTCGGTTATTATGTACTTAGTTACAATCCCTTCATCAGTAAAAAACACTTTTTTATATTTTGTGTTGTGCCATCAGATATCTAAACTAACTTGCTTGCTGCTAATTTTGTTACATGATAGTCTATATACTCCAGCTCTGAGATTTAGCTGTTTTGTTTTTTTCTCCTGAATCCAAGGACCGAACAATTGTAATCGTTATTGCTCAATATATTGTATTTAAGAAATCAGTCAACTACAACTCGGGCCTTGTTGAGCCAAATGTCCAAGATATTCTATACGCCTGTATTTATCATTAACTGGCTTTTTATTTCAATCTATGTGCGTGTGTAGGATAAGATGTCCAAACTATATTAGTCATTATTTATAAATTTATTACCGGATATTCTTAACGCCTTTCCGCTGTTTTATTGGGGGTATCAGATATGCACACGTTATCAGTGGATGTTGCTAAGTTTGTTCCAGGAAGGGCAGAGCTCCAGCTTTGAGATGTATTTATGTTATTTGTGGTGCAACATCCTCCTAGTAGTCATGTTTATGGTCTGTCACAAGATAACATTTCACACGCTGTGGTTTCCTAGATCATCCAATATAAACACTGCAGTGACATCCAACACGAAGGCGTGTAAGCACATGCCAAGCCAAATAACGAAACAACCAAAGAAGGGAGTGGGAGAGAAATCAGAGCTCAGTAAACCATACTATTCAAGACCCCTTCAGCCCCTTCTAGGTCGTGATTCTGTAAACAGGATGCCGAACCAGTATGGTGGGAATTTGATACTGAAAGCCCGAAGTAGCTAGCATACTTATGTACCTCGAAATGAACTACAGCCAGACGGACAACGAGCCACTGCAGCCCGCTACCAAAGAAGTGTCACCAAGAGTTAACTCAGCACGAGTAGCTGCAAGAATAACAGACAAGAAAACTTGTAATATGCGGCCTAGAACTAGACCCTGACTTGTCCAGGTAACATATTAGCTTTATTGCAAGAGAGAGTCTTAGTTGGTGCCCCTGTGCAGGCCCCAGCTCTGGCGGTAGCTTGATCGTGGCTTGGTCTTCGTTCGTTCTCAAGCTCCCGCTAATAAGACCTGACATGGCTTTAAGTAGCAGAATGTAGTCCAGAGAACGGAATGCGTTGTGTTGTAGTTTACAGCTTGACTGCGATATTTGAACCTTCCGGTCCGATACATCCGACTTCAGCAGGCATTTATTTGAGTACCCTCTTCAATCCCTTCTACTTAGCCAGTCTGCTCTGTTGCAGCCTGTTATCCAGGATCACCGCGTGGAGATGTAGAAGTGTCTTTACAGCTCTGGTTCGCTGGTCCTGGCGCTAACCTCTGCAGCTCATGCACTGCTCAGCATCTTGATCCCTCAGCTGGATCTAACCGGGAGGAGGATATCCTGGTTACTGGACTAGGCTCGAACAGCTCATTACTCCACTGCATTGGGACAGGGCCGCTCAGGGTGGTTAATCGATATGCGAGTACATCTTAGTAGACGCAAACACTAGAGCAAAGTAGACCCACAGCCTGTTAGGCCCCATCTATGCTGCTCTTAATAAAGCACCTAACCATGAACGGTGTTATGCCATGTCATCTTACAACATGCTCTCCTTGGGGTAGTGGTGCTATTCTTGTCCTTGTCATACACAATTACCCGGCGGACCACTCGGGAAAGAGACGAGCATTAATTAAACAGGATGTGGACACGCCCTCATTCTCCACGCGCAAGATTCTTCCCTCCCCGACCCTCTCCCTTTTCCTGAATTTAAAAAAAAACATCAATAAATTCAATAAAAATAAATTGACGGATAGTGATAAATATCGTATCATTTCTACACCCTGAATTTGCAACGGTGGAATATAAATCCCGTGGTATATATGCCCATGTGTAGATGGCATATGCTGATTCTGTTGTCCAGTTACTGTTTAGGGTCATTGAACATTAGAATGATTTAGAACGTTAGGCTTGGTATCAGCTGGAATATGACGGGGGCAAGGTTTTAGCTGTCTCTGGTATTCTAAATATTCTTCTTCCTCTTCTTCTTCTTCTTCTTCTTCGTACGCTGTCAGACGTCAAGCTGTATTTGTTCGAAGAAAGCAGCGGTCATCCTGAGGCTGTCGACACTGCCATAGAGCTTGTCTAGTGTTGCCACTCGTGATGGCCACATGTGCTTTCTCTGGTCCTCGTATGTCGGGCAGTTTTGCAGCAGATGTTCAGCGGTCATTTTCACACTACCACAAGTGCATTCGTCAGTGCCACCTATCTTCAGTTTATTGAATAAGTGGTACCTCAGTCTGTTGTGGCCTGTGCGGAGTCTGAAGACCACGACCTGCTCTCTTCTGTTCAACTGGTAATAGGCATCGTTTTTTGTGAAGCCAGTAGGTTCTGTTTCCCATTTGGCCATGTATCTGGCCCTAATAAGCCTTTTGGACTCTTCGTAGGTCACACTAGACTCTGGTTGTGGTAGTCTTGCACCTTCTTTTGCCAGTCGGTCTGCCTCCTCGTTGCCTTGGATGTTACAGTGGGATGGAACCCACTGTTCCACTACTCTTTTTGGTGCGGACTGCTGGCATAGTTGACATAGTACTGCTCTTAAATCATTAAGTTCAGTATTTTCAGGCTTTTTAGTGCTGTGACTACGGCCAGGGCATCTGTAAACAGAATATTCTTCTAAAACCACATATATGTGCCTCTCCATTGATCTGGTAAAATGAGCTTAGCGAGATAACTGTCGATAAATTCCTTGTCAATTCTTGAGCTACTAGCACAGCTGATCTGGCCGAGGGCATTAGAAGAGCTCAGCCATCTGAGTGCGTTTTGTGTATTCTGATGATGATTGATCATTCGCATTTTCGTTCCAGTAAAAACGTAGGACCACCACTACAGCTAGCTCCGTTACAGGAAGCTTGTATCCGAACATTTGCAGTGGAACTTTCCAGTAACAATGCTTTTTATTTGATTGGGTTGCAAGAACCCATACACAACCTTCTTTAGTCGACTTGGACACAATTATGCATTTTGTAATATAGGCTCAACGTCGAACAGACCAATAGGTGAGAATCTGGGAAAAGTTGGAGGAATGGTCTCTTATTGGCCATATAGTCCTGGTCCCTGCCCGGTAACCAATACTTATATTGTTAGCGGATGTACTAAAACAAGAAACATGTATTTTGTTGTCGAGTTCAATCAAAGTGACTATAATTGATTCACCTTTCTGAGTGCAGTTTAGTTTAACTAAGCACAATTACAGTTAAATTGAAGTTCCGTATGCTCAGTTATCTGCCTTTATATTAATAGGGATTGTAGGAAAACGTCCAATGAATTTTTCTTCACGCAGTCATTTCCATTTTTAGACGCAATTACGCGCGCGACACTCTGCCAAGTCACCGTGACACTCACGATCGGCGAACGTTTTCTTGACATTCTAAACGAAGACGTGATATATTATTTCAGTTTATTATTTCTAAATAAGAATAAATTAGAACCTTTGTAATCATTTATCTTCTAAAGGCAGATTGTGATTTCAGTCTCTGTAGTTTATTTTTTGTTTAATTCTTCTGTGAATTCCAAATCAGTTAATCACGAATGTTGTAGATTACCATCTTGTATTCTATGCTTATTTATTTCATATCTGCTCTATCATTTGAGACTTTTCTATATTCTACCGCAAACATGAATTACACCAGTGTGTCGTTAGTACAGATAGCTGCAATAATGTCATTATTTTGGGTTCAAGATGCTGATCAGTGCATGAGCTGCATCGGTCATCGACCCAAAGCTGACTGTTAACGTCAAGACCAGCGACACAGAGCTGTCAAGACCCTTCTACACCTCCACGCGGCGAACCTGGATAACAGGCTGCAACACACCAGGCTGGCTAAGGAGAAGGGATCGAAGAGGGAAGGCTATCCCAACACGCAAAAATTCCTGCTGAAATCGGACAGAAAGGTGCATATATCGCAGACAAGCTGTAAACTGCGGCAGAACGCATTCCTGTCCTTGGGCTACATACATTCAAAGCCCAGTCGAGAGCTTGGTAGCCTGATGATTGGAAACGAAGACTAAAAAAGGTGAAGAAGAAAATCTGTAATCATGTAAATATTTTTTTTATTGGAATGAATGCAGATAAAACGAAAATGATCCATCTTAACACTAATCGCATTATGTCACCTCTACAAACGTGCATCTTTGATAACCTGGAATAAACTTCTAACAAATGCAATATGTAATGACAAGGCATATGCAGTGATTCACATTTATAGAAACATGTTCATCTTGATGATATAACTTGCGCTGTATTTGGATTACAGTGAGGAAGAAGCTCCGCAAGTCATCAACATCTCTTTGGTCCCAATCTACCGTGGGCCAGTGACAAGACATAAGTGAACTAGTCCAATGCATCTACCGTGGGCCAGTGACAAGACATAAGTGAACTAGCCCAATGCATCTACCGTGGGCCAGTGACAAGACATAAGTGAACTAGTCCAATGCATCTACCGTGGGCCAGTGACAAGACATAAGTGAACTAGTCCAATGCATCTACCGTGGGCCAGTGACAAGACATAAGTGAACTAGCCCAATGCATCTACCGTGAGCCAGTGACAAGACAAGTGAACTAGTCCAATGCATTCTACCGTGAGCCAGTGACAAGACAAGTCAACTAGTCCAATTCATCTACCGTGGGCCAGTGACAAGTTATCAGTGAACTAGTCAAATGCATTCTACATATAGTATATTCAATGTTACTGTGTTGACTGCCGAAGACGGATGTGTCGGACCGAAAGGTGCAAATATCGCTTTCAAAAGCTGTTAACTAGTGACACAGCGCATTTCATTCTCCGGACTACATCTTGCTACTTGCAAAGCCCTGTTCAGGGCTTGGTAGTAGGAGTTTGAGAATGAAGGCAGAAGAGCTGTGCTGGCTCTTCTAATGATTTAGATAACAGACATTCAGCTAGATTGTGTGTGAAAAGTGCTCAACATGTTGCAGATTTTGACAGTGCAAAATTACAGTTACTACAAATGAAATCAGTATGTACACATATTAATATTTAGGTTCCTAACTGGGTACACATTAAAACACCAGTTATAGGTCAACATTGAAAGAAAGTTGATTGCACAACGAAATATATTAATTTGAAAAATAATATTTGCGGAACACGGCGTTGTCCGAAATAAATATGTAACTTATACACGTTTAGGGCGCCTTCACTGCACTCACCCTCACATCACAACTGCATTTCCGACCAGGACCTCTTCCCTCCCGTCCCTCTAAGGTGTGGCATTTAAGACATGTCAAGTGTACTTCTCTCCCCGCCCCCTCCCGGTCAACCAATTCATTCCCCCTCTCATCTTTTCCCACCATCAAACTCTTCCCTCTCAACCCGCGTATCCCTCCTCACATCCATGTTTTCACTCCTCCCAAGCTGCCACCTCCCCGTCCATCTATTTACTCCTCAGCCAGCCTATCTCCAGTACCTGTCAACCAACTCATCTCCCATCCATCTCCTGTTACCCTGAAACTCTTTCCCAATAACTCGCCCATCTCCTCCGCCTCTCAGCCGTCACACCCCACATCCATGACTTCCTCCAGCCCGCGTTACTCCCTGTCCATCTCCTCACTCCCTTACCCCTGCACAGTCCTCTGCCGTTGAATTAAATTGGACCACGCAGTCAATGCTGTTTGACAATGATTTTTCTCTAATTTAATATTGCATTCACATCGTCCCTTATTTCTCAACATAACTTTCACCAACATTGACTTATCCCGTCGCGTTATCAGTACACCAAATCCTGCAGCGTGGAAGTCTTGATTGGCCGTCTCAGGCACATTCGCACCTCGCATTCAACAACCTCTTGGTCATTCGCGAGTAGTCTCTCCCCCCCCCCCCCCCCCCACCCCCACCCTCCCAATCCAGGCGGGATCATGCATTATGCTGTAGGCTAAAGCGCGTGAACACTATATTGCCGTTGCTACAGTATCTGTTGTTACTAGCCTGTCAGCTTGAACAATGTATATGTAACATCTATGTGGAATGTATAAGAAATGTTAGAGAAGATGAGAACATTGAAAGTTTCGATACATTAACGATTGGCGGATACGAGATTCCAGAGTTACGATACGCAGTCGACACAGTGATACTATCAAGAAGTCCAGAAGGGCTAGAGCAGCTGCTTTCAGCAGTAAATGGACACAGTAAAGATCAAAACCTGTTTGTAAACATAAACAAAACAAAGATAATGACCACCGACAAAACACAGTGTCAACATAAATTTACAGTGGGTGGTGGGGAAATGTCGCGCATTTGGAATATTTGGGCTCCAGAATTGACAAAAATGGCGACTGCTCGAAATAATTCAGAAGAAGACTAGTCATGGCAACACGGAGGCTGAACAGACTGAAGAAATTATGGCAGAGCACCAACAAAAGGACAAAAGTGAAAATCTTGAGAGCCTGTGTCTTTCCTGTGGCAGCTTATGGCTGCGAATCATGGACGATTACCAAAACTTTTAGACACAGAATCGAATCCTTCGAGTCAAAATGTTACAGAAAGATCCTCAGAATACCCTGGACGGAGAAAAAGACAAATGTAGACATTCGGTAAGAGTTGAGCATAGAGGAGAACTGGTTTATCAATTCCATTTTGGCTAGAAAATGCAAATGCTTTGGTCACATCAAGAGACAATGGTCTTGAGAGAACAGTGATAGAAGGTATGGTGCCATGTAAAAGGAAGGGGTAGACCAAGAAGACGAGGGCACCAAGATATACAGGAATGACTGGTGGAGGCTGGAGTTTTGGCAAAGAAAAGAGTTTCTTTCAGACATACTGTGATGGGAGAGGCGTTCTATATAGGACATGCTACACGACGAGGAGACGCTACTAAGACTTTATTAGTTTGTTTTCGGAACTATTCAATTTATGTTTATTTTTGTGGTTGTGTGTGTGTGTGCGTGTGTGTGTAGGTGGGAGGGAAGGAGTGAGTGAGTGAATTGGTGTTTTTGATAGGTCATTCGAAGATGTGATAAATTGGGATAGATTAGCTGGTCACAGTAGAAAGGGATGTGTATAGAATGTCAGCTCTCTAGGTTATTGGGAAGTTGACTAAAATAGGAGAAATAAAAGTCCACGCATTCGGGCAACGGTCGTGTCTAGTTAAATTAAAAGTTTGAAACAAGTATTACAACTAGAATAGGGATCACGCACCGTAGGTTTAGGACGATCAAAATGGGTTGAGGCTGAGGAGACGTGGGAGGTTTGGTGCAAATAAAAAGGTGGACTTTACAAGGCAGCGAAAGGTGAAGAGAAAATCTTTTAGCCTATGGTCTGCAACTCGAGAGCCGCACGAGGACAGGTTGAATGGCTGGTGGGTCGCGCCTCAGTCAAGCTTGCACTGTCCTTCCTGGTTACTTTGAAGGTTGATATGTCATCACACATTGTCAGGCGTTAATGTTCAAACACAAACTGTCCTAGCTCAAGAGATCTTTTGTTTTGGATTCATTCAGAACTGTCTACTCTATTATTTTCAAAAATCGTATTTGTCGATTTGTAGAAGATTACACTCTGTCAGTACACATATTGTTTGAAGACAAATTAAGTATTCAACTGTAGTCTTACACTTTGTAGAAATGTAAACATAGACGTATTTTATTGGTTTGGGGTCAATTTTCGTCTTCAAATGTTTACTTGTTAGTGTAATGATGTCATTTGTCAGGGAGTCTTAGTATACATTTTTTTAAACAATGTATCAGCACTTGTTAAAACTAATATCTACTTGCAGTTAGTAATTAGATATTGATTCGCTCTACTTCGGATTGAATTTACTTACAGTTAGTAATTTGGAATTATATTCCTTTCAGAATGAGTAATTTCATCAGTACCGGTACAGCTGCATCAAATATAGTAATTTGCCACGTCTATTCAGCCAGCATAGAACACTATCAGGGTTGGAAAATTTCTTATCAAACATTTTAGAAATTAAAAATGCTAATATGCTTTGATGACTTCCTCTCTCTTTCTCTCTCTCCCTCTCTCTCTGTGTCTGAGAGAGATAGAGAGAGAGGGGGGGGGGGGGATTAGATTTCGAGCAAAATATTAACGAATTTGAACTAAGCTTTCATGAAACCAAACAAGTCAGTTCTGAACATCGCTTAAATTGTAGTTTCGCGTATCGTTCGTGATGCCAGGCTGTTTGTGTGTGGCGCCTAAGGCACACTCACTGATTTTAATTGAGTTTCCTTGAATGGTAAATGTATGGAGAGAGGAAACCAACAACCAGTTAGTCAAAACCTACTGGTCAGACTATGTTTGCCAGGGTCAGCCAAACCGTAATGTCAGACTATGCTAGACAGGGTCTCGTGAAACATATTCATCAGGCTATATAGGTCAGAGTCCGGTGAAACATACTGATCAGACGATGTAGACCAGGGGCAGGTGAAACATACTGATCAGACGATGTAGACCAGGGGCAGGTGAAACATACTGATCAGACGATGTAGACCAGGGGCAGGTGAAACACGCTGATCAGATTATGTATGCCAGTGTCCGGTTATTTAGGCCAGGGTCAGGTGAAACAATGGTCAAACAATGTTAGCAAGGGTCAGATAAACCTTACTGGCCAGACTATGCTAGTCATGGTCAGGTGAAATATACTGATCAGACTATGTAGACCAGGGCAGGTGAAACACACTGATCAGACTATGTAGGCCAGGGGCAGGTGAAACATACTGATCAGACTATGTAGACCAGGGGCAGGTGAAACATACTGATCAGACTATGTAGGCCAGTTTCAGGTGAAACATACTGATCAGACTATGTAGGTCAGGGGCAGGTGAAACATACTGATCAGACTATGTAGGCCAGTTTCCGGTGAACCATACTGATCAGTCTATGTAGGCCAGGGGCAGGTGAAACAACACACTGATCAGACTATGTAGGCCAGGGTCCGGTGAAACATACTGATCAGACTATGTAGGCCAGGGGCAGGTGAAACATACTGATCAGACTATGTAGGCCAGTTTCCGGTGAAACATACTGATCAGACTATGTAGGTCAGGGGCAGGTGAAACATACTGATTAGACTATGTAGGCCAGTTTCCGGTGAACCATACTGATCAGTCTATGTAGGCCAGGGGCAGGTGAAACAACACACTGATCAGACTATGTAGGCCAGGGTCCGGTCAAACACACTGATCAGACTATTTAGTCAGGGTCTAGTGAAACGTAATGGTAGATTATGTAGGCTTAGATCAGGTGAAACATACGCAGCCACGTGCACATTTTGTGTGATTCACTAGTATGACGGAGTATCAACCGGCAAAGATCCATACACTGGGTTCGTCTCTCGTAATCTGCTCTCTCCAGTCGACGCAGCCGTAAATGTCTAACTGGCTTACTGTTAAGGGAATAAATCAGCAAGAAAGAGAACTGGCCATCATTCTCATCAACACGTTAGATGGTACAATACAGTTTCTAATACTTCATCTCCGTCGGCAGTGTCTACTATGGGACTAACTTTACATTTTCTAAACGACAAAGAAAGAAACAGGCCAAGGCAGAGAGAAAATGTGGATAAATAGTTCCAGATAACAGTACGGTACCAGCACTAATTTGATTCTTGAGAATAAAGGTCAAGCTAAAGATCAGCCCCATGCCGTCGGGGGTGAAGCTAACTCTTCATGTACTAAGTCGCACCCTATGTGAGGTGGGGGTGGTCAGTTCCCTTTCTTGCTGTTTTACCTTCTTCATCTCATATGCCAGGTACCCATTTACAACTGGTTCGAATAGAAGAGCGGTCGTACCAGGCATGAACCACCGACATGATTATTTGTTCTGTCCATCCGCAAACTCAAACCCTGGAACGTTGTAATCCAATTCTAGTAATCCAGCTCAATGTCGACTAGGTTACACTCCGACCTTGAGAATACGTTCAGTCAGAAAGACTACAGTCAGTTGGGAAGGACATCATCTTTGGCGTCTCAGTCTCTATAGGCTATGCACGTGGTTCCCTGTGGGTTTTGTCCAGCTCCATCTCCTGTATTCCGACACTGTCTGCTATGACTGGGAAGACATGTCCGAGAGTGACAGTTTCTGCCACAGATCGTACAACCATACTGAGGATGCTGCAACCATACTGAGGATGCTGTCGTATTGAGGTATCTCCCGATCTTTTCGTTCTTCCTATTTTCTCTGGAGCCAAAAGGCCCCTACTAGTGTCTGCAGCTATTATTCCGACTGACTGTCTCCAATCCGTTCGATCTTGAGTAATCGTTGCCCATCACTCAGATGGGACAATAATTCACGCTAAGGACCACATGACGTTCTGTTTTTGTGCCCCATTAAAAAAAAAGACTAAAGTGATCGGTTTTTCCAACGTCATAGATGGGTAATTCGACTTTGTCGGAGTAAAAATAGAAATAAAGGTAGAATTGATGTATCATGTGTTATCGACATCTTCTTTGGCGATCGTTGTGTCGTAGTTTACAGCGAGGCTGCGAAATCTCTGCCTTTCAGCCCTGCACATCTTATTTGAGCTCATCATTTTGGGGATCTGGTTTGCTAACTCTCTGCTACCCCTAGTCTCTTATATCTGCTATACGAGTGCATCCCTTATCCAGGGCCACCACTAGTAATCGGAATATAACAAGCAGGTGACAGAGTCGCTGGCAGCTCATTCAATGCTGCTCCTTCTGCATCATTTGATATATACATGTCATGATTCATCAACGAAAAATACCAAGAATAAAGTCAAGAATAACGTAGACATGTCCAAGGGATCTGAATGTCGAAACAAGACATTCAACGAAGCGTGGCAACCACCAAACAGTCAGTATGACTCACTTTATTAAGTAGCCGGTTGGGTTGCCTCGTCACTTGGCTAAAGCAGTGCAGCTCTCCCCTAGGCTGTTGTCCTTGTATTGGATATGTGTTGTCCTTGTATTGGATATGTGTTGTCCTTGTATTGGATATGTGTTGTCCTTGTATTGGGTATGTGTTGTCCTTGTATTGGATATGTGTTGTCCTTGTATCGGGTATGTGTTGTCCTTTTATTGGGTATGTGTTGTCCTTGTATTGGGTATGTGTTGTCCTTGTATTGGGTATGTGTTGTCCTTGTATTGGATATGTGTTGTCCTTGTATCGGGTATGTGTTGTCCTTTTATTGGGTATGTGTTGTCCTTGTATTGGGTATGTGTTGTCCTTGTATTGGATATGTGTTGTCCTTGTATTGGGTATGTGTTGTCTTTGTATTGGATATGTGTTGTCCTTGTATTGGATATGTGTTGTCCTTGTATTGGATATGTGTTGTCCTTGTATTGGGTATGTGTTGTCCTTGCATTTGGTATGTGTTGTCCTTGTATCGGGTATGTGTTGTCCTTGCATTGGGTATGTGTTGTCCTTGTATTGGATATGTGTTGTCCTTGTATTGGATATGTGTTGTCCTTGTATTGGATATGTGTTGTCCTTGTATTGGGTATGTGTTGTCCTTGTATTGGATATGTGTTGTCCTTGTATTGGATATGTGTTGTCCTTGTATTGGGTATGTGTTGTCTTTGTATTGGATAAGTGTTGTCCTTGTATTGGATATGTGTTGTCCTTGTATTGGATATGTGTTGTCCTTGTATTGGGTATGTGTTGTCCTTGCATTTGGTATGTGTTGTCCTTGTATCGGATATGTGTTGTCCTTGCATTGGGTATGTGTTGTCCTTATATCGGGTATGTGTTGTCCTTGTATCGGGTATATGTTGTTTATTCCTCCCGCCCCACCCGCCAAAAAAATTAACAGAGCGTGATGAGGTGGAAAATTCATCTCATGTACGTCACCTCCCTATTTTTCCCGTTTGAAATGGCTTACTGTCTATTAGCGTCTAATTAGCTGCTTGGTCAAATGGCCTTGATAACTCGTGGCAAAGGTAGCGGGTTCATACCTAGGTCTACACACACTTCGGTCTACCTTGCTGTAAATTGTCATCGGGCTTAGTTCAAGATATAAAACATAGGCAATACCTCGAACAAATAAACGTGCGACATCGCCGGCGGCAGTGTCTGATATAGATTCACTGTGACCTTCCTATGGTCTGGCTGCTACTGCCGGAGATGAGCTGACGTAACGTCGTCCATTGTATTAGTCAGGGCACCTATTGCTGTTACTGTTTGTGTTACATTTACAGAAATTGTGTTTGTTGGTTCTGCTTGGAATACTTGCTGTGATGTATTATTTGTTCATTCTGTTAGGCACGAACCTCTTACTTTTAGTGTACATAAACAGTGTATGGACGTTCTGGAAGTACTTGTTGTGATGTGTACTGTATCCATTATATTAGACATGAAACATATCAATCAGAATTCTTAGAACCACGAGAGATTTTAACACCGAGCGGCTGGAGAATGTCAACCATTGTATCTATTTTGATATGTCTAGTTTCAAGAACAACTAATATGACATAAGCGTGTGACCACACAATCTACTCTAGACATGCTCGTCTGATGCCGCTCACAACAATGTCAAGATGATAATTAGACGACACCGACGACCCTCAGCCTTTAACATATATATATATATATAGAGAGAGAGAGAGAGAGGGAAGGGGGGTTGGGAGGTCAATGTTGCCACAGAACAGCGTTCCTACCCACCGCCACCCTCTTCCCCTCCACCACCACCCCCTTCCCGCATTGGTTCTCCCCACCCACATCCGAGCCAACTCCACCGCACGTGCTGCTGATGTAAACACCGGATGAGACAAATATATGTCACAAGACATTTTAGTACGTGAACGGTGAATACTTCAGTGTGTGTGTGATCCTCTATATATTTGTCAGACTTCTATAATTTATATCATAGATAATATTGCCACATGTTTCTCTTTTAACGGGTATGAAGAAAGTAAGTTTTCTTTAATCACCTAGTGTAACATTGCAGTTCAGTATTCCGTTACACTTAAGTGATCTACAAATTCGACTTACGCAAAGTGAGAGTTGCGTAACGGACCCCAAAACATAATCCTAACGTAAGTCGGTGTGGTACTGTCCTTAAATTGTGTGGTGTGTACTTTCTTGAAGTCATTGCTATAGTATGCTCTTTGTCCTTTCTATTTGGCACGAAAACTATCACTATTACTGTTTGTGTTCATTTATATAAAGTGTGTGTGTATGTATGTGTGTGTGTGCGCGGCGCGTGCGTGAGATAGAGAAAGAGAGAAAGAGAGAGAGAGAGTTTGTATCATTGAAGATATTGCTGTGCTGTGTAATGTCTCTGTTCGATTAGCCATGAAACGAATGAATTTTATTTTCACCATAAATTTACTGTGGATTCATTTGCTTATTTTAAGTTTAAATTTTTTTATTTGCACATCTCATTACCGCCCATACCTTGTGCTTTTTCCCCTCTGCCCATTGAACTAATTTTGTATCTGGTGTTTATTTCCCCTCCCGTCCTAATGCCGATCTCCTTTTGTCGCCAGAGATCCGTCTGGCTGGTTTGTTGTTGTGATTAGCTATTGATCTGTTGATGAAGCGAAGACCAGACGCTCTAAGCACCAGCTCGAGACCGATTACACACCATTTCTACGTTTTGTTTAGTCCTTCTCTTTGCCCGCCCAGCTATATATGTTTTGAATGTTTGTAGGAAGCTTCGTGGCTCAGGGGTGAAGCATCCTCTTCACAATCCTAACGCACCGGGTTCGAATCACGCTGTTTCCAGTTTGGCAGACATGGTTTTTTTTCGCTTATCCACGTACGGAAAGTAATGAGAACCTACCGTACTGCATGCACACTTGGCACTTATAACATCCACATAGGTTGGCGGTTGTAAGAAGCGACGTTCTGCAAATGACATGCTACTTCAATTTACTTTACTATATGTATGTATGTATAATTGTGTGTATGATTGTATGTATGTATGTGTGTGTGTATACATATATATATACATATGTATTTGAATTCTCGGAGGGGGGGGGGGGGGGGTGGTAGGCTTGTTAGGTGTTCACGCTATTTTAGTTGCTGTCTTTTGATGTAGTCTGATACTGTTCTCACCAGTACCCTGATGTCTTCGTTTCTGTTCCTGTCTATTCTTGTTCCTGTGTCTTCTTGTTCCTGTTTCTTCTTGTTCCTGTGTCTTCTTGTTCCTGTCTCTTCTTGTTCCTGTCTATTCTTGTTCCCGTCTATTCCTGTTCCTGTCTATTCTTGTTCCTGTCTCTTCTTGTTCCTGTCTATTCTTGTTCCTGTCTATTCTTGTTTCCGTCTATTCTTGTTCCTGTCTCTTCTTGTTCCTGTCTCTTCTTGTTCCCGTCTATTCTTGTTCCCGTCTATTCTTGTTCATGTCTATTCTTGTTCCTGTCTATTCTTGTTCCCGTCTCTTCTTGTTCCTGTTTCTTCTTGTTTCTGTCTATTCTTGTTCCTGTCTCTTCTTGTTCCCGTCTATTCCTGTTCCCGTCTATTCTTGTTCCTGTCTATTCTTGTTCCTGTGTCTTCTTGTTCCTGTCTCTTCTTGTTCCTGTGTCTTCTTGTTCCTGTGTCTTCTTGTTCCTGTCTCTTCTTGTTCCTCTGTCTTCTTGTTCCTGTCTCTTCTTGTTCCCGTCTATTCTTGTTCCCGTCTATTCCTGTTCCTGTCTATTCTTGTTCCTGTCTCTTCTTGTTCCTGTCTCTTCTTGTTTCTGTCTATTCTTGTTCCTGTCTCTTCTTGTTCCTGTCTCCTCTTGTTCCCGTCTATTCTTGTTCCTGTCTCTTCTTGTTCCCGTCTATTCTTGTTCCTGTCTCTTCTTGTTCCTGTCTCTTCTTGTTCCCGTCTATTCTTGTTTCTGTCTATTCTTGTTCCTGTCTCTTCTTGTTCCTGTCTCTTCTTGTTCCCGTCTATTCTTATTCCTGTCTCTTCTTGTTCCTGTCTCTTCTTGTTCCCGTCTCTTCTTGTTCCTGTCTCTTCTTGTTCCTGTCTCTTCTTGTTCCTGTCTCTTCTTGTTCCCGTCTCTTCTTGTTCCCGTCTCTTCTTGTTCCCGTCTATTCTTGTTCCTGTCTCTTCTTGTTCCTGTCTCTTCTTGTTCCTGTCTATTCTTGTTCCTGTCTATTCTTATTCCTTTCTATTCTTGTTCCCGTCAATTTCTGTTCCTGTCTATTCTTGTTCCTGTCTCTTCTTGTTCCTGTCTATTCCTGTTCCTGTCTATTCTTGTTCCTGTCTATTCTTGTTCCTGTCTCTTCTTGTTCCCGTCTATTCCTGTTCCTGTCTATTCTTGTTCCTGTCTATTCTTGTTCCTGTTTCTTCTTGTTCCTGTCTCTTCTTGTTCCCGTCTATTCCTGTTCCTGTCTATTCTTGTTCCTGTCTATTCTTGTTTCTGTCTATTCTTGTTCCTGTCTCTTCCTGTTCCTGTCTATTCTTGTTCCTGTCTATTCTTGTTCCTGTTTCTTCTTGTTCCTGTCTCTTCTTGTTCCCGTCTATTCCTGTTCCTGTCTATTCTTGTTCCTGTCTATTCTTGTTCCTGTCTATTCTTGTTCCTGATTCTTCCTCTTCCTGTCTCTTCTTGTTCCCGTCTATTCCTGTTCCTGTCTATTCTGGTTCCTGTCTGTTCTTGTTCCTGTCTATTCCTGTTGCTGTCTATTCTTGTTCCTGTCTCTTCTTGTTCCTGTCTCTTCTTGTTCCTGTCTCTTCTTGTTCCTGTCTATTCTTGTTCCTGTCTCTTCTTGTTCCTGTCTCTTCTTGTTCCTGTCTCTTCTTGTTTCTGTCTATTCTTGTTTCTGTCTATTCTTGTTCCTGTCTCTTCTTGTTCCCGTCTATTTATGTTCCTGTCTATTCTTGTTCCTGTTTCTTCTTGTTTCTGTCTATTCTTGTTCCTGTCTCTTCTTGTTCCCGTCTATTCCTGTTCCTGTCTATTCTTGTTCCTGTCTATTCTTGTTCCTGTCTCTTCTTGTTCCTGTCTCTTCTTGTTCCTGTCTCTTCTTGTTCCCGTCTATTCCTGTTCCTGTCTCTTCTTGTTCCCGTCTATTCCTGTTCCTGTCTATTCTTGTTCCTGTCTATTCTTGTTCCTGTCTATTCTTGTTCCTGTCTATTCCTATTCCTGTCTATTCTTGTTCCTGTCTATTCTTGTTCCTGTCTCTTCTTGTTCCTTTCTCTTCTTGTTCCTGTCTCTTCTTGTTCCTGTCTCTTCTTATTCCTGTCTATTCTTGTTCCTGTCTATTCTTGTTCCCGTCTATTCCTGTTCCCGTCTATTCCTGTTCCTGTCTATTCTTGTTCCTGTCTCTTCTTGTTTCTGTCTATTCTTGTTCCTGTCTCTTCTTGTTCCCGTCTATTCCTGTTTCTGTCTATTCTTGTTCCTGTCTCTTCTTGTTCCCGTCTATTCCTGTTTCTGTCTATTCTTGTTCCTGTCTCTTCTTGTTCCCGTCTATTCCTGTTCCTGTCTATTCTTGTTCCTGTCTATTCTTGTTCCTGTCTATTCCTGTTCCTGTCTATTCTTGTTCCTGTCTATTCCTGTTCCTGTCTTTTATTCCTGTCTCTTCCTGTTCCTGTCTATTCTTGTTCCTGTCTATTCCTGTTCCTGTCTCTTGTTCCTGTCTCTTCTTGTTCCTGTCTCTTCTTGTTCCTGTCTCTTCTTGTTCCTGTCTATTCTTGTTCCTGTCTATTCTTGTTCCTGTTTCTTCTTGTTCCTGTCTCTTCTTGTTCCCGTCTATTCCTGTTCCTGTCTATTCTTGTTCCTGTCTATTCTTGTTCCTGTCTATTCCTGTTCCTGTCTATTCTTGTTCCTGTCTCTTCTTGTTCCTTTCTCTTCTTGTTCCTGTCTCTTCTTGTTCCTGTCTCTTCTTGTTCCCGTCTATTCCTGTTCCTGTCTATTCTTGTTCCTGTCTCTTCTTGTTCCTGTCTATTCCTGTTTCTGTCTATTCTTGTTCCTGTTTCTTCTTGTTTCGGTCTATTCTTGTTCCTGTCTATTCTTGTTCCTGTCTATTCTTGTTCCTGTCTATTCTTGTTCTCGTCTATTCCTGTTCCCGTCTATTTTTGTTCCTGTCTATTCTTGTTCCCGTCTATTCCTGTTCCCGTCTATTTTTGTTCCTGTTTCTTCTTGTTCCCGTCTATTTTTGTTCCTGTCTATTCTTGTTCCCGTCTATTCCTGTTCCCGTCTATTTTTGTTCCTGTTTCTTCTTGTTCCCGTCTATTTTTGTTCCTGTTTCTTCTTGTTCTCGTCTATTCCTGTTCCTGTCTATTCTTGTTCCTGTCTATTCTTGTTCCAGTTTCTTCTTGTTCCTGTCTCTTCTTGTTTTGTTTTTTTCGCAGGCATTTAATTCCTGTTGTACGATTTGTCATTTTTCAGTTGATGTTAGTTAGTGTCCAGTTTTAACATTGGTAGCCTAGGGAAGAAAATCGTGTTGAATAAAACTCTTTTGGTCGTTATTGTCTAAAATTATATGATATTATTATGAAAAGGAATCACGCCACCTAAAGATAAAGTACAAGAAAGTATATCTTTCAAGTTCTTCATCCATTGCACTGTAGCCACCTCGACTTTATCCTTATAAAACGACTGACATGCTGACCTGTTGCTTGGTCGATGGTACTTCACATCTATAGTTGTTGGTGCAGTAAATGGTGTGGTATTTAGTGATGGTATCAAAATCCATACTAACCATTGGAATATGGGGTAATATGATCGTCGGAAGCGACCCGATATTGCAGTGGCATTTGGTTCATGTGTTATGTGGCTGTATGTCGAGTAATTAATATAATGGACACAAAGACAGCGAAAATGTTTGTCTGCCGAAGACATGTTAAGCCTTTGATGCGTTCATTGCCTTTGCTTCATATTGGGATGAAAAGATTAATAAATAACACCCATTTACATTTGCTGCGTTCTGAAAAGAATATATCACTTGATTGAGGTTGCTGTGATAGCTCCTATGCACAACCCTCTTTAGCAATGCGTGGAAGGTTACAATGGACCGACACTGTTTACCCAGGGTATCACAGGCTACTGTTGTTGGTGTTGATGTTGTTGAATGTCCACAATGAATATGTTCATTCGTATTTGCGTCCTGAAAAGAGCGTGTTGTGGCGGGTTGTAGTAGTGTTTCTCACATCCCGAGCGTGCTGATGAAGGTGGGTGAGCCTCCAGACGGTTATACATATATGTTTGGCTTATCTGCGTGTCGCTCACTAATACGAGCATCACGTCATTCCCCCACTTCGTTAGCCAGACTGCCATGAAACAGCCTATTTCCAGGGTGAACGCCGCGGAAGTAAAGTAATCGTCTTGGTCAGTATATTTCGCCTCACCCCGACTAACTTGTCCGATCAGTAGATTGTGCCTGGCCAGGTGTTAGAATGCTGTCTCCACTGGATGCAGTAGTCTAAGTGAATACGAGGTCCAACAATTGGAACGAAGTTGAAGTTGGTCTTAATCTGCGCAATCGTTAAGAAGGATGACTCTGTGCAACGGCTGACAGCAGGCACAAACATGCCCTTCTTGTCGGGCTCCCTTGTGGATTAGTTATCCGCCAGTAGGTTGTGGAATGTTATTGAACCGCCAGCTAAAGTAAACTGTAAAACAACGAGGCTGACACGAGAATGTAATATGGAACACAGTGGGCGGAGTGCTATTTTGTTGCAAGCATCCGGATGCCGACTACTGACTTGGTTTGCGTAACAAAGCACATGATTAATGTCGTACAGAAACTTTTCCACAGCCCAGCCATGTGGGCAGACTTAATTAAATATTCATCAGTTTCCTCGCGATAGAAAAGTCAGAAAACTAAATGACAAGTTGTTCTCAATTCTATCTGTATTGTCGTTCACGTCACTTATAGATTTATCCCCACGCAACGCCCCCTGGTAGTCATTCTTAGGTCTGTCCTTATTGGTGAGTGTCTGCAAGGTGAGCATTACCTGCCAGTAGTGTATGTTTATCAACTGTTAGTATGTGACTGGTGAACAACCAGACATTTGCGGCTGGCGGCTACATGCAGTACTGATTATTTTGTTTATTGAGACCACAGACACGTGTTCCCACTAATCGAACATCCATTCACTAGTTGTGGCAACCATTCAGTTGTTGCTACACACGCTTTAGCGTTAGTTGGTGGATGGTCAGGCATTTACTTATCTCGTCTGCATTACAGCGCGTGTTGCTTATTGTTAGTAATGTGATCCGTTGTGCTTGGTTATATTATATTTACCTAAGAAATTATCACCGATTGGTTGCTTTATATTACTGTATAAAGTATCATCGACTAAATGTGTTATATTACTTTAGAAACTACCACCGACTGGTAATATTATATATTTAGGAAATGATCACTGAATAGTTGTGTAATATTAAGTTAAGAAGTGATCACCTACTGGTTCTGTTATACATTTTCGAAATGATCACTGAATAGTTGGTTTATTTTACTTTTGAAAGTACCACCAAATGCTTGTGTATTAAAGGTTGTTATATCACTTCAGAAAGTATTACATACTGTTTGTAAAGTAAGTGGTGTTACATTACTTCAGAAAGTATTACACACTGTTTGTATAGTAAGTCGTGTTATATTACTTCAGAAAGTATTACACACTATTTGTAAAGGAAGTGGTGTTATATTGCCCCCGAAAATCTCACCTGATCTTTGTTTAGTCAGTGATGTGGCATTACCTCAGAAAGTATCAGCCACTGGTTGTGTAGTATTCTTGTTGTTGTTGTTGTTATTCTTTTTGTTGTTATTCTTGTTATTGTTGTTGTTATTCTGGTTGTTTTTGTTATTCTGGTTGTTGATGTTGTTGTTATTCTTGTTGTTGTTGTTCTTGTTGTTGTTTTTGTTATTCTTGTTGTTTTTGTTATTGTTGTTGTTATTCTTGTTGTTGATGTTGTCATTCTTTTTGTTGTTATTCTTGTTGTTGTTGTTGTTATTCTTTTTGTTGTTATTCTTGTTGTTGTTGTTGTTATTCTTGTTGTTTTTGTTATTCTTGTTGTTGTTCTTGTTCTTGTTGTTGTTTTTGTTATTCTTGTTGTTCTTGTTATTCGTGTTGTTGTTGTTGTTCTTGTTGTTGTTTTTGTTATTCTTGTTGTTCTTGTTTTTGTTATTCTTGTTGTTGTTGTTGTTATTCTTGTTGTTTTTGTTATTCTTGTTGTTGTTGTTGTTCTTGTTGTTGTTTTTGTTATTCTTGTTGTTTTTGTTATTCTTGTTGTTTTTGTTATTCTTGTTGTTGTTGAATGTCCACGAGTAAATTTACTCTTTTGTGCCCCCTATAAAGTTACGGGCTGTAGTAGCTTTCCTCACATCCCGAGCGTGGTAATGAAGGTTGATCATCGTCATCCAGGCGGTTGTGCTATGCTTGACTTCATCTACGTGACGTCATTACTACTGATGTGACGTCCATCCACATCTCGTCAGCCAGGCTGCCGTGAAAACAGCCTGTTTCCAGGGACGATACATGGAAGAGAGATAGTGGTCTTGGTCGGTATCTTGTGCCTGACCTGACACCTCATCCTGGTCAATTTGTTGTGTCTGACCGTACTAGCGTCTCAGTCCCCGTAATGATGATGATGTTCGTCCATCATAAGTGATGATGACCACTCTCTTTGTTCAGCCGTGATCAGTCTTTTCTCTTGCCGTGCCCGCTGAAATGGGTGACTTGCGCGGTGATTGGATTCAAGTGAGAAAGAAACTGCCCCTTTTGTCAACATCATTCTCTGGTCCTGAGCTATCCTTGGCCAGTGGCAAGATTTTATCGAGACGACTGGAGATAGTGCATGATGCAGATTTGTCCTCGGGGTTTACTCCCGAAGCCTTTCCCGTAAACAGGTATCCCGCAAGGCAGCGGAGGGAGATGACATGTAACGTTGTGTGTCATGTCTTTCCCATAACCGCAAGAGGTCGCGGGGACATTACTCAGCGTGTGAGTGAGTTTGGTTTCTCTCCCGGGCTGTGTTCAGTCCATTATAGTTGTGTCTAAATTTCACATCAAAACCGACACTGTTTGCAGCTAGGTCGTAGGAAGTGAAGTTCAGCCGTGTGAACTAAACCGTGAAATACAACACATGTTTAAGCGTAGTGCTATTCATTTAGCCGATGTCCAGATTAAGATAATCGAACGGAAAAAATGTTTTCTCCCCTCTCACTAGAGCAAAGTAGACCCGCAGCCTGTTAGTTCCCATCTAAGCAGCTCTAAACAAACCACCTAACAATGGCCGGTGTTACGGCATGTCACACAGTTAGTCACCTCTTACGACATGCCCTCGGTGAGGCAGTGGTGCTATTTTTGTCCTTGTCATACACAAAGACCACGGCCTGCTTATCTATCACATGTTGATGCTATTTATTTCACCATTTCTTTTAAATACGTGAATATTCGAAATAGGAACACAACAATTTAAACAAAAATTATGTTTCCATAGACGCTAAGGAGGGAAATACCTCAATGGTTTTTCACATTGCATAAAGAAAAGCTTGAACGCGACAAACCTAGTTTTGTAAATATTTACTTATTACATAGCTTTATAATATAATATGGCGTGAGTTGAGAGTTTGTGCGTGTGTTGTCAGAGAGCCTTTCTTCCTGGATCACCTTCACCTGGAAATATTTCAGCACGATAACACTAGGCATCGCGAAGATAACATTACCAGGAATGTCTTAGGCCAGCAGCCTTGTTTCGTACTGGGTCGGCGTGAAATCTCTCCTGACATGAACACGGGCTGGACAAAAGGGTCCGCCAGCATGACATCAACGATGTGCATGATCTGGAGAGAGCAGTCATTGCAGAATGGAACACCATACCGACAAATTGTATCGACACTACAATAGCATGAGACGCCAATGCCAATCCTGTATTGATGCTGGAGTCACACGCGGTATTAATGATGACTGACTTCATGACAGTGAGTGCTACTTTTTGGTTTAACACCTGGGGTTGACAACTGCTTAGAGGCTGCTTCTGAATTGTCTCATGTTTAAGAATACAGCAAATTTGGGTTAGTTAATGGATCAGAAATGTAAAATCGGTATTTTCAGTTACCTTACTGTAAATTTAGCACGAGTTGCGGTTCATTATATAATAAATATATATATATATATATTTTGTGAGGGGGGACGGAGTGTGTGTATGTGTATGGGAGAGAGAGACTGTGTGTGGTTAGAGAGAAAGTGTGTGTATGTGAGAGAGAGAATACGTGCGTGCGAGGGAGAGAGAGAGAGAGAGAGAGAGTTAAATGTAGAAATAGTGTTTCCGTGGATCAGCAACAAATGTAGGTGTTTGAAATGAAGTGCGAGTATTGATTATTTTGTTGCACCAGGTCGCAAGAGACTGGCCGTGTTTAAGAAAGAAGAACATCTGATTCCATAAATGGTCTCCTTAGGGATATTAGATTAGTTGTTAAATGTCTGTGACGTCAGCAAGGAGGATACCGCCTCGTGCATCGCAAACGGCGACTAAGTTTAGCCACATGGCAGCTGTTGGCAGAACCAGGCTGGGACTTCTCTGCTGTTAAGTCGTGGTCTGTAACGGTGATCTGACATGGCATACAACAGTCGCATTTCTACATCGTTTATATTATTATTCTGCAGTTTGATTGTGCAGTGGGATATTACTTCATTTTAAATTTGTGACGGATGTGTATCGCGAGTGTGTCTATAGATCCAACATAGGATGTGATTAACATTGAGCATCGTAACATATCCGTATTGCTCATTTTCTACAATTGAATTGTGCGGTTGTTTAGTAAATGTATTCTCGTCGTATTACCGCAGTGTTTATAGAGCTGATTGTTAACGTATAGTTTTAGAAGATATGTTGTTGTGGAAGTTGAGTTTGTTGAGATTCGCTCACATGTAAATAATAAACAGAATAGCGACTATAACAGAAAAGACAAGCGGTGTGTGTAGTGGGAGAACATACTGTCAACTAAACACCAACAGCTTTAGTGAATTGATCAGCTTTTCTGATTGAATCCTGCTCGATCTGCAAGAAGGAACTGTTCACAAGCTTACTGGTTCATCCTGTTGTTGTTTTTTGAACAAATAGTCGAGTCAGATTTGGGCTCGTAGTGACGTTACGCCAAATTAATACGTGGATGTTCCAAAGACGGGCCACTTCTCGAGGCATATGCGAGTGGCTGTAACGATGACAGGCGTATGTCCATGTCTGCACCCGGTGGCTCACATCTTGAAGTCACAGCAGACATGTTTGGGCTTTATCTTATACAGAGGACAGCCAGGCTACCTGGAGTCGACAGGTAAAATGAATTGTTCTTTTGTTTTAAGATTCTGTTTAATTTTAACGAGATACGTCCCTTTCGGCTACAGTGTCTTTTGTTATATCATGACGATGTTATTATAGAAGATACACCGACTGAGTTCTTAACTGTTGACATTTCTCTGATAGCGGGATTACATTGGCTATTGTCACATCCCTCGGCGGCGTTCAGAAGCAGTTGGACTTATTCTTCCTTGATGTAGTGCGATGCAGGTTTCTCAGCATGGTCACCACTACCAAGATCGCCCCCTCGATCCCCACCTCGTGGGCCAGCTAGCTGCCTGGCTCCAGGTGTACAACGTGGACGTGCGATGGGGGTCTTGGTCAGTATGTTGCACCCGACTCTGTCCTTAGATTTTCACTCGTATCAATGTACGAGGCGTGTTAAAATGAAACCGGTATATATATATATATATATATATATATATATATATATATATATATATATATACACTTACTAAGTCGCTCCTCTTCTATATATATATATATATATATATATATATACACACACACACACATATGTTTGATTGGGGAGGGGGTTGGTTGCTTTTTCCCTCCAATTCATTGTGTCTGTTGTTTTCTTTAACGTGATTTGTTCATGTTTTCGTCTGTTTTTGGTGTGTTAGTGGTCATATTGACCATTTATTGTTGGGTCCTCACTATATCATAAGTCAGCGACCCATAGCTGACTGCTAGCGTCAGGGCCAGCGAACAAGAGCTGCCAATACCCTTCTACACATCCACATGGTGATCCTGAATAACAGGCTGCAACAGAGCAGACTGACTAAGGAGAAGGGATCGAAGAGGGAATGCTAATCCGGTACTCAAAAAATGCTTCCTGAAGTCGGATGTTTTGGACCGGTAGGTGCTAATATCGCAGTCAAGCTGTAAACTATGACACAACGCATTCCGTTCTCTGGAGTACATTCTGCTGCTTAAGTCCTTTTCATGGCTTGGTAGCGGGAGATTGAGAACGAACGCATACAAGCCAAGCTATATGATAACTGACAAAATGTGTCTGACACTTTCCTGGTACATGCTGGTATGGTGATGAACTTAACCCGCTTTTTAAAAAACATGTCTTGTTTTTTGTTGTGATGTGTAAGTTGTTTTCGTTTATTCTCTTGTCATGCGAAGGCCTTGGGGTCCTAACATAGGTGCCGTCTTGGTGCTGTCACTGAGCCATTACCTATACATGTTTTATCGGATATTGACTTTCAGTACCGCTAAAGCTTCGATCTATTTGTTTCTTCACTAAATCATTGCACCATGTATGGGGGGGGGGGGGGGGGGTGTCATGAAATCATAATGGAACGTATTCAAACCATGATGTTTCTAGAAAGAAAATCAAACGATTCTCAATTTCAAATCGGTGTTGATCAACGGTGGGACATGAGCCAATGCAAGTAACTATGATGTCAGTGACTATTCAAGTAGCTGGCGACAGGAGAGCCGTACTTATTATTTGTATATGTCTTGTTTATTGTTGTAGAAAGAACTGTGGACTTCATCCTGTCGATAGCACTGAAGTTTTAGCATGATCAGAAAACCCGAACGCAGAAAAGGAAGAAGTTGTAGTAGTTTATTGCTGTGGTTTCTTGTTTTCATTCGTTCTCCTGGCGAAGACATTGTGGCCGTAACGGGCCATTTTGTTTTTGCTCTGGTGCCATCACTGAGCCATTACCTATGCAGGATTTTGTCGACGTTTGACCTTCAGTACCGCCGGAGCTTCGACCTATTTACTTCTTCAGTAACTAGCCCTTGTTTTCCAGTCCCATTTGCAATACCATCCCAGATCTGTCCTACCATCCCAGATCTGTCCTACCATCCCAGATCTGTCCTACCATCCCAGATCTGTCCTACCATCCAATATATGTCCTACCATCCAAGATCTGTCCTACCATCCCAGATCTGTCCTACCATCCCAGATCTGTCCTACCATCCAAGATCTGTCCTACCATCCCAGATCTGTCCTCGGCAACTCTTCTACTTGGGTACTTGATTCCTGCAAACTCTACTGCTTAAACGGGTCAAACGTTTGCTGAGCGTGGAATAGCATTCTGGGTGTCCAGAAAGCTCTAGCAACAAAACATCATGTACGATGCAGTAAACAGTGGAGTTCATAACTCGTTTGTCCAGCACTCAGGAACAAGGGTTCTGCATTTATTTTGCCCACTTAGTTCGTGTTGAACGTGTTGTCTAGTTGACAGTGAGCTGGCTTGCTAAGACAGAGGTTACATCGCGCCAGGGTTCGAAATCATGGACGGACAGAAACATATCTGGGTGTAGTTCGTTACTGGTATGACTGATCCTCATGTCGACCCAGCTGTAAATGGGTACCTGATGTATGAGTTGGGGAAGGTATAAACAGCAAGCAAGGGAACTGACCACCCCACCTGGCACAGGCTGCGGAAAAGTACATGAAAAGTTATCCTCATCCCCGACGGCAATTGTTGCCATGGGACTGACATTTACCTTTACGTTTAGTTTTTTGGTTTCAATTAGCACTTGCATTTGTGATTTCCTTTGTTGGCTTCTGTTTGGTTTCCAAATCTTCAGTGCGTGTATTATATTTCAGAAAATAGCGCCACTTTTCCTGATCGTTGCTTTCAAAGTTGTTAGTTGTATTGAGTATCTGGGATAATGTTTCTATAGTGTCATCAGTGTATCGTATATGGGGTATTATTTCTATAGTGTCATCAGTGTATCGTATATGGGGTATTATTTCTATAGTGTCATCAGTGTATCGTATATGGGGTATTATTTCTATAGTGTCATAAGTGTATCGTATATAGGGTATTGTTTCTATAGTGTCATAAGTGTATCGTATATGTGGTATTGTTTCTATAGTGTCATCAGTGTATCGTATATAGGGTATTGTTTCTATAGTGTCATCAATGTATCGTATATTGGATAATGTTTCTATAGTGTCATCAGTGTATCGTATATAGGGTATTATTTCTATAGTGTCATCAGTGTATCGTATATGTGGTATTGTTTCTAGGGTGTTATTGGTGTATCATATATGTGGTATTGTTTCTATAGTATCATCAGTGTATCGTATATAGGGTATTATTTCTATAGTGTCATCAGTGTATCGTATATGGGGTATTGTTCCGAGATCTCGCGTGTACTCACAGAAGGCTACTCCATATTTAGCAGTATTTAGACAAGTATTGATTGAGGCGGATGGATAGGGTTGCAATACCAAAATGGTACGACTTTGCTCTATTTCGACAATCCGAACCCGGAAAAATGCGAATAACAATTAAGATACAGGAACAAGTGAGAGGCAGAACATCTAGAATAACAGTTAATTGACTCCTATTACAAGCAACGCGGAAGTGACGAAGTGGTAATCTTTCAACTGCGTACATGCCACAACGTATCTGTTCCACGTGCTCAAGATATGAATTATCGATGAACGTGTCGGTGACACAGTTGTTGGTAGTGGGTATAGAGAGACTATACTTGCTGAGTTAGCTTTTGTGAGAAGCTACAGTGGCTGTTCATACAATTCGAGGCGTGCTTGAGAAGCTGGACCTGGATCCTCCTGGCTGTAGTGCTGTGCGAGGCTGATCAGTAAGCTGATCACTATGAATATTTCAATGTCGATCCCAATCTCGTTTGCGAGATTGCTGCGAGGCAGCTAGTTCCAATGAGGACGAACTTGGACATGACGTGGTCTCAATCGATCAGTATGTTTCACGTGACTTTGATTACTCTTCGCTTCCTGAGACACTGATAGAATGATTGCTGGGAATCAAGATGTTGAGCAGATTATGAGCTGCAACGGTCAGCTACCCAAAGCTGACTGCTGGCCTCAGGGCCAGCGAACCAGAGCTGGGATCAAGATGTTAAGTAGTTCATGAGCTGCAACGGTCAGCTACCCAAAGCTGACTGCTGGCCTCAGGGCCAGCGAACCAGAGCTGGGATCAAGATGTTGAGTAGTTCATGAGCTGCAACGGTCAGCTACCCAAAGCTGACTGCGGAACTCGGGGCCAGCGAACCAGAGCTGGGATCAAGATGTTGAGTAGTTCACGAGCTGCAACGGTCAGCTACCCAAAGCTGACTGCGGGCCTCAGGGACAGCAAACCAGAGCTGGGATCAAGATGTTGAGTAGTTCATGAGCTGCAACGGTCAGCTACCCAAAGCTGACTGCGGAACTCGGGGCCAGCGAACCAGAGCTGGGATCAAGATGTTGAGTAGTTCATGAGCTGCAACCGTCAGCTACCCAAAGCTGACTGCGGGCCTCAGGGACAGCAAACCAGAGCTGCCAATATCCTTGTACACATCCACGCGCTGATCCTTAACAAGCTGCAACATAGCAGTCTGGCTAACGAGAAGGGATCGAAGAGGAAGGCTAACCCGGTACTTAAAAATATCTGCTGGAGTCGGACCGAAAGGTGCAAATATTACTGCCAAGCTGTAAACTACAACTCTTCCTACTACTTACAAAGCCCTTTTCGGCGCTTTGTAGTGGGAGAACGAACGACGAAGAGGAGGAAGCATGACTGCATCTGCTATAGTGGTGTCCCATCGTACCAGATTCAGAGAAAGTACGTATAACCATAACCAGTACCACTAATGGACACGCTGTCTAGAGATACCAATGACCTCATTGATCATTGCCCCTGAGAGTGTCAGTGGCGGAATAACAAGTGTCTAACCCCTCTCGGGTAGATGACACTCCTACCTGAGACCTAGCCTACCCGGCCATTCACACCACCCGGAGTCTGTTGTCAATATTTAATTTTCAGCACCAAGGGAGAGCGTCTCAAGGTTAGCACGTCACAACCGCTTATTGTGCTGCCGCGTTGGTTTTATCAATGCCACAGTCATCAGGGGCCACAACCTTGCTTCCACGTTGTCATATCGTAATCACGTATTCCCTCCCCTTACTGTCAATTCACGTCATTCCAGGATCATAGTTTCTACGGTCTTGTATTCAAAGTTGCTCATTCAAGATTCTTGACAATTATTCTTTTGTAGCAGGGTTGCACTGGCTATTGTTACATCTCTATGCATTCTGAGGAAAGTGGACCTTGTTCTTTATCTCTTTAGTGCAAAGTAACGACTGCTGTCACAGTGTCGATGCCCGCCTAGCAGGCTAGACTGCTGTAACACTGTCTTTTTGATTAAAAAACGAATTGCAAAAAGCAGTAGCCAACTTCCTACAGGTCCGTCTGAAGTAGGGTCCCTAGTTTCAACACAGCACAGTATTCCCGTGACAAATCGTTTGTTATTAGGTTCATGTTAAAGTGGTTGTATATATATATTTATATTTATTTATATATAATGGAGATAAATGGAAGGGAAAGAAAGGCCACAACAGTGACAAGTAGAGTGACTTGTTTGTTCTGGCAATTGTTTATGATCGTGCTTTTAATGGAGTTTGTGATGGTGTTTGTAATGATAATTGTTTGTGGATGGTGTTTGTAATAGTAATTGTTTTTGGTAATGTTTGTAAAAATTTTTGTGATGTCGTTTGTTTGTAGTAATGTTTGTTTGTAATCGTGTTTGTTTGTAGTTGAATTTGTTTGTGGCATAGTTTGTTTGTTGTAATGTCTGTTAGTAATGATATTTTAACAACGAATCGGTAATGCTCTCTACAAAGGGTACAACGACAGGACCAGAAACAGAAGGAAGACTTTATTGTCGAAAGTTTCTTCCCATCTGGCCCGACAGTATCTCCTATATTTGCCCGTTTTCTGTAGAGCTGACTGCGCAGATCTGCTCCTTATTGGAGACCTGTGTATGATCAACCAGGACGCATGTTCCTTAATGTCTGCACAACATTCCTGAGCAATACCTGAATATGCCAGACCTGTTCCACTTTTCGATGGTGTCTCGTATTTCGAATGCCTTCTAGCCAATCGTATACTATACATCAGCGGTCTGAAACCTTCTTCTAGGTGCTGCCCCACTGCCATTATGATTTTACTTAAAAGCCCCCGTGTTGCATAAAGTAATTACAAAACATATACAAACACACACACACATATATATATATATATATATATATATATATATATATATATATATATATATATATATATAAATATATATATATATATATATATATATATGTGTTATGTTGTTGCTCGTCCGTCGTAATTGATGAGGACCGCTTTGTCAACATTCACTGTCCGCATGAGTTCGAAGATGGCTAAATAAGCCAATCGGAGTCCTGAATTGGCTTTCACAGTACAAGAAAATAGGACACCTGCCTCCTTCAATAATGGGCTAAAGAAAGGTTGATGTTGGCTGATCAGCGATCGTCGCTGTTTGTTTGTGTGTGTGTGAGAGAGAAAGAGAAAGAGAGAGTATGTGTATGTATGTATGTATATATATATATATATATATATATATATATATATATATATATATATATATATATATATATATATATATATATATATAATAATAATAATAAGATTAACCTGTTGAACACCAATGTATAGTCTGTCCTACTATACTGCTAGGAAATATGACTTCTAACAGAAAGTATCACATTCAGGCTCTAGGTATTCACAATTAGATGTCATCGTCGGATACTCCGGATTAGATTGCCAGAGGTAATAGCAACACATATGTCTTTGGCAGAAAGTACGACAGCACGAAATACAGCTAGTGATTGGCGCGAAGAAGTGAAGATGGATAGGACACATCCTCAGAAAGTTGCCAGGAAATATTACTAAACATGCGCTGGGTTTAAATACACAATGGTAGGCCACCTGGCGAGGATCAATGAGAGAGGAAGGCATTGTAGCAGGAGTCTCTTAACAAAACTTAAATAGTGGATGGCGCAGAGTATTAACAGCTGGAGAGCATCTGTTGCGATCCTATGATACGTAGGGAACCATGTATATGAATTGTATATATATATATATATATATATATATATATATATATATATATATATATATATATATATATATATTGGTAAACTTTAATAATATTTGACATCGGTATGGCAATTTGGTCGGAACCGGAGATTTTTTCATCAGGCCATGTCAGTGCTCAGCAGTGCTGATAGATATAATCTGGGGACGAAGTTGCAGCAACCAGCTACTCAAAACTGGCTATTTGCATCAGGGTTAGTGATCCATAACTGAAAGAGACTCTATTCCGCCTCCTTGTGGCGACCCTGGAATCAGACTGCAACTATGCAGCCTGACTATGAGATTATAAATCGAGAGGGAAGAGAAACCCTGGATACAAAATTTTTGAGCTGAAATAGGAAGTGTCGTCCTGGAAGACGTGGATATCGCAGCCCCACTGTAAACTTCGACACAACGTCACAAACGTTCTTTCCAAGACAAACATCGAAGAAGAAGACGAAGAACAAGAAAAACTAGTGTAAGATCGCCCCGTGTTGTTGTTCTGTTTCGAGATAACCTGAATGAAAATCAGCAACGATAAACAAAAGTGCACACCATTTAGTTAGAGAGCCTCCCCTAACTGCTGTAACGTAGAAGGCACCCGCTCGCGTGTATTCACACTTCCCATTTCACATACACACACACACACACATAAATGCCTCCTGATTGTGCATCAGCTTTCTAGGTTTGTGAAAAGGAAACTACAAATAATTCCCCGTTTATTACACAGGAATGACAGAGCGAATAATCCATCTTCCATTGAATCGAAAGTTGAAGAAGGAGAAACCGTGGTTAGGTTATTTAAAATTTATATCGTCGCAACTTAATATTTTCTAAATAACCAGAAACGTCATCCACATAGCTGGATGTGTCCCAGTGGTCCTGCAACTTTCTGGAATGTCTACACACGGCTATCTCGACATGCAGCAGGATATTCCTGTGTTCTTCAACTCCCATTGATGATCGTATGTTAGAATAATGCGAATTATGTGCTCCATTCAATCGTACTCTCTCTCTCTCTCTCTCTCTCTCTCTCACTCACTCACTCACTCTCTATCTTCTACAGTGATACATACATATATACATACATACATGTACACATACACACATAAATGCACACGTACACAAAGACATACACACGTACGTACGTAATTATATGTGTACATGTTAATTACTTTACGTTGCTGTCTGTGTTGTGCGCGTGTGTTGTAAATGAATGTTAAAATATTTTTAAATTGTAACTGCTGCGGTACTGACGTCTGAAGGTTGAAAACAACACAAACAGGTTTGCCTCAGAAAACAACACAAACAGGTTTGCCTCAGAAAACAACACAAACAGGTTTGCCTCAGAAAACAACACCATAACAGAAATAAAAAGTGAACGTTTGTTACCGACAACAGACCTTCGTCCAGGACAAATGATGATCACAAATGAAAACATCTACCAAATCATAAAAACAACAATGGCTGCTCAGTCTGATCGTCATTCTGCTAAATAAGGTGACGGAAGTGGTCAGGAAATTGGGACCAATAATAGTTGATGTTGGCTATTTAAGACTAGGTAGATAAAACGAGAGATACGTAATGTGATTGATTGCACAAAAACACAAATGCAGTATCACGCAGTACACACGCACATTCACTTGGAAAGGCGGGATCAATATGATGAGCAGAGGATGAGCTGCTATGGTCAGCGACCCAAAGCTGACTGCTTGCGTCAGGGCCAGCGAACCAAAGCTGACTGCTAGCGTCAGGGCCAGCGACCCAAACTGACTGCTAGCGTCAGGGCCAGCGATCCAGAACTGCCAAGACCTTTTTAAATCTTCACGCGGTGATCCTAGATGACAAGCTGCAACAGATCAGACTGGCTAATGGATCTGAAACTGTGATCCGGGTACGTCAACATCTTGATAAGATCATCATCAGCTTTCTACATGCTTTGCTTTGTTTTTATACTCATCCATGAGATGACAGGAACCAGCAGCAATCTCTGTCCAAATATATTGAAGTCATCATTCCGCCCTCCTTCCCCGATGTCCACTAAATCCACCCAACCCCCCCCCCCCCCCCTATAAATATAAATGACTATCCACGACCCATCCCATCCACAATTGACCTCCGAGACCCTAATTTGCAGTGCAGTATCTTCAAGTTTTACTTCAAAAGTGAAAAAAAATCTCTTACATCTGGAGCAATTTTGAACACATGACTGGGATGACCCAAGCGAACGTTTGACCTGAAATACCAATTCTAGACGATGAAGAGAAGTCATTGCAGATGATCCACGAGCCAACCAGAAGAATCATTTATTTGACTTATACAATGCTTAATTTTAATTGATTTAAAGCTTATATATGCTTTTTTTTTCATCTTCATTGTCATTTCATCTCATAGATCAACTTCATACATATCATTTCATTTCATAGATCAACTTCATACATATCATTTCATCTCATAGATCAACTTCATACATATCATTTCATCTCATAGATCAACTTCATACATATCATTTCATCTCATAGATCAACTTCATACATATCATTTCATCTCATAGATCAACTTCATACATATCATTTCATCTTATAGATCAACTTCATACATATCATTTCATTGCATCCTCACTATCTTTTCCAAATATATGATGATGTTTGAAACAAAAAAAACAGGTCCCTAGCAATTGAATGAGAAAAACAAGTCATACAGAAGTGTGTAGTGGACATAAAATAAATATGCCCATTCCCAATTTATGGAACATCAATCCCTGGAAATCGAAAGGAAGCATAGCCTCCTGAGCGAGACAGAGTACCAAAAAAAAATTATTTTTTTTTTGTTTAAAATTGAAGACCATCTATCAATGAGAGGGTCAACAAATGACATGAAACATTTCTGCATCACGGAAACACTAGGTTAGGTACATACAGATACACACATGCATCCAAGCACTGGTTTATGCGTCCTGATATCGCCCAATTGACTACGGTCTGGGGTGGGAAATGTCGCGCCTCCGCCAGAAGAAACTAGTGAGGTGAACATTTAAGAAACAAACGTTTGATCTAAATATATGGCTATACCATACATAGTCATTCCCATAATACTAAGGCTCAAAATGATACGATATGGTTGTTAGCGTGAACCTGTGGCATAAAACTGGACAGCTGGCAGTCAGTCAATCAGGAGATAAAGAGAAGGCGCTAGAGATGGATAGGACATACTTCGCATAAAGGGTAGAAGGACATTGCGAGACAGTCGCTGTTCTGGAATCAGAAAGTAAGAGACACAGAGGCCGCTTCAGGCCACACTGGCGAAGAGAGCATCAGAAATCCATGTGGTATCCAGGACAGACTTAGTAGCTGTTGGAGATAACAGCGGAAGACAGACGAGACGTGCACTAGTCGAGGACCTATGCCCTCCCAGGACGGAAGGGTTTTAACTGATTGAATGATGGATTGATTGATTGATGGATTGATTGAATGATAGTAAACATTTTTAGAGTGCTTATAATATACATGCCCTTGTGATCGTTGTCACCACTCTGATTTCATATTTACCATTCCTTGCGTATTCCCCCATTTACTCGACTAAATCAATTCAAGATATCACTGCATGTGCTCTTTGTTTCAAAAACATCCTTCACGGTGCACCTGGCGGCCCCTTTGTATACCCCTTTTGAGACCCACAGCCGTATATTATGCCTGAGCTTTCTAATGACGTAACATAACATATATCTCCCGCCTTCTGCATGTTTCTCTCTTATTTTTCTCAATTTGTATATTTCTTGTGCATGTTCTATCCACTTTACCCTCGCTCGCCGTGCAAATCTTGACGCAGGCCTAGCAGCTAGCTATTGCGTTGTTAATTTTCTTTTTTTAAACCGAGTTACATTCGCCCTCCGAAGTATATAAACATCTTCGTGTTTCCTTCTATATTTCTTCAATCCTTTCTTTCTTCTTCAATAATATTCTGGCATATCCCCACATCGCACGAGCTACCTCCATGTCAAATGCCCAGGTAGACATACATCGTTCTGTTGGCGTGTCAATGCTCACCTGGTGCCACGCCGGCAGAAAGATGTCCATGTGGTGCTCCGGATGTTACCTGGAGTCCCTGCCTGCAGTGACCACAGATGTTGACGGTACTTACCTTAGTTTTACGACCTTGCATGTGCGTGTGTGTTTGAGATGAGCGGTGTTCAGCTCTTTCAAGCGGAGCTACCTTTGTTTGACCATCTGTTTACAGAATGCCGTGTCTTGAGCAGAGTGTTTGTAGTAGTGATACACTTCCTTGTTGCGGAAGGATTATACATTTGTTTGTTCGGGTAGCCCCATAGCGTACTCTGCCGGTGCGGATAATGTGTTGGAAACTTGTTTCCATGGAGTGACAAATTTGTTTAGATTCTAGGAACCTGGAAAAAAATATAGGATCCCGGGCATAGTGCTATGGTAAAGGTTGCTCGTAGGTTTGTGCAATAGCCGGAAGGTATCGGTGAAATGTTGTTGAAAATACGAATTCTAAACGCAGAAATGTCAGTTTATTTTCAAAGTAATACGTACCTATTTCTTCTATTACTTTTTGTGTTATAACTTAACTGGTTCTTGTGCGTTAATTCACTTATTCTGAAATTTTACACCATTCAATGACCACACGGGTTTCCGTAAAAAAAATTAGTATACGTGTCTAGCTATCAGGGTGCAGTTTTGTTGTTTTTTGTGGGCCCTAAAAAGGACCTTGATGCTGGTTTGTGGGTTTTGTGGGCCCTGAAAAGGGCCGTGAGGGGAACAGATTACCAAGGATCGCTGAAGCTATGCACATATCAGAACATACACATGTTGTTCGTTCGTAGCTGCACAATTTAAAGAGGATTCCAAAATTCTGTCATGTCCTGCAGAATGTTGTCGAACGGGTCTAACTAATGGACTTTATTCCGATGTCACCACATAATCTCACACATGTAGGAATATATCATGTGTCTGTGTGTTCCGTTTTGGTTAGGGTTAGGTGCCCTCTAGCCATGTGCCAGAACGAACAGGAATGTCCTACTGACATGTGCGACATCTCTAACGATCTTGGCGAACTGTGAGAGACAAAGTCATAACATGATTTTTAACACACAGTCGGACTGTGTGTATAATTCGTCTTTCCTGCAACAACTGCAATAAATCCATCTTACATTACGGTGTTAAATCTGAGAATGACATAGACATAGGTTTACCGCGCGAATTGAAAAGTATGGTGCTTCGTGTGGCTACATTCTACTAAATTTGACCTATTATAATCCGTGGGTGAATTAACGCACAAGACCACTTAACTTAACGTCTTTTTACTGTTTAGAAGGCTCTGCTGAGTCTATATACAACCAGTTTCATTTACAGTACCTTTCTATAAAAGCTATGCGCATCCAATTTATTCTTAAATGCATAAATTGTCCCTGCCTCCACTACTTCCTATGGCAATGCATTGCAAGCATTCACCACTCTCTGACTAAAAAAATATTTCCTAATATCTAATCTGGACCTCTCTTTAGTTAATTTGTAGCTATGCCCTCTTGTTCTTGCGGGTGGTTGTATTTTGAAAAACTTGTTAAAGTCTAATTTAACCTTTCCTTTGATTATCTTATAAACCTGTATTAAGTCACCTCGAATTCTTCTTTTTTCTAGACACTAGGCCGGTTTTTCTGAGATTTTCATCATACCTGTAACTCTGGATTCCCACTATCAGCTTTGTCGCTCTTTTTTGTATCTTTTCCAGCATATTTATATCCCTCTAAAAGGACTCCACACCTGTACTAAGGACTCCACACCTGTACACAGTACGCCAATCTAGATCTAACTAATGCTTTATACAGTCTGACTATTACTCTCTTGCTCCTATGTTTAATATTTCTTTTTATCATACCTAACATTGCATTTGCCTTTTTCACTGCTACGTGGACTTGCTCACTCACCTTACCTGTATGATCTATTATAAGCCCTAGGTCCCTTTCCTTTTCTATCGTCCTAATATTGTTCTCGCCCATTCTGTAATTATGTTTCATATTGGATCTACCAATGTGGATGACTGTACATTTAGTTACATTAAACTCCATTTGCAAGATTACAGACCATTCTCGAATTTTATCTAAATTCGACCTCATTTTATCGACTTCTGCTTTAGATGAGACACTACTGCATAATTTTGTGTGATCAACGAATTTTACAATCATGGAACCGATATCAATGTCCAAATCGTTGATATATATCAAGAACAAATTTGTCCCAAAACAGAGCCCTGTGGCACTTCACTTTTCACTTCACACCACTACTCCATATTTATGCCCACCCTCTGCCTTCTTCCCGTTAACCAATCGTCAATCCCTTTGGCAACTTCCCCACCTATTCCGTGTGATTTTTAACTTTCTAAATAATCTTCGACGACGTACTCTATCAGAGGCCATTACAAAATCTAGATAAATAACGTCCACTGGCTCCTTTTTATCTATCATTTTAGTAACCTCCTCCGTGAATTCTAATAGATTTGTTAAGCACGATCTCCATCAACTAAACCCATGCTGACTATTTCTGATTAGATTAAACTTGTCTAAACGCATTACAATGTTTTCTTTGATTATTGACTCTAACAATTTACACACTATGCTCGTTAAACTCACCGGTCTATAATCTGCTGGGTCTGATTGTTTGCCTTTTTAAAGAGAGTCCTAGTAGACTGCATAACATCACGCAGGCAGTTTAATCTCTAAATTCGACAGAAAGAGAGGAACTTACGCGGGAAACTATTATCGTCTGTATCCCTTTAAAACGTGTTGGAGGAGGTCGGGGTGGTAGTGTCGGTGTTCTACGCTATTGGGGAAAATTGTGCGAATAAATACGACACCAGCCTTGAAATATTAAGCGCCACAGCACCATTTGTAGCCGGCCTGGCGCCTGGGATTTGTCGCGCCCTGCTAATGCAAACTCTGTCGACTGGGGTGCCGTGTTACAGTCATTTTATTGCACCAGTTCACAGCTTTTTTCTGAGGTTGGATAACCACTTTCTTAACTCACGCCGCCGTACCCTGCACAATGGAAAGTCCGGTATCTATTTATAGCTGGTTTGACTGGGACGAGAGATGTGTGCTTAACCGAGTGTCACTACGGCCATCTTGATAATAAGGCGTGCCACCATGTCTGTGACGTCATGAAATTGGTCAAAAATAAAAACATTGGTACCGGTTAGAGTTCTTTGTTGATACTTTGTTTGTTAGTGACAACGACCACGTCGACAAGTATTTGTCAATGATCGAGAAACATGAATAACGAAAAACAGAAAAGAAAGTGAAGTAATATACTTTATATTTGATCTATCGTGGTAAAATCACAAAGTCCTTATCCTTAGAGTGGATATAGATGCTGGAAAGGATACAAAGAAGTAGAGCTACAAAAATGATCGTGGGATTCCAGAATTACAGTTATGAGGAAAGACTAAGAAAAACCTCACAAAACTCTACAGTGTCTAGAGTAGAGAAGAATTCGAGGTGACATGTTTATAAGATAATCAACAAAAAGGATAAATTAGACTATATTTCACAAAACCAAGTTTTTTAAAGTTCAACCAGCTACAAGAACTAGAGGGCACAGCTTCAAATTATTTAAATACAGATACAGATTAGATATTAGAAAATATGTGTATAGTCAGAGAGTGGTGAATGGTTGGAATGCATTGCCACAGGATCTGGTGGAGGAGGGTCAGTTAATACATTAAAAAATAGATTGGATGATCTCAGTCATCGGTGAAGTGTAATAAACGGTTGTATATTATTGATTGACAGTTTGGTACACAACACGATCTAGGCATTTTGAACACTTAATTAAATCTTTAAAACAAATGTCGAGTGGTTGGTGTGAAAGCGTATTTGTATTCCGATTATATCCAAGTCAGAAAAACTACACACTATCAACACACAGTTGTGTTAAAATGGGACCCTCTGTGTGTGATGACACAGGAATGCACGTCAGCTGGGGCACAACCTTATTATTAAGATGGCTTTGGTCTCACAGGCAGGTGAGAGCCTGCCAGAGCCTGCTTTATATAAAGAATGAATAGCTAAGTTCCTCATTCCCCGTGTGAATTTACACACCTTTGTAATGAAGTAAAGAACTGGTCTACTGCATCTTCATACGTGTCGCAAAAAGGCGACTAAAGAGAGTAATGCATGGAGCTAGCAGCAGTCATCATGTAACACAAATGTATACAGAAACTACCGCCGCAAGATCACAAAGTGCTTTGTTGCGTGCTTCTTCAAAGAAGCCTTCCGCGGTGGTACTTAATTGTCCGCGTCCAAAGAAGCCTTCCACGGTGGTACTTAATTGTCCGCGTCCAAAGAAGCCTTCCACTGTGGTACTTAATTGTCCGCATCCAAAGAAGCCTTCCACGGTGGTACTTATTTGTCCGCGTCCAAAGAAGCCTTCCACGGTGGTACTTAATTGTCCGCGTCCAAAGAAGCCTTCCACGGTGGTACTTAATTGTCCGCGTCCAAAGAAGCCTTCCACGGTGGTACTTAATTGTCCGCGTCCAAGCATAACGTCATACATCATGCATCCAGTATTCGGCGACATGGATTGCCTAATCATTTAGACGAACGAGGAAGAAGAAGAAGAATTTGCCTCCAGCATATCGCATTTATTGCGTGTTTTCTGGAAGTTGGGGGAGGTCATCATGTGGTCTGGGTCCTGTATTGTGCCACAGTCACATGCGTCATCATCTGTGTGTCCCCTTCTCTTCATGTTCCTCTTGCACCTTGATGCACCAGTTGTTGGAGATAAAAGCGGATGACAGATAGACGAGGCGTGTGTTAGTAGAGGACCTATGCTCCGCGAGGGTGGAAAGGTTTTAATGGATTGATTGATAGTAAACATTTTCAGCGTGCTTAGAGTACACATGTCCTTGTGATCGTTGTCACTACTCTGTTTTCAAATTTACAATTTCTTTGCGTGTTACTTACGTGTTTCCTTGTCTGTTTAGTTACTTCCATGTTGTGTATGGTAGATGATTTCCTGGGACAGGTTCCTCCAGAAGTTAAATCTCTGGGGTTCTCAATACTTCGGCTTTCAGTGGTTGTCTGTATCGGTTTTGTTGACTTTTATGAAGCTATGTCTGGACTTGAGTCTTGTGCTCTGTACCTGATGTCCAAACATTGGGTGCCTTGGGTTGTACTATTTTTCTCGTTCGATTTCTGATGCGACGCTTCTTCTGATCTAGGATGACCTATGCCAATTATGGGGTATATTTTATCGATAAGGCTGGGTTTTAGGCATCCTGGTACTATCCGACCCTCATTTATTGCTGTGTCAACTTGTATCGCATGGTGCATCATTTTTCCTGACTGGTGTGGCATATTCGGCTACGGAAAAACACAAGGCACATGTCGATTTCCGGAGAACGTATGGCTGTGCTTCCCATGTTGTGTCGGTCAGTTTTCGTATGATATTATTTCTTGTGTGTATTCATAGTGGTGGCTCGGTTATTTTTCGGGAGCCAAATTAATAAGAAAGCAGATCGTCCTATATAATATCATGTTATCGCTTTGATGTTGCCTCTCCCTTATCGTTGGAATTATCATACCGGTCTGGTACTTGTCGTTCTTCAGGATGACATAGTGCACGTCATTGTTTCTGTCTTATAGTTCTTCTGAACTGGTAAGAGAAAGACAGGAAAACATCTGCACTTTGTGGTAGAAGACAAGTAACAAAGTCAAGAAAAGAGAATAATTCGAGGTTTATAAGTTAATCAAGGAAAAGTATACATTAGACTAAAACAAGTTTTTTTAAAAAATTACAGCCGGCTACAAGAACAAAAATGCACAGCTACAAATTAGTTAAGGAAATGTCCAGATCAGATATTATGAAATATATTTTTTAGCCAGAGAGGGATGAATGTTTACAATGCATTGCCACAGGAAACAGTGGAGGCAGGGTCAAGTTAATGCATTCAAGAATAGGTTCAATGCGCATAGTTATTTTTAGATGAATGAAGAAGACGAAACTGGTTGTATACAGACTTCGCATAGTCTTCTAAACCAGTATAAAGACTTTAAGTTAGGAAAGGCAAGTCACGTTAGCTGCTATGTGTTTGAATTCATTTGCCACGAGTAATTTGGGGCGTCAGCATTATGTCCGTGATACTATCATATTTACTTGTCTAGTTAAGATGTTTTAAAACCACAGTTAATTATGTTCTTAAAATTAAAATCAAAAACCAGGGGGACGGCGTGGCCTAGTGGTTAAATGGCACGGCTCACGACCCGAAGGTGCTGGATTCAATCCCCATCACAGCACCGGCCGTTACCCCGGGGAAGCAAACCCTTAGAAAATGCAGGAGGAAGCAGACCCTTACATAAAATGCGTGCTGAAGTCGAATGCACTGGGCCGACAGGCGCAAAATAAAAACCACAGTGTAACGCACATCCTTTGGAAATAGAGAAATAAGGCGAACGCAAAAAAACAAACAAACAAACAAATCAAAAACCGCAGTTTCAGTTCTCAAATTTCACATTTAGAACCACAGTTATAATGTTCTCAAAATTCGCATTTAGAACCACAGTTATAATGTTCTCAAAATTCACATTTAGAACCACAGTTATAATTTTCTCAAAATTCGCATTTAGAATCACAGTTATAATGTTCTCAAATTCATATTTAGAACCACAGTTATAATGTTCTCAAAATTCACATTTAGAACCACAGTTATAATGTTCTCAAAATTCACATTTAGAACCACAGTTATAATGTTCTCGAAATTCACATTTAGAAAGACAGTTATAATGTTCTCAGATTCATATTTAGAAAGACAGTTATGATGTTCTCAGATTCACATTTAGAACCACAGTTATAATGTTCTCAGATTCACATTTAGAACCACAGTTATAATGTTCTTGAAATTCACATTTAGAAAGACAGTTATAATGTTCTCAAAATTCACATTTAGAAAGACAGTTATAATGTTCTCAGATTCACATTTAGAACCACAGTTATGTCTATATTTAATTCAATCAATACCGTTCATCTCCCTATGGAGCACGTCTTCAACAAATACACGCCAAAGTCATCTTGTCCTGAACCATCCGTTCCAGTTCTATCCATTTGTTTTCCGCTTCTTTAATGTTTGTCTCCAGCCTTCTTTTCTCATGTGTGTCCTGGTTTCCCTCTACTTCTCCTGCAATGTGGATTCCAAAATAGAGACTGTCTTGTAATAGTATCAGCTGGTTTCCTTATTGCATGGTCTATTCAACGCACGCTTCTCGTCTCTAAATGTTCCATTTACATCTGTGTAGTCAGTTCCCCTTTAGTGATCTACAAATAAGTACTAACAACATGATTTCCCAATGCAAGCCTTAATTTCAGATTACCCCTGGATTGCTTTGTATCAGTATACTGAGGGGGTTGTTTATGTGTTGCATATCTTTTGACCGTATTTTCTCATGTTTACCATGTTTTCACTAGTTGACCCTATTTTCTCATGTTTGCCAAGTTTTCAGTCGCTTACCTTGTTTTCTCATGTTTACAGTGTTTTCGCATTTTTTCATGTTTACCATGTTTTCAGTCGTTGGCCCTGTTTTCTCATATTGGCCATGTTTTCATTCGTTTACCGTTTTCTCATGTTTACAGTGTTTTTTCGTGTTTGCCATGTTTTCTCACGTTTACCGTGTTTTCTCATGTTTGCCATGTTTTCACTCGTTGACCGTTTTCTCATGTTTACCGTGTTTTCTCACGTTTCCCGTGTTTTCTCACGTTTCCCGTGTTTTCTCATGTTTCCCGTGTTTTCTCGTGTTTGTAATTATGGCTGCGAATGTTCATGTTGACATGGAGAGTGTTGACAGTTCCTACTCTTCATCGATTTAGCAAATGACCTAACGTAAATGTAATCATGTGTGTCAGTCATTATGTTTCCACGTTATCTTCACACTCCCCCTCTCCCTCCCTTACTTCCTCACTCCCTTCCTCTCCTCCCCCTTGTCTCCCTCCCTCTTTCTCCCGTCTCCCCCCTCCACCACTATCGTTCTCTTCCTCTCTCCCCTTCTCTCATTCCTCCCTCTCTCTCTCCTTCCCTCTGTCTCTCTCGCCTCCTCTCTTCTCCCTTTCTTACTCCCTTCCTCTCCTTCTCCCTTGCTCTCCTTCTCGCCCCTCATCCCTCTCTCCCAATCTCTCTCCTTCCTTCCCCCTCTCCCTTCCCCTGTCTCCCTCCCTCTCTTCCCACTCTCCCCTCTGCACCACCATCTTCCACTTCCTCTCCCTATCACTCTCTCATTCCTCTTTCCCTCTCTCTCCCACGCATGTCTCCTGTATCGTCCAGAACCTGATAGTATATGGTGTGATTTCATCCATCCTGCCCACACAGTTCAGCTTTTAAAAAATTAAAATGTAACATGACTACATACATTTGTGATACACCAAAAAAGTAATTACAGGTGTTTTTCTGGGATCGATATTGGGTTTCCTTCTCTAGGTGTCACAGGCGTACTGTGTTCGTAATAGGCGATGAGAATGAGGATTGTTTGGCACAGGAATGACTACCCCATCCTCGAGAAGCTATATGGTCTGACTAACTGGAAATGGGCTGTTGTCGAGTACACCAGTCTGGCTAACAAGATGAGGATCGACGTGATCCCCATAGTAGTGAGCGAAACGCAGAAACCGCCTGAAGGACCCCAGCCCACCTTCACCAGCACGCTCAGAATGTGAGGTAAGCTATGACAACCCGCCACTTAACATCCTTTTAGGACGTACAAAAGAGTAATCCTACTCATTGTAGTCATTCAACGACATACAGCATACACTTCAAAAAGGGCTGCCTCGTTGTATTCTGTGTAAAATATTCCAGTATCTGCGCTTCTCGTCAATCTAGTTATCTGTCCATGCGTGTCTTCATTTTCTTATCTGCTGTCACGTGTCTATGGCCTGCGGAGTTATTTGCTTTTTGGTTGTCTATGGCTAGTGGGATGCTGGATTGGTTGGATATTTAGAGGATAAATAGATGTATGATGGGTGGATAGATTAATGAATGGATGGATAAATAGGGTAGATGAATGAATGGTTGGATAGATGAATGAATGATTAGATAAATAGATGGATGATGGGTGGATAAATGAATGCATTGATGGATGATGGGTGGACAGATGAATGCATGTATGGATGATAGGTGGACAGATGAATGTATGGGGAAATGAATGTATACTGGACCTGTGGACAGATGAATGAATGGGTGGATGAATCTCTACATGATTTGATGATTAGATGGATGATTAGTTGGCTAGATGCTTGGATGTTTATATAAAAGAATTGTAATATTAATTGACGGAAAATAAATGGTTAGATGCATATTGGATGTTGTCGGTGCAGTAGTGGATGTTTGCATAGTTGGAATAATGTCAGAATAGTGAAAGGTTTGGTCGGAGGATGTATAATAGATGGACCGGATGATTAAATAGCTGTACAATATTAGCTAAATGCAAAGTAATATAGCACGGATGTAAGCAGATAAGGGAGATAAACAGTGCTAATTATAAGTGTGTACGGTGCGTTTCACAGTGTGCACATCAGTGTCTGCACGTGGGACTGAGAACGCGAGCGAAACTCAGGTAAATACAGCACACACCGATTAAAGAATAATGGAGTTGTACGGATAGATGTCTTAGATTCTCAGATGATGGGGAATTTTTCTGGCAGAAACCTGTGAGCTAAACCTGTGTAAAGTAGAAGACTGTCCAAGTCAATGTATTTTGCCCGTTTTTTAATTCAAGGTTGCTAAGTTTGAAGATCTGCTTCTGTGTTAAAGAACCCTATAATCAATATCTAAGTCGAAAGAAAGTACTAGAAAAATATCTCGTCCTGCTTGGTTAGACAGAAAGCTCTAAAAACAATACCTCGACTTTCTGGGTTAGACGGAAAGCTCTAGAGACAATACGTCACCCTTCTGGGTTAGACAGAAAGCACTAGAAACAATACGTCACCCTTCTGCGTTAGACAGAAAGCACTAGAAACAATACCTCGCCTTTCTGGGTTAGACAGAAAGCTCTAGAGACAATACGTCACCCTTCTGGGTTAGACAGAAAGCACTAGAAACAATACCTCGCCCTTCTTGGTTAGACAGAAAGTTCTAGAGACATACGTCACCCGTCTGGGTTAGACAGAAAGTTCTAGAGACAATACCTCACCATTTTGTGTTAGACAGAAAGCACTAGAAACAAAACTGCCACCATCTGAGTTTGAGAAAAAAATTCATGAAACAACACCTTCGTATATGATAAATGAATATCGTTTCCCCATGAACTAGAATAAAGAGAAGAAATCCTGCGAGAAGTGAGAACACAACTGTTACAGCTGGGCACTGGTTCTGTTCTGCGGATGTCGTACGTTTTATGGAAACAGGGGCATGTTGTTGGGGGGGGGGGGGGTGTTGTTGTTGTTGTTACCGTCCGTACAGTCTAATTTTTGTTAGGTTGATATCTGAGAGACACAAATAGGTCCACCACTACCATGTGAGGCGAATAGCAATGCGGTTTAATCCCGGTAGAATAATCTGTTTAACGTGGACCAGCTTTCTGGTCTTGTATGGAAGATCTAAAGACAAACCCTATACTTTTAGAGCCGATGATTAGCGTAGTGGTAGTACATTCACTTTTCACAGAAAATATACACGGTCCAACTCCCGTTACCGGTACGTTTTAGGTAACTCGCCTGTAAATGGTGTCCCGGTCTACTGTTTAAGAAGGATAAGGCAACGAGGAAAGGAATTGGCCGGACGACTTCAAAAATAAACTGTGACCTGCTACACTGAAGTCTCTAACACTGAATCCCCGACAGCAATGTCTTCTCTGTAACTATGTTCGTCCATCAACTGCAATGAGGACCACTCTTTCTGTTCAGCCGTGTGGACACATTCTTCCTTCTGCTCTGTCTGCAGAAATGTTTACTTGCGCGGTGATTTGGATTAATGTGAGGAAGATTTGCGCAATATGTTTCTTCTTCTTCGTAGGCTATCAGACTTGGAGTTACATTTGTTCAAAGAAAACAGCGGTCAGCCTGAGGCTGTCGACACTGCCATATAGCTTGTATAGTGTTGACACGTGTACTTTCTCTGGTTCTTGTATGTCGGGCAATTTTGCAGCAGATGTTCAAGGGCCATTTTCCAAGTACCACATAAGTGGATTCGTCAGTATTGTGCAATATGTCATCCTCGCTCTCTCGTCCTGAGTTACCTTTGCCAGTTGCAAGACATTATCGAAGACGATTGAAAATAGCACATGATGTAGATCAATCCTCAGGGTTTACTCCCGAAACTTTCCCCGTGACTAAGTTTAAATGAGTAACACATTTCGTACTGTAGATGGGAAGAAGCAGAAGAATAAATCACCGAGCTCGACCAATACTGGATAATGTAACAACCACAGATGGTCACAGTTTGGTGCGGTTGTCTATTTACTCGGGGAGATGACAGCTAACTAGTTTGAACGGGGCATTAAAGACAGTAAGGAGAAGCTGACAGATGGACTCCACTGCAGGTCGTAGATTTCTGCAAACTCTGCATTTGGTTGTGTTCAAGCACTCAGCTATTTCGTGTTACCTGCTTCCAGTAATTGTTTGCTATTCAGGGTGAAAGCGGGAAGTCATTCCACTTCGCTGCTACGTAACTTGGTGCAGTTTCACATTAAGCACGAGTTTACTCGTCAGAATTCTCCAACAGAGCTTAACCTAGTTTCTCTTTAATGATGGATCTCATTGCAGGTCTATATTTACACCTCGTCAGTGCCTGCTCGTTCACCTGTTACTCCCATTTGCATACATTGCGGTTAACTCAGAGACACCGCTTCTATATTCTCAGAATGTGGACGTTTGCATAGATGTCTTATGCCCTGCATAGGATTGTGTCGTCCTGGTTGTACTGGGGTTTACGACCACGAGAGAGCTCACATCCGGGCTTTGATAGCATCCATCGTGGAAATATTGAATATAAACAGTCGGGACATGTGATATCTAAAGTAGGACATGGTCTGACTAACCGGGAATATCCGATGAAACGTCTCATCCCACCGCTGACTGAATGGCGGAACTCATATTGTGCCAAGGTTTAAAATCAATCCATGCTCCACACATAGAAATAAAACAAATTCACGATACAAAACACAACAAATCACTGTTGATAGTGATCCTTTTCACAGAATGCTGCCCTGAAACCAACTCCATATCCATCTTTGTTTCCCGAATACTCTATTATAGTTGCACTGATAGTTGACACTTGTAAGTTCCGTTATTTAGTTAGCCTTGGAATCTGACGTTTCAAAGTGTTTTATCCGTGATTCAGAAGTCCTGTATCTACAGTAGGCTGTGCGTCAATTAGTAGCAGCAATTAGATTATCAATTGGTGATCTACATTGTGTTACATATGCCAATCTTGGTCCTTACTAGAAGCACATAAGAGTAAAATCCAGAGCTGTACGATGCGATGTGTGAGAAACGCAGCTTGAAAGACAATCCGTGATCGAATCCGCAACACCACTCTGAGGCAGACAGTGGGGACAAACCCAGTTAGTGCCTTCATTAACTCCCAACAAATCAAGTGGTTTGGTTATTTAGTCAGATTGCGTTATGACCAGCCTACAAAAAGAGCATATCAAATGTAGGTCTCCGGTCTACGAGCTAGGGGCAAAACTCGACGTCGGTGGATCAAGGCTCTCTTTCACACTCTCAGAAAGTTAACACCTAATGACAGCACCATCTTCCGACTTGGCGATAACAAGAAATATACGCACCCGCCTCTCTACGACGCCGAATGGCAAGGACAGTAGGACAACAGAAGAAGACGAAGAAGAAGACCAACATGCTGCAGGAGGCTGACACTCGACCTGAGTTTTGGGGGGCCTCTCAGAAGGCAGAGCAGTAGTATGTGTTGCTGCAGCGTGCTACAGTAAACTACAGTAAATTATACAATTCCTTCGCCATTTTCTAAGAGTTCGCGCCCTGCCTTTCGTCATTTCCTGGGAGAAACTGAGCGTCTATGGTTCTGCCCCGTGTGCAGTGATACCAATTTTGTGTAAGATAACAAATCTGAAATGTTTTCATACCGCTGTACCATCGCTAACGCTCGAATCCAATTGCTGGACGTGTTTGTACTTGTGATCCTCGCGACCAATCATGTAGTGTTTAATGGATATGTACTTTAGATGCAACATTGATACATTGCTTCTACTATGTTTGTCTGTTTATTTGTTTAAAACTACATGAGATATAAGATTCATCTATATAAACCCAGAGACACGATTTAAGGATGTGATGATTGGGGGGGGGGGGGGGGGGGGGAAGATACAGGTGATGTTGTTTACACATGTGAATTGATGGTTTGTGAGACGGATATATGAATTGGACGGAACTGGACGTATGACTAGAGGTGTCACTGTGTGTGGAGTGTGGTTGAGGTATGTGCATACATGGTAAATAAGTATATGTGGTGGGCTAGTGGATGTACATACAAGGTATGTGAGTATGTGGTATGATCTAGTGGATGTACATAAAAGGTATGGTAGTATGTGTTGTTGGCTAGTGGATGTACGTAGAAGGTATGTGAGTATGTGTTGTGGGCTAGTGGATGTACATACAAGGTATGTGAGTATGTGTGGTGGGCTAGTGGATGTACATACACGGTATGGTAGTATGTGTTGTGAACTAGTGGTGAAGGCACAACGTATGTGGTGGGCTAGTGGATGTACATAGAAGATATGTGAGTATATTTAATGGACTAGACTTAATCGATCGAAAGATGACATTGAATACCATAAAAATGTTCGTCTAGACATCTAGGGCCCGTTGCGTCGATAGACCATTACCATGTTCAACTGCTGAGGCTTGTAACCAAACCTCGTTCACTGCTGAAGGAGAGACTGATGTCTGTTGGAGCCATGTAGAACGGGGACGGCTCCTCCAGCCGGTCGGTGGGACACCGTTGTTACACATAGCAGACTTGGACATGATCTGGTGAGCCGGAACTTCCTGGTCCAGTCGAACCACGTGACCAAACAGAGACTAGCAGCGGTGGACCAGAGTGTCCGAGATGGAGAGAAGACTCACCTTTGCAGACACCTCGACATTACGGACGAGATCAAACCACTGGATACCGAGGATGTGTCGCTGGTTGCGCATATGAAAGGCACCGAATCTTGATATGTCCTGTTTAAGTAGGGTCCAAGTTTTTGAAACATACAGGAGGACAAGAATCACACACGTCTGAAAAATACAAATTGTGGATCCGAGAGAGAGAGTCTGCTATTATTCTACGCCCGGCGAAGGTCATTCATAACGGAAGCAACAAGCGCGATCCGCCTTAACATGTCAGGTACACTGCGTCCATCGAATGAAAAAGAACTCCCTAGGTATGTTAATTCATTGGTACACTCAACCGTGTTGCCATGGACACCAATGCTGTGAGGACCAGTGTCGGAGCCAAGGTTATGAATTTTTGTCTTGGCCCAAGATATTGATAGGCCCAGGTTTGATGTTTCGAGGGCCAGTTTCTCGAGATACTGTTGCAGAGCCGCATCGTCTGGACCGACTAGGACTATGCCATCAGCATAGACGAGGTCTGTGATTCATGATTGGTCCATGAAAATGCTCAACAATTAAATACCAATATTCAGATAAAAGATGGATTATCTTAACGGGTACTAAACAACCAACCGTGGATGCAATATTTATTGTGATCATGTAACTAGCACAGACACGCCCCAAATGCGCGGGGGGGGGAGGGGGGGGGGGTCATTGCAATCAGCGAGGCATAATATGCTACTAAATATTCTAAATTTACAGACTTATATTATGAGTTTTGGTGGCACCACGACAGAAGGAATAAGCGATAAACTTCTGAGTACTAGTACAATTTCTTAGACTGTATCCTTGACTGCAGTGCCTGGTGGCCTTTATACATATGCCGCTGAGTGTCACGACGTTGAGGTAGTAGACTGTCCCCCTGTGCCTCTTAACACGAAGCGATCTGACACAAATGTATCTCAACACTTCATGCCATGACGCGGGTGTCCAATATAGAGCTAGCTAGCTAACTGCTATACAATTATAAGGCAGCGAGGTAGGTAAGAAAAACAAGAAACGCAGACCTGGTTAAATCAGGCCTCTGGCACGTTAACCCTTTGCAGCTAAGCAACCGCAGTATATTTTTTGTAAAGTGTAACCTTTATTCTGTCTTTTCAAATCGTTTAGATTATACGATAGAATAGTTTATATATTCTTTTCTAAAGATATGGCGTATGGAGGAGGGTGAAATAGGTGTATACATGCTGTAATAAATGTAAAGTTCCTCTTGCAAGCCATGGTGTGAAAAGTGTTAATGTGACGAAAGGAGCAAACAACAAGGTGAGGGTCAGGTGAAGCATACTGATCTAGATCACAGCCTCGTGTAAATACAGGCCTTCTGTCTCACGGGGAAATCCCTTTAAAACACCAAATTCCAAGACTGACTAAATAACGGAACTTGTTTGGATCAACTATCAGTGCTACTATAATAGCGTGTTTGGGAAACAAAGATGGATATGCAGTTGGTTTCAGAGCAGGATTCTGTGAAAATATCACTCAACAGTGATTTGTTGTGTTTTGTATCGTGAATTTCTTTGATTTCTTTGTCCGGAGCATGGATTGATTATAAACCGTGGCATAATATGAGTTCCGTTATTTAATCAGCCTTGGAATGGGACGTTTGAAAGGGATTTCCCCGTGTCAGACGGCCTATCCAAAGAAGTCTATGTCTAGATCCCCATCTTCGTGATTCTGGAAACAAGCTGTGTTACAGGAGTCTGGCCAAGGAGGTCTCCATAGTAGAGGGCATACTCATGGTGAGCCTCTTGTTGCACTAAAGACAAGAAGAGAACCCAGATTCACCTTATGAAGTGTGTCTCGGTAATAGGACACGCCACTGTAGCGTACATCAAGAGACAGTGTCGCTATGGGTTGCTGACTACCGTACCGTTTTTGTTTGCATATGGAACGTATCCATGCCTGTGGAGTGAGTGAGTGAGGTTGGGTGAATGAGTGAGTTGGTAAGTTAATGGGTGAGTGATCAATCTATCTAGGTGAATAAAAGTTTCCTCACTGACAATCGTCTAGAAAATTACTGTATGTCGCAGTTTGCAGCGAGTCTGCGATACCTTTGCTTTTCGGCCCGACGCATCCAGTTTCAGTACGGCAAATTTGGGACTACCGTGTTGCTAGGACCTACGCCGGGAGCAGTGCCGCTGACCCTGACTCAAACACAATCCGATTCGGGTCGCTGGTTGCGATGAGTGATTCCATAGATCTATCCTTCTGTCTCTCTTCTGATTTGTTTCACTGACGATATCTAACATTGATGTTTTTATTAATTCCATGGGGACGGCGTGGCCTAGTGGTTAAGTGGCACGGCTCACAACCAGAAGGTGCTGGGTTCGTTTCCCATCACAGCACCGACCGTTACCCCGGGGAAGCAAACCCTTAGAAAATGCAGGAGGAAGCAGACCCTTACATAAAATGCATGCTGAAGTCGGATGCACTGGGCCGACAGGCGCAACATAAAAATCACAGTGCAACGCACACCCGCCTTGGGGAATAGAGAAATAAGGCGAACGCCAACAAAAAAAAACCAAAAAAAAAATAATCCATTTGCGATCATCACTTCTAGCAGACTTATTTCGCTATTGTATTCATCTCCATCGGTTCCTTGCGGAGCATATCGCCATCACTGTTGAAGGCTCCTTAGTCTACTCTATCAGTGCTACTTTGTCTAGCATTCGGTTTCACATTTTAAGGTTGATAACCCCACGAACACCCACTTTAGTCGCCTTTTACGGCGTGCCTATTGTTTCCTTTACAATAAGAGACGTCGGTTTCCTCGAGAGGATGCCATTGTTTAGTCTTGCATTATTCCTTTCACATTCGAGTTGCCGTTCTTGTGTTGTCTGACAAACCGTCGTGTTATCACCATCATTTCTCACTTGTATCATTCTTTCATCTTTACGCGTAGCTCGCCTCCCGACTCAGGTGTTTGATATATAATCTGTATGCTTCATTTCATTGTGTGTCTCTAGTACTTCATAGATACATTGTCTAACACACACACGCGCGTAACCACGCACACCAACACAATTACATGTACACAAACGACTGCGCACATAGACACTCAATCGCACAAACATGCAGATAGCACACACAACTGTAACAGTCCTAACAATAATTGTATATCCTAAGTCACGGTACCATTTAATATAGTATGTAACAGGGTTAACGTTAATGTTCTATCCTAATCTTCTGTACCACTATCACTCCTTAACTCACTCTAAATGAAAATACCAACAATTATGTTTGAACACAGGTAAAACACAGCATGTATTTTTCTCACACAAGTAAAATAATATGCACATCAATCAAATCGCTATTCATTCTATCAATATTATACAGTTCATCAATTATGTAATTAATTCTAATGTCTCTCAAATGGTTGGTTATGATCACTTCTCTAACTGATTAAGATTACTTCTAAAGGTTCGTGCAAGTAGCACAGGTCTTACTCTAGTACTAAACTTTACCCAGGGTTCTCATCACGTGGTCGGAATCTAGCAATTGTTCTATTCACTGTCTTTCTCTGTGCGTTGATATAATGGATGTCTATCTACAATTTCTCAGTCCTCTTTCACTGTCTATCTGGATCTCTGTGCGTTGATATAATGGAAGTCTATCGACAATTTTTCAGTCCTCATCTATCTGTCCTCTCAGCTAACTAAAAAGGGATGTTTACTGGACCACTTGTCTCGTCTCTCGTAAGGCAGTCGGTGACTGCATCTGTGCTCTGTCTGCAGCTGTGCTCGTGTCTGCGGCTGTGCTCGTGCCTGCGGCTGTGCTCGTGTCTATGACAGACGATAGTGGTTGTGTTACTGTGGTTGTCAGGACGAGGAAAACCCACAAATCACAACGATCGTCTTAGGACTACAGCATCGTGTTGTAGCAACACGTCTCCGTCTGACAAGAATGAAGCACTCGAGCAAGATGTTTAGCGACGACGACTTGAACAGAACATCACACACATACAGATTCTTACATGTGTGTGGACTCTCGTTGCCTTTCCGTGTTGGTCTGCTTCAGTGGCTTCTAACTCTATGACTCTACTATTGTCACACACTGGCTAAGTTTCTGTAGCTTTTAACTATCTACATGTTCTAGACTAAGTGCTACTCACTATACTGTCTGGTAGGACACCCTTGCCTGCTGCTTCTGATCTGTCTCCTATACTGTCTCACTCCCGTTTATAAGCTAAGTTTTTCCCGCTTTTCGATAAATGACGTTGTTTTCTTGAGTTCATTTCCCACCAACTTTATTTTAACTCGCGTGTCCCAAAGAAAGGCTGCATTGTCTTCCAAACACTGACTGACCGCTTGTTGACGGGGATTCCCAGTTCAAACCGTGAGAATTCGACCTACATTGGTCGGCCAGTCCCAAACTTGCATTGTTTGATAGTTGAGGACCATGCCTCGTTCAATGAACTGAAACTCTCGGGCCGGGTTCTCAAGTTATGTTTGGGTACCACGAACGGTATTTTCAGGGCTTCCCTGGCTTTGGCTCGTTGTACCCCTGTAACTCTGTTACACAACCACACATGTGTAAATATAATCAAACACGCATTCATACATATATATATAAATGAATAATTATTGTTGTTACGAATCAAGCGGCATTTGAGCTCTTGCCCTTCGGCCCAGTACCAAGTAATGGTATATGCACGTGTTTCTCAGTTGTTGTCTAGTGCCATACAATGTGTTACATTTATCAGGCCTTGGAGAAGAAGCTATTTTCTAACATCGTTGAATGCATTCAAAAAGAAGATGAAAACAGTTTCGTATCGGTGTGTGTGTGTGTGTGTGTGTGCGTGTGTGTGTGTGCGCGTGCGTGGGCGGGTGGGAGGGAGGGAGGGTTAAACTGAAACTGTTCTTTGTGTGTCTGTTGTGTAGGTCATATTGTACAGTTCAACTGACGGGCATGTGTCTTGTTTGTTTGTGTGCGTGCGTGCGTGCACGTACATGTGTATATATATGTAGGGCACTTCGAGGTATTACTATTAAAGTTGCCTCTTGTCTAGTTAATATCAATGTACACATACAAAAATATACACTTGACAGTAACACACGTATCGACATCCTCTCCTTCCCCGTCAGGTAGGAAGAATTACATTTGACTGTATTATGAATATTCTTAATCCACGTGTATCTATCGATTGTCAATGTTTCTGTCTCTCTCAATTACTTTTTGTCTTGCCAAAGAGGGTACCCATTGTGGAAGTATTGGACATCACAACTGATATTGGCACGTGACCCTACCTTTGGAGTTCTCTTTTTTTTACAACTGTCTGTTGTTGTCGTCGTCGTCGTCGTCCTCCTCCTCCTTCTCCTTCTCCTCCTCCTCCTCCTCCTCCTCCTTCTTCGAAGCTACTCGCTCAGTTAACTCTCGATTGCGTTTCTTCGGTAGCAGGTTGCACTGGCTTTTATTGCATACCAAGAAATACTTTGGAAGTGGGACCAGGTCCTCCTGGTTGTAGTGTAATACAAGACTCGTCGTAGGCTCACCACAGTGAGGATTACAGTATTGATTCAAACCTCGTTAGACAACTGTCAGTATGTCTTTATATATTCAATTGCCCAATGTTTATCATGATTGTATTTAGAATGTTGACATTTGAAATACGACCCCTGATTATTATTCCAAGTTAGGTTTCAAGCATTTCATCTTGATTGCTTGGACATGAACAAACCTCATTTGATTGTCTTCTGTTTAGTTATGTATGACACGCCTTGTCGTTCACTTCATTGTATTGCCCCACTCCTGTCTTACACGCACTGTGTGGTTTGTTATTGACATTTTGGTGATTTAATTCTGTGGGAAATGATCAACAACTTTTCATAATTGACTGCGTCCACTTTGATATGACTGCCTTGTATCTGGCAGTTGTTGGGTTTATAGACACGAAACTAGTTGGTGGTGTCAATGCATATTACCCTTACATAATGTTTATTACCGTTACATAACGCCTGTTACCGTTACATGACGCCGGGTACCGTTACATAATGTATGTTATCGCTACATAATGTCTGTTACCGTTACATAATGCATGTTACCGTTACATAACGCCTGTTACCATTACATAATGTCTGTTACCGTTACATAATGTCTGTTACCGTTACATAACGCCTGTTACCGTTACATTAACGTGTTGGAGAGGGAGGGGAGACTAACGTCTGGTCAGGCAACACATTCTGATGAGATAATGTTAGCCAGAGTCAAGTCCGTCTATTGAAATACTCTGACCTCAAGACCCCACAACCCTCCTCCACCTCCCATACCCCACCTCACTTCCGCATAGGTCTCCCTAGAAACGGGCTGCTTTCATTTTAGCTTGGCTAACGTGGCAGGGAATCGACGTGATCCCCGTAGTAGTGAGCGACACGCAGATAAACATACCACAACCGCCTGGGGGATCCACTTCCATCTTCGTCAGCATACTCGGGGTGTGAGGAAAGCAACTCGCCACTTAACGCCTATTTCAGGGTGTTCTCAAAAGAGTAATCTAACTCATTGTGGACATTCAACAACATCGTGTCCGGGAGGGTTCGCTGTATGAAACAAATGAGTAGCGGTTCACTACGTGCTTCCCCGTCTAGAGTCCGGAGTTCATTAACGAGGAGAGAAAATAACACCACTACACCTGCAGGCGTGTCGTAAGGAGGATTAACGAGGGCTGTGTATGAGACTAGCAGGCACTTGTAAAGAAAATTGCTGTGGAGGCAACCACAACTGTCAGAACGCACGTCAGTGTCTTGTTGAAGTATTCCCACAAAGGGGACAGCTATAAAATGGATGTCTGCTCTGTATAGAGCGAACTAGAGACAGATTAAATAAGTAAACATTTAAAATATAGGTAATCCCACTGTTGTCATGGATAAAGTTTGGGCACTTCACTGGACTAAACCACGTGGATACTTGCTTATAAGCTGGGGTTTCCCATCCTCGCTGCCTTTCCTTCCCTAATTGTAGTCTTAGTCGACCTGTACATCTACAAGGGCATTAGTCCTTATGCTGGTCCCAACTCATGTACCAGTCGGTAGTAGCCGGATGCATTTATATGCTTAGCGGGCTGGGCTCGAGCAGTGCTATGTTTTTTGGTCTTGTGCTGGTCTCATCTCGGTTTCCAATCGATTCTGTCTCAAGCACGAGTTGTCCAGTGGATGGCTAACTTGTTTCAGGATCGCGAGTGATGTGCAACTCGAACGAATCTTGCCACCTAGTGAGGGGTCTGCCAGGTGGTCCTGTTTGCCGCGCGGGTACCACAGAGTGGTTGCTGTGCTCCAGCGTTCGTCTTTCCTTCTGACTACATGGCCAGCCACAGAGTGGTTGCTGTACTCCAGCGTTCGTCTTTCCTTCTGACTACATGGCCAGCCACAGAGTGGTTGCTGTACTCCAGCGTTCGTCTTTCCTTCTGACTACATAGCCAGCGCAGCGGTGTTTGGAGTTGTTGGCATGATGGATGACATCCTTGACGTATGACTATACTCGGATGCCACTGTTGTGTAAGCCCATCTGGCGCTGTTGCCTAAGTGATAGGCCCCTAATGGTAAACAAATTGCTTATTTACAGCTGTTGTGACTGGGACGTACTTCTAACGGGAGTTGAACCCTGTACATTTGCAGTGAAAGGCGAGTGCTCTATCTCTACGCTAATCAGACACTTCAATATATTTAAATGTCCTATTAGTTCCAATGTCGTAGGGTATGATGGATAACGGTGAGGCCACAATTCTAACTAGAAGCTCCTTTAGCTTCTGACAAACAACACCAGTTCTTGGCCTTCTCTGTGCCGGACTGTCTACTAACAGGAGAGCCGAGCCGAGTGCTGTCCTCATTTCCAAAATTATGCGAATCGGTGATATCTGCAAACTAAAGTGAATATGTCTGGTTGACAGTGGATGTGTCTGGTCGAAAGTGGATATGTATGGTCGACAGTGGATGTGTCTGGTCGAAAGTGGATGTGTCTGGTCGAAAGTGGATGTGTCTGGTCGAAAGTGGATATGTCTGGTCGACAGTGGATGTGTCTGGTCGAAAGTGGATGTGTCTGGTCGAAAGTGGATGTGTCTCGTCGAAAGTGGATGTGTCTCGTCGAAAGTGGATATGTCTGGTCAACAGTGGATGTGTCTGGTCGAAAGTGGATGTGTTTGAATGAAAGTATATGTGTCTGGGCAAAAGTGTATGTGTTTGAATGAAAGTATAGTTGTCTTGACAAAAGTGTATGTGTTTGAATGAAAGTATATGTGTCTGGGCAAAAGTGTATGTGTTTGAATAAAGGTATGTGTCTGGACAAAAGTGTATGGTGTTTGAATAAAGGTATGTGTCTGGACAAAAGGTTACGTGTTTGAATGAAAGTGTAAATGCTTGGCTTAAATTGGGATTGCCTGGTCATAAGTGAATTTGCCTGGCCTTAAGTGGATATGCCTGTCCGAAATGCACGGGTACTGTAGTCCTACTGTTCAAGGCGTCACAATGTACCCCACTCTCTCTTGCTCGCTCACACAAACCCACTCACAAAGTGTCGTACAAAGCAGGTGTCTATCTATACCTGTGCGCCCTTGGGGGACGATTAACCATTCAAATTTTCGTTCCAAGGGAAGCACAAGTCTACCTCTACAACCTGTTTAGAGGAAGACTGTATCTAAACACTTGCAATGGTCGTTTCACATCTATGATTTTACATGGTAAGGTTGCAAGCTGTATGAACAACCCTCTTTAGCCACCTTACGGTATGCTTTGAAAGGTTACTGTTTTATTCTTTTCAATATTTGAAACACTGGTAAATACGCATGTACATGTCCTGTTTAATCAATGTTCTGACGGACACCCGCTGTTTGTGTGATCCTCCCACTAGACTTGTTAATTTGTTGATCCTTTCAGAAAAGACGTCGGGCTCCAAGATGCTCAAGAAGGCGCAGTCATTCCGGGAGGACTTACGTAACAGGATCAGGAGGCGACCCTCTACCGGAGTCCAGCAGATGATACCAGATGGCAAGAGCAAGAGGAAAGGGGATGGAACTGTTTCAGATTTGAATCCTGCAGATGACGTGAGTTACTGCTCTTTGTATAAGTGACTAGCAACTTACTCCAGGGTTAGGGAGCAGCTGTCAGCTCCTTTTCGCTCACTCTCTCTCTCTCTCTCCCCCTCATCTCTTTCTCTCTCTCATCTCTTTCTCTCTCTTTCATCTTTCTCTCTAAAACGTTTTCCCTATCACTCTCATGTGCCCTTTCATTTCTCTCCGGTACTCTTTCATCTGTCCCCTATGTCTCTTCATTGTTTACCATCTGCCCCGCCCCTTTCTCTCTCTCCCTCTCTCTCTCTTTCTCTCTCTCCTGTAGTTCATCATCTCGTTTTCTTCTACCCCGTCTTTCTCTGTATCCCATCATCTCTCTCTCTCTCTCTTTCTCTATCTCTCTCTCTCTCTCTCTCTCACTCTTTCCTGTAGTTCATCATCTCGTTTTCTTCTACCCCGTCTTTCTCTGTATCCCATCATCTCTCTCTCTCTTTCTCTCTCTCTCTCTCTCTCTCTCTCTCTCTCACTCTTTCCTGTAGTTCATCATCTCGTTTTCTTCTACCCCCTCTTTCTCTGTATCCCGTCATCTCTCTCTCTCTTTCTCTATCTCTCTCTCTCTCACCCTTTCCTGTAGTTTGTCATCTCGTTTTCTTCTACCCTCCTCCCCCTACCCCCTTTTTCTCTGAATCCCGTCATCTTTCTCTACTGTCTCCAATATCTCTGCCCCTTGTTCTCCATCTACGTTGACCCCGCGGTTTGCCCCTCTTTGTTTCACTTTATAACTCTTCAATCGTTATTCTATTTCTACACCGTCCTCTCTTTCTCCCTCACTCTGTCCCTCCCCCTCAATCTCTCCTACCCCTACTCTCTCTCTCTCTTCATCCCTCCGTCTATCTTCCTATGTCACGCACTCTGCCTCAATTATTTTCCCACCATCACTCTCTTCCTCCCTCAGTCTCTCTTCTTCTCCCTCTTCCACTCTCCGTCTCACCTCATCCGTTCGTCTTCCTCCCTTCTCACTTTCTTCTCCCATCCTACACTCCCTCTCTCATTTTCCCTCCTCCTCTCTACCTCTCACTCTCTTTCCTCCATCAGTCTTTCTCTTCTTTACTCCCTCTTCCGCTTCCCTTCTCTCCTCATCCCTTCCTAATCCTCCCTTTTTCTTTGCCTCTCGCCCACACTCACTTTTTCTCACTCCTACTTCTGCTCCCCGTATCTCCTCATCCCTATATATCTCTCTCTCGTCCTCTGTCTCACACTCTATCTCTCACCCTCAGTCTATTTCTCTTCACCCCTTCTTTTTCTCTTCTCACCCTTTCCTCTCCCCCCTTTTCACTGTCTACCTTCACTCACTCTCTCCATCTATCTTCATCCTTCCATCTCTGTCTCCCCCGCTCTGCCCCTTCCACCTACCTTTCATCTACTCCCCCACCCTATCACCTCGTTTATTTTACTTGACCCTAAAATTCCTTCTCCTCTCTCCTGTGTCCATCCGTTGACCTCTCAGTGAATCTCCCTTGTGCCTTATATTGCTGTCTATTTTCTTCACATTCCCCACTTCCATCCCTCTCTCTTTCGCTATTGATCCACAGTTTCATGTTCTCTCTTTCCCTCTATCTTGTTCTACCCACCTCCTCCACCCTTTCTCGCCGTTATTATATTTCAGCTAACTTTTCTCTTCGCTCCTCATCACCGCCCTCCTCCTCACTTCTCTTTGCTTCCCCATTCTCTATCTTCTCCTCTTCATACCCCTCCATTTCCTCTCTGCTTCCGATTCGCTCTCCTCCCCCTTTCCAGCCTCCCCTCTCAATCACCAACACATTCTGGACCCATGTCCTCCCTCCACACCTGTCCGCTCTCACCCCCCGCTCGGCTTGCCATCCATCCTGTCTGACAGTCAGCCCCGTTAGTCATCCTAACAGATGGTCTCGAGTACTCGCGACTAACAGTTGGCACTGCCCATCTGCTCCCAGACCAAGTCTAATTTACGAGGTCCTCACAACCGCTCATAACGTCAGCTATGCTGACCTATCATTCCTGTCTCTCCGGCTGTACATTCAGCCATCTAGGATATATCATACTCTATCTGTAGAAAATACATTTATAAAAGCTAGAAACTAGAAAGTGTATCTCTGCTGAATATATGTGTCGGTAGAAAATATGTCTGTAGAAGATGTCTGTGCAATCAAACTCTTTGTTTGTTGAAACTGACTCTTTGGCAAACTCTTTGTTTGTTGAAACTGACTCTTTGGCAAACTCTTTGTTTGTTGAAACTGACTCTTTGGCAAACTCTTTGTTTGTTGAAACTGACTCTTTGGAAGCGCCATGTCTCGGGAAACTGTCAACTATCTCTGTCTAATTTTTTTAAAATAAAAAGATCATCATCTCTGACAATCTCAATCAGCTCGCACACCTTATGGGCTTCTTATGTTCTGGTCTCGTCACAATTATCTCCCTCCACCCCTTTTCCACACATTCAACGCAGGCGCATGAATGCATATATATTCACATAAACATACATAAATACACATATATACATACATATATATGTAAATGTATGTATGTTTGCATATTTATGTATGTATACATGGCGCAATGCGTCCATACATACATACATATGGACATATATATACATATACATACATACATACATACATACACATACACACACTTCCTATATGAATTGTAGAGCCCCTTAATAGGGAATAACATACATGTCGTGAAAGGCGTCTGAGGTAGTTGTGCATGGGGCTAGCGACTGCATTCGTTTCAAATATATTGATGTAGTGACCAGCACTGTAAAATCACGCGTCGTGCCTTGGTGGAGTTTTAAAGGGACGGAAAGACTGGGGCGTTCATTGACTCACTCACTAGACACACCACACTAATAACATGTAGGCTACCTTTGGCCGTATGCCGATTAATTTGTAATGGCAAATACGTGCCAATATAACCAGAGAGGAAAAAGCCTCGCCACAAGAGGGCTTACACGGTTAATTAAAACTGTGGCACGGGCAAATGAGTGCTCATTAGCTGAGTCGGCTAGGTGTCCTAGTCCTGGAAGTGGGGTCTGCAGTGTGTGTGTGTGCGACAAAGAGCGAGAGAGAGAGGGGGAGGGGGGATATGGGGGCGAGAACAGAGTGAATAACTGTAACTTCAGTCAATGAGGTTAGTTCTAGCAAGCAACGATGCCCTTTCCTTCTCTCGCTCTCTCCCTCTCTCTCATGTCTTTCACTCTTTTCACTCACACTCTCTCTCTCTCTCTATCTCTCCATGGCTCCAATGTCACGTGCAGTTGACAAGATAATTTGTAGCCAAATAAAGCGGGAAGAGGGAGGATAGGGGAAGAGAGAGAGAGAGAACAAGAGCTCTTTCATTTTCATGTCAGCATTAGTTGTTGCTTAATGCCCACTATGGGTAAGTATACACTTTTACGTGCCCTGAACAGGGCGTTAAGTGGCGGGTTGTAGTAGCTTTCTTCACATCCCGAGTGTGCTGATAAAGATGGGCATGGTTCCTTATGACTGTACTGGCTCATTGCATATCCAGGCGCGTTCTGAACTAGATGGGCATGGTTCCTAATGACTGTACTGGCATGGTTGCTTATGACTGTAGCACATTGCAAAGCTTCTCAGAAGGCTCATCACTTCAGAGATCACAGTTCCAATCCCCCTACTCGGTCACTAGACGAATATGTCACGTCTATAACTGTTTTCACCCTGGTCGTTTTAGTTTTTCGCTATTCTTATTCGTGATATCCTTTGTCACTAACGCAGACCTTTTGGTAGAGACGTACGTTGTTGCTTTTATGTTGTGCTCACTCCGGGTTGGCCAGCACTCCGGGCTGGTCAGTACTTGTCTACGATATAGTACATTGGGAAAGCCAAGTACTTCTATCTATTTATTTCGTACGCTTCGTGCAGCTACCTGAACAGACATGCAGACTGACATAAAATATGCCAATGTCGCCGATATGGCCTTCACGTACCTTCATATCGTCCTGCCTAGCCAGAGGCATATCTACAGTATGACGGGGGTACACCTTGAGGGAAGACCATTATGCAACTGTTGGCTCAATAACTCAAGTTCGTTTACTGCAAATCTACACAAAATGGATACTTCTAAATATTACCTACATGACGTTCGTTTCCTTATTGCTGGGGTCCGTTGGGAAGTTTGTTTGGACTACAGAATATAGGTCGCTTGCCGCTGCAGTCGTCACGCAGTGTACTTAATTATTTATTTCACCACTGATAGAGCGAAGAACCTGTACTCTAACAGGGTTTTAAACCTATTTCCCCAACCCTTTCCCCTTGGTCAAAGAGCAGTATCCACCCTGACCTACCCGCTTCTCGTGGATCACTACCCCCGTTCTAACGCCTCGCTCAACGGGCGGACGTGTTGCCCATGTGACAGACCACTCATCTACGAGTGAGGCGTGTCGTCGAGCTTTCTGACTCGCCGCTCGGGAACTGAGTGTCTCAGTTTAAGCGATCCACTTGTCTGACCTCCCTTAAGTGTGACATTGTGAGTTAATCTACCAAGTTGTGAGCGAATGTGCGTAAGAGTATGTGGAGCGGTACATGAGCATATCGTGGAGATGAACGTTAGCATAGCTAGTTTGCATGTGACTTTGTATCCTCCCCAGTATGAATACAGCATAAATACAAACTGGACGACTCGTCAGTTGTTGAAAAGGTCTGCAGGTGTGAATGGGTGCTGGTAACAATAATATGCATGTCTGTGTACGAAGTGCCATAGTCTGTATGTGAGATACGATTAATAGAACAATTTGTATTTAACATTTTTTTAAATGAAAATTTAAAAAAAAATTGACACTGCCGTCGAGGATAAAGTGTTAGAAGCTAGATAATTCCAGATTTTTGTTAGATAAGTGAGCATGATTTTCTGCATTTCTTTCACTGTATGTAAGTCAAGATACCAATTTATAATTCGGTAGACTGAATCGTATCAATACCAACATTTCCTTCTCACGTCTGTTCCGCCTCTCTTGTGGTTTCTCAAGTTCTCTTCGTCAACTATATTTTCCAACACCGCCGGTCCGCGGTTCACAAATATTTTCTGCCGGTCCGCGAAAAGGTTATCGAAAACAGCAACGTAAGCGCACATTATCCTTGTGGAGAAGAAAACCTGATCGAGTTGTGTTCAAATGTCACTCTGGTGTCTAAACATAAAATGCAATTAATTGTCTCAATTGTGGATATCACTGGAAAACGAATTATATATATATACACACATGCTATAAATGTTACATATAAATAGATAGATATAGATATATTATATATATATATATATATAACATATATAATATATATATATATATATATAACATAACATATATATATATATATATATATATATATATATATATATATATATATATATATATATATATATATATATATAGTTACAGAGCTATACAATTGTTGGTTGTATTTTCGACTACCTATTTGGGAAGACTTTTTCAACCTGTCAGTGATCCAATCAAACAAAGAAACGGAATGAAGTCCAATGCAGCGCTCTCTCTCTCTCTCTCTCTCTCTCTCTCTCTCTCTCAGAAACAACGATGTAGCCACGGTTATCAAATATTCCCAAACAATAATCAGCAACATATTTCGCAAAATCTTTATTAGAATTAAATATTGCTTTCTCAAAACGTTCTATTATTAGCTTATTATTATTTACTGCTCGGTTTCTGGTTATTGTAAACAACCATAGAAGTTTCATTCTATAATATTGCATAGAACAACTTATACACAAAATACTATTAAATAACGGTTTTTATTTCTGTCTGAGCTGTGCGCGTAAAGTTCTTCCTATTCTCGTATGTCCGTGAATTTGTTTTCCTATCTCACCGGTCCGCAAAATTACTTTCCTATTTTCACCTGTCCGCAAAATTACTTTCCTATTTTCACCGGTCCGCAGAGTAACTTTCCTATTTTCACCGGTCCGCAAAATTGTTTTCCTATTTTCACCGGCCCGCGAAATTATTTTCCTATCTCCAACGTTCCGCAACTTACTTTTTTTTTTTCAACGGTCCACATGTGATGACAGTCTCCGTGTCTCTTACCTTTCGGGTTCCAGAACATATACTGTTCTGACATGCCTTGTCTTTATCGACTGCCGACTGCCCAGTTTGATGCTACAGGTCTGCATTAGCAACCATATCGTACCATTTAAACCTCAGTATTCGGCGTAAACATCTCCGTGTTTCTTTCTTTACCCCCAAGCCGCCTATCTATACAGTAGTATTGCATTAACATTAATGTTACACACTTTTGGAAGTCGATCAATTTGTTTCGTGTAAGGTTTGCCTATCAGTATCCTACTGGCGGAGAAATGGCACTTTCCACCCCGGCCGTAATGTTTTATGCGATATCAGGACGTATTCATCAGTGCCTGGATGCGTGTGTGTGGCTGTGTCTATGTGAGCGAGTGTATGACTGTATGCACATGTGGTAGTTAGGGCAGTCACAGAAGGACTTCACCCTAAGGGCGCGTGTTAGAGTTGTGTAAGAGTGCGTATGGAAGCATGTTGAGCTCAATGTCTTCCTCTGATATTACGTTCTCTAACTACCATCATATATATATATATATATATATATATATATATATATATATATATATATATATATATATATATATATATATATATATATATATATAAATACACATGCGTGTGTGCGTGCGTGTGATAGAGAGAGAGGCAGGCAGCGTGACCTAAGGGTGAAACGTTCTTCACAATCCCAATGCACCAGGTTTGAATCCCGCCGTGTCCAGTTTGGCAGACACTACATTTTCACTGTGTGCTAACGCATCTTACAACACGCACGGAAAGTAATGACAACCTACCGTTCTGCACACATGCCAAGAAAATTAAAACAACCAAATAGGTTAGCGGTTGTATGAAGCGTCGTTCTGTAACGGACATGCTACTCATACATACATACATACATACATACATACATAGATAGATAGATAGATAGATAGATAGATAGATAGATAGATAGATAGATAGATAGATAGATAGATAGATAGATAGATAGATAGATAGATAGATAGATAGATAGATAGATAGATAGATAGATAGATAGATAGATAGATAGATAGATAGATAGATAGATAGATAGATAGATAGATAGATAGATAGATAGATAGATAGATAGATAGATAGATAGATAGATAGATAGATAGATAGATAGATAGATAGATAGATAGATAGATAGATAGATAGATAGATAGATAGATAGATAGATAGATAGATAGATAGATAGATAGATAGATAGATAGATAGATAGATAGATAGATAGATAGATAGATAGATAGATAGATAGATAGATAGATAGATAGATAGATAGATAGATAGATAGATAGATAGATAGATAGATAGATAAGATAAGATAAGATAAGATAAGATAAGATAAGATAAGATAAGATAAGATAAGATAGAAGGGGCTTGTCATGTCTTTACCCTGACCATGAAGGAGTAGCAGGAGAAAGTTGAAATTTGGCACAGTGCTTATTCCTTCTCAATGTAGCCACCACCTGAATTTATACATTTCTGCCATCTTTATGTGTCATTGAAATGACTTTCAGAGTAAAGTAACCTATTTTTCGAACTAAACCAGTTATTACAAGCCAGTATGACATCTTCGTCACTGTCAGAATGATTTCCTTTCAGCTGTTTTTTAAGGGTTTTTTTTGGGGGGGGGGGGAAGAATTTCAATATTAAAATCGTTGGCTGTTTGCAGCACAAGACTTGCTTTATGGGAGGGCGCGTTGTCTTGAAGCAAAGGCAGAATTTGAGTGCGCGCTAACTCTCGTTTTCTGATCACAGTTTTTCTTAGTTTGGTAAGTAGATCTGCATAATATTGACCATTCACCGTGTTGCCATGAGGCATGTAATCTTTCAATATGACACCTTTGATGTCCCAAAAAATCACTTTTCTTGCAGATTTCTGTGCTCTTGGCCTGGCGTGTGTTGGTGAGCCCCGGGTTTTCCACTGCATTCTGGACATTTTGAATTCTGGGTCATAATGGTGAACCCGTCTCATCTACTCATCCCATGGTCGGCAACATGTTTTTCGACGACACATTTTGAGCAACTGGCCACAGCAATCAACCCTCGTTTGTTTCTGTTCACATGTCCGCAGACGCGGGACCCAGTGGGCACACACTTCTCTCATGTTCAGTCTGTTGTGTAAAATTCTAAAACTTGTACTTTCATTCAGTTTTGCTGACCTAGATATCTCTGCAATTGTCATTTTCCTATCCTGGTCAATGATTTTCTTCACTCTTGCAGCATTTTCATTGCTGCACTCTGAGGATGGTCTTCCTGATCTTGGAAGATCAGCAACATGGGAACGGCCACACTTAAACTGCCTACATCAGTTTTTTACAGAATCATACGAAGAATTCCTGAAACACTGGTTCCATCTCCCTGTGTATTTCTGTAGGTGTTTTTCCCTGCAACATCAACAATTTTATCACAGTTCTGGCCTATGATTTCTCCATTGTTCTGACAAACCATTAGAGTAGCAGATCCGGTCAATAAGGTGTGTTTCGTCATGCACCATACATGGTAAACCCGTTGAGGAGGGAAATTCATACTTCTCAAGTCCAGTACAAATTGAATGAGCTACATATGTGCCAAATTACAACTTTCTCCTCCTACACCTTCATAGTCAGTGTAAAGACTTATGACAAGCCTCTTGTACATCCATACACACACAACCTTATTTACACTCACAAACACACACAAATAATGGTATGCGTCACTTAGCGTGCTTTCGGGCAACGTCCGACCGCATATTCGTATATGGTAACATAAGGTTATAATGGAGTTCAGATATCCCAATCGCAGAAAGAGGTTTAACCGTAAGTAGAGAAGGCAACAGCTTCCCATCACACAACAGGTGTGTCTCATGTATACAGAACAAACTACTTGTGTTACCAGCCGTATAATTGTACAGTACAAATATAATCTATAATAAAGTACATATGTCTTTATAGTAGTAGTAAACGTAAGTTTCTTTTCTATCAATGCACATGCTGTTTGAATATGAGCCTCCCCTACTATACTTATAAATAACAAGTTTAAAATATAACAGTGTAGGCTTCTATCCGTATGGAGCTAGCTGCATGAAACCACGTGAACCGCTCATCTCTTAAGCATTGTAGTAACATTCTTTTAAACCAAAAATATATTGCGATGAAGTACATTACAGCGAAAAACGTCATGGCTCCCAGCAGCAAAACTAGGTCTAGTGATGCAAGAAGCAAAGGAACGGTATCAATTTGAAGGTGAAACAAAAGATTATTAACAGCAGGAAGATGGAAAGCCAATGATGTTATAGTTCGTGATTTGGGTATGTCGCACCTTACAGGCACGACAGGTACACGAATTCCATACAATTATGATAAGTAAATTGTCTGATGTTTGCACAACGGCCACATCACATAACGTCTTTCTTCATAGAACAAATCGATGATGACAAACGAGACTCACCTTTATATAGTTATGGATTCTTCATCGGTCGTCTGTTACCCGCGACTGAAAGAGGACAAATAATCAAAACAATGTAACCTACCCGACGTGTCGTAAGAGATGACTAACCATGGCAGGACAATGAGACCTGCAACCTTTTCTTATATAAATCATAAGCTACAAAAACAAGACAAGGCGGCCTCTACAGCTCATGGTAAAGGAGACGCGGGGAATTAGTATACTTTTCTTCGTACTATTTCAACCATCAACAAATGTTGGCACAGCGATGACTAATCTGAGTTTATGGGTATCTCCATAGAGCTCATGCATAAATAGTACTGACAGTAATATGGAGTTGAACCTCGTACCTTTGCTGTGAAAGGTGAATGCGTTACCACTACATCATCATCATCATCATGAAGCATGTCCTTTGTAGAACGTCGCTCCCATCACAGTCTCTCTGAAAGAAACTCGTTCTCTTGGCCAAAACTCCAGCCTCCGCCACAGTCATACCCAGGCATTCCTGGATATCCTGGTGCCATCCTCCTCTTGGTCTACCCCTTCCTTTTTTGCCTGGCACCATACCTTCCATCACCGTTCTCTCAAGACCGTTGTGTCTCTTGATGTGACCAAAGTATTTGCATTTTCTAGCCAAAATGGAATTGATAAACCAGTTCTCCTCTATGCTCAACTCTTGCCGAATGTCTACATTTGTTTTTTTTCTCTGTCCAAGGTATTTTGAGGATCTTTCTTAAACATTTTGACTCGAGGGATTCGTTTCGATTCGATTATACATTCTGCATATATGTTGTACAGATAAGGTGAGAGGATACATCCCTGTTGGAATCCCTTTTGTACTGCAAACCAATCTGATGTTTGCCCAGATACTCGGACAGCGGCTTGTTGATCTTAGTATAATGTTTCAATGAGATGGACTATATGCAAGGGAAACCCCATTTTATTCATGATTCTCCACAGATTTTGATGTTTTACCGTGTCGAAGGCCTTGGTGTAATCAATGAAACATGTGTTCATGTCTACATTAAAATCTCTACATTTTTCGTAGATATTCCTTAAATTGAATATGTGGTCCCTGGTCCCTCTGTCTTTCCTAAAACTTGCCTGTACTACGTGGATTTCAGATTCAAACCTTTCCTCTATCCTTCTTAATAGGATTCGCCCCGCCGAAGACGGATGTGTCGGACCGAAAGGCGCAAATATCGCAGTCTATCTGTAAACTAGCGACACAGCGCATTTCATTCTCTGGACTACATCCTGCTACTTGCGAAACCCTGTTCAGGGCTTGGTAGTGGGAGATTGAGAACGAACGTAGAAGAAGAAGAATAGGATTCGCAAGAGTATCTTGCTACCGTGGCTGATCAGCGTGATAGTTCGGTAGTTCGTGCACAACTTCAGATTGCCTTTTTGGGGGAGGGGAATATACATTGATTTCTTCCATGCTTCTGGACACTCTGCACTGTGCCATATCTGTTTACACAGCTTGTGATAGACTCGTTACCACTACACTGATCAGAAATAGTACTGACAGTAAGATTGAGTTGAACCTCGTACCTTTGCTGTGAAAGTTGAATGCGTTACCACTACGCTGATCATAAATAGTACTAGTAATGGCAATATGTGAGTACTATGTTCCTCGCGTGTATCGGATGTTAATCAATCGTTCAATCAGTCACGCGTTTACCGTTGCCGGTACCTTGTCTCTCGTTTATGGGCCAGATTGTGCGGCAGTCTGCCACGGTCTTTGCGAAGTCTGAAGATTCCCAACGTGTCCCCTGTGTTTGACTGGTAACATGCATCATTTTGCGTGTGGTCTATATGCGTTCCCGTCTTCCCGCATGTTGCAAATACCGGTCAGAGCACAGAAACCTACATGTTTCTATGGCAACTCTTCCATTTCATCTGGTGCTGCCGCGCTCTCACGTATCTCAGGTTTGCTATTCTCGATCAATCGCTCACTAGAGAAAGGCACTCAATGCAGCTAGCACTGCGTTATAGCATGCCTGTAGTTGTAGTTTCACACGACCAAGAATGTAATAACTAACGTTAACTCTCACTGGACAACTAGCCCCGTTAACTTGTATCTTCTTTGAAAGGTCGAGTATACCAAGTCGTTTAAGTGGTCTCAACACTTCTTATTAACGGCTTGTTAGCAACTTTCTGTGTGTGTCCTTGCATCTTTCTCTCTCTCTCTCTCTCTATCTCTCTCTCTCTCACATACACACACACACTTAATCGCACACCGCCTGTGTGTGTGTGTGGGTGTGTGTGTGATTGTATGTATGTATGTGTGTGTGTCCTTGCATCTCTCTCTCTCTAACTCTCTCTCTCTCACTTTGTCGCACACTGTGTGTGTGTGATTGTATGTATGTATGTATGTATGTATGTGTGTGTGTGTGTGTGTGTGTGTGTGTGTGTGTGTTAGTGTGTGTGTTTCTATATGAACGGAAAAGGTAGTCCCGTAGCAGATACTACTGTCGGGGTTAAAGTATTAGGTACATGTTTGTGTATGCATAAACTTGTTGTAGTCTTTTCAAACATTATGAGATATGATACAACAGGGGTCACAACCAATCATCATCACCATCTTCTATCCACTTGTGTCGTTAGACGCCTTGGGGAGGTGTAGTTTTCTTTCGTGTGTCAGATGTGTCGCTAGACGCCGTGGGAAGGTGTCATTTTCTGTCGTGTATCAGATGTGAGTGTCCTAGCCTGCGATAGTGAAATCACCGCCGACCTGGGCTTTTTGGTCACCATCATATGTTGTGTTATCTATGTTCGTCCTTCCAACAACCTCAACAACCAACCCCCGCTGTCTTGTGGGTAAATCCACTTTTGAAAAAGGCTTTGAGAGTACCCAGAGATCAAATCAGGAGCCGGAGTCCCTTAGGCGATCAGGCATTGTACTCAATGCCAGTCCACAACTCCTGTGACGCCTCCAGTGCCAAGTAGTATTGACTTGTCGTTCCCTTGGATACACCGGCTACATGGAGAAGGGTTGGGTGAGGGGATCTGCTGACTGGGCAACAACGGTTCTCACATCAATATGCCTAGACAGGCACTAGAGAGGGGAGATCTTCTGACTGGGCAACAACGGTCGTCACATCAATATGCCTAGGCAGGCACTAGAGATGGGAGATCTGCTGACTGGGCAACAGCGGTCCTTACATCAATATGCCCAGGCAGGCACTAGGGATTGGAGATCTGCTGACTGGACAACAGCGGTCCTCACATCAATATGCCCAGGCAGGCACTAGAGAGGGGAATCTGCTGACTGGACAACAGCGGTCCTCACATCAATATGCCCAGGCAGGCACTAGAGAGGGGAATCTGCTGACTGGACAACAGCGGTCCTCACATCAATATGCCCAGGCAGGCACTAGAGAGGGGAATCTGCTGACTGGACAACAGCGGTCCTCACATCAATATGCCCAGACAGGCACTAGAGAGGGGAGATCTGTTGACTGGACAACAACGGTCCTTACTTCAATATGCCCAGACAGGCACTAGAGAGGGGAGATCTGCTGACTGGACAACAGCGGTCCTCGCATCAATATGCCCAGGCAGGCACTAGAGAGAGTTCACATCAGAACTCAACCCATAACAAAAAAGCTTTCAATGAGGCTTGGTTGCTGGAACGTACTCACCATGACCACAGGTATGCTGGAAGGCCTGCATGATATAAGCAATGTTCGCAAGACCTCAGTCATAGACCAGGAACTCAATAGGTCTAAATCGCTACTCTAGAAGAAACACGTCTGATCGAGTATGGGCCCCTCTGGAAAAATTACATGTTCTTCTGGCATGGGAAAGGAGTGGAGGAGGTCAGAGAACATGGTGTCGGTTTTGCCGTTAAAAACTCCCTTCTAGGATCGACAGAGATAGGACAAAATGGCACAGGATGGTTACTATCTCTTCGTCTCTGATCATCCAATGTCATAGTTAATCTAATCAGCGTGTATGCTCCTACACTTGGTGCCACTAGTGACTCCAATGATTCGTTCTATCACCATATATGTCGCTAGACGACGTGAGGAGGTGTAGTTTTCTATCGTTAGTCAGATTTGTCGTTAGACAGCCAGGAGAGGTGTAGTTTTCTGTCGTGTGTCTCATGTGTCGTTAGACATCCACGAATGGTGTAGTTTTCTGTCGTGTGTCAGATGTGTCGCTGATGTTGTTGTCATTCCGTGTTTCTTCGGTGTCTCGCTTGCACCATCTATCCATAATTTTCTTTGTCGCTCTTTTGCTCTGCAACCTTCTTGTCTCGTGCTGTAGGTCCATGCAATTACTAACTTTAGTTTTATTATTGTGAACAGTCTAAGCCGTTTCATTCTCTGCCTTTCCGTGTATTTTATGCATGGGGTTACAGCAACTCTCATCCTGATATTTTTCGTTTCGTACTCTGTTCAGCATCATTACCTCCACAGCTTTTCTCAAACACCGCATTTCTCATAACATGATTTTTCTTTCCTGTGTCTTAGTGAGAGTCGATGTTTGACACTGGTATAAACATACTATTTATCAACTGTCTCTTCGGCTCCACTGGAATGTATTTCTGTCTTAAAAACAGTTAGAGCTGATAGGAAAACGCATTTGCTTTCTGCATTCTTGATTCCACCTCTGGATCCAACCTACCATATTCTGTGAACAGTCTACACAGGTATTTGAATTGTCTTACCTGTTGAAATTATGAAATCTCACCTGAATATTGAATGTTTTCTCTATTCTGCTGATTGTCATTGTTTCTGTCTTTGCTGTGTAAATCTTCGAATTATATCTATCACTGCCATTGTCAAGGACATTCGTGTGTTCTTTGATCTTATGTTCAACTGAATTAAATATGCTTTGATCAAAGAAACGGATGTCATAGAAACGGAATGGTTGTATTTCAAAAATACAATTGCTTATTGCCTACAACAAATATGGTTTTAAAAAAACAAATCCATGCAAAAAGAAAACAGTCTGGTAGAATATAGAAGGGAAAATAGCTATGAAAAATTTAAAAAAAGGTTTATAAAATATGGATAAAATAAAAAACAGAAGAAGGTTAAGCAAAATACTAAACAGAACGAAGTAATGCCAGCTGAATTATAAAGAAGGTAAAAGAAGAAACGTGCCAGAAATATGGCGAAAATCTAACCAATCTCTGCAAGTAATTCACAAAAGAATTATGTAAGAAGTTGAAAAAAATTAGTTGGAGAGATGAATGTATTATCACATCAACCAGCATACACGATAAATATAGCAACCTAATACTTGATGAAAACAGGAAATGCTGAGGTTGAAAGAATATTGCAAGGAACTTCTCGACCCTGTATAGAGAAGTGATAAAATATTCTACCTAAGTTAGGGCGAGACAGAAGAACCACGAATCATAGACGCAGAAGATAGACAAGCTGTTAAAAAGATCCCATGAAACAAGTCACCAGACATAAACGGTATTGCAACAGAGACTGTATAAGCTTGTGAAGATACGGGAGTAAAAGGGCTGACAAGAATAACGAATGTGGCATGGACAACAATAGAAGTTCTAGAAGACTGGCAAAAACCAATAGTCATTCTCAAATGGAAGAAAAAAGGGAAACAAAAGAGACCGTCAAACATACAGGGACACAGTTCTCTTGAACCATATAAATAAAATGTACGCATACATCCTGGAAAACAGAACAAGACCAATATTCGAACAAAAATTAAATGACACACACTTTGGCTACAGTAAACAAAGAGTTTGCGCACCTGCATATAGGGCACCTGCACTGTTTACAATAGCACAGATTTGTGAACCAACTATTGAATACAACCACGGAAATACCATCGTCTTTGTAGACCAGGAGAAAGCATTTGGCCGATTGAATTGAAACGACCTAGGGGAAATCCTAGAAAACTATGGAGTTCACTGACTGTTATTGAAGTTACTGAACAATAGAATGATCTAGACAAATTGCCTGAAGTGCCGAGGGAACATCAAGAGCATGCACTAATTGGATTGCTGTTAAGGCAGGGGTAAGACAATGGTGTGTATTATCAGCACTTCTGTTCGTTGTTTATATGAATAGAAGAACAACTGAAGAAAACATAGAAACCAAGCTAGGGAACGAGCTCCTTTTTTGGAGATGATCAGAGTGTCACAACCGGTGTTCTTCTCAAACCCTAGGGGTTCTGCTAATAATACGATAGATTCGCCAACGATATCTGAGAGTTATGCTAACGATACCTAGGGGTTCTGCTAACGATATCTGAGAGTTCTGCTAACAATATCTGAGAGTTCTGCTAACAAAATCTGAGAGTTCTGCTAACAATATCTAGGAGCTCTGCTAACAATATCTAGGAGTTCTGCTAACAATATCTAGGAGCTCTGCTAACAATATCTAGGAGCTCTGCTAACAATATCTAGGAGTTCTGCTAACAATATGTAGGAGTTCTGCTAACAATATCTGAGAGTTCTGCTAACAATATCTAGGAGTTCTGCTAACAATATCTAGGAGTTCTGCTAACAATATCTGAGAGTTCTGCTAACAATATGTAGGAGTTCTGCTAACAATATCTAGGAGTTCTGCTAACAATATGTAGGAGTTCTGCTAACAATATGTAGGAGTTCTGCTAACAATATGTAGGAGTTCTGCTAACAATATCTAGGAGTTCTGCTAACGATATCTAAGGGTTCTACTAACGATATCTGAAAGTTCTACAAACGATATCTGAGAGTTCTGTTAACAATATCTGACAGTTCTGCTAACGATATCTGAGAGTTCTGCTAACCATATCTAGGAGTTCTGCTAACGATATCTAAGGGTTCTACTAACGATATCTAAGGGTTCTACTAACGATATCTGAAAGTTCTACAAACGATATCTGAGAGTTCTGCTAACAATATCTGACAGTTCTGCTAACGATATCTGAGAGTTCTGCTAACCATATCTAGGAGTTCTGCTAACGATATCTAGGAGTTCTGCTAACAATATCTGAGGGTTCTGCTAACAATAGCTAGTTGTTCCGTGAGACATTATGATTTAATTAAATAAATGTTATGTTGAAATGTCGGCTCCTCACATCTGTGAGCTTTAACCGAGCAGTCATGTATGTCAGTGCACAGTTGTGAGCACTGGTTGAACAATAATGTATGTCAGTGTTATTATTTGTTGTCCATCGCAAGCGATGATGGCCGCATCTACAGACAGGCTTTGTCCTGGTGATGTAGCTTGCGCAGTATTTGGATTATAGTGAGGAAGAAACTGCGCTTGTCATCGACCTCACTTTCTTGTTCCAAACTACCTTGAACCAGTGGCAAGACATTAGTCAAGACGACTGGAGGCAACTTAGAATGCAGGCACTCTGGCCACACCTCCCGTGAGACCAGGGATCACTTTAAATCTTGTGGGATTCGATACTCTACCGTTTGTGTTCATCGCTTTGGGAGGCGAGTGCCTGACCTCTACACAACAGCGACCCCACAAGACTGCAGAGTCTGTACACAACCAGTGTCACTTTCCAGTCGTGTAGTTTCGTCACAAGGTGACCAGCGGACGATTGGTATGTTTGTGCGCCCCCCCCCCCCCTTTCCGCGCAGTCATGCTAACGCTATTTGGGATCTGGGCTGATGGATCTGGGGTTGTCATTAGCCAGCTCTTTCCTGACCAGAGGGGCATTACTGATCAGGGACGATGGTTTCACTAGTTCCGCCCGGCTGGATATGACTCTGTCTGCCTCCACGCTGTGTTGTACCCTGTGTTATTTATTGGCTGGATAGGGCTCTGTCTGCCTCCACGCTATGTTGTACCCTGTGTTATTTATTGGCTGGATAGGGCTCTGTCTGCCTCCACGCTGTGTTGTACCCTGTGTTATTTATTTGGAAATTCGCTGCCCCTTGAGATATGTGATTTAGGATTCTGGATGATTTTCATAGATTTTATAGAATTCCCTCATGATATCTGCATGAGAAAGGGTTGTGTAGAGAAAATAATTGTAATAGTCAGCACTGGTCGAGCAGCCCTGTATGTCAGTGCACACCCCTGAGCACTGGTCGAGCAGCCCTGTATATCAGTGCACAACTCTGAGCACTGGTTGAGCAGCCCTGTATGTCAGTGCACAACTCTGAGCACTGGTCGAGCAGCCCTGTATGTCAGTGCACAACCCTGAGCACTGGTTGAGCAGCCCTGTATATCAGTGCACAACTATAAACACTGGTCGAGCAGCCCTGTAGGTCGGTGCCCTCCGTATCAGACTATATTTGTTTTATTCATAGTGCTCCAATCTTAAAATAACTGTTAGTGGCTTGTCTGCTCAAAGCATTTTTGCCTTGTATATATAATTAAATAGGATCACTCAATGGGGCATATGGACCTATTGTTAAATAATGATATTGAAACTGACTGATTCACCAGAACGTACTCTTGTCTATGGGTGTCATTATTTATAAACAACCTAAACTTGCACGTTAATTCAAGGGTTCCACAAGGCTGATAACTACAATTAATTGGATACATCAGGGAGAAGGTACTCTTCTCTAGCCCTATATTTACATCGTTCTAATGTGCCCATTAGTTCAGTGGATCCCGGAGACTCTTACTGGGGAGGAAGGAATTGTTCTTTCATTGTTTCGAATGTTCTCAATGATTAGGTTTACTCTTTTGTTTGCCATGAAAAGGACGTTAAGTGGCGGGCTGCAGTAGGTTTCCTCACATCCCGAGCGTACTAATGAAGATGGGCCAGGGTCATCCAGGCGGTTGTGCTATGCTTGGCTTCTGCGTGTCGCTCACTACTACGGAGGTCACGTCGATCCCTCACCCCGTTAGCCAGGATGTCATGAAAACAGCCCGTTTCCAGGGAGGGTAACAAGGAAGCCAAGGTGAGGGTCTTGGCCAGTATGTTTTTCCTGACCCTGACTAACATGTCTGATGAGTAAGCTAGGCCTGAACAGACGCTAGTCTTCCTCCCCAGGGAAGGAAAGAATAAAACCACTGCTCCTCCATGGATGTCGTAAGATGTGACTAAAGAGAGTTGTGCATGCTGAGCTACCCCATCATGTCAAACAAATTGCTCCATAAACCATGACTGTAAAGTGCGTTGATGCACTCTTCATAAAGGAGGTCAATTGTAGCAGTGGCCCAATACTCTGTCTGGGGTGAAACAAGGAGCAAGAAGAGTGTCTTCACGTGTGTATAATTAATTGTCAATTACTGTCAGCTTATCCTTTTTCTTTTCTTCTTCTTCTTGTATACCTGATCGATGACTGATGAAGCAGCTAGTTATTACATACATTATGGCTTGTTTATGGGCAGGAACATATTCTCTAGATTTCCTTCTTTCTGCCGCCGTCTTTAGTATTGTGCCCCAGCAACTATTCATGATTTTCATTGCAACTTCAGTGGTTCTCCGCCATACTCTCTATTTCTTGCCAGGTGCATTGATGATCTTGTAGAGTACTTCATCATCTTCTCGACATTATCGTAATGGTTTTCAAACGATGTGCAGGATCACACGCGCATGGCTCCGCATCAACCAAAGTGCGCCATGAAACATGTAAATCTGTTATGAAGTATGAGTTTTCAAGATCTAGAAAAAAAGTGGGGAATTGTATAGTTTGAATTCATTACAAAATAATTCCCTCTTATTTGAATAAAAATGTATTTTCATCCAAATATTTTGAGTGAAAGAGTTTATTTGTGGGTTAGTAACGCTATGAGAGAGTATGTGATCGTGAGAGTATGTAGGGGAGGACCATTTGAGAGTGCCAGGGAAGATGTGGGAGGAAAGATGAGAGCGCGGGCGTGCGTGTGTGTGTGTGTGCGTGCGCGCGTGCATTTTTTATTTTTTTTTATAAAGCGTGAGAGGCAGTGTGAGTAATAATGCGTGAGATAGACAACGAGCGAGACAATGTGAACGATAGAGGGGAAGCGAGACAATAAGAGGGTGAAGAGTGGCAGTGTGAATGGTAGTACGGGAGAGAAACAGAAATTGTGAGAGAGGCAGTATAAGCGATAGAGTGAGAGACAAACCATAAGAGGGCGAAGAGTGGCAGTGTGAATGATAGTGGAAGAAATAGTGTGACTAAGTGTGTGTGAAAGAAATTGTGTGACTAAGTGTGTGTGTGGGAGAAATTGTGTGACTAAGTGTGTGTGTGCGAGTGACAGTGTCAACGGGAGTGTGTGAGACAACCCAGAGAGAGAGAGAAAGAGGCAACGTGTGCGATTGTGTATGTGAGAGTGAGAAAGAGGCAGTGTGAGCGAGTGTGTGGAAGAGATAGTGTGAGTTATTATGTGTGCGACAGACAGTGAGCGAGAGTGTTTGAAAAGATTAGAGTGACTGTGTGTGTGTGTGTTTCTGTGTGTGTGCGCGCGCGCGTGCGCGTACGTACGAACGTTCGTGATAGTGTATGAGAAAGAGAAATGTTTGCGAGGAGACAGAACGAGAAAGAGGAAGGATAATTATGGAGAAATCATCAAATTGAAATATATATCCCTGTAAAGCCATCACGTCGTCTGGTGGTCTCAGCTGGATCCATTTCCCGTTCAGTTTGGCGGCTTTTATTCCAGCATTTCGTAATGGATCCCACGGATGACGTCATGTCTAAGTCACAGAGTAGAGGATAGTGGTTAGTCTCGAGTCACAGTGACCCGGATTGGAAGCCAGATTGGAACCCACGACCTACTAATCGATACGGCGGTCTCCTCACTCTAAATCAGGGTTTCTCAGCCGGTGTTTTGGGAAGCTCCCTCTAGAGCAGAGGTCTCAGCCGTTCACATACACATTTCACCATACGTTAAAATGCAATACCTCGTTTCCAAGATTATCTGATCAAAAAATACATCCCAAATAATCAGAAAATAATATTTAAAATGGTTTCTTATTTCTTTACTATTACATATACATGTACTTGCATTATTTGTATAGTGTTTTACAAATTCAATATCAATAGAACATGTTGATTGATTATAAAACTTGAATAAACCTTGTTTCAAAAAATAATTGATTCACACAACTAATTACTTAACATAGATACCGTTGTTGTTGTTGCTGTTTAATAGTCATAATGAGTATGTTTACTCTTTTATGCGCCCTGAAAAGTGCGTCAAGTTGTAGTTGAGAACGTTTGAGAACGAAGGAAGAAGAAGAAGGTTTGAAATAATTTTCTTGATAAAGGTGTACACGGTCTTCCATACGATTGCCCCTATGGTCGGCTTCATGTTCGTGACGTTATCTACTACGGGGATCACGTCGATCCACTTCTCGTCAGCCAGACTGCCGTGAAAACAGCCTGTTTCCAGAAAACGCTACATGGAATAGAGATAGTGGTCTTGGTCAATATATCGTGCCTGACCCTGCCGCGACGTCCTGGTCGACATTTTGTGACTGACCGGACTAGCTTCTCAGTTCCCCTAACACAGAAATAAAGGACACGTCATTCCTCTCTTGAACCTCTAAAAGTTTGCATCCGGGAGGGGGGATCGGTGGGTATAGAGAGAGAGAGAGATAAAATATACCTCCGTTGGTTGAGGTTTCGGAATTATATGAGTTGTATGAGAAATGGTGGTTGAATCCAATCAATGCCGTGACCTTGTCGTTAACTTGGCTAACATGTGTGGGCAGACAGCTGAGCAGCACGTATTCAAGAGTTCAGTCTGGCTTTATAGTCTACTCATACTGGCTTACCTGCTGATGATGATTGCTAACTTTATTATTTAAGCTTATCAATACTGTACACATGTATGGTGTTCTTCTTCTTCTTCTTCTGCGTACACAGTCAGACAGTAACCATTATTTTCTCGAAAAAAGCGGCGGTCATCCTGAGACTCTCGCCACAACCATAGAGCTTGTCTTGCAGTTCCACTGGCAATGGCCACATCTGCTCTCTCTGATCTTCGTATGTCGGGCAGTTCTGCAGCAGATGTTCAGTGGTCATTTTACGAGTACCGCACGGGCATTCGTCGGTACACCCTATCTTCAATTTGTTGAAGAGGTGGTACCTCAGTCTGTTGTGGCCAGTGCGAAGTCTGAAGACAACGACCTGCTCTCTTCGGTTCAACTGGTAATAGGCATCGTTTTTGGTGTAACCAGTATGTTCGGTTTCCCATTTGGACATGTACCTGGCTTTGATAAGCCGTTTTGACTCTTCGTACGTCATACTGGTATCTATTTGTGGTAGCCTTGCACCTTCTTTTGCCAGTCTGTCTGCCTCCTCGTTGCCTTGGATGTTGCAGTGGGACGGAACCCACTGTACCACTACCCTTTTTGGTGCGGACTGTTGGCACAGTTTGCAGAGTGCTGCTCTTAAGTCATTAAGCTCAGTGTTTTTCTGGCTTTTTAGCGCTGTGACTACTTCGAGAGCATCTGTCAGCAGGACTATATGGCTCTCATTTTCACTGTGTGTTGCCATTTCTTCCACTGCCGCCCTCAGTGCCTCTGCCTCTGCTCTGAAATTGCTCGTGTACTTACCAGTAGCGAATGACAGTGTTATTTTTCTGCCATTTGGTAGGTTCAGGAATGCTCCTGCCCCTCCGTTCTGTGTAGTGTTTGTTACAGAACCGTCGGTGTATGCATGGGTCCAGTCCATGCTTGGGTAGCTTTTCGTTATGAAGCTTAAGGTAGTGTCTCTCCTTTCTTTTTCGGTCTGGCAGTTTTTGTTTGCAATACCTGGTATATTTTCTACCACCTCTGGAAATATATCCTGCCTCCAAGTAGGTTTTCGTACAGTAGTGATGGGTTTTGGTGTTGTTAGTGCGTTTATGGGATCTTCGTGCATCTTTGCTTTGGCTATTTCTGCAAAGTTTCTCCGCTTTAGTTTCCCAGTTCCCAAATTGTTTAGCCTCTGGTACATTGGATGGTCCGTCAGTCTTCTGAGTTTCTCTGACTGCAGCTGGGCTCTGCAGTCTCTTCTGTCGGTCATGGATTGCAGTTTTGTAATCTTTTCAAGTTCTACAATTGGCGTTGACTTCATGCCACCAGTTATGATTCTCATGGCTTGGTTTTGAAGTTTGTTAACCTTATCGAAGTTCGCCTTCGCTGCTGTTGTCCATGCCGCGATGCCATACTCGAGAACTGGTCTCACTCTTCCAGTGTACAGTTTCTTTAGTATGCCTTCGTCTGCTCCCCAGCTTGTGCCAGCAAGTTTCCTCATGATCGCCATTCTTTCTCTGGCTTTCATTCGGTTTCTCTCAATCTGACTTTTCCATGTCATGCGCCGATCAAATGTGACTCCCAGATAGGTTGGGTTGTCGTTTGGCTGCAGGATTTTGCCATTTAGGCTTAATTTGGTACTTTGGGGTTTTAATGAGAGCGAGAATATTGTGCACGTGGTTTTCTCCTCGTTTATTTTGACCAGCCATGAGTTCGCCCACTCTTCCAGCGATGTTAGGGCCGTTTGCATCCGATTTCTTGCTATGGTGAGATTCTTTTCAGAGGTCCACATAGCCAGATCGTCTGCAAACATTGAGCTATGGACTCTTCTTGGTATATTCTCTGTAATATCGTTTATATATACCAGGAAGAGTGTGGGTGACAGTACTCCCCCTTGGGGTACTCCCTGCTCGAGTGTCACCTTTTTGCTCATCTGCCCTTGTACTTGGACTCTGGCCGTTCTTTGTTTGAGGTAGTGGTTGATCCACTTGTACATCTTCCCACAAACATCACTTCTTCTTAGCTTGACTCTAAGTCCATCCTTCCAGACTTTGTCAAATGCCTTTTCCAGATCCACCCAAACAGCTACTGTGTGTTTCTGTGCCTGGTAGGCATCTTCTATCTCCTGGGCTATGAGGATGACCTGGTCCTCAGTGGATCTGTGCTGTCTAAAGCCGGCTTGCTGTGGAATTAGTATTCGTTTTTCTTCCAGATGCCACATCAGTCTGGTGTTTATCATCCGTTCCATCAGCTTGCCGACACAGCTCAGTAGGCTTATGGGCCTGTATCCATTCGGATCTGTTTTGTCCTTTCCTGTTTTTGGTACTGGTACCAGTATTGCATCTTTCCATGCCTGGGGTACAATACCCCTTTTCCAGCTTTGGTTCAGGACTGATAGTAGTTTTTCCTTCGCTGTTTGGCCCAGCCCCATCAGCATTTCGTTTGTTATCCCGTCTTTTCCGGGAGATTTCCTTCTCTTTAGTGTTCTCATAGCCTCTTCCATTTCGCGCATTGTTAGTTTGGCCATCATGTGCTCTTCAGGAGCCGTATTTATGATGATGATTGCTAACTTTATTATTTAAGCTTATCAATACTGTACACATGTATGGTGTTCAATCACTACTACAAGGGGACTTCAAATAAAAACCTTGAAATGGCGTAGAAATTAGAAAACAACCATGCCTTTGTGTGACTTGTTAATATGGTTGCTAAGGATATCAAAAGTGTCCATTGCGGTGCAGAACAACCTGACTTCGTAAATGCAGTTAATAGATGACCGCCCCACTATCGATATGCAAAGAGGAGCAGCGTTCTGTTATCCGTCTGTTGAGCCGCGGAGAGGTGAAACCTATAGAAATTCATTGGCGAATGAAGGTCCAGTATGGTCATAATTTAATGCTGTTGTTGTTGTTCGATGCCGTTAGTGCTGGATATTTCACTCTTGGCGACGCTTCTTTTGGTAGCCTGTTACAGTGGCTATTCTTATATCCCGAGGTGTACTGAAGAATGTGGTCCTGGGTCCTCCTATGTCAGGCTTCTCAGGCTCACTACTCAAGAGGCTCTCCTCGTTGATCAGGCTGCTGTAACATGTGTTTCCAGTAACGTGACGAGAGCGTAAAGTGTGTGTCTTGGTCATTATGCTTCACATGACCCTGACGTTACTCCTGGCTCCAATACAATTTAATATCAACTGTTATAAAATATATCGCACTTACATTGTTCTTCCCTTTAATTTCAGATTCAGTTTTTGACCAAACTACTAACTAATGTTTACGTCAGATACCCCAAAAGTTATCAACCCTCACCCCACTACGCGAGTGCTACCTACAGTTGAGAGAATAGAATCGCTGCAACCGTTTTCTTTCGTGCCCCCTGAAAACGGCGTTACGTGCCGGTTGCGTTGCAGTAGCTTTCCTTATATCCCGAACGTTTTGATGAAGGTGAACTGGGGTACTCCAGGCTATTATACTATGCTTGGTTTCATCGGTGTGACGCTTACTACTACTACGGGGCTCACGTCGATTCCCCACCTCGTTAGCCAGGCTGTCAAGATAAAGCCCGTTTCCATGCAGACTTACGTGGAAGTAAGGTGGAATTCTTGGACAGTATATTTTATCTGTCCCTGACTGACACGTCTGACCAGTATGTTTTACCTGACCCTGACTGACACGTCTGACCAGTATGTTTTACCTGACCCTCACTCACACGTCTGACCAGTATGATTTTCCTAACCCTCACTCACACGTCTGACCAGTATGTTTTACCTGACCCTGACTAGCATGTCTGACCAGTATGTTTTCCTTGACCCTGACTCACACGTCTGACCAACACGTCTGACCAGTATGTTTTACCTCTGGCGTTTACCGTACGTGATATATTCTTTCTTGATATTTATACGCGTTTGCATGTACCTAAGTCTGTGAAAATATATGGGGCATACATCTCATACTGGCAGAATTGGTGGAGTGTTTGTCTCTTGCCGTAAAGCTACCTAGTTTGCACCTAGCCTCGACATTCTCCAGTTTATCCAGGCTGGTGCTTCTCCGCTAGAGTGAGAGAACAGGTCGTTACGGGGCGCAGTGGGATATACATGTCAACAACCCGAAGTTTGATAATGGAGATGGAAGTAGTGACCTCGGCGCTCAGATGGATATGTAAGACTTCTTAAACAAGGGCAATCAACGTGACAAATGCGCAAATCGTACTTCAGAAGGTACAGAAGGGGTGGCTTAAGTACTTCTTCTTTTTCTTCGTTCGTTCTCAATCTCCCGCTACCAAACCCTGAAAGGGCTTAAGTAGCAGAATGTAGTCCAGAGAACAGAATGCATTGTGTCGTAGTTTACAGCTTGGCTGCGATATTTGCACCTTTCGGTCCAACACATCCGACTTCAGCAAGCATTTTTTGAGTACCGGGTTAGCATTCCCTCTTCGATCCCTTCTCCTTAGCCAGTCTGCCCTGCTGCAGCCTGTTATCCAGGATCACCGTGTGGAGGTGTAGAAGGGTCTTGGCAGCTATGGTTCGCCTGCCCTGACGCTAGCAGTCAGCTATGGGTCGCTGACCACTGCAGCTCATGCGCTGCTCAGCATCTTGATCCCGGCTTAGGTACGAGTGGATAGCAGCTGTTGAGGCCTTAAGCCTCCAGCGGTTGACATTGATCTACTGTCCTGGTCATACTCGGATTCAGGGCATCGAATGAGCTGACATCTTGGCTTCACAATCTCCCATCATGGGCACGTCAGTGATGGATATGAATGATATTCTGAAATAAATCAAAGCCAGCCTGTTGGATGAGGATACTGCAATAGATGAAGCAGCAATTCACAGACTACAACGTTTCGACATCAAACGAGGTTCGAGCGGAGTATGGCGCAAAATAGGACAAGACTAAGATCGTGTACAACCAGCGAGCGACGTGGACCATCAGCATTCAGACCCTGCGTTATTTGCTGAGAGAGATTGAGCACCTACGAGTATGCCCGGAGTGCAGTGACGTCGATTCTCAGAAGCAGAAATAAATGTAACTAGCACCTATTCTACAGTTAGGAAAGGCAGGGCGGCGTGGAAAGGTGGTCGGTCTCTCCTAGGAAAACCAGGGACTTCGGTACAATACAGTCTCTAACATTTAAACCAGTCTGCAGTGTGTACGCTGTGCGTCTGCTGTCAGATTACCTTTATCCTATTTTATTTATTTATTTATGTTGGGGTGGGGAGTATCTTCGACATCTACTGCGGATACCACAGACACAACATGATACGCAATGATACCCGTATTTGGGATGAAGATAATCAGCTGTGCTGGTTTCCAGCACCGACCTGAAATCAGGTCAAACGAGAACCTTGAATATCTAGTTACTTTCACATTTCACGCTATAGCTGAAAAAAGGTGTCGGGGAATGAACATCTTGATGTGTCCTATATCTGGGCAGCCCTGAGCAAGCAGACGAGCATGTCCATGCACTCACCGAGGCGGTTTCGATAGTTGGCTCGCGGTGGGTAACAGGAGCTGTAGAAACAACACAACACGGTAGCCCGTTGTTTTCTTGGGGCTGTTTACTTAAGAGTTGGTTTTGTACTGGACTTGGAGAAGGGATGGGCTTCTGAGAGAGCATCAGAGATGGTCTGAATGTGGCATGTGCTGTATAGACTTGTTCATGTCCCTCTTAGAAGTATGAGAGAAACCTACTCGATAATAGGCGGTCTGAATGTGACATATGCTGTATAGAGAGGGCCTCAATGTGACATATGCTGTATAGAGATGGTCTGAATGTGACATATCCTGTATAGACATGGTCTGAATATGACATGTATTCTGTATAGAGATGGTCTGAAATGTGACATATGTGCTGTATAGATTGGGTCTCAATGTGAAACGAATGTTGTTTAGAGATGATCTGAATCTGAGATATGTGCTGTATAGATTGGGTCTCAATGTGAAACGAATGTTGTTTAGAGATGATCTGAATCTGAGATATGTGCTGTATAGTACCAAGACAAAAACATATATAGGTAATGGCTCAGTGATTGGACTATTACAAAGATGACATAGATGAGCCGATGGGGTTAGATAGATGTATTGGTGTATTGTGTCCGCGGGAACTCCTTATTTCATGCATTAGGTTATCAAATGACTTTCCTGTGTACATTGTCTTCTCATTTTTCTCCGGTGTACATTGTCTTCTCCTTCTTTCTCTCGTTTGAAATATTGTGTATGTCTACAAGCCCAATTCTCTGTCTACAAGCCCAATTCTCAGTGTCTACAAGCCCAATTCTCCGTGTCTACAAGCCCAATTCTCCGTGTCTACAAGCCCAATTCTTCGTGTCTACAAGCCCAATTCTCTGTCTACAAGCCCAATTCTCCGTGTCTACACGTTCAGTTCTCTGTGTCTACAAGCCCAATTCTCTGTCTACAAGCCCAATTCTCCGTGTCTACAAGCCCAGTTCTCCGTGTCTACAAGCCCAATTCTCTGTCTACAAGCCCAATTCTCCGTGTCTACAAGCCCAGTTCTCCGTGTCTACAAGCCCAATTCTCTGTCTACAAGCCCAATTCTCCGTGTCTACAAGCCCAATTCTCTGTGTCTACAAGCCCAATTCTCTGTCTACAAGCCCAATTCTCCGTGTCTACAAGCCCAATTCTCTGTGTCTACACGTTCAGTTCTCCGTGTCTACAAGCTCAGTTCTCCGTGTCTACAAGCCCAGTTCTCCGTGTCTACGCGTTCAGTTCTCCGTGTCTACAAGCCCAGTTCTCCGTGTCTACACGTTCAGTTCTCCGTGTCTACAAGCCCAGTTTTCCGTGTCTACAAGCCCAGTTCTCCGCATCTACACGTTCAGTTCTCCGTGTCTACAAGCCCAGTTCTTCGTGTCTACAAGCCCAGTTTTCCGTGTCTATAAGCCCAGTTCTCCGTGTCTACAAGCCCAGTTCTCCGTGTCTACAAGCCCAATTCTCCGTGTCTACGAGCCCAGTTCACCGTGTCTACAAGCCCAATTCTCCGTGTCTACAAGCCCAGTTCTCTGTGTCTACAAGCCCAATTCTCCGTGTCTACAAGCCCAGTTCTCCGTGTCTGCAAGCCCAATTCTATGTGTCTACAAGCCCAATTCTCCATGTCTACACGTTCAGTTCTCTGCATAAAGGTTGCTGTCGCAGAGATATTTGAAGGTTCCCAAATAGCGATGTGTGAAGGTCCATCTCCGTGGACCAGTGCTTAGAACGCATACTTTTTTTATTTTTTTTATTTTATGTGTTTGCCTCACTAGTTTCTACTGGCGGAGGCGCGCCTATTCCACCCTAGACCGTAGTCAATTTGGGCGATATTAAGACGCATAAACCAGTGCTTGGATGCGTGTGTGTATCTGTTTGTACCTAACCTGGTGTTTCCGTGATGTTCCTCCCGTTGTTCCTCGCTTTTGATGTTCCTAGTTGTCCGCCGTAGGTATTTGCATAAATATGCACAATAGTTTTCCTGGGACCATTTTGGGATTGAGTATATTTATTTTCTGTCATACTTGTTTCGGATCTCTGTTTTTTTATTTCCTGATTTAAATCTCTCTCTCTCTCTCTCTCTCTCTCTCTCTCTCTCTCTCTCTCTCCCCCCCCCCCCCTTGTTTTATTTTTATTTAAAAAAAAAAATATAAAACCCCATCATACATTTTATACACAATTGTGAAGATAGCAGTGTAGTGAGGTGTACAACGAGAATGAATGAGATGGAATGATTGGGAAATATGACAAACAATATACTTGATACATAAGGATTAAGAGTACAATATAAATTAATTGAAAAGTGTCTTCCTTCTGTTGTGAGGCCCACTTGTGTTGACTTCCTTCCGTCTGGTCTTGGTGTATCAGGTTTTGCCCGCTCTCATATATTTTTCCATCGCAGCCATGTACTCCAACTTGTAAGTACGCATACAATAGTCTACAACAGTCTTATATGAAATGTTCATCTGTCTGTGCTACTTGTTCGCACGTAAACATGGGTAATGGAAGCAAATTGAGTATGTGTAAAATGGCTAACAAACTGGCATACGCAGCCAGGCTGACTAACTGAGCCTTGAACAGAATTCTTCCAATCAGCCTACCCCAACTGACTCTGTTACGTGTCTTGGTGAGATGTATCCTCTCTTGGGCGGATCGGGTGACTTGTATGATGATGTATCCACTAAAAACTACAGCCACACTATCGATCCATCTTTATCTGTGGCTACCATTTTCCCTAATATCACACACGGTATTAGTGTGTTTCAAATAATGTTACTGTAAGCCAATAATTACAAGCGGCGGTAAATGTTAGAGGAAAGTGACGACGAGGAGAATAGGATAGGCAAAAAGTGTATTTGATTTTATGAGGAATATATTGGCATCCATGCAAATAACCGATACATTAAAAATGAGACTAAGCAGGTGTTAAATATATTCAATATTATTGTACGGTGTATAAATATAGATTAGGAACAAACAGTTGGAAAACAAAATAAAGGCCTTCGAAATGTGGTTATACAGAATAACGTGTCGCATTTCGTAGAAAGAAACAAACAAATAGCGATGTCCTGACGAGAGTAGCCATGTGTAGAGGACTATTGACAGACATTAAATTAGGCAAGTTCAATATTTTGGTCACATAGAAAGACACAATACTTTGTTGAAAACAATATTGGAGGGGAAAGGTGAAGGTCGGCAGATAAAAGACGGGCAGTCCTGTAAGTGTGAGAGCAGCATGAAAAGATGGACTAATGTCAATCTTGCAGATCACTTCCAAGACAGAGGGTATTAGAGGACCATTACAGTCAACCTTTGTTGCGGAGACGACACTTGAATTTAACTGTAAGCCAGTCTTTACCAGCCATTTTATCATGTAGGAATCGGTGAAATAAGACGCAGGTCTCATAAACTTATACAGAGCAGTTATGACATCTACAGTTCATGTTAACGTTAATAAAGTCAAGGTTAGTCCCACACTGCTGTTGGGGAATGACATTTTTTGACACTTCAGTATACTAAGCCACAACTTGTATGAGCTAGTGTGGCTAGTTTCTTTCCTTCCTAGCTTTTACTTCACAAGTCGTATGTCATGTAACCTTTTACAGCTGGGTCGACTGGAACGTACGGATTCGTACCCCGTACCTTTTCCATGAAATGTGAGTGCTTTATCACTACGCCAATCGAACTCCGTACGGGATCAAGATGCTGAGCAGCGCATGAGCTGCAGTGGTCAGCGACCCATAGCTGACTGCTAGCGTCAGGGCCAGCGAACCATAGCTGCCAAGACCCTTCTACACATCCACGCGGTGATCCTGGATAACAGGCTGTAGCAGGGCAGACTGGCTAAGGAGAGGGATCGAAGAGGGAATGCTAACCCGGTACTCAAAAAATGCTTGCTGAAGTCGGATGTGTTGGACCGAAAGGTACAAATATCACAGTCAAGCTGTAAACTACGACACAACGCATTCCGTTCTCTGGACTATATTCTGCTACTTAAGCACTTTCAGGGTTTGATAGCGGGAAATTGAGAACGAACGAAGAAGAAGAAGAACTCCGTACCTTTGACATGTTGTTGTTGAATGTCCACAATGAGTAAGTTTACTTCTTTCTGCACCCTGAAAAGAATGTTACGTGGCGGGTTGCAGTAGCTTTCCTCACATCCCGAGCGTGCTGATTACGGTGGGCAGGAGTCCTCCAGGCTGTTGTCCTGTGCTTGGCTTCATCTGCGAACCTTTGCCATGAAAAGCTAGTGCTTTACTACTACGCTAATCGTACGCCCTAAACTTGAATAGGTACAAATAAATCCAAACTGCATTTCTTGTTTAGCATATTCTGTCCAAACTTTCCTAACGTGATTCACACATTCTTGGCCACTCTCTGACTAATGCGTGCCGTCTCGCGTATTGTTTGTGTTGTCTGGTCTGTTGTCTTTGTTTATTTATCAATTTGTTAGGTGTTTTCTTTGTTCTGTGCCCCTGACGAAGACTTGGTGTCTATAACTTTTTTTTAATGATTTGGTGTGGAAAATTTGGAATAGCTATTTATGTTGATACCCTTATAAGTGAAATATAGATATATGTTAGCGTGTTTAGTGAGATGTGGATACATATTAGTAAGATTAGTGAAATGTAGATATGTGTTAGCGTGATTATTGAGATGTGGATATATATTAGCGTGAATTGTGAAATGTGGAGATTGATATATGTTAGCGTGATTGGTGAAATGTGAAGATAGATATATGTTAGCGAGATTAGTGAAATGTAGATATATGTTAGCGTGATTGGTGAAATGTGGAGATATATGTTAGCGTGATTGGTGAAATGTGGAGATAGATATATGTTAGCGTGATTGGTGAAATGTGGAGATAGATATATGTTAGCGTCATTGGTGAAATGTGGAGATAGATATATGTTAGCGTGATTGGTGAAATGTGGAGATATATGTTAGCGCTGATTGGTGAAATGTGGAGATATATGTTAGCGTGGTTGGTGAAATGTGGAGATAGATAAATGTTAGCGTGATTGGTGAGATGTGGAGATATATGTTAGCGTGGTTAATGAAATATGGAGATATATGTTAGCGTGGTTAATGAAATGTGGAGATAAATAAATGTTAGCGTGATTGGTGAAATGTGGAGATATATGTTAGCGTGGTTAATGAAAGGTGGAGATATATGTTAGCGTGATTCGTGAAATGTAGAGCTATAATAAAATCCAATAGTAAATGCATATTGTTTTTGTGTATGTTTTATTGAATTATATGATTTGCCTAATCGCTCCATGTAAAGCACAGGGTCACTACTACAGCTAACCACTTTACAGGAAGCTTGTACCTGAACACTTACATCAGTGACTTCATTAACTCTGTAACCAGAGAATACATCAACATTTCGAGACCTGGTTGAACTAGGTCTCGGAGTTGTTTTTGTTTCTCCGTGGTGTCAGATGGCAAGATCCTTCTTTCACCGTTTTGCCTCGCACAGCTGTAAGCCAGGTATTTTTTAAGATGAGTAAACTCGAGCGTACCTAATGGATACATTACCTTGGACGTCTCGAGGTCATACGCACTCAGTAGGAGAGTTTGAGAACCCGTACATTAGGAACACATTAGCCCTGGGCTCCCAACAACAAACAGACTTCCAGAAAGCTGAGCTAGCGACTCTGACGGGAACAAGGTAGGCCAGACTGGAAGGTGTCGGATGGGAACAGGAGGCGCAGATAAGGGGGGTTAGAGAGAGAGGGAGAGACCAGAGATAACTAACTCAGCCTGTGTGTGTCAGAGAGCTGATCAACTGGGAGCCAAGCTGAGCACACTTGGCCTGGCAATGTGTTAGAGTTATTAGGAGGTGAACCCGTCTCTTCTGCTCCTAATGTCCGTGTATCCTTTTTATAGTTCTGCCTCATCGCTGTCTATCGTAGCTGAGACGATGTTTGCTGTTTTCTGTAGAACGTCCGATCGAGAGCCGAACCTGCTATTTATTTTCTGTTGTGTTTGCACCGGCAGCTAGTTATTTGTCTGCATTATTTGAAGTAGGAGCAGCGAAGATGCGTGTAGGCTACTCTGTGCCGCCTGTAAGGCGTTCCTAGATAGCTATTTAGCTTGCCTAGCCAACTCCTGGCATTGCGCATGCATTTAACGCTGGACAAAGGGCCTTCTCATTGTGGAAAATACTTCTGAGTGGATTCTACTTATGTGCTTGAACGGGACACCGTAGAAACTGTACATAATATATTATAATACAGAAACCAAGTGAATAACTCGTTTTTATGTGGATAGGGTGAGGAGAAAGCTGGTTTTGAGTTTGATTAATCTTTCAACTCTAACTCTCCATTTGAACGTGACCCAGGTTGTCAATGAAATGCAGTATTATGGGTGTATCAGCCAGGGGTTAATGGTCCGTGTCAATGGGCCGTTTTTAATTGTTTTTGGTCTGGTAGTGTCCTCTTTCCTCCTCTGGCTGTTATTTCTTGAAATATGGTGCTTTCCTGTGTCTCATGTAGTGTCTTCTTTCCTCTACTGGCTGTTATTTATTGAAAAATGGTGCTTTCCTGAGTCTCATGTTGTCTTTCCTCTATGAGTCATGTTGTCTTTCCTCTTCTGTCTGTTATTTATTTAAATATGGTGCTTTCCTAGATCTCATGTAGTGTCTTCCCTCTTCTGTCTGTTATTTATTTAAATATGGTGCTTTCCTAGATCGCATGTAGTGTCTTCCCTCTTCTGTCTGTTATTTATTTAAATATGGTACTTTCCTAGATCTCATGTAGTGTCTTTCCTCTTCTGTCTGTTATTTATTTAAACTTTGGTCTTTTGCAGGGTCTCATTTAGTGTTTACTAACATTGTGCCCAAATATATATATATATATATATATATATATATATATATATATATTCATTCGAGAACCTGTTACGAGAGTCGGGGTGTTCTTGGAACCGGGAATTTGTTGTTTGAGCATGGAAGATTGTTGGGTTCTAGGCAGGGAAATTATTTTTGGAGCAGGGAGTTTTCTGTTGGAGTTTGGTATTTATTTATTTTTGTAGCCGAGAAGATAAATGTATGGAACCGTGTATGTTTTAGTGACGAATGGTAAGTGTGTTTTCTACAGCGTCATCAGATGGTGTTTGTTTGAAAAATGTACTTTTCGCCGAAGGTGCTTTGTATTTTTATACGTTCCGTTCTAATTAATTGTAAATGGTTACATGGCTCACTTTAAATATACGGTAACGAGAAAGAGAAATGGTCACCATACAAAAAATGCAGACGGGGGGGGGGGGGGGGGGGAGAGATAAACTGTAAGAGTAATTATACTATTACGTAAGACTATAATTTTTCTTCGCTGGCGCTCTTCTTCCCCGTGAGACTGGTACAATTTACAGCTGGGTAAAGTCGCACGTGGGTAACCGGAGATTGAACCTGGAACATTTGCCGCGAGAGACAAGCGCTACACTCTCCTTGCCACTCAGTCCCACTCGGTACCTTTACCACATAATGTTGTGTTACCAAGTGAACGCGGTCATCATTTCTTGCTTGCTTACCTGGATATTAGCACACACCAGCACGTCACTATTCGTCCATAGAAGAGGCTGCCTGTGTGAGCTCAGGTAAATCTACGGGAGTAATCCAGTCTGACCTCATTATTAGAACCACGAGTCAGTTACGTACACGCCTAGTAAACCTGTAACGACCGATTGTCTTCTGTTACCTGTAAACACGCTAGGAAGTCAATCGCCTTGAAAAATGGCTGCAGTATTATTTTAATAGTTCACGCGCACTGATATAACCAAACAGACTATCCATAATAGAAAGGAGCGCGCTTTCGGCAAGACAAATATGAAAGTGAAGACAGTCAAGATACATTCTCTCACTCTCTGTCTCTACCACGCACTCTGTTTCAATTTACTCTGTTAAACAATCACACTGGTACACAACTTTCATACACGCCCTCGGGGTGAGGATCTTCCATTACACTTTGGTTGGGTTGATCTCTGAGGTCGTCCTAACTAGCACAGCTACATAAAGACGCATCCAAGCATTGGTCAATACGTGTCTTGATATCACCTCATTGACTGCGGTCTGGGGGTGGAAAGAGACGTTCCTCCGCCAGTAGAATATAGAAAGGCAAACATTTACACACCCCCCCCCCCCAATACTATTTGTAAAGGTCTAGAACATCTGCCTACGTCGTTGGCACAATGGTATGTATGTGTTCTCCACAACATCAGCCTACAGCGTTGGCCCAATGGTATGTATGTGTTCTCCATCTCCTACACGAACACGGCCAATCAAACGTGCCTGTCCAGTTCGGGAACTACAAGGTGTCCTAATGCGATGATTTTGGAAAGTCTTCTACTCTAGAGGGGTTAAACCATACTATTAGTCTCCTCTTACGGCATGCTTTCTGTGATATTCTAGTTTTTATCGCACGCGGCGCACTTACCATAAACAACTTGAATTAGGGGAAACTTGATGAGATGGAATAGAGCGACGACGTTACTTGTGAATGCGAGGCTGTCCAGAACCAAGCTCGTCTCATGACATACCTAAACCTACTAAACGCTTGTACGATGGGAGATCTGCTCCAAAGAATGGACAAAACAATCTTCTTCTTCCTCTTCTTCTTCGTTCGTTCTCAATCTCCCGCTACCAAACCCTGAAAGGGCTTACGTAGCAGAATGTAGTCCAGAGAACGAAATGGGTTGTGTCGTAGTTTACAGCTTGGCTGCGATATTTGCACCTTTCGGTCCAATACATCCGACTTCAGCAATCATTTTTTGAGTACCGGGTTAGCATTCCCTCTTCGATCCCTTCTCCTTAGCCAGTCTTCCCTGCTGCAGCCTGTTATCCGGGATCACCGTGGAGGTGTAGAAGGGTCTTGGCAGCTATGGTTCGCTGGCCCTGATGCTAGCAGTCAGCTATGGGTCGCTGACCACTGCAGCTCATGCGCTGCTCAGCATCTTGATCCTGGACACAACAATCAATGTCACTGGACTTGTGCCGTATGACGTGGTGCAATGCACGCGGGAAGTAAGTAACTGTACAGTCTTCATCAATTACCGGGCAAACGAAAACACCACAAATGACTAACCAGAAGAACCTGCTGTATCACACTGCAGTTGAGAGACCTAACTGCCACTTCCAAAACCTATTTGATTGGTTGGAATTCACACTTGTTTTGAATGGAGCGCTTTCTCTTGACATGTGGTCTCCACGAGTCAGGAATGTTGGCTGACGTCAGACACGAACACTGGCTGTAGAAACGCTGATGTCGAGCCAAGATCAGTTCTTGTGCAGTGTTCCAGAGAACTGTGGCATGGGGCCAGCATATTAGGCTTAGGGTCAGGAGAAAATTGTCCCGTCTTTCAATTATCTACAGAACGCTTTGCCCACACTGCTTTCCCGGATGGCTCTGTATGCGACAGAGATGAAAATATGGGCACTACTACACTGACAGCTCGTCATAAGAGACGACTATCGGTGCGGTCTAACTACTTCTGGGGTAGAATACTCTCATGCTCACTGTTTTACCAGCCAGAAATTCAGATAGGCAGACTGCCTATACCCCACTGTGTGTAGAGAACAACCATCTCAGTTTGATCTAGAAACACTGCACAATATATTCTCATGTACCTAAATCAATAAAAGACTTATAATCGTGATACACAAACTACTACAGATGACAAATAAATGACAAGACACAAGCAATAAGACGAATATCCAGCTGATCAGGACATGTGTTTTCTCCTTGGTAACATATTGTTGTGAGTCATGAACATTAAACAAAACAGTTGCGAAAAAGGATGTTTCTAAATATCTCGAAATGAAGTTTTATAGAGGGATTCTGTAAATATTGTAGACATGAGATCTGACACATTGAGAAATTATCCATTCACTGAACATACAAGAAAATTGGCTCATAAACAAAATCACAAGGAAATGGCGAAGATATTTCTGTCATTTGAACAGACTTACTGGTCTGGAGATACTGACAGTGGGATGTAGGTTGCCCGGAAAGAGGTCGACCCAGAACAAGATGGTATACAGACTGTCTGGAGATGTCGGGAAATGACGCGTGTCGACTTGCAGGAAACCGAGTTGAATTCAATGCTGACGTAACTGAGACTGCGTTCTGCAAATAATGTCACTGGATGACGTCAATAAACGACTGAATATCTCATTGTATTTAGAGATCAAAAGCCACAATGTCCTCGTCTGTTACTGATCTACAGGAAAATGATCTATTGATTATTTTGCCTGTTTATCATAAATATATGTGTGTGTATATACGAGTGTATACATAATATAAATATATATATATATATATATATATATATATATATATGCTAGTATTTATAGATCCATCTTTCATACCAGGAATACTCCTACACACTTAAAAGGTTGTTTGTCTGTGTGAATGACTGGTGAAAAATTCCATGAGTTTTCTGCATGTTCTCCCAGATATCACCTATTGTTGATGCTAGCTTATTGTTTATGTCGCGTCCACGCAAAGAAACATATGACACTGCCAGACTTGTCGCTGACAGACTACTTCTTTTGTCAGCGTAAATAATAACTGCCGTGTCAGGCTGCAATGTAGCAGTAACATTCATGTCAGTGAATGCTCCACCCGCGGCTATCACGTTAAAAAGGAATTAGCTAGAGCTGGGTGTGGGAATGGGCCTCATTGTACAGGATATTGTGTGAGAATGTTCTAACAGGGTATGAGCTGTGTGTGAGAATATTACAACATTGTATAAAGTTGTGTGTTGGAATGCTCTAACATTGTATAAAGTTGTGTGTTGGAATGTTCTAACATTGTATGAAGTTGTGTGTTGGAATGTTCTAACATTGTATGAAGTTGTGTGTTGGAATGTTCTAACATTGTATGAAGTTGTGTGTTGGAATGTTCTAACATTGTATGAAGTTGTGTGTTGGAATGTTCTAACATTGTATGAAGTTGTGTGTTGGAATGTTCTAACATTTTATGAAGTTGTGTGTTGGAATGTTCTAACATTGTATGAAGTTGTGTGTTGGAATGTTCTAACATTGTATGAAGTTGTGTGTTGGAATGTTCTAATATTGTATGAAGTTCTGTGTTGGAGTGTTCTAACATTGTATGTAGTTGTGTGTTGGAATGCTCTAACAATGTATGACCTTGATAACCTTGCCATCATCACTTGATTAATTGATTGATTGGCATTTTGACTACAAGACTAACGCCGACAATACAACTGACAGAAGCCTTTTCAGTTGTACTAGTTGTACATAGTGAGGCTGCTCACTAATCCTGCTCAATCAATCATTATTATTCTCCCAGTACGACATACTTGTCAGGTTACAGTGTTCATATTCTTCTAATCCCGGTTACCATAAGATGGTCTGTATCATTTGGGTGGCATTATAGACAACAGAATGACTATTGAAAGTTGTGACGGTTCAGGTCTATGGACAATAGACTGACTAGTGAAAGTTGTGACGGTTGAGGTCCATGGACAACAGACTGACTAGTGAAAGGTATGACGGCTCAGGTCTATGGACAATAGACTGACTAGTGAAAGGTGTGACGGCTCAGGTCTATGGACAATAGACTGACTAGTGAAAGTTGTGACGTCTCAGGTCTATGGACAATAGACTGACTAGTGAAAGGTGTGACGGCTCAGGTCTATGGACAATAGACTGACTAGTGAAAGGTGTGACGGCTCAGGTCTATGGACAATAGACTGACTAGTGAAAGTTGTGACGGCTCAGGTCTATGGACAACAGACTGACTAGTGAAAGTTGTGACGGTTGAGGTCCATGGACAACAGACTGACTAGTGAAAATTGTGACGGCTCAGGTCTATGGACAACAGACTGACTAGTGAAAGTTGTGACGGTTGAGGTCCATGGACAACAGACTGACTAGTGAAAGTTGTGACGGCTGAGGTCCATGCGCTAAGTCAGCTATTATATACATTGAAAGAAAAGATTGATTCAAATCTCATGTTATGAGAGAAATGAATCATACTGTGCCAACGCGCTTAATTGGTGACGAAGTGGGTAGAAGTCGACATAAATAGAGACCAAAGGTTGGGTACTTTTTACATATCAGGAAAGGGCCAACAACAGAATCGATAAACATCACAGAAAGATGTAGAGGTCTTTCATTATTTACACCAAGCACGATCAGGATGTGAGGACAGCTACAGCAACCCGCCACTTAACGTCCTTTTCAGGACGCACAAAAGAGTAACCTACTTATTGTGGGGATTCGCAAACAACAACACCAATGGACATGACAGATGATGATGAGTCAGTGAATTCATGAAGAAATGTGGCCCGACTAGCCAAGCCAAAACATATCACAAATAGCTAACTGCATCTCCCCGCTATTGCTTAGCCGCGAAGGCGAACAAATAAAAACAGTTTTCATAAGAACTAATAACTGAAGGGACCGCATTGTCGCCTGTAGGCCTTAATAAAAACACGTGACTGGGGCGAAATGAGTGGGCCCAAAAGCTGAATCGATCGTTCGCCCACTACCGATGTCTGGTATTGGGGGGAGTCTTATCTGGCGTCACGTCAGAGCCTGGCACAGCCTGAACCACAGACAATTTACCAACCCAGCGGCACATCACACAAAATGGAAAAAACACGAGAGAGAGAGGGAGAGGGAGAAACACTCTATTACTCACACAGACTTGAAATAACATCAGAATGAGATATGGACGGGAGAGCTGTTATAATAGAGTTATATGTAACACAATGTTTCATGTATGAGAACCACATCAAGGGCAGTAATTATATTGAGTGGAATAAGAAGGGAGAGTAGGTAAAGAAATGAAAAAATTCATTCTAGCTAGGAGTTCAAGATGTGAAGGATATAATATATACTAATTACTTTATTGCTTAGTATCACTTACTTACCAGACTATCTTAGTCTGGGTCATGTGAAAAATACTGACCAAGACCCTTATTAACTTACAAGCAGATCTCCTTTGAAACACACTGTTCCATGGCAGGCTAACGAGGTGGAAGTTGATGTGTTCCCCGTATTAGTGAGCATCACGCAGATGAAGCCAAACATAATACAACAGACTGGAGGACACCGGAATACCTTCATTAGTACGCTCAGGGTGTGAAGAAAACTACTGCAGCCCGTCACTTAACGTCTTTTTCAGGGCGCACAAAAGATGAAACAAACTCATTGTGGGCATTAAACAACAACAACAACCTTGAGGTCTAGATGCCCTCATGTATTGTTCGGGTGAAGCATAGTATTTACAAGCGCATGTAGGCGGTTCCGTGCCCAACTCTTCTTAGTCACTGCTCTTCTACTATGTGGGGTCGGTGTGGTCACTCGCCTCTCAAAACGGTGAACTGAAACGCTGGGCGATCGAATCCCGCAAGTCTCCAGTGACTCCGGTCTCAATGGAGGTGGGACCATAGTGCCTGCATCATGAGTTACCTCCAGTCGGCTTGATTTATGTCTTGCCACTGGTCCAAGGTATCTCGAGACCAGAGAGTGAGTTTGATGACCAGCGTAATTACTTCTTCACTATAATCCAAATACAGCGCAAGCTACATCATTAAGACAAAACCGTCTGATTGTGTAACCATCATCGCTTATGATGGGCAACTGTCGGTATGTTGTTTCTCATTGTGACTTATAGTTTTTAACAAGCGTAGCCGGCACAATCACTCCTATTCTACCAAGAAGCGTCGACGTCTACTTTTATTATTCGTGTATCTATTAGTTGTTCCTACAAGCTTATTTAGCCGGTCCAACCCTGCTTATTGATTCCTCTCTTACCATGTGTTGTCGAGATCTGCATTCGGCTACTTACATTGTACAGTAGATTTGGTAGTCAGGATCATATCCCAACTCCTCCCCACCCTCTCTTATTCGCCTCGTACGACACGCCTGGCAGGTTCCAGTGTAACTATTCTTTGCTCCCCTTTCTAGCCATGGTAACAGATGTGCGAATACTGGAATATCGTATTACTGAGTCAGTACTAGCATGGGTTACTGATACAATATATTATGTTTTGTTACGAAGAATCGATATCACTGCGCTGCAGATAGACCCAGTAATCATTCTTAATCTTCTTCCTCATTCGTTATCACACTCCCGCTCCCAAGCCCCAAAAAGGGGCTTGCAAGTAGCAGGATGTAATCTAGAGAACAAAATGCGTTGTAATTTGCACCTTGGATGCGATATTTACACTCTTCGGTCCTACACATCCGACTTCAGCAGGCATTTTTAGGTTCCCTCTTCGAGCCCTTCTTCTTAGCCAGTCTGCCCTGTTGTAGGCTGTTATCCAGGATCATCGCGTAAAATTGTAGAAGGATCTTGGCAGCTCTGTGTCGCTGGTCTTGCGACTAGCAGTTAGCTCTGGGCCGCTGGTCCTGACACTAGCAGTTAGCTCTGGGCCGCTGGTCCTGACACTAGCACTTAGCTCTGGGCCGCTGGTCCTGACACTAGCAGTCAGTCTGGGTCTCTGGTCCTGACACTAGCAGTCAGCTCTGGGCCGCTGGTCCTGACACTAGCAGTCAGCTCTGGGCCGCTGGTCCTGACACTAGCAGTCAGTCTGGGTCTCTGGTCCTGACACTAGCAGTCAGCTCTGGGTCTCTGGTCCTGACACTAGCAGTCAGCTCTGGGCCGCTGGTCCTGACACTAGCAGTCAGCTCTGGGCCGCTGGTCCTGACACTAGCAGTCAGTCTGGGTCTCTGGTCCTGACACTAGCAGTCAGCTCTGGGTCTCTGGTCCTGACACTAGCAGTCAGCTCTGGGCCGCTGGTCCTGACACTAGCAGTCAGTCTGGGTCTCTGGTCCTGACACTAGCAGTCAGCTCTGGGCCGCTGGTCCTGACACTAGCAGTCAGTCTGGGTCTCTGGTCCTGACACTAGCAGTCAGCTCTGGGCCGCTGGTCCTGACACTAGCAGTCAGTCTGGGTCTCTGGTCCTGACACTAGCAGTTAGCTCTGGGTCGCTGGTCCTGACACTAGCAGTCAGTCTGGGTCTCTGGTCCTGACACTAGCAGTCAGCTCTGGGCCGCTGGTCCTGACACTAGCAGTCAGTCTGGGTCTCTGGTCCTGACACTAGCAGTCAGCTCTGGGCCGCTGGTCCTGACACTAGCAGTCAGCTCTGGGCCGCTGGTCCTGACACTAGCAGTCAGTCTGGGTCTCTGGTCCTGACACTAGCAGTCAGCTCTGGGCCGCTGGTCCTGACACTAGCAGTCAGCTCTGGGTCTCTGGTCCTGACACTAGCAGTCAGTCTGGGTCTCTGGTCCTGACACTAGCAGTCAGCTCTGGGTCGCTGTCCGCTGCTGATCATCTACTACTCAGTATCTTGATCCTGTACTCATTCAACACATGATGGAGTTTGGATACTTTTTCTGTGCGTAGCTCGTGGGATATACACATTCCTGCTCCGTTCTCAGGGACACAACTCTCTACATGAGCAACGTCTCTTTCATGTATATTGTTTGCTCATCCATGGCTGTGTCACTGTCCAACTGGAGATCATTCATTGGATTTAGAACGTCAGCCCTAACGTTAATGTTCTTTCTATTGGTGCCTACGAGGGCAGAATGTTACCTCTAACGTTAATGTTCTATCTATTGGTGCCTACGAGGGCAGAATGTTACCTCTAACTTTAATGGTGTCTCGATTGGTGCCTTCGAGGGCAGAACGTTACCTCTAACTGTAATTATGTATCTATTGGTGCCTTCGAGGGCAGAACGTTACCTCTAACTGTAATTATGTATCTATTGGTGCCTTCGAGGGCAGAATGTTACCTCTAACTTTAATGGTGTCTCGATTGGTGCCTTCGAGGGCAGAACGTTACCTCTAACTTTAATTATGTATCTATTGGTGCCTTCGAGGGCAGAACGTTACCTCTAACTGTAATTATGTATCTATTGGTGCCTTCGAGGGCAGAACGTTACCTCTAACTGTAATTATGTATCTATTGGTGCCTTCGAGGGCAGAATGTTACCTCTAACTTTAATGGTGTCTCGATTGGTGCCTTCGAGGGCAGAACGTTACCTCTAACTTTAATTATGTATCTATTGGTGCCTTCGAGGGCAGAACGTTACCTCTAACTTTAATTATGTATCTATTGGTGCCTTCGAGGGCAGAACGTTACCTCTAACTGTAATTATGTATCTATTGGTGCCTTCGAGGGCAGAATGACAGCTTTACCATGTACTGAAGTCCTAATTATTGTTTTTGTTTTTGAGGCCAAAATGCCACCTCTATCCATCTCTAAAGTTCTCATTATGTTTGCCATTAAGGTCACGGTGTCAGCTATGCCAATGCCATATAGACCCACACGCGTCCCTGAAAGTTTGAAGTAACTTAACCTGCTATCCACTTATGCCGGAGTCGTCCCTCCTCTAGCTCCGTGACATCATGTCTGCCCTTAGTAATTGACTCACATAACGGCATCAGATCTGAAGTCATACTGTGGACACTGTCGTCATATGTAACGCACAGCAACGACATGACCTTTTACTCTAATATAGAAGCTTAAATCTGATTTCTCAACGAACAAAACTGGCTCATCAGTACCGGTATCTGCGACGGAGTCCTTATCCAGAGTATTATCTAGTGATTTACTACTGAGACAGTACTCCCGTAGATTACAGAGACGATAGTCAAGGGAAGAGAATGGGGTCACACTGTCGGTAGAATGACAACATTACCGCAATCTTCATAATACTAGGCAGGGAATGCAGAGTGTGGTGCAGCTGGCGGGCGGAGGTTAAACAACTGATGAATGGTAACATGCAGTATAGTGATGCCACTCAGTGAGATATCTTGTGGCTTCTCGGCTAGAGTGAGATGGTAGGTCGTCGCTGAGCAGAATGTGCCTTACAGAGAAGCAACTCCCAGCATGAGAAGGGATATGGAGGCAGTGGCTACATCTATGGGCTGGCATTATGAGACCTCTTTAACAGGGGCAGTCATCTTGTCAGACTCCCAATCCTTACTTTGGAAGTTACAGAACGGCTTGCAATGGCATCAGTGCATGGCAACTTTAGAGGTATCACACCTGGAGGGGCTGGTGTGGATCTACTTCCCTGGTCATTCTGGGGTTCAGGGCAGCGAAAGATCTGACGTCCTGGCTTCACAGACACCAATTATGGGTTCACTATATATGCGTGCACATTTTGAAGTATATCAATGCCTGTTAGAGGGCGACATCGGAATATATGAATCAGCAATTAACAGACTGTAGACATGTGTAATGGAACGAGGTTCGAGTGAACTGGGCCTCAATAGAGGACAGAGCAAAAGTGTGTACAATCAACGAGCTGCTGGAACATCAGTATCCACACTCGTCGCCAATCACCTAGAGAGACTGAGCACCTATAGGTATGCCTGCAGTGCAGGTGAAGTCCATTCTTAGAAAGAGACCAGATTACTGGTATGTTGTACAACGTAGCCTGCACTACCATAGATTACTGATTGTAAATCTGTTGAGGGCTTTCCGGGAGAGCTATGGTTTGGGAAATAGAGAGGAACGAGTCTACTGCCACGCTGCGAGCATGTCGAAATGAGCGACTAAAATGTCGACCTGCAACCATCTTTAGTAGCTTACTCCCTGACTCAAGTCATTGCATACATAATTATCTACACGTGCTGAGTCTGGAATAACATACTGTGTTTGAGAGAAAACTAGAAAGGACTAAAAAAAAAACATCCAGAGAAAAATGTCACTTGTTACAACGTGCTGAGGGGGTTACAGTGGTCATATGGTCTCCTCTCCGCATAGCACTGCGGTATGCTATATATGATGGTGACGATGGGTGTATGCTATATGTGGGAGTGGTGACGATTGGTGTATGCTATATGTTGGAGTAGGGGACGGCGTGGGCCTAGTGGTAAAGTGACACGGCTCACAAGCCAAAGGTGCTGGGTTCGCTTCCCATTACAGCACCGGCCGTTACCCCGATGAAGCAAACCCTTAGAAAATGCAGGAGGAAGCAAAACCTTACATGAAATTCATGCCGAAGTCGGATGGACTGGACTGACAGGCGCAAAATAAAAACATGGTGCAACGCAAACCGTCAAAGGGAATAGAGAAATAAGGCGATCGCCAAAAAAAACACAAAATGTGTGGGACTGGTGGCGGTTGGTGTATGCTATATGTGGGAGTGGTAGCGAATGTGCATGCTATATGTGGGAGTGGTAGCGAATGGTGCATGCTATATGTGGGAGTGGTAGTGAATGTGCATGCTATATGTGGGAGTGGTAGCGAATGGTGCATGCTATATGTGGGAGTGGCAGCGAATGTGCATGCTATATGTGGGAGTGGTAGCGAATATGCATGCTATATGTGGGAGTGGTAGCGAATGTGCATGATATATGTGGGAGTGGTAGCGAATGTGCATGCTATATGTGGGAGTGGTAGCGAATGTGCATGATATATGTGATGATGGTTACGATTGATGTATGCTATCTGTGATGATGGTAACGATTGATGTATGCTATATGTGATGATGGTTACGATTGATGTATGCTATATGTGATGATGTTAACGATTGATGTATGCTATAGGTGATAACGGTGTGGATTTGCGTTCTCGCTCCAAGTGAAGCATGGGGGCACTATTACAACTGAACCCTTTTAGAGAAGGCTTGCTGTTGTTCGAAGATGCTCATGCTGAGTTAACACTTGACGACCTCGTTTTTTGGTAGATAGTTTCAGTGGCTTTTCTCACGTCCCGATAAGTTATTGAGAAGGTGGCCATGTGTCGTCCTGTACGTATTGCAATGCGAGGCTCTCCATTTATCTCGTCACTATTGGGTTTACAGTGTCGTATCCCACCTTGCTGGTCAGACTGCTTTCACGCAGCCTGTTTCCAGGTGCACGGACGCGGTCGGTAGTTGAGGTCTTCAGCATCGTTCACCTGGTCCTGATTACGCTTCGCTCCAGCAAGGAACCTATATCCAAGTATTTGATGTGGCAGATTCAATAGCAATGGTTTAACATGATGAAATTGTTAGCCCCATGCACAGCCATCTGTAGTTCTTCTTTCGTTCTCTTTAAAATAATGTCTATATCTGCAGTTTTGTCTCTTGTATAAACGTCACTGTCTTTTGTAGTTCACATACAGGTCCATAAAGTTTCTCTTCCAGTTTCTCTCCTATGTAGTTGAATTTTTCGAATTTGATTTTACAATGGGCTTATTTTTCAAGCTGGTTGCGGTATCTGCTGGCTACACAATGTTGGAACCAAATAGCATTCAGTTTGTACTCAAGCTGTTCTAATATTTTTGCTCACCGTAGGTCAGTCGCGCCAGAACTTCGCCAGTAGATATGACCTTCATTATGCTCATTCCACACGTACTCCAAACATCTGACCCTGCCATGTTAGGATGTTATCGTACACGGTGACCCTGAACAAAACAAACGAGAGCTATATGGAAGTCAGTTGGAACATGTCATGTAGCTTTGAAGCAGTAAATCACTGGCCAGGCTTATTTCCGTGTTTGATTATTCATCGTTGATCAACACTATTCCAGTCTCACTGTGTTTTCATTTCCCTGTTCATTCTTTGGTATCTTTGAGAATGGCATTTATCGGGTGACCATCTACGTTCACCATTTTCAAAGGTGACCATCTACGTTCACCATTTTCAAAGGTGAACATCTACGTTCACCATTTTCAAAGGTGACCATCTCCGTTCACCATTTTCAAAGGTGACCATCTACGTTCACCATTTTCAAAGGTGAACATCTACGTTCACCATTTTCAAAGGTGACCATCTCCGTTCACCATTTTCAAAGGTGACCATCTACGTTCACCATTTTCAAAGGTGACCATCTACGTTCACCATTTTCAAAGAAACAAATGTTTAGCCTAATCGACAGTCAGTCGGCTCACTAGACTGGGATTACAATGTGCCAGGCGCTGGAGTTCACAGACGGACAGAAACAAATCCGGGCCGTGGTTCGGGCATTGTACGACCGCTTCTCTAGTCGACCCAGCTGTAAATAGGTACTTGACGTATAAGTTGATGAAGGTAGAAACAGCAAGAAATGAGACTGGCCACCCCACATCGCATAGGCTGCGGCTTAGTCCGTGAAGAGTTATCTTCATCCCCGGCGGCAATTGTTGCCATGGGGCTGACCTTTACCTTTTATCAATGTTTGGGTGTAATCGGGAGATTGAGCCTATGTTTGGGTGTAAGCGGGAGATTGAGCCTATGTTTGGGTGTAATCGGGAGATTGAGCCTATGTTTGGGTGTAAGCGGGAGATTAAGCCTATGTTTGGGTGGGAATGTGGGTGTAATCGGGAGATTGAGCCTATGTTTGGGTGTAATCGGGAGATTGAGCCTATGTTTGGGTGGGAATGTGGGTGTAATCGGGAGATTGAGCCTATGTTTGGGTGGGAATGTGGGTGTAATCGGGAGATTGAGCCTATGTTTGGGTGGGAATGTGGGTGTAATCGGGAGATTGAGCCTATGTTTGGGTCGGAATGTGGGTGTAATTGGGAGATTGAGCCTATGTTTGGGTGTAATCGGGAGATTGAGCCTATGTTTGGGTGGGAATGTGGGTGTAATTGGGAGATTGAGCCTATGTGTTGGTGTAATCGGGAGATTGAGCCTATGTTTGGGTGTAATCGGGAGATAGAGCCTATGTTTGGGTGTAATCGGGAGATTGAGCCTATGTTTGGGTGTAATCGGGAGATTGAGCCTATGTTTGGGTGTAATCGGGAGATTGAGCCTATGTTTGGGTGGGAATGTGGGTGTAATCGGGAGATTGAGCCTATGTTTGAGTGGGAATGTGGGTGTAATCGGGAGATTGAGATTATGTTTGGGTGAGAATGTGGGTGTAATTTGGAGATTGAGCCTATGTTTGGGTGGGAATGTGGGTGTAATCGGGAGATTGAGCCTATGTTTGGTAGTAATTGGGAGATTGAGCCTATGTTTGGGTGGGAACGTGGGTGTCATTGGGATATTGAGCCGATGTTTGGGTGTAATTAGGAGATTGAACCTATGCTTGGGTGTGGGTATTTTTAGTCGGGATTGGGGGGGGGGGGGGGGGGGCTGGAGATTGAGTGTCGGTGTGGATTTCTATGTCTTAGGGAGATTGGGTGTGGGTGTTTATGAATTGAGGGAGATTGAGTGTGGGTATTTATGTCGTGAGGGAGATTGAGTGAATGTTTTGGTGTAGGTGTCGGTGTGAGGTAGAATATATGTTTGGGTGTGGATGTGGGTGTATATCGGGTGTGATGTTTGGATGCTGGTGTGAGTGTGAGTTTTCACGTATGTTTAGATGTGGGTTTGGGTGTGGAGTGGGATTGAGTCTTTGCATATGGATGTATATTCCCCTTAACAGAGGTGGCTTCGAGTCGTACGTTTCAAAGTTCTAGAGAAACTGTTTGTCTGGGATGTGACAAATCGCGGCCCATTAAGTTGCTTTTTGCTTTAGAGACGCTATGAACCTGTTAGTGTAATATAATAGGTAATAATGGCTAGTGCAGAAAATAAGGCATTGATGTTAAATGAGGTTATCTCCATGTTTGATGTTATATGAGGTCATCTCCATGTTTGACGTTATATGAGGTCATCTCCATGTTTGATGTTATATGAGGTCATCTCCATGTTTGATGTTATATGAGGTCATCTCCATGTTTGAAGTTATATGAAGTCATCTCCATGTTTGATGTTATATGAGGTCATCTCCATGTTTGATGTTATATGAGGTCATCTCCGTGTTTGATGTTATAAGAAGTCATCTCCATGTTTGATGTTATATGAAGTCATCTCCATGTTTGATGTTATATGAGGTCATCTCCATGTTTGATGTTATAAGAAGTCATCTCCATGTTTGATGTTATATGAAGTCATCTCCATGTTTGATGTTATATGAAGTCATCTCCATGTTTGATGTTATAAGAAGTCATCTCCATGTTTGATGTTATATGAAGTCATCTCCATGTTTGATGTTATATGAAGTCATCTCCATGTTTGATGTTATATGAGGCCATCTCCATGTTTGATGTTATATGAGGCCATCTCCATGTTTGATGTTATGTGAGGTCATCTCCATCTTTGATGTTATATGAAGTCATCTCCATTTTTCATGTTATATGAAGTCATCTCCATCTTTGATGTTATATGAAGTCATCTCCATCTTTGATGTTATATGAAGTCATCTCCATCTTTGATGTTATATGAGGCCATCTCCATGTTTGATGTTATATGAGGTCATCTCCATGTTTCCAGTACAGAAACATGGAGCCACTAAACAGGAGGGTCTGCATTCTAAGGTTGACGTTGTGGACAATTATGATGCTGTATTTTAATTAATACTAGGCTGGTTATAATATATGAAGGCAGTGGATACCCGTGTGGATCTGCGCGAGAAAAGAGTATAACTAGCTCTCCACACGTCATAATACTCGTATAACAAGGTTGTGCATTCGACTAGTAACATCATCATGTAAGCTAAATCGTTACAGAAGTCACCACTGCAAGAGTGCTATTTTAGTGCAAGACACATGTAAGGGACCAGCTCCAGTGGTGGTACTATGCGTTGTAAGGAATAAACAAGACGAGACACGGCGAATAAGAAGAATACATGAACTCTTATTGTGGTAGTCGGTGCTGATCGATGTACATGTAGGGATGCTGGTGTCGTGGTAGGCCGAGCCGTTGATGTTGTGGAAACTCGGCAACATAACCCATCCAGCTGAAACACAAATATCATTGCTACCGTACATGTGGCATGAGTCAGCATTGACCTCCACTGAGCAGGATTCCAGACATTTGCTCTTAAATGAATAATCCGGCTGCTATATTGTTGGCCCAAGTGATGGTGGTTAGATTCGGTGTATGGTCTGGGTTAATGTGTCAATTGTAAGTCAGATTGTGTACATTCGGTAGGTTTATTTCTATGCGTCAAAATATACAGTTTGGTTATATGTGTTTCTATGAGTCAGATTGCGTACTTTGGTTATGTGTGTTTATATGAGTCAGACTGTGTACTTTGGTTAGATGTATTTCTATGAGAGATTGTGTACTTTGGTTAGATGTATTTCTATGAGTCATATTGTGTACTTTGGTTAGATGTGTTTCTATGAATCAGATTGTATACTTTGGTTAGATGTGTTAATGTGTGGCAGGGATATGTGTGTGCTTTAGTTAGATGTGTTAATGTATGTTAGGGATATTTGTGTACATTGGTTAGGTGAGTTTAATTTAATGTATTGTATGGAGATTGGGTTAGATTATGTAGTAGCTGTTGGTAGTAATGCTGAGGAAACAGATTTATGCATCTATTTTCGGGTCTCTCTCTCCCCCCCCCCCCCTCCCCCTATGTTTTGTTGTAGTGTAGCGGTAGTGATAGGGACAAGAGCTGAAAGTAATGGTACTGATATAGTGAGGCGGTAGATTTTGTGAGAATAGTGTTGGTCAGTGCATAAATGCCAAAAAAACAGAGGTCATGTACCAACCAGCACCAGGCATGCCGTACACAAAACCAGAGACTACAGTCAGCGGGCAGACGTTGAATGCCGTAGACAAATTCACATAACTGGGCAGCACGCTGTCGAGATCTGTCAGCCTAGACGATGAGGTGGCAAGCAGAATAGTAAAGGCCAGCACAGCCTTTGGTAGAATGCGCTCGATGGTCTGGGCACGTCGTGGCATCAGCGTCAAGACCAAATTGAAAGTCTACCGTGCAACCATCATTCCAACCCTACTATACGCTTGCGAAAGCTGGACTGTATACTCTAGACATGCAAGGAAGTTAAACCACTTCCACACAGGTTGCCTGAGGCGAATATTCCACATCCGATGGCAAGATCGTGTCACTGACATCGAAGTTCTCTCGAGGGCTAACATGCCCAGCATACATGCACTGCTAGAAAAAGCACGACTAGGATGGGCCGGACACCTCGTCCGTATGTCAGACGAGCGGCTTCCAAAGAAGCTTCTCTACGGCGAGCTGAGAGACGGATGGCGCGAGAGAGGGCGCCCAAAGAAACGTTTTAAAGACGGTCTGAAGGACTCACTAAAAAGTTGCCAGATAGACTTCGACACCTGGGAATGTCTTGCGAAAAACAGATCTGACTGGAGAAGTGCAGTCAAATCGGGTGTAGCTGCCGGTGAAGATGACCGTGTTGTGAAAGCCCAGAACAGACGCGAGACGCGGAAATCCCGAGCAGCGGGAACACCATCCCCTTCTACAAACCTCGTGTGCCCGATATGTAGCAGATGTTTTCGTGCTCGCATTGGCCTGTTCAGCCACATTCGCACCCACACCCAACAGGGAAATCTGTGACAAGGATGATGTCGGCGGTCCTCATCGACAACGATGGACAGCTATTATATTATTGTTCTCAATCTCAGACCTTACACATATTAAGTGTATATGAGGGTCAGAGTGATTATAGCTTCTCGCCTCTCTCGACAAATGGACCTGGTTCGCACCACTGGTCTAAACAAAAATAAACCTTTCAACCCCTCTTTCATGTTATAGTTGACAATGTATTGTCTGACGATCGGGGTTTAGCCCAAAAGAGGGCTGGTTCTGTTTGAAAAATGTTCGCGCCATTTGGTCCGTTCTGTCCTATAGTACACACCTTGAAACTATCTATTGATTATGTAGCTCTCCCATCCCCCGCAGTCTCGGACCAAACCCAGAGAACGCCCCAGACAGGTGATGTGTGTCGAATTTATTCAGCGGTACTGTCCGCCGCCATCTGCTCCTTGGTTGCTGCCCTTATCTAGAAGACATCCAAGGAAAGAAAAGAGATGCGTGTTCTGGCTGCTTGCATTATCTGACCTCCCTAGACAGGCGCCATGATAACATCAACTGCAAGTCGTTGGCGTGGCGTGCTGCCTTGGTTTAGGAGAACGAATGTAGCAAGTTTGGAAATGTCTTTTATATATATATCGCTCGAGTGGTACCTTGGGAGCAAAGAACAGGCCCACTGTCATCATCGTCTAGCCACTTGTGTCGTTAGAAACCGTGGGAAGATGTAGTTTTATGTCGTGTGCCAGCTTTGTCGCCAATGTTGTCATTCCTTGTTACTTCAGTACCTCACTGACACCGTCTCTCCATCTTTTTCGTGGTCTACCTCCTGCTCTGCAACGCTGATGGCTGGTATTGTAGATACGCAAAGCTGATAACATTGGTTACATATTTGTCAGGTGTCCGAACCATTTTATGTTTTGCCTTTCCATGGATTCTATGCATGGTGTCGCACTCACCTTTTGTCTGATTACCTCGTGTCGTTCTCTGTCCAACCTTGTATCCACAACAGCCTTTCTGAAACACCCCATTGTGCATACTAAGATTTCGCTTTCCTGTGACTTGATGTGAGTCCATGTCTGACATTTGTAGCAGGAGTTGGTGTAAAAATACTATTTATAAGCTGTCTCCTTGTCTCCATTGGAATGTGATTGCATCTTAATAATGTGATCTTTCCAAGTTAATAAAGGTATGCTTAAAGCAGACACTGCCGTCGAGGATGAAGTGTCTTCATTGTCTTAGGACTAGGCTTTTTTCTAAAGTGGATTGACTTCTTGTCTGCCTCATCCTTTGGCCTTTCCTAACTACATGCCATCACGCATTTACAGAATGTGTCGAGAATAGGAATCGTACTCCAGCTCTTTGCTTCCATAGACAATCACTAACTGTTCTGTCACTATTTGCTCAAAAAACTTTCCAAGCTAGAAAAGCTACAGAAACCCGTTTGCTAAAGCGCACCTAAATGTGGTGATAGAAGTTTATGTGTAATCAAGTTTAGTGAGAGATATCGAGGCTCAGCATTTGTGCCCACGAGTTACGGTGCTTTAATTTTCCAGAAAAATCAATGACGAATTTAAGAAAATGATTCGTCCAATGTAAATTTGATCTTGTAGGCAAATCTGCTGTTGTATCTTCGGCGTTCGTTCTGAAAAGGACGTTGTGTCGTAGTTTACAGCGAGGCTGCGATATATGCTCCTATCGGCACGACACATCCGATTTCAGCTGGCTTTGTTATAGTACTGGGTTTGCCTTCAGTCTACGATCCCTATCTCTAGGGCAGACTACACTAGTGACTCGCACAGCCTGTTTCCAGTGCCTCTTCGTGGAGCCGGATTAGCGTCTTGGTCAGCTGTGATTCGTTGACCATGATGCAAGCAGTCATCAATAAGTTGCTGGTTGCTGTCAACTCATGCTTGTGTTGAATAATGCAGTCAGTTTGATCAGATCGTGTATTTACAAATAGTCAATGACAACCACTTTATACCGTACAGGTAGATAGGATATTTTCTTCTTCCTTGTCGTTCCCTCTCAAGTAATCACATATCTTTCCTTCATAAATCTGACGATAATCGAAGGCTTCTATCATACGTCATGCCGCCATACAGTCTATTTCCGAATTAACTGCTTCTATCGACTTCATAAACTTGGCAATCGCACAGGCTTCTCGTGTCCTCATACAGTTTATCCCTCAAATAATCGCGGCTATTTCACTCAGAAACTTGTCGGACTGTCTAAAGTTTCTCTCGCCACCACATGTTTGTGTCCGTTCTAAACAATAATATGTTGTACTGAAGATATCCAGGTCTGTAGGGGGTTGTATTTGTTGCTGCTGCTGTTGTTGGGGTTACTACTGTTGTTGTTACGAATCCATCAGCATCCATCTATAGCCCTTCGGCCGAAGGCCATGTCATCATATTTGCATGTGTTTTTGTTAGTTGTTTACAGTCATTAAAGTATTTCATTTATCTGGCCTCGGGGGAAGACGTGTTTTCCCCAGCGTCAAATAGATGATGATCGACGATTTCATATTGGGCGTGTATACAGCTGGCACTCTGGAGTATGTTGTGGTGTGTACACAGCTGGCACTCTGGAGTATGTTGTGGTGTGTATACAGCTGACACTCTGGGGTATGTTGTGGTGTGTACACAGCTGGCACTCTGGAGTACGTTGTGGTGTGTATACAGCTGGCACTCTGGAGTATGTTGTGGTGTGTACACAGCTGGCACTCTGTAGTATGTGTGGTGTGTATACAGCTGACACTCTGGAGTATGTTGTGGTGTGTACACAGCTGGCACTCTGGAGTATGTTGTGGTGTGTATACAGCTGGCACTCAGGAGTATGTTGGGGTGTGTACACAGCTGGCACTCTGGAGTATGTTGTGGTGTGTACACAGCTGGCACTCTGGAGTATGTTGTGGTGTGTACACAGCTGACACTCTGGAGTATGTTGTGGTGTGTACACAGCTGGCACTCTGGAGTGTGTTGTGGTGTGTACACATCTGGCACTCTGGAGTATGTTGTGGTTGGACTCTGTTCAAGTGCTTGTTAAGTGGAATATGTTGGGTTCTCAGCCAGAAAACGGTGCTCTGATCCATCCTTGTAAGTGTATGGATATTGCCATCTAAAGAGGGGCTTGCCATATGTCTGCGGACCTCTCACTCCCTGTTTCCCATGGCCCATGTGTTCAGAAAATGTCTTTGTTGCTGTTCTTATGAGCTGTTTGTGGTTGTTGCTGTTCTTATGAGCTGTTTGTAGTTGTTGCTGTTCTTATGAGCTGTTTGTAGTTGTTGCTGTTCTTATGAGCTGTTTGTAGTTGTTGCTGTTCTTATGAGCTGTTTGTAGTTGTTGCTGTTCTTATGAGCTGTTTGTAGTTGTTGCTGTTCTTATGAGCTGTTTGTAGTTGTTGCTGTTCTTATGAGCTGTTTGTAGTTGTTGCTGTTCTTATGAGCTGTTTGTAGTTGTTGCTGTTCTTATGAGCTGTTTGTAGTTGTTGCTGTTCTTATGAGCTGTTTGTAGTTGTTGCTGTTCTTATGAGCTGTTTGTAGTTGTTGCTGTTCTTATGAGCTGTTTGTAGTTGTTGCTGTTCGTATGAGCTGTTTGTAGTTGTTGCTGTTCTTATGAGCTGTTTGTAGTTGTTGCTGTTCTTATGAGCTGTTTGTAGTTGTTGCTGTTCTTATGAGCTCTTTGTTGTTGTTGCTGTTCTTATGAGCTGTTTGTTGCTGCGTGTGGCTGTTTTTGTCTTGATCCTTTCTTTGCCTTGTCATTGCCAAGTGCGTTTGAATGTCCAGGGATCCACTGCGTAACTATTTTTGTGACATGGGATGCGATAGTGTGACCAACGTGTAGATTAATATGGATAAGATCAGGTCTACAATATCCAGCATCTTCTAATGTTGGAATAATGGACATCGAGTCTGTAAAAAATAACAATGTTTAGGACCTTTGAGGGAAATGCTTTCACAACAGCTTCCAGATGTCCCGGTGTGAAGTGCAGTGATTTCAGCGTCATCGTTGCAACAAACCTCCCCGCAAGCGTCAGGCAGTTGTTCATTGGAGAATCTATCTGGGTATTTTATATAAACGCCATAACCGGCTTTGATGGTGGCATTATTTTCAGATCCATCAGTATATACATTTATCCATTCTTCGGATAGGCATGATTCCAAGAGCTGATTGATAAAACAGATTCTTGCTACTCGGTTACAAGATAAGGATAGGCATCGATCCAAGAGTCTGATCGATATATCAGGTGGTTCCTACTCGATTACAAGATATGGAAGTGAAGAAGGGTATCGACTAACCATATCTCTGGAAAGATAATCAAGTGAGACCGGTGTCCTATGAGAGACAATTCTCACAACGTACAACTACTGCCGCACAGGTAGGCTGGCGACATCCAATGCGGGCTCTATGAATAGTGAAACGCAACACATCTCATCAAAACGGCGGCTTGTATGACTATGTCAGAGCCAATTATGTGAATATTTTATGGCGAACTAGAAAAATAAGTAGAACACGATATATTAGTAGTGCCAGGAGTGCCACAAGAACGTGTTACCAATACGTCGTAGAGGTCATATAAAAGATTGCAACAACACAGTCCCGCCAAAGAGAGAATCTCCTCTCACCTGAAACAACAAGTCACCGCACCTGTGCACTGGTCTAGCTATCGACAACCCTGTGGTTTGCTCCAGGTATAGCCCTGTACATGGCATGCGTGTTTGTTAGAGCTGCTTAAGCGTTCAGGTCTGGGTGTCGTGCTTAAAGCGCTTGATTCTCGCTGGAAATGTTCCGGTATTCGCCCCAGTCTACTCAGCTGTAAATGCATACCCTGTCTTACAGAAATGGAGCTGGTCAACATCACCTTAGACAATGTACAGTGGATTTCTTACAATTCATTGCTGACTATAGCGTTTGCTGTGGGAATACCTTTACATTACATATAATGATATATGACCACATAACTAAAATGACTGCCGAAGTCAAAATCATAATAAACTTTATTAAAGAACAATCCAAGCAAACTCACCATGACAGTCTATATATACGGACATAAACGTTACTATAGGTACATTCAATTTTATGTGGGAGAATATCATGTTAGTGCGCAGCTCATGTTGACTAAATTATCTATGGTTCTGTATCGTCTAATCTATTTGGGGTATGTGCCATCTAATCTATTTGGGGTCCGTGCCGTCTAATCTATTGGGGTATGTGCCGTCTAATCTATTTTTGGTATATGCCGTCTAATCTATTTGGGGTATGTGCCGTCTAATCTATTTGGGGTATGTGCCGTATAATATATCTGGGGTATGTGCCGTCTAATCTATTTGGGGTATGTGCCGTCCAATCTATTTGGGGTCCGTGTCGTCTAATCTATTTGGGGTCCGTGCCGTCTAATCTATTTGGGGTATGTGCCCGTCTAATCTATTTGGGGTCCGTGCCGTCTAATCTATTTGGGGTATGTGCCCGTCTAATCTATTTGGGGTATGTGCCGTCTAATCTATTTGGGGTATGTGCCGTCTAATCTATTTGGGATCGGTGTCATCTAATCTATTTTGGGTCTGTGCCGTCTAATCTACTTAGGGTCTGTATCATCTAATTTATTTGAATAATGTATTGTCTTACCTTTATGAGTTCTATATTGTCTGATGTGTGTAATATATTGTATGATGTGTGTACTATATTGTCTGATGTGTGTACTATATTGTCTGATGTGTGTACTAACTGATATGTGTATTGAATTGTCTAGTCTGTGCACTATATTGTCTAGTCTGTGCACTATATTGTCTAGTTTGTATACTATATTGTCTAGTCTGTATACTATATTGTCTAGTCTGTGCACTATATTGTCTAGTACGTGCACTATATTGTCTAGTTCGTGCATTATATTGTCTAGTATGTGCACTGTGTCTAGTAGGTGCACTATATTGTTTAGTCTGTGCACTATATTGTCTAGTCTGTGCACTATAGTGTCTAGTATGTGCACTATATTGTCTAATCTTATTTATGTAACGTCTAATCTATTTGTGTTTTACATTGTGAATTCTTGGTAGTTCATATTGTCTTACTTATGTCAGATCTATATTGTACAACATATTGTAGTTCTATGTTGTGTAACCTACTTGATTTATACATTGTTTTATCCACGTGCATTCTATCATTTCCTATCTCCTTTGAGTTGTATAATGTCGGTGTGAATATTATCTTGTCTACTCTTCTATCTTTGTTGTAAACGTGTTCTACCAATATGCATCATTCACCCTCCCACCAACATACACCCCAACCCCGTCTGCTCCCAATTTTGGATACTCTCGAATTCCTGAGTTCACCAAACCTTTGGGCCAGTCTTCCTTTGCGTTTGAGCGCGTGCGCCGGAGGTCACGAGGGCCCAAGCCGTGCGTCAGTGAGTCACTCGAGAGCCACGAATTATTCTCCGCCACTGTCCGTATTTGATCAATGGGAGCAGGTTGGAGGTTTGGGCCCAAAGTGGAAGAAATATTCGGCATTTATAGTGGTAGAAAGCAAGCCTGGACTGGCCTGACTTCTGATCAGCTTTCCTTATACATTGATGTTGAGAAAATTCACATTTATTACCGTTTGTTTCGTTGGCAGTTTTATATCCAAACTTTGAATTCAGTGAGTGTTTGACTAGTGTTTGTCTCTCGCCAAAAAGGGACCTAGTTCGATCCCCGTTCTTGGCACGCTCCAGACTACCCAGTTATAAATGGATAGCCCGACTTGCTGTTATGATAGGAAGGGAAATGGTCACTCCACCTCATAGATTCACTACATGGAAGTCTATAGCTCTTTATCGTCAGCCTTAATGTCAGTGTTGTGACTAATCAGCAGTTTGTTGGGCATTTAGTTGCAGAGCCTTGAATTTAGACGAAATAACGGACGCGTTAGTTAACGAACTTGCATTCATAGTCTAAATATATATATATATATATATATATATAGTGTAAAGCGACTTCTAGTTGTCGCGTTTAAGGTTTTCGGTGTGAGATCCTACGTGATGCTTTCAATACAGTTACGCCGGTGTATGCTACGTTGGATTGTTTCTGGTAATACGTTTGTGTGTGGTCACTAGGGCGAGGTGATCTGATTAGTGTGATCGTAAGGAGATGTAAGTATTTCGACTTTGTTTTTCAACAGAACGTGTGAAACTTTCAGGCTGACTTGCGCGGAAGATCATTCCTTGACTGCCATTGTTGGCGGATGCGTGTTATTTACTGAGACACATTATTGTTTCTTTCATTCTTTGACTGCCATTGTTGGTGAATCCGCGTTATTTACTGAGACACATTTTTGAGTCTGTCATTCCTTGACTGCCATTGTTGGCGAATGCGTGTTATTTACTGAGACACATTATTCTAATTATCCATCTGAGTTGAAGTTTGTTTACAGTGCATGTTTGTCATGCAAACGGGACCAGGTTAGATACGCAGTTTCCACATACCAACCAACCTAGCTGTAAATGGGTACCTTTCAAACTTTGGCAAAGGAAATCCTGTTAACACCCCCGCCCCCCTCCCGGAAAAGAATTAGCACTGACTGTACCTCTAGACCATTTTAATGTAGAACTAATGTCCACCTTGACTGTACCTCATCTATACCATTCTAATGTAGAACTAATGCCCACCTTGACTGTACCTTATCTAGGCCTTTCTAATGTAGAACTAATGTCAACCTTGAATGAACCTCAACTATACCTTTCTAATGTAGAACTAATGTCAACATTGCGTCGTTTCCCTGCCAGTTTGTCCTGTTAGTGATACCTTTCTAATGTAGTGGACTGTTTCTCATCGATTTAGCCTATTCATGTGATATTCAAGTATTCAACATAAAGATTTGTGGTGAGTTCGAGACTTGTCTGAAAGTCACAGCACGATGATTATTTATTTAAGATGAAGTAAAGCGGGAAAACGTCAGTGCTAGTAAATCTGTAAACAAAATATGGCTGAAACGATGCGAAAGGCACGAACATTTTCATCGTTGTGAAAACATACACCAGACAATAGAACATTCAGTGACGTAATAAGCCGTCTGGAATTGAACACCAGACTTCCAGACGACGAATGCTATTGACCGCAAGAAAAAGTGAATTAGGAATTCGGCAAATTAAACGGTAGCTCTGACGGTTATTGTTGCCTGCGTTTAGGATTGGCTGCCACTCAGCAGTTGATGTGTATGAGTCAGAATGTTGGCACGCGAAAGCAGTCATGTCGATGTTCAATTGTTTTGTCTGACCAGGCCACTCTCTTGTCTGGTTTAGCAGTCTCGTTGTGTGATAAGAGAAATCAGATTTCCTTTCAGGCCCGATGTTGTCCTAGCTCCCTGTACTAAGTTGTTCACTTTTAACGAATGTTATCCATTAGCTTATCGTAATCCAGCCCTGGTTGTAGTGAAATTCTAGAATTCTCACGGGCTCACCAGTGCAGGGGTTACAGAGAAGATCCCCCACCTCGTTGGTTAGGCTGGTGAAGGACATCCTAGTTAAAATTAGATGGGAGGTGGGGGTCTTGGTCAGTGTGTATTTTGCACCTCTCTGACGTAACTGATAGGTAATTGTAAGATAGAAGGTAAACCACGCACATGTCTGGGCTTGTCCTTTTGGTTCCAGTGAATCGTTATGGGAGCCTTCGGGGAGGGAGCAGAACAAAATGCCGGTAACAAAATGGGGTTACGCGATAACCAAAGTGAGCCTGCTCACATCAGAATTTCCACAAGCTAAAGGCCCGAAAACATGATCGAAAGTGGACACATTCCAGTTGATCAGATTGTCAACTATTGGTTAGTGCTTCAAAGATTTCTGGTTGAAGAATCGGAGTCAGAATAGCTACAGTATTTACCTGCTTCTTTATTGTTGTGTTCCAACACTCTCCAGAAGGAACACGAACGTAGGTAATGGAAGCAGTGGTCAGCCTAAGACCTTGTATGTAGTTATTTGAGAGCGAACGAAGAAGACCTTTATCATCGTCACGGAGCTTGTCCATGAATCATTATGGTGATGGCCATATGCGCCTCCTCTTGTTTTCGTATGTTGGACATTTATATGTGTTATGTTGTCAATCAGTGCCGCAGATATGTTCACATACATTGACATCACTATAGTGACTAGAACAAGATTTTCTAACCTTTAAATCTGGGTGGGGGGGGGGGGAGATGATTAATCAATCAAAGCCCGTCGCTCCTCTCGGTACATATACCATCGCCAGCGATAACGGTTCTTGGATACTTTTTCTACCTCTCTCCAGGTGTCATTATTTAATTTTAGCTCCTTTTTACATTCTGTTCTCCACGTATATTTTGGGTTTACCTCTCTCTCTCTCTCTTCCCCTGAGGATTCCATGTAAGAGCCTGTCTGGATATGTTAGTGCCTTCTGCAAGCGTATGTCCTATCCAGCCCCATTGTCGTCGCTTAATCTGTTGTTCCAATGCCTGTTGTTGGCCCCTTTCCTCACCATGTCCTACCAGTACGCCGATTATCCTTCGTAGGCATCTGTTAACGAAGGATTGGAGTCTTTGTTGTATGTCCTTGGTCGTTCTGCATGTCTCCGCCCCATACAGCAATACTGACTTGGCACTTGCGTTGAATATTCTAATTTTAGTGTGAATCTGGATATCTCGGGATCTTTATATTTTGTTTAGTTTATGTGGGGGGAGATGAGATATTGCTTGCGTATGTATGTGATGTTTTTTTTTCTTTAAGAGTTGTATTGAGTTTTAAAACAAAAAAGTCTTATTTGTAATACGCTAAGACTGACGAGAAAGATATTTCCTGGCCGGACGATACAGCAAGGGTAAGCTATACTCGTGATCACATACACACACACATGAATCTGTTTTTGCGAGCACGCTTATAGAATGTGAAGTCAGTCACCGGACGTGATGGTTATGCTAATATTGATAAGACATCGAATAAAGGCCAGCTATTTTGGGCGCGCAAAGTGTTTATGTCTGTGCTCCCCGTGGCAATACTGGGCTTATCCAGGTTGCTTACACTCCTGGCTAAACTTAGCTCTTCTCTGGCCTAGGTTTTCATTCTACTCCTGCCCCCGGGAAATATCCGGACCTGCCTGCAGAAAGTGGTGACATATACGAGCACGGGAGGGTGGGGGATACATAGCAGTAGAGTAGCGGATGAGTCCGTGTGTGTCAGAGAGGAAGTGAGTGTGTGTGGAATGCATTATGGATTTGGAATCACGTATGAACTGGAAAATGGATATAGGGAAAGCTTAAGTAAGAATCTGATCAGTTGTTGGAGACGAAGTCAGGAAGTATACTTAATTAATATGTCGTGCTAACAGAATATGCCATATTACGGCTATTTGTGGGCTCATCCTTGTATGTGGCACAGTTCTTTTTTCGTTTTATCTTTTATTCTGACGTGAATCTGATCGCGGAAAACATTTTTTTAAACTCAGTTACCACTCTAAAGTCACATCCTCAGACATGACAGAAAACGGGGTCTCTCTCTCGCTCTGTCTGTGTCGTTGTGTCTGTCTCCGTGTGCTAGTCAGGAGCATTCATTGTGCAATAGCTTATCTCTCTCTCCTCTCCTCTCTCCCTCTCCTCTCTATCCTCTCTCTCTCGCTCTCTCTGTGTCGTTGTGTCTGTCTTCGTGTGCTAGTCAGGAGCATTCATTGTGCAATAGCTTATCTATCTCTCTCCTCTCTCTCTCCCTCTCCTCTCTCTCTCGCTCTCTCTGTGTCGTGTCTGTCTCCGTGTGCTAGTCAGGAGCATTCATTGTGCAATAGCTTATCTCTCTCTCCTCTCTCTCTCTCCTCTCCTCTCTCCCTCTCCTCTCCTCTCTCCCTCTCCTCTCCTCTCTCCCTCTCCTCTCTCCCTCTCCTCTCTATCCTCTCTCTCTCGCTCTCTCTGTGTCGTTGTGTCTGTCTTTGTGTGCTAGTCAGGAGCATTCATTGTGCAATAGCTTATCTCTCTCTCCTCTCTCTCTCTCTCTCTCCCTCTCCTCTCTCTCTCCCTCTCCTCTCTCTCTCGCTCTCTCTGTGTCGTGTCTGTCTCCGTGTGCTAGTCAGGAGCATTTATTGTGCAATAGCTTATCTCTCCTCTCTCTCTCTCCTCTCTCTCTCCTCTCTCTCTCCTGTCTCCTCTCTCTCTCCTCTCTCTCTCCTTTCTCTCTCTCTCCTCTCTCTCTCTCCTGTATTCTCTCTCTCCTCTCTCTCTCTCCTGTCTTCTCTCTCTCTCTCCTGTCTTCTCTCTCTCTCTCTCCTGTCTCCTCTCTCTCATCTCTCTCTCCTCTCTCTCTCCTGTCTCCTCTCTCTCTCCTCTCTCTCTCCTGTCTCCTCTCCTCTCTCTCTCTCTCCTGTCTTCTCTCTCTCTCCTCTCTCTCTCTCTCATATCTCCTCTCTCTCTCCTCTCTCTCTCCTCTCTCTCTCTCCTCTCTCTCTCTCTCCTGTCCTCTCTCTCCTCTCTCTCTCCTGCCTTCTCTCTCTCCTGTCTTCTCTCTCTCTCTCTCCTGTCTTCTCTCTCTCTCTCCTCTCTCTCTCCTGTCTTCTCTCTCTCTCCTCTCTCTCTCCTGTCTTCTCTCTCTCTCTCCTGTCTCCTCTCTCTCTCTCCTGTCTCATCTCTCTCTCTCCTGTCTTCTCTCTCTCCTGTCTTCTCTCTATCTCCTCTCTCTCTCCTGTCTTCTCTCTCTCTCTCCTGTCTTCTCTCTCTCTCCTCTCTCTCTCCTGTCTTCTCTCTCTCCTCTCTCTCTCCTGTCTTCTCTCTCTCTCCTCTCTCTCTCTCCTGTCTTTCTCTCCTGTCTTCTCTCTCTCTCCTCTCTCTCTCTCCTGTCTTCTCTCTCTCTCTCTCTCTCCTATCTCTCTTCTGTCTTCTCTCTCTCTCTCCTCTCTCTCTCCTATCTTCTCTCTCTCTCTCTCTCCTCTCCTGGTAAAGACCACAGGTTTCTATCACCAGACTCAGCTTCCAGTCTCAACCTCCTACCCCCACCGGGTTTCGATGCTCAGTTTTTACCCCTCCAATCTGTAGAGGAAGACTAACGTCTGGTCAAACACAATCAACCTCCTACCCCCACCGGGTTTCGATGCTCAGCTTTTACCCCTCCAATCTGTAGAGGAAGACTAACGTCTGGTCAAACACAACATACTGATCAGGCATGGGTCAAGCAAAATATACTGGCCAAGGCCGTCACCTCGGCTTCCTCGTAGCCCTTCCTGGAAACGGGCTGTTTTTTGTGGCAGCCTGGCTAACGGGTTGATGGATCGACTTGATCCCCGTAGTGTTGAGTAACACGCAGATGAAACCAAGCATAGCACAGCCGCCTGGAGGACCCCGGTCCACCTTCATCAGCACGATTGGGATATGAGGAAATCTACTGTAACCCACCACTTAACGTCCTTTTCAGGGCGCACAAGAGTAAACCTACTCAATGTGGGCATTCAAAACAACGATCCTGCCGATTCCCCACTCCGACTTTCTCGTTCATCCTCCCCCGTTCAAATCTAGATCCCATTACTCCCAGTGTTCACACACACACACCACCCCCCTCAATGACCGACTATCGACTCCCCCAGTCTCATTCCTCTCCTCCTAGTCTCAGACCTCCCCCCCCCCAATCTACATCCATACCCTATCTGGGCACGCTCCAGTATCCATCTCGACCTCACCCTGACCAAACACGTCACCACTATAGCTGGCTACCTCATTATAGGAAACCTGCCTACGGCAACCACGTGATGCTGCTGTTGTGGTGTTTTAAACAGCAACTTGTTTGACATGAATCTCCTCATCTGTCATCCATACTTGATTTTTCGTACACTTTTATGTCCGTATAGTATTCTGTATCACTATAGTATTCTGAATCAGGATAGTATTCTGTAATAGTATAGTGTTCTGTAACAGTATAGTGTTCTGTATCAGTATAGTATTCTGTATCAATATAGTATTCTGTATCAGTATAGTATTCTTTAACAGTATAGTGTTCTGTAACAGTATAGTATTCTGTATCACTAAAGTATTCTGTATCTGTATAGTATTCTGTATCAATATAATATTCTGTATCAGTATAGTGTTCTGTATCAGTATGATGTTATGTATAAGTATAGTACTCTAATCTAAACAAGTATGCCTGTTTTCAGTCAGTCCCACTTCTATTTTCTCCTGGGCTTTCCTTTTCGTATTGCTCCACACTTTCTGACAGAAGACTATCATGTAGACTTTTGAGTTGGTAAGGTCAACCAAACACGGTATTGACCTGTGCACCGCTACCTGGAGTGAAAGGTGAATGCAATGATGCATACGTGTTGATGGATCAATAACAACATACCAACGTGTTGATGTATCAATAACAACATACCAACGTGTTGAGGGATCAATAATAACATACCAACGTGTTGATGTATCAATAACAACATACCAACGTGTTGAGGGATCAACAACAACATATCAACGTGCTGATGGATCAATAACAACATATCAACGTGCTGATGGATCAACAACAACATATCAACGTGCTGATGGATCAATAACAACATATCAACGTGCTGATGGATCAACAACAACATATCAACGTGCTGATGGATCAACAACAACATATCAACGTGCTGATGGATCAACAACAACATATCAACGTGCTGATGGATCAACAACAACATATCAACGTGCTGATGGATCAACAACAACATATCAACGTGCTGATGGATCAACAACAACATACCAACGTGTTGATGGGTCAATAACAACATATCAACGTGCTGATGGATGCGAAACAACATATCAACGTGCTGATGGATCAACAACAACATATCAACGTGCTGATGGATCAATAACAACATATCAACGTGCTGATGGATCAACAACAACATATCAACGTGCTGATGGATTAATAACAACATACCAACGTGTTGATGGGTCAATAACAACATATCAACGTGCTGATGGATGCGAAACAACATATCAACGTGCCGATGGATCAATAACAACATATAAACGTACTGAAGAATCCAGTTTTGTTGCTGAATGTCATAGAAAAGCACTCCATACCAGCATGAGAGACAGCTGAAGCAACAGATGAACATGCAGCAACTTCGATTCTTATCAACCAAAACACTATTATATACAAGAAAAATGGTTATTCTAACCTACTTAGTGAGCGCACTTCAAGCCATCTCAATCACCAAACAAGATTACACACGAAATAAAATATAACATCAGGTTTATGTCTCAAGAAAAAGAAACAACCAGATTGAGTCCTACAGCGGATTCCAGCCCACTGTGTCATACATGGAAACGAGTATGCAGATGAGCTCGCAGAAGCTGGAATTGGCGGAACTTACTCGCCATCCACAGAGTTATAAAGTTGCAAAGACAATCATCAAACGATCCATGATGACAGAATGGAGAGACGAGCATAAAGAATACAAGTCAGTGCGGAGCACCCAAGCAAACACCAGAACATACTCTGCAAGACTGCCCCACTTTTGCAAGTCAAAGAGACTCAGTCTGACCCGGGGAAGTGACCATGATGATAAGCTATGAGGAACCGGCGAAGTCCTGAAAAACGAAGTATCCTTCATGAACCTCACCGGACAGAAAGCATAGCATCAGTTGATCGAAGAAGAAGATGTTGAATGTCCACAAAGTGTCAGTTTATTCTTGTGCGATAACATATCAACGTGCTGACGGATCCGTAACAACAACATACAATGGGCTTGTCAAAGTCGTTACCCTCACCATGAGGAGTAGGAGGAGAAAGTTGAAATTTGGCACAGTGCTTATTCCTTCTCAATGTAGCCATCAGCTGAATTTATACATTTCTGCCATCTCTGCGTGACCTTGAGAAGACCTTCAGAATAAAGTAACCTATTCTTCGAACTAAACAAGTTATCACAAGCCAGTATGACATCTTCGTCACTGTCAAAATGATTTCCTTTCAGCTGTTTTTTACGTTTTGGGAAAAGAAAAAAGTCTGTTGGAGTTAAATCTGGAGAATATGGTGGGTGTAGAAGAATTTCAATATTCAAATCGTTGGCTGTTTGCAGCACAAGTCTTGCTTTATGGGAGGGCGCGTTGTCTTGAAGTAAAGGCAGAATTTGAGTGCGCGCTATCCCTCGTTTTCTGGTCGCAATCTTTCTTAGTTTTGTAAGGAGATCTGCATAACATTGTCCATTAACCGTGTTGCCATGAGGCTGGTAATCTTTCAATATGACACCTTTGACGTCCCAAAAAAAGTCAGTATCACTTTTCTTGCAGATTTCTGTGCTCTTGGCTTGACATGTGTTGGTGAGCCCGGAGTTCTCCACTACATGCTAGAAGTTTTGGATTTTGGGTCATAATGGTCAACGTAAGTCTCATCTACTGTCACCATGATCTGCAACATCTTTTTCGACACATTTTGAGCAACTGGCCACAGCAATCAACCCTCAGTTTGTTTCTGTTCACATGTCAGCAGACGCGGGACCCAGCGGGCACACACTTTTCTCATGTTCAGTCTGTTATGTGAAATTCCTAAAACTGTACTTTCATTCAGTTTTGCTGACCTAGATATCTCTGCAATTGTCATTTTCCTATCCTGGTCAATGATTTGTTTTCACTCTTGCAGCATTTTCATCGCTGCACTCCAAGGATGGTCTTTCTGATCTTGGAAGATCAGCAACATGGTAACGGCCACACTTAAACTGCCTACACACGTTTTTTTTTACAGAAGCATACGAAGGACAGAATTCCTCAAACACTTGTTCCATCTTCCTGTGTATTTCTGTAGGTGTTTTCCCCTGCAACATCAAGAATTGTATCATATCACTGGCCTCTGATTTCTCCGTTGTTCTGACAAACCGTTAGAGTAGCAGATCCGCTCAATAAAGTGTGCTCCGCCATCCAACATACTGGGTTAACCCGTCGAGGAAGGACATTCATACTTCTCAAGTGGAGTACAAATTGAATGAGCTACATATGTGCCAAATTACAACTTTCTCCTCCTACTCCTTCATAGTCAGTGTAAAGACGTATGACTTTCTCCTCCTACTCCTTCATAGTCAGTGTAAAGACGTATGACTTTCTCCTCCTACTCCTTCATAGTCAGTGTAAAGACGTATGACTTTCTCCTCCTACTCCTTCATAGTCAGGATGAGAACTTATGACAAGCCCCTTCTATCAACGTCACTTATAGGATCAGTGCGCGCCTTTGAAGTACATACAACACGTTCCCATTATCTAGATTAGTTAAGTGCCCTTATGATGCAACTTCCGAGCTCTATAGAAACGCCACTCACTACATAAACTATCGTAATCTGTCTGCTCATTCTCTCAACGATGACTCTCGTCGTGACTTGGCTACGGTAAGATGCTTCCGGTTCATAGAAGGCAGGCGTAGACACAGTTGACTGTAGTTGTTATCGAAGCCAATTCTTCAATCTTGAACGATCTGTGTCCGCTACCGAGTTGTAGTTGATCTTCTTACATGCCCAGGTTGTGCTCCCTGGCAGTATTTTGTCAGAGGCGAGTGACTTTGCTGTCCTATATATTTGCCTTGTCGTACTTTGTTCATACTCTTATCGACAGGGAACTGAGACGCTATTTCGGTCAGGCACAAAATACTGAACAGGAAATCGCGTCAGGGTCAGGTACAATACACATACCAAGACCCCTATATCTCTTCCATGTAGCGTTCTCTGGAAACAGGCTGATATCATGGCAGCATGGCTGCCTAGATGTGGACCGATGTCATCCCCGTAGTAGTGAGCGCCACGCAGATGAAGCCAAGCATAGCACAACCGTCTGGAGTACCACGGTCCACCTTCATGAGCATGCTCTGGGTGGGATGAAAGCTATACAACCTGCCACTTCATGTCCTTTTCAAGGCACACAAAAGAGTAAGCTTACTCATATATATAAATAAAAACTCGCCACGAAAAAGTTACCAGTTTTTGTGTTTGAAAGTTGTAAAGTAATTTCATACCGATACATTCTTGGCCGTTACTAGGAGCCATATAATTGTCTTAATTACATTCTGTGTATGAAGTGACCTTTCACTGACCTTCAAAATATGATTACATGAAATGAACAACTATCCGGACAGTTTCTCACAATTCACGTGCTCGTCAGAAATTGGACCTGAGAAGTGTTCACTGGCGATGTGGGATTATTGTGCCATTCATTTCATTCAGAAGCAAACTGCTGGAAGGATGCCACGCTCGGTGCTAAGTAGGAGGTTACGAACTCTAAGTATCCAGACTGAAAAAGAAAGGAGAGATACTACCCTAAGCTTCATAACGAAAAGCTACCCAAGCATGGACTGGACCCATGCATACACCGACGGTTCTGTAACAAACACAACACATAACAGAGGGGTAGGAGCATTCCTGAACCTACCAAATGGCAGAAAAATAACACTGTCATTCGCTACTGGTAAGTACACAAGCAATTTCAGAGCGGAGGCAGAGGCACTGAGGGCGGCAGTGGAAGAAATGGTGACACACAGTGAAAATGAGAGCCATATAGTCCTGCTGACAGATGCTCTCGCCGTAGTCACAGCGCTAAAAAGCCAGAAAAACACTGAGCTTAATGACTTAAGAGCAGCACTCTGCAAACTGTGCCAGCAGTCCGCACCAAAAAGGGTAGTGGTACAGTGGGTCCCGTCACACTGCAACATCCAAGGCAACGAGGAGGCAGACAGACTGGCAAAAGAAGGTGCAAGACTACCACAAACAGATACCAGTATGACGTACGAAGAGTCAAAACGGCTTATCAAAGCCAGATACATGACCAAATGGGAAACCGAACATACTGGTTACACCAAAAACGATGCCTATTACCAGTTGAACCGAAGAGAGTAGGTCGTTGTCTTCAGACTTCGCACTGGCCACAATAGACTGAGGTACCACCTATTCAACAAATTGAAGATAGGTGTACCGACGAATGCCCGTGCGGTACTGGTAAAATGACCGCTGAACATCTGCTGCAGAACTGCCCGACATACGAGGATCAGAGAGAGCAGATGTGGCCATTACCAGTGGAACTGCAAGACAAGCTCTATGGCAGTGGCGACAGCCTCAGGATGACCGCCGCTTTTTTCGAAAAAATAATGGTTACTGTCTGACTGCGTACGCAGAAGAAGAAGAAGAAGAAGAAGAAGAACTCTAAGTATGTTTGAAGGAGAAATATATGTGCCTGTGACAGTTGATGTGTCAATACCGATTGTTAGTCTTTGGTTACATCGCTACCAGACGACTGGGACTGTTTCTGACCAGCCATGCAGGGGACGTCCTCGATTAATGACCAGCCGGCGGAATCGTTACATCACTCTTGCACATCTCCGAAACAGATTTCAACCAGCAACTGTCATTGCTGTCACCATTTCCAGCCTGAGAATAACACGTTCAGCTACTGTCAGGTGCCGTTTGCGAGTACAAGGCCTACATGCAAGACGCTCTGCTATTCGTTCCACTCTGCAGCCATAGCATCTGCGCCATTGGATCGAACTGTGGGACAGAGTACTGTTTACTGGCGGGGTGCAGGATCAATCTTTAAAGAGGTGATGGTCGTCAGAGAGTGTATCGTCGCCATGGAGAGCACTACGCCAATAACTACATTCAAGAGTGCCCTCGTCATGGTGGTGGAGGGATTATGATATGGGGAGGCATCTGCACCAATCATCGGACAGACCTCGTTAACTTAGACTATGCTGTTACCAGCTTGCGATGCCGTGATGAGATCATGCGAACAGGTTTGGTGGGGAATCGGTTAAGTAGATGGGCGGGTTGGAAGGGCAGAGACGCATAAGGGATGGGTATGTTGAGAAGCGGAGGGATTGGGGGGGGGGGGCGCTGAAAGTGAAACGTTTTGAATGGTGGGGGAATGGGTTGGTTGACGAGGGAAGGGGCGTTTGAGGAGATAGAGAGTAGGCGGATTGAGGGAAGAGATGGATATGAAAGGGGATATTGGAGTAGGTTGAGTGAGAAAAGATGGCGGGGAATTACTTTTTGTGGGGAGGGGGGAGATATAGACATATCTAGTTAAATGTCACACCGTAAGTGGACTGGGAGGGAGTGCAGTGAGTATAGGTACAGGGAAGTGGGCCCAAAGCGTTTAATACTTACATAACTATACCGAGCCACACACAGGGTCACTACTCATTATCAAATTAATACATTCCGTCGTGTAGCTAACTTCCTCGTGAAAGTGACCCATACCGTCATTGGTGACGGGCAGTTACTCCCATTTATGAATATGGGAAGTAACAGAGCACGACAATAGAATGGAACATACAGTAATAGACAATACAGATTCGAACTCAGGACTTCCAGATGACTAAAGTGCATTGCTGCAAATAAAGACACTACTTATCAGACATACAGCATAGTGTCTTTCTTTGCAGAGGCGTATCCGTCTCCTAGAGGTACGGGTTTCTAAACCGGATTGCCCAAAACCTCGCTGTTCTTTCATGTTGTCTGGTTGATATATTTTGCTAGTGCCGACGATGTTTTTGTGGCTGTTGTCGCTGCTTTGTTTAGTTACCAGCCTTGTAGGTTGCAGTTGTTTCGTTACTTCTCCGTTCTGAGGGGGGTGGATGATCTATGCGCGCTTTGTCATTCTCCACATCACTATCTTGTGCCGTGTCCCTGACGGAAATTGACCAAGTATTTCAACTTCATTCTCCGACAGTAGTGTAACTACTATGAGACAAACCTTTACTGAAGTCTCTAACAACTTCTTTCGCCGACAGTAGTGTAACTACTATGAGACAAACCCATACTGAAGTCTCTAGCAACGTCACTCTCCGACAATAGTGATAATAATTTCATTCTCCGACAATAGTGCTAAGAACTTCATTCTCCGACAATAGTGCTAATAATTTCATTCTCCGACAGTAGTGCTAAGAACTTCATTCTCCGATAATAGTGCTAAGAACTTCATTCTCCGACAGTAGTGCTAAGAACTTCATTCTCCGACAATAGTGCTAATAATTTCATTCTCCGACAGTAGTGCTAAGAACTTCATTCTCCGATAATAGTGCTAAGAACTTCATTCTCCGACAGTAGTGCTAAGAACTTCATTCTCCGACAGTAGTGCTAAGAACTTCATTCTCCGACAGTAGTGCTAAGAACTTCATTCTCCGACAGTAGTGCTAATAATTTCATTCTCCGACAGTAGTGCTAAGAACTTCATTCTCCGACAGTAGTGCTAATAATTTCATTCTCCGACAGTAGTATAACTACTATGGTACAAACCTTGACGTGACTTTCCGTATTGCGTCTCAGCGTTCAGATGATCTACCCGGTAGTTATTTGTATGTGGGTTGCCCTTTGTCCCCGGTGAAGATATGTTAGCGTACTGAATGTTGTTTTATGTCCGTGTGCCCACGCCGGACTGACCCATACATGTTTATGCGATTACCGACTGTTGATAGAACGTGAGTAACAAACTACTCGTGTTCATTATCTGTCCCCGCCCAGCCGTCAAACTAGCAGACACCCACGGGCAGGGCGCCTGTTTTCATTCAACTATTGACTCCACACTTGTAGCACCAATCCTTGACTCACACACACTCACAACTCACTCGTCGCCACTGGAGCCTAGCTAGGTAACAAGCAACACGCGAGTCAAGCCGCGTTCTCATCTGTGATCTCCCTACTGAAAGCACCCTTGACAACCAGGCATTCTCTACCACGACTCCGGGACAGAATGTGATGTATGTGTGTGTGTGTTCTATAGTTACTTGTACTGTTTCGCTACCTCGTGGGTGCTTACTAAAGCCGGCTTTCATTGATCGTGTGAAATCTTGCGTTTACATTTGAGTGTTAATTACAAAGATAGAAATGTATATATTCGCTGAAATACGTGTTAATCACTCAGGAACTGTGCAAATGATATCAACCATTCCAAATACAAAATGTGTAGTGATTGATTGATTGATTGATTGGTTCTACTTTTTGATCTAAGTCAAGCATAAGGACACCACTAACGCTAGCCAATTTGCAAGCTGTCTATATCTGAGCATTTGTTGTGGCGGTTTCATAGCAGTGCGTTTGCGTGATGAGGTTGCTAGTCCCGTGCACAATGCGCTTTAGTCGCCGTTGACAACGCGCTTGGGAGGTTACAGTACTATTCTTGTCAACCGGGGTGCCAATGTGTATTTGCTTGTTTTGCTGTAAAATGTGTTTAGTCAGCAACTGTATTAAGTGAATAATAATAATTCAAAGGACATATAGATCGCGAGTGTGTGTGTCTGATATCGCGTGCGCGTGTCTGATATCGCGTGCGCGCGCTCGTTTTTTGTGTCTGTGTGCAAAAACACACGCGCGCCCTTAATTTGTGATATTCAATCAGGGGATTGTATTAGACATAACGACCGTCCGACAGATAACCTTTACATTTTCAAGAGGAAGCCTGGGTACAGTCATTCTTAGAGTAAAACAGGTAAATGGAGTATCATATGGTAGTTAGTCCGGTTGTCTATGACGTGTTAAAGATGTCATCGTTCTGTCTTCGGTTTTTTTCTCTAAGATGTGGTGATCTGCTACCTTTGATGTCTTACTTACAAGAATCACACTCTAAAACGCGCGTTGAATGTGATGCACTTCGGTTGGGTTGACCACGGCGACTGTACAAACTAGCAAAGGTATATATAGACGCATCTAAGCACTGGTTAATGCGTCTTCATATTGCCCAAAGGACTGCGGTTCCGAGTGAAAATGGATGTGTCTCCGCCAGTAGAATACTGGGAGGCAAACCTTTAGCAGAACAAATAAATAAATATACTTGATCAGATCGAAACCAGAGATTAAACACGGATCTTTTCCCAACATACATCCACGCTAATCGCCATATCGATGAGATGCTAAAAAAGACAAATACCTCTGTCTCTTGCAGTAATGGTACACTTCTGTCTCTTGCAGTAATGGTACACTTCTGTCTCTTGCAGTAATGGTACACTTCTGTCTCTTGCAGTAATGGTACACTTCTGTCTCTTGCAGTAATGGTACACTTCTGTCTCTTGCAGTAATGGTACACTTGTCTCTTGCAGTAATGGTACACTTCTGTCTCTTGCAGTAATGGTACACTTCTGTCTCTTGCATTAATGGCACACTTCTGTCTCTTGTCTTGATGGCACACTTCTGTCTCTTGTCTTGATGGTACACTTCTGTCTCTTGTCTTGATGGTACACTTCTGTCTCTTGTCTTGATGGTACACCTCTGTCTCTTGTCTTGATGGTACACCTCTGTCTCTAGTCTTGATGGTACACTTCTGTCTCTTGTCTTGATGGTACACTTCTGTCTATTGTCTTGATGGTACACCTCTGTCTCTTGCAGTAATGGTATACTTCTGTCTCTTGCAGTAATGGTACACTTTTTGTCTCTTGTCTTGATGGTACACCTACGTGTTGTGTCTTAATGGTACTTGTGTCTCTTGTCCTGATGGTACACCTACGGCTCTTGGTTTGATGGTACACCTCTGTCTCTTGGTTTGACGGTACACCTCTGTCTCTTGTCTTGATGGTACACCTCTGTCTCTTGCCCTGATGGTACACCTCTGTCTCTTGGTTTGATGGTACACCTCTGTCTCTTGGTTTGATGGTACACCTCTGTCTCTTGGTTTGATGGTACACCTATATCTCTTGTCTTGATGATACATCTCTGTCTCTTTTCTTGATGGTACACTTCTGTCTCTTGTCTTGATGGTACACTTTTGTCTCTTGTCTTGATGGTACACTTCTGTCTCTTGTCTTGATGGTACACTTCTGTCTCTTGTCTTGATGGTACACTTCTGTCTCTTGTCTTGATGGTACATTTCTGTTTCTTGTCTCGATGGTACACTTCTGTCTCTTGTCTTGGTGGTACACCTCTGTCTCTTGTCTTGATGGTACACTTTTGTCTCTTTTCCTGATGGTACACCTACGGCTCTTGTCTTGATGGTACACCTCTGTCTCTTGTCTTGATGGCACATCTCTGTCTCTTGTCTTGATGGTGCACTTCTGTCTCTTGTCTTGATGGTACACTTTTGTCTTTTGTCTTGATGGTACACTTCTGTCTCTTGTCTTGATGGTACACTTCTGTCTCTTGTCTTGATGGTACACTTCTGTCTCTTGTCTTGATGGTACACTTCTGTCTCTTGTCTTGATGGTACACTTCTGTCTCTTGTCTTGATGGTACACCTCTGTCTCTTGTCTTGATGGTACACTTCTGTCTCTTGTCTTGATGGTACACCTCTAGTCCTGCCTGTGTATCATCTTAGCAGTGGTATAGTAGTTATCGTTACTTACTTCTCTCTGCAAATAACTTAGTTCAATCTACGGTCAACCAACATGTATACGGGTACCTGACTTACATTTAAGGGAAGCAAGGAGGTGAGAAAGGTATCTCATCATATCTCAGTATGCGAGGCCTAGTACGATGACAAATCTCCCACTTCATTCCGGACTGCAGGGTCAACTGTAGGACTATACCTTTACCTGTCTGTATAGTATTTTCTTTCATTCTCCAAGCCAAAACATTAGTATTAATGGTTATTGACAAAACAAAGGAAATAACATCTATTTTAAAATATGTAAGAAGATTAGTCAAATAAAATAGATGGAAAATGTTCCGTAAGAAAGACAGCGTAAGAAGACATACAGAAGTGACGAAGGAACAAGTGGAATCTACCTTTCTTGACATGTCTAATTTGTGAATATTCGCGTAGCAGACAGATCTGTTGATTGAAGGGAGAGAAAAGAGGTAGGGACTGTGCTGAACAAATATTAGCCTGAGTGATGAGCTCATTGGGCTGGCATTTGATTTCCTTACGGGTTAGGGACACAAAGGAGGGGCAGACAGACAGGCATATAGAGTTACATGGAGAGGGAAGGTGGGTGAGTCCAGACAGACATATTGTTACATGGACAGGGGAGGGGGGTGTCTGGATAAATATAGAGTTACGCGGAGAGTAGAAGGGGGATTGGGGGGGGGGGGGGTTGCCAGACAGACATACAGAGTTACATGGAGAGGGGGGAGGAAACAGACATACATATAGAGTTACATGGAGAGGGAAGGTGGGTGAGTCCAGACATACATATTGTTACATGGACAGGGGAGGGGGGTGTCTGGACAAATATAGAGTTACGCGGAGAGTAGAAGGGGGATGGGGGGGGGGGGGGGTTGGGGTTGCCAGACAGACATACAGAGTTACATGGAGAGGGGGGAGGAAACAGACATACATATAGAGTTACATGGAGAGGGAAGGTGGGTGAGTCCAGACAGACATATTGTTACATGGACAGGGGAGGGGGGTATCTAGACAAATACAGAGTTACGCGGAGAGTAGAAGGGGGAGGGGGGGGTGTCCAATAGATATATAGTTGAAGGGAAGGAGGGATGTTTCATACATACATATAGAGTGACAGGGGGGGGGGCGGAAGAAAAAGGGGGATGGGGTCCAGATAGTCATATAGAGTGACAGGGGGGGGGCGGAAGAAAAAGGGGGATGGAGTCCAGATAGACATATAGAGTGACAGGGGGGGGGGGCGGAAGAAAAAGGGGGATGGGGTCCAGATAGACATATAGAGTGACAGGGGGGGGGCGGAAGAAAAAGGGGGATGGGGTCCAGATATACATATAGAGGGACAAGGGGGGGGGGCGGAAGAAAAAGGGGGATGGGGTCCAGATAGACATATAGAGTGACAGGGGGGGGGGCGGAAGAAAAAGGGGGATGGGGTCCAGATAGACATATAGAGTGACAGGGAGAGCAAGAAAAAGGGGGATGGGGTCCAGATAGACATATAGAGTGACAGGGAGAGCAAGAAAAAGGGGGATGGGGTCCAGATAGACATATAGAGTGACAGGGGGGGGCGGAAGAAAAAGGGGGATGGGGTCCAGATAGACATATAGAGTGACAAAGGGGGGGGGCGGAAGAAAAAGGGGGATGGGGTCCAGATAGACATATAGAGTGACAGGGAGAGCAAGAAAAAGGGGGATGGGGTCCAGATAGACATATAGAGTGACAGGGAGAGCAAGAAAAAGGGGGATGGGGTCCAGATAGACATATAGAGTGACAGGGAGAGCAAGAAATAGGAGGATGGGGTCCAGATATACATATAGAGTGACAGGGAGAGGAAGGAAAAGGGGGGAGTGGCCTGGGTCCGGGATAGACCGACATAAAGTGATAGAGACATAGAGAAAGAGTCTATGCGAGAAACCGTGTCAAGTCTTACACATGGGTCTGTGCCAATGCATAGATAATACAGCAAGGTTGAGTCTGCGGGGTCATTCTCCTGCTGATGGTGAGGTTCTGTGCCAGGGGGCAGACGGTGGGCAGGTATCATTGAATTCCATCGTAGATGGAGACAATGTAGCGACGACCATGACAAGCATATTAGAAGCATTCCGGTCTATGTAGTTGTTGATACTCTCGACAAATGTTCTCTGGTAGATGGCTCTAGAGCGCACAAACAATCTGTTATCATTGGTCTAGCCTTTCTAACGATCAACATTTGCTACTATTTAATATAGGGTTAGTTCCACCAAACACTTTCTATACACTTTAATAGGTGTTAACTTTGTGTGTCTCTCTCTCACTCTTTCTCACTCTCTCACACCCTATCTTTCACTCTCATTCTCTCACTTTCGATCACATTCTCTCTCTCACTTACACCATCTCTCACTATCGCTCTTACATCCTCTCTCTCTCACACTCTCACATTCTCTCACTCACTTTCACGCTCTCTCACTTACACCATCTCTCACTATCGCTCTTACATCCTCTCTCTCTCACACTCTCACATTCTCTCACTCACTTTCACGCTCTCTCACTTACACCATCTCTCACTATCGCTCTTACATCCTCTCTCTCACACTCTCACATTCTCACTCACTATCTCTCTCTCTCACTTACACCATCTCTCTCACTCACTATCACTCTTTCACCTTCTCTCTCACCTACTCTATCTCATTCAACCACATCCCCTCACCCACTCTATTTCACCCTGTGACTTACATCCTATCTCTCACTCCCTATCACCCACTCTCACTCTCTCACATTCACTTTCTCACCCACACTCTCTTTCTCTCCCTATCAACTCTATCTCCATCTCACCCACTCTCTCTATCTCTCTCACTCATCGACTTTCTCTAACCCACTGTCACTATCTCTCATATCTGACAAAGAACAAACTAACATCATCAGTACACACGAAATAGCTCTTAATGCTGGGCTTTCTTGTCTGTTGTTTTCTGTCCATAGAAAATATAATTGCATTAAAAGTTGATACCAGTCTTGGCGGAAACACAAACTGGTCTTGTTTGCACCACCTATTGGATTTCTGGGTTAGCATTTTGGTATCTAATTTATTATGATAGCAATATAAATGAGTTCACAAGTTTAATCTTGTCTTATTCTCGTGTGGTATTGACAGCCCCATCTCTGAGACAGGGCTATAGATCTGAGTAAGATGGACCGGACACCTCTCTGAGACAGGGCTATAGATCTGAGTAAGATGGTCCAGACCCATCTCTGAGACAGGGCTATAGATGTGAGTAAGATGAACCAGACACTTCTCTGAGACAGGGCTATAGATCTGAGTAAGATGGTCCAGATCCATCTCTGAGACAGGGCTATAGATCTGAGTAAGATGGACCAGACACTTCTCTGAGTAAGATGGCCCGGCCACCTCTCTGAGTAAGATGGACCGGACACCTCTCTGAGTAAGATGGACCAGACACTTCTCTGAGTAAGATGGACCTGACACTTCTCTGAGTAAGATGGACCAGACACTTCTCTGAGTAAGATGGACCAGCGATCCATCTCAGTAAAATAGTCCGGACACCTATGCGGGGAAAATAGGACAATTGTGTGATCACCTCTGAAAGGTTGGACAAATGTGAGACCACCTCTGACAGATGGGACACAATTGGGACAATCTGTAGGATGGGACAATTGTGGGACCTCCTCTGTGACTAAGATAGACATATTCACCTTTTGAATTAGGACAAACGCATCACATTGCCTTAATGCTAGGGCCCAAACAGACTCATTGTGTGTTAATTCTATGACCGTGCCCTGGCATTAGGGCGCTCATGTCGGCAAGACATTGATAAACATATATCGATCCTGGCTGCTATTCTGGCACGACTATTGATTTTCTAGTTTCTGTTGAAGGAAATGTGCGTGGTAGCCGCTCGATCTGGCCATATTTGTGGCTCAGAATGGTGATTGTTATCAGCGATAAGTGAATGTAACTTGATGTGTCGGCTAAAGACTGCAGTAACAGCTGAGCAAATCTGGTGGTTTTCCATGGGAATAAGTTCGCACGGGATAGCTCGGATCTAATTGGGTTCAAAGTTACTCTTGTGGGTAGGCTGCAATACAAATTTAGACTCACCGGATATGATTTGCCAGGGTTGGGTTGCAAATTACCACTTGCTTTAAAGGTTGTTTGAGTATTCGTCATGGTGGAATCTGGACAGAGATTCAGTGCCGGCTGTTATTGTTATAGGCGGAATTTGTCTGAGTGGTTTCTGGGACGGCTGTATGTGGGACAGAGATAGGAATAGGACACTGCCATGCTGAGAGCATGTCAGCTACTAACAGTGCAGTCTGACCAATCTAGGGTGTAGTGTGTTTGTTTCGAATGCCCACAATGACTAGGTTTACTATTTTGTGCGCCTTGAAAAGGACGTTAAGTGACGGGTTGCAGTAGCTTTCCTCACATTCCGAGCTTGCTGATGGTGGTGGATCGGGGTTCTCAAGGCGGTTGTGTTATGCAGGATCACTGTCGATCCCTCACCTCGTTAGCCAGGCTGCCACGAAAGCAGCCTGTTTCCAGGGAGGGCTACGAGGAAGCCAAGGTGAGGGTCTTGGCCAGTATATTTTACCTGACCCTCACTAACAAGTCTGATCAGTATGTTGTGCCTGACCCTCACTAACATGTCTGATCAGTATGGTGTGCCTGACCCTCACTAACATGTCTGATCAGTATGTTGTGCCTGACCCTCACTAACATGTCTGATCAGTATGTTGTGCCTGGCCCTGACTAACATGTCTGATCAGTATGATGGGCCTGACCCTCACTAACATGTCTGACCAGTATGTTGTGCCTGACCCTCACTAACATGTCTGATCAGTATGTTGTGCCTGACTCTCACTAACATGTCTGACCAGTATGTTGTGCCTGACCCTCACTAACATGTCTGATCAGTATGTTGTGCCTGACCCTGACTAACATGTCTGATCAGTATGTTGTGCCTGACCCTCACTAACATGTCTGATCAGTATGTTGTGCCTGACCCTGACTAACATGTCTGATCAGTATGTTGTGCCTGACCTTGACTAACATGTCTGATCAGTATGTTGGGCCTGACCCTCACTAACATGTCTGATCAGTATGTTGTGCCTGACCCTCACTAACATGTCTGATCAGTATGTTGTGCCTGACCCTCACTAACAGTCTGATCAGTATGTTGTGCCTGACCCTCACTAACATGTCTGATCAGTATGTTGTGCCTGACCAGACGTTAGTCTTCCTCCCCAACCCCTCTAGGGTAATAGAATTTCCATCGTGTGGCATAGGACACCCTTCCATTTAGACGAGTCAAAAGCCTGTGGAGCAGGGAGCAGTCTTCAAGTATTGATATCAAGCTCTAATAACAATACGTTATAAGTGCATGACATCATAGTCACACAGATGAGATATCTTGGTCATGTGAGAAGGTATGACATATTGGTGAAAGCTGTTCTGGAAGGAACAGTAGAGGGCAAACGTGACAGTGGTAACAACCCTTTAGTGGAAGGTTAACATCAAAAGATGGACTGTGAAAAGTCTGTCAGGTTGAACAACCAAGACAAGAGAAAGACGCTTTTGAAGATCCATTACAGGCGGCCTGCGCTGTGGCGAGGACACTTGGACTTAACTGTATGGCACAGACATAGCAGATTAAATAACTTGTTTGCGTGAGGATCAGAAGACGAAGGTGGGCGGTATCCGGACTTAGGTACCACTTGGAGACGACTGCTAGAGATATCCTTATAGTTCTATTTGTTCTGTGATGGAACCAAAGTCCTCGTTGACGATTCGCATGTTAATGATATATGTGTTCAGAATATGTGGTTCTAGTTTGGCTGTGTTCACACGGACATGTTTCATTATCGTTCATCACATCTATCTAATACTGTTGCTGTTGTTGGAAGGCTGCAGTCGTTCATATTCCATCTGCCGCCGTTGTTATTTTCAGTCCTCGAGTATGTACAGCTACTTGACACCTACTATTCCCGTTCCTGCTTGCTATCAAGCGCCTTTTCTTGTGTTTGACACTAGCCCAAGAGTACGGTTTCGTGGTAGTCTGAAGGTTGTAGCGTTTGATCTCCATCTCTCTCTCTCTCTCTCTCTCTCTATCTATATATATATATATATATATATATATGTCTCTCTCTCTCTCTTTCTATATATATATATATATATATATATATATATGTCTCTCTCTCTCTCTTCATCTTTCTCTTTCCCACTCTCTCTCTCTCTTTCCAACGAGGTGAGGGATCGACGTGATTCCCGTAGTAGTGAGTGACACGCAGATGAAGCCAATCATAGCACAACCCTGCCTAGAGGACCCCGGTCCACCTTCATCAGCACGCTCGGGATGGGATGAAAGCTACTGCAACCCGTCACTAAACGTTCTTTTCAGGGCGTACAAAAGGGTAACCGACTCATTGTGGGCATTCGTAAACATATTGTACTCTATAGCGCATAGATAATCAAAACATTCACACACAGCCATCCTTTCCATCTCTCGCAATGTCTCAAATATACCGAACATTATTGCTACAAATTTCTCTCCGATGTTGTCATGAGAGGAGTCATATGTGCGCCTTAGCTATTTCTGTAGAGTACGTGGTGGTTAACCCACTTGTCTTTATTTACACTAGCCACTTCATCTTCTCGTGCCTGTCCTCGAGGACCGGGCCATCTTACTCTGAGCTAAATGTCATGTCGTGTCCGTCCTGCCCGCTTCTCTTCTCCTGTTGTCTGTCATGTCGTGCCCGTCCTGCCCGCTTCTCTTCTCCTGTTGTCTGTCATGTCGTGTCCGTCTTGCCCGCTTCTCTTCTCCTGTTGTCTGTCATGTCGTGTCCGTCTTGCCCGCTTCTCTTCTCCTGTTGTCTGTCATGTCGTGTCCGTCCTGCCCGCTTCTCTTCTCCTGTTGTCTGTCATGTCGTGCCCGTCCTGCCCGCTTCTCTTCTCCTGTTGTCTGTCATGTCGTGTCCGTCTTGCCCGCTTCTCTTCTCCTGTTGTCTGTCATGTCGTGCCCGTCCTGCCCGCTTCTCTTCTCCTGTTGTCTGTCATGTCGTGCCCGTCCTGCCCGCTTCTCTTCTCCTGTTGTCTGTCATGTCGTGCCCGTCTTGCCCGCTTCTCTTCTCCTGTTGTCTGTCATGTCGTGCCCGTCTTGTCCGCTTCTCTTCTCCTGTTGTCTGTCATGTCGTGCCCGTCCTGCCCGCTTCTCTTCTCCTGTTGTCTGTCATGTCGTGCCCGTCTTGCCCGCTTCTCTTCTCCTGTTGTCTGTCATGTCGTGCCCGTCTTGCCCGCTTCTCTTCTCCTGTTGTCTGTCATGTCGTGCCCGTCCTGCCCGCTTCTCTTCTCCTGTTGTCTGTCATGTCGTGCCCGTCCTGCCCGCTTCTCTTCTCCTGTTGTCTGTCATGTCGTGCCCGTCCTGCCCGCTTCTCTTCTCCTGTTGTCTGTCATGTCGTGTCCGTCTTGCCCGCTTCTCTTCTCCTGTTGTCTGTCATGTCGTGTCCGTCTTGCCCGCTTCTCTTCTCCTGTTGTCTGTCATGTCGTGCCCGTCTTGCCCGCTTCTCTTCTCCTGTTGTCTGTCATGTCGTGCCCGCCCTGCCCGCTTCTCTTCTCCTGTTGTCTGTCATGTCGTGCCCGTCTTGCCCGCTTCTCTTCTCCTGTTGTCTGTCATGTCGTGTCTGTCTTGCCCGCTTCTCTTCTCCTGTTGTCTGTCATGTCGTGCCCGTCTTGCCCGCTTCTCTTCTCCTGTTGTCTGTCATGTCGTGCCCGTCCTGCCCGCTTCTCTTCTCCTGTTGTCTGTCATGTCGTGTCCGTCCTGCCCGCTTCTCTTCTCCTGTTGTCTGTCATGTCGTGTCCGTCCTGCCCGCTTCTCTTCTCCTGTTGTCTGTCATGTCGTGCCCGCCTTGCCCGCTTCTCTTCTCCTGTTGTCTGTCATGTCGTGCCCGTCTTGCCCGCTTCTCTTCTCCTGTTGTCTGTCATGTCGTGTCCGTCTTGCCCGCTTCTCTTCTCCTGTTGTCTGTCATGTCGTGTCCGTCTTGCCCGCTTCTCTTCTCCTGTTGTCTGTCATGTCGTGCCCGCCTTGCCCGCTTCTCTTCTCCTGTTGTCTGTCATGTCGTGCCCGTCTTGCCCGCTTCTCTTCTCCTGTTGTCTGTCATGTCGTGTCCGTCTTGCCCGCTTCTCTTCTCCTGTTGTCTGTCATGTCGTGCCCGCCTTGCCCGCTTCTCTTCTCCTGTTGTCTGTCATGTCGTGTCCGTCTTGCCCGCTTCTCTTCTCCTGTTGTCTGTCATGTCGTGCCCGTCCTGCCCGCTTCTCTTCTCCTGTTGTCTGTCATGTCGTGCCCGTCCTGCCCGCTTCTCTTCTCCTGTTGTCTGTCATGTCGTGCCCGTCCTGCCCGCTTCTCTTCTCCTGTTGTCTGTCATGTCGTGCCCGCCTTGCCCGCTTCTCTTCTCCTGTTGTCTGTCATGTCGTGCCCGTCTTGCCCGCTTCTCTTCTCCTGTTGTCTGTCATGTCGTGCCCGTCCTGCCCGCTTCTCTTCTCCTGTTGTCTGTCATGTCGTGCCCGTCCTGCCCGCTTCTCTTCTCCTGTTGTCTGTCATGTCGTGCCCGTCTTGCCCGCTTCTCTTCTCCTGTTGTCTGTCATGTCGTGCCCGCCTTGCCCGCTTCTCTTCTCCTGTTGTCTGTCATGTCGTGCCCGTCCTGCCCGCTTCTCTTCTCCTGTTGTCTGTCATGTCGTGCCCGTCCTGCCCGCTTCTCTTCTCCTGTTGTCTGTCATGTCGTGCCCGTCTTGCCCGCTTCTCTTCTCCTGTTGTCTGTCATGTCGTGTCCGTCCTGCCCGCTTCTCTTCTCCTGTTGTCTGTCATGTCGTGCCCGCCTTGCCCGCTTCTCTTCTCCTGTTGTCTGTCATGTCGTGCCCGTCCTGCCCGCTTCTCTTCTCCTGTTGTCTGTCATGTCGTGTCCGTCCTGCCCGCTTCTCTTCTCCTGTTGTCTGTCATGTCGTGCCCGCCTTGCCCGCTTCTCTTCTCCTGTTGTCTGTCATGTCGTGCCCGTCTTGCCCGCTTCTCTTCTCCTGTTGTCTGTCATGTCGTGTCCGTCCTGCCCGCTTCTCTTCTCCTGTTGTCTGTCATGTCGTGCCCGCCTTGCCCGCTTCTCTTCTCCTGTTGTCTGTCATGTCGTGCCCGTCTTGCCCGCTTCTCTTCTCCTGTTGTCTGTCATGTCGTGTCCGTCTTGCCCACTTCTCTTCTCCTGTTGTCTGTCATGTCGTGTCCGTCCTGCCCGCTTCTCTTCTCCTGTTGTCTGTCATGTCGTGCCCGTCCTGCCCGCTTCTCTTCTCCTGTTGTCTGTCATGTCGTGTCCGTCTTGCCCGCTTCTCTTCTCCTGTTGTCTGTCATGTCGTGCCCGTCCTGCCCGCTTCTCTTCTCCTGTTGTCTGTCATGTCGTGCCCGCCTTGCCCGCTTCTCTTCTCCTGTTGTCTGTCATGTCGTGCCCGTCTTGCCCGCTTCTCTTCTCCTGTTGTCTGTCATGTCGTGCCCGTCCTGCCCGCTTCTCTTCTCCTGTTGTCTGTCATGTCGTGCCCGCTTCTCTTCTCCTGTTGTCTGTCATGTCGTGCCCGTCCTGCCCGCTTCTCTTCTCCTGTTGTCTGTCATGTCGTGCCCGTCCTGCCCGCTTCTCTTCTCCTGTTGTCTGTCATGTCGTGCCCGTCCTGCCCGCTTCTCTTCTCCTGTTGTCTGTCATGTCGCCGTCTCAACTCACAGGCGAGCATACCGTTGCTTCTTCTTGTGAGTTGTGTGTAGTTGTACATGTTTTCTTGGTGTTTGTAGGTGTATGTGAGTGTACATAAGGTTGTCTGTGTATGTATGTATTTGTGTGTGTATGTAAGTATGTATGTATATATGTATGCGAGTATGTATGCGTGAATGTATGTGTGTGTATGTACGCATGTAATTATGCGTGTCTATGGGGCTAAATATATGTGCATGAGTGTAAGCATGCATGTATATTAATGACTGTGTGTGTTATCGCAGGGCACAACAAATCCTGCACTTCTGGTCGCCATGGCGCCTAGAAATATAGCTATGATGCCTAACATTTCATGATCAATGTTATTGCTCATACAATTTCTCTCATCGGGATCTATTTTTCAATCCAGCAACGCGCCTTGCTCCCCTACATATTTAAACCTGATTCCTAGATAGTGAACAAATGTATGTGTTATTGCATGTATGTGTGTGTGTTGCTTGTGTGTGTGTGTGTTGCTTGTGTGTGTGTTGTTTCTGTGTATGTGTGTGTGTGTGTTTTGTTTCTGTGTATGTGTGTGTGTGTGTTTTGTTTCTGTATCTGTGTGTGTGTGTGTGTGTATGTATGTATATATATATATATATATATATATATATATATATATATATACACACACATACATACACACACACACATACGAGGTGTGTTCAAATGAAACCGGATCCAGTGGCTTTAATACAAACATATGAAAGTTACATCATCTGGTGTGACAGAATTAAATTAACAATTGTTATGAAGCAAACATGCCACAGGGTTAGTTAGAAAAAGTCGCCATAGTCGTTCAGACACGCACCCCACTGCTTGGGTAGACGGCGGATGGCGTCCGAAAAAAATGACTTTGTTTGCCCTTTGAACCACTTGGTCATCGAGGCCATGCGGCTGCATCAGAGTCGAATATTTGTTCCTTCAGAAATTTGTTTAAGGGTCCGAATAAATGGAAGTCACAAGGGGACATATTGGGGCTATAGGATGGGCGTGGCAGTACTTCCCACCTTTTCTGTGCTCACTCTTTCTGAACAATGTTGGCGACGTGTGGACGCGCATTGCCGTGCAATAGAATCACACCACGCGAAAGCATGCCGGGTCGTTTATTCCTGATTACTGTATGAAACTTGTCTAGTGTGTCATTGTAGTAGATGGCATTGATGTTCACTCCAGGCTCTTTAAAGTCTACCAACAAAAGTTCATCATGGTAAAAAAAACTGTCAGTATAACATTACCAGCGTAAATGTGTGACTTGAATTTTCTTTGGTTTCGGACCAGAAAAATACTGAACTTAATGATTTAAGAGCAGTACTCTGTCAACTATGCCAGCAGTCCGCATCAAAAAGAGTAGAGGTACAGTGGGTGCCATCCCACTGTAACATCCAAGGCAACGAGGAGGCAAACAGACTGTCAAAATAAGGTGCAAGACTACCACAACCAGATTCTAGTGTGATCTACGAAGAGTCCAAAAGGTTTATTAGAGCCAGATACATGGCCAAGTGGGAAACAGAACATACTGGCTACACAAAAAATGATGCTTACTACCAGTTGAACAGAAGAGAGCAGGTCGTGGTCTTCAGACTCCGTACAGGCCACAACAGACTGAGGTACCATCTATTCAATAAATTGAAGATAGGTGGCACTGACGAATGCACCTGTGGTACAGGGGCAATGGCCGCTGAACATCTGCTGCAAAATTGCCCGACATACGAGTACCAGAGAAAGCACATGTGGCCATCACCAGTGCCAACACTAGACAAGCTCTATGGCAGTGTCGACAGCCTCAGTATGCTTTCTTCGAACAAATTCAAGTTGACGTCTGACAGCGTACGAAGAAGAAGAAGAAGGTTATCCGGGATGTTTCCATTGCATGCTATTAGTTTTGCTGCTCGGCTCAAAGTGGTGGCACCACGATTCATCACCTGCCACTATGCGCAAAAGAAACGAATCACCCTCCTCTTCGTCTCATAGCAAGTGGTTCAAACGCCATCCCACGCGTTCTTCCTTATGGGGGTTGGGCAGCAACCGAGGTACCCATTGTGAACACACCTTCCGATACTTCAGTTTCTTTGCTAATTACCATTTGAACTGTCCCTAACGACACAGCTAATTTCTCTGCTAGCGAACGTACGCTCCGGCGATACTCCACCCGAATTGTTACAATAATTTTGGCGATGGCATCTTCTGACGCAACAAAATGCGCATGACCTGGTCTCGGAAAAACTTTAGTTAACTCACGTCCTTCTGTGAACATCGTTGTCCAGTTCCTCACTGTTATCTTCGTCACACTTTTGTCACCAAACACTGCTTGCATTCTGCAATGAATGTCAACTGCTCGACGTCCTTCAGCTGTCAGAAAACGAATCACCGCTCGCTGATCAACTCTAGGTGGATTCTGTATCACACCCGCCAAGTTTTCGACGGTCTACTGAGGAAACTATGAGTTGGAGGATAATGAAATTTTGCAAACTTGACGGTTGGTATGTGCTGTTTACATCAGAAGTGACGTCATCATGCGCATCGTACGTATGTTCACTTGTTGCAGTTCGGTCCGGTTTCATTTGAACACGCCTTGTGTGTGTGTGTGTCTGTCTGTCTCTCTCTCTCTCTCTCTCTCTGTCTGTGTCTGTCTCTCTCTGTCTGTGTCTGTCTCTCTCTGTCTGTGTCTGTCTCTCTCTGTCTCTCTCTGTTTCTCTCTCTCTCTCTCTCTGTGGTTGTGTCTGTCTCTCTGTCTGTCTGTCTGTCTCTCTCTCTGTCTGTGTCTGTCTCTCTTACTGTGGCTGTGTCTGTTTCTCTCTCTGTCTGTGTGTCTCTCTCTCTCTCTCTATATATATATATATATATATATATATACTCACTCTTATCACTCTTCTTCTATTAACTAATTTTATGTTTGTAGTCTGATGAGGTTGACTACGGAGACTTTCAGGTCTTCCCCAGTCCCCCACAGCTTTTCGGGCATGGTCGCTACCCCGGTCCAGACTCCCTCTCTTTGGTCTGCATAGGTAGGACAGTCCTGCAGCATATGATCTGGTGTTTGCTTGGGAGCTCTACAGTCACACATGGCAGCGTCTCTAATACCCATTCTTAATAGGTGGGTCTTGAATCTGCAATGCCTCGTTTTGGGTCTGGAATTAATGTTTTCCAACCTGTCAAGTTTCGCTATGCTGTCATTGTCCGGTTTGTATTCTTTGTGCTGATTCCCTATTCCATCCTGATGAATCGTTTGATGAGTGTCTTAGCTTCTTTATAGCTCTGTGGAGGGTGAACCTACTTTGCCGCCACTTTCGGCTTTTGCGAGCTTATCTGCATTCTTGTTTCCAAGAATCCCACAGTGGCCGGAATCCACTGTAGTACTAGATCTGTTTTTGTAACAATAACCCGATGTTGTATTTCATTTCACGTGAGAGCCTACTTATCATTAGCTTTATTGATTTTTCAAAAAGCCTTTGATAGTTTACATCCACCGAGGTTTTCAATAAAAGTACATTAACACCATTCTACAACAGTTTACCGTGACTCCTATTGCCGTGTTAAACACCATTCTACAACAGTTTACCGTGACTCCTATTACCGTGTTAAACACCATTCTACAACAGTTTATCGTGACTCCTATTGCCGTGTTAAACACCATTCTACAACAGTTTACCGTGACTCATATTGCCGTGTTAAACACCATTCTACAACAGTTTACCGTGATTCCTATTGCCGTGTTCTCACCGCTACGGACAAAACTCATTTGGTTTCGCAAATAAGCTGGAATGAAACAGTGCTGCATTATGTCACCTCTGTTATTTAGGTATGATTTTGGTCATGATGATCTACCCCAACCGAACATTTTGACATAAAATGGATAGATGGCACGGCACGATTCTAGAGACCTCGTGAAGAATATCAGAACAAGTTGGATCGACTACGATGCCGATCGGAACAGAAAGGACTTCCGATCAATGCTTCCAAGACGAAGGTCATGAATTTCACTAAGAAACATGATATTATCCAGTTGATGGAGAAATCTTACAATCAGCTGACAGTTTCACCTATCTGGAAAGCAAAATGACTCAAGATGGAGATACAGCTATGGAAATATTCACTCTCATAGCTCTAGCCTCACGCCTTTTTACCCAACTAACAAACATCTGATAATCAAAAGCACACACAGAGCGCATGTTGTTTAATTCCAGCGCATTATCAATACTCACCTACGGATGTGAATGCTGGAAAATAACAAATGCATCGGAAAATAGATTAAATGCGTTCGAGAATAAGTGTCTTAGGAGAACTGTTGAACGTTGACTGGGAGGAATTCATAATCAACAAAACAATTAGAAAAGTCACCAAGCAACATCTTTCATCACACTTCAGGAAAAAACGGTGGACATACGTCAGACATGTTCTTAGAGTGGAAAGCAACTGACTCCCACTGCAAGCGTTATTGTGGTCACCATCTGGCAACAGGAAAATAGTAAGACCGAAATAAATTCTTCGTAGAACAATCGTCAGAGAGGACTCCACTATGGACTTGAACAGCATACATGAACTGAAAAGGGTGAAATCTGAACACACAGATCAATCTGGAGATTATTGGTGTCTGATCTTATGTTCCGTGTTTTGCACTTTAATTCATTCATTCATCAATTGATTGTGTGTGTGTGATAGAGAGAGACAGAGAGAGAGAGATAGTGTATGTGTGCACCAGAAACGTGCCTTATATCACTTGGTCTCACTCCACAGTCATCTGACCGCGTAGACAGTGCGTCAGTTACAACACCTATCAGAAAACAATATCATGTACACTGAACGTATAGGCTAACTTACTCGTGGTGTCACTTTATGTTCTGATCTCTGTGTGTACAGATTCAAGAATAGTGTTTTCTCAATTACAGATGTTGTTCATTCTCACATGCATTTTCTGTTCAATGTATGCTTTATTGACCTAACTTTATTATTTTAGTAGACTCTTCATTACCCGATTCGTGATTATGTGCTGTTTCGATTCATAGGTATTGTATATTTGCTTAAATGAACTCTTTATTTTACGATTTATTGATACTTTGTTGGTTTTATTAACGCATTTTGCGATTTATGGATACAGTTTTGCTTGAATTAGCTCTTCATTTTCCGATTCATGGATACAGATGTTGAAAACATCACATCATTCTCATTAATCCACTAGCGGTTACAGCTTCTAATACTTTCTGTTGATCTCTATTTGTTATTCTAGGCCACTCGATAAGCACGCGCTAATTAGCTGATACTCATAATTACGTTCCTAAACATTATGCGGGTGTGGATGTTTGTTCTAAACAGTTCATAAAAGACCGTTTCAAGCCAGGTTGTCTCATTACCGTTATATGTTTATCGTGTAAGGTCGGGCCATTCACGGTATAATATCTGCATTATTCGGCCGCCAATATTGTGTATGTGTATGTACCATATACCGTGTTCCTTAAGTAATCGCGCGTGTTAAACGTCAAATTGTGTATAATTCAGCTTGCTGTATTATTCCCACACGCGTCTCCACGATCGGCACTCATAAAAGTAAGTCGATGCTAGCCTCGTAATAAAGGGTAACATGTAAAGGGACATGTGCACATTTACTGACGGGGCATCGAGGGCCATTCGCTCCCTCTGGAAACACTCTTCGCTTTCATTCTGACTATCAATATATCTATCTATCTATCTATCTATCTATCTATCTATCTATCTATCTATCTATCTATCTATCTATCTATCTATCTATCTATCTATCTATCTGTCTGTCTGTCTGTCTGTCTGTCTGTCTGTCTGTCTGTCTGTCTGTCTGTCTGTCTGTCTGTCTGTCTGTCTGTCTGTTGTATGAATTTAAATGTGTATATGCCTCTGCCTCGTTATCTCCAACATGACCACATTCACCTTGACGTTTTCAGCATGTAATCTTACCACAGATGAGTGTAACAGATTGCTTCAAGCCTGCCTGCTGGTCTTTAGTGTTAAGCTTCCTGGTAGATGTCAGGTGTGGGTTGTTTGGCATTGTCAGGATTCGCCCTTATATCTTATATAGCTGCAGGAATATGCACACACCATATCGATCGACGGACTAGAATAAAGGACGCATGTGCACCGAGTGGGCGTGTCTATTTGACTAGTGGATTGGCCTCGTTATTTTCTTCATCTTCCGAGAAAACCAGTTTGTCTCTGTTATTCCTAAATCAAATATTGGCTATTATTTATAGGGTTTCATTGAAGCCCAGAAGGCTATTTCACACACAGCAGACTCTTTTGCGCGAGTAAAGGGCTAGATGTGCAATGCCAAAAGCTAGAAAGCCTTTTACTCTAGAGGTGCTAAACTGCACTATAAACTGTCTCTTACCGCATACTATAAGCGTGGCAGTAGTTCTCTCCTCGTCCCCGTGACACAGAAGCACGGACAGGGGATTGTTATAAGAAGGTAGACAGACAAACGCTAACTGTGTCAGTTGGTGTAGAAATATCTTGATCATTGTAGTTACGGTCAAAGTTTAACGGTTTAAAAGTCAAACGGTCTAGTTGTAGGTAGTTACGGTCGTCGAGGATGAAGTGTTAGAGACTTGCATGTACGGTATTACATTCGGCGCTCTGCCCAAAACAAAGGTAGACCCAAATTAGACGGACACAACTCTGGAGTACTTTTTCAACACTAAAATTCCTCTCACGTCTGTTTACTGTCCGACTCGACAGCTTTTACACATGTCACACGAAATCATGGATAGACATAGACTTCACACTTCATTGAGTCGTCCTGTGACGCATCGCCTGCACTCCATCTGCCCTGCATGCTGCCTGTGGGACTCTGCCATCAATCGTGACGGACCCTGGTTGCCTACTCTGCCATCAATCTTGACGGGCCCTGGTTGTCTACTCTGCCATCAATTGTGACGGACTCTGATTGCCTACTCTGCCATCAATTGTGACGGGCCATATTTGCTTACTCTGCCATCAATTGTGACGGGCCCTATTTGCTTACTCTGCCATCAATTGTGACGGGCCCTATTTGCTTACTCTGCCATCAATTGTGACGGGCCCTATTTGCTTACTCTGCCATCAATTGTGACGGGCCCTGGTTGCCTACTCTGCCATCAATCGTGACGGACCCTGGTTGCCTACTCTTCCATCAATCGTGACGGACCCTGGTTGCCTACTCTGCCATCAATCGTGACGGACCCTGGTTGCCTACTCTGCCATCAGTCGTGACGGACCTTGGTTGTCTATACGAATAACTTGACATGACTTGATATTTGGCGCGGCTGTCGGGGATGGAATGTTAGAGACTTTCATGTACAGTATCACAGCTGACGTAAAGTGGATTGATCAGAACATAAAGGACACGGCCGTATTCATTCATTGACTGGTCTGTGTGTATCTGGTATTCAGACACACGAAGAAGTATTCGGGTTGTGATAAAAGTTATGTTATGCTAGAACGGTATACTGCACAACAGGCAGCTCCTTGTGTCTAATTTTGTGAAGAATGCTGATGATTACTGTTCATCTCTGGTTGTATACACTCCCACTCCGTCCTCTCAGGCACCTCTTTATTGCTCGATGTGCTATTGATTTCATACTCTTTCAATCTGTGGCTTCCTAATTCATCCAGTTTCTAACAGGGGGTCATGTTTTGTCTTTAGCTTCCTCACCATCCTTACGTCATCTGTCCGTTGTTTCTTTCTGGGCAAATGCCATCGAGAACCGTCTTGAGCCGCCCTTACTGTCTCTCTTCAGTTGAGGTTCAGCAACCAAAAATCATTTTCAGTGTCTTGTTCGCGTGTTTCTTTGTCTGCCTCTCTTAAAACTCCTCCATGTCAGGTTCTGTCTGACCACGTTTGATGACAATTTCCGTAGCGTATGTCTTATCCAACTCTATTTCATACGTTTGATCTCTTGCACCATTGGCTTCTTTCCGTGGATCTTCATCCCTCATCATCTCTTGCCAACCGTTACCCATTACCCTCCGCAGACATTTATTGAGGAGTAACTGCTTTCTTCTGCACTCCTTAACCAGATCCAATGTCCTCAATATGGGGTATATCAAGGACACGTTATCAACTCTTTTATTGCCGTGAACCAGAGCGTTATCTGGATAGTAACCCACACAAGCCTCCGAAGTTTTAAGGGAGGTATGGGTGTGTGCTATCAGCTCATGCCTTAGCAATGACTTCTGTACTTTCCCAAGCAAAGTCTTATCGATGGGTGTCAGACTATGTTAGTTAGAATCAGGCAAATCATACTAATCACACTATCCTAGGGTCCGGCAAACCATACTGGTCAAACTATGTTAGTCAGGGTCAGGCAAACCATACTGGTCATACTATGTTAGTTAGAATCAGGCAAATAATACTGATCAAAATATGTTAGTCAGGGTCAGGCAAACCATACTGATCACATTATGTTAGTTAGGGTCAGGCAAACCGTACTGATCACACTATGTAAGTAAGTGTCAGACAAACCATACAGATCAGACTATGTTAGTCATGGTCAGGTGAAAAATACTCATCAAGACCTCACCTCACTTCCAAGTAATTCTCCTTGGAAACAGGCTGTTTCGGGGCAGTCTTGTTAACGCGGTTGGGATCGGCACAGATATCCCTATATGTGATCTCGCCGAGGAGCATAACATTGCATTACAGTTAGGAGAACCACAGTTCACCTTTTGAAGTACCTCTCGACATAGTAAGAAGGACCACCATAAAAAAAACCACAAGTGTTAAATTAATTCAGCACAAGTAGTTTCCACAACAACTGAAAGTAGAACACGCCCATGACTGACAGCTGGTTATAAGTGTTAACTCACACAGTTGATGTGTTTTATATTGTTGGACTTAGCTACTGCCAGTGCTTTCCTGTACTTAGCACAAAGTATAATACAGCATTAAATGTACCGATAATAAGTGTGCTTGTGTAACAGAGACGAGAGTGGGCCTACCGTCACACCCAGGACACGTAAGGACGACTATCACCTTCGTTGTCAAATAATGACAGACGAAACACCACTGTTCCCAACCTATGACAGAGACGAAACACCTCTGTTCCCAGTCTATGACAGAGACGAAGCACCTCTGTTCCCAACCTATGACAGAGACGAAACACCTCTGTTCCCAACCTATTACAGAGACGAAACACCTCTGTTCCTAACTTATGATGACAGATATAAACACCTCTGTTCCTAACCTATGACAGAGACGAAACACCTCTTTTCTCAACCTATGACAGACTAGAGAAACACCTCTCCCAACATATGACAGACTAGAGAAACACCTCCAACTTTGGGTGCGTGTTATAGGAGACGAGTGAATGTGCTGTAGTCCTTTTTCCGATAAAATACTTGCCATGGTGTTTTGCACATTTCGCCATTCAAAACCGCGAACAAACTGCCGACTTTGGAATAGCTTTCTGTTTTATAAATGCAGCTCTAGGAACAGCACAGCATGTATGATAGTCGAGGGAATACCTCCTTTTCTCATGGATCACCAGAAGAAGACGCACAGGTGTTGTATATGTCGCTGTGTGCGTGTTCATCAGGTGACTCAACTTCTCCACGAGCGAGGGTTCTTATTGTTACGCGAGGTTCTATATTATTTGCTTGTTACCGTCTGTCTCACTCTGTCCAAGCCTACAGCCACCCTTTGATTATATCATTACGGGCGTCATGATTGCATGCCAGCCGGCCTGGTGTTAATCCTGACGGTGGCTGATTCTGTTTCATTATTTAGTACTCCTGCTGGTCTATTCTAGTCGGAGCTGATGTCCATTAGCATTGAGAAGGACTGATTCTTTACTGGACACATTGGCCGGAGACTTGAACAAAAGTTCATCTCTTTTTATGTCGTTCCCCGCCGAAGCGTTTCATTTAGCGGCGATGTGTGGATAGAGGTGCCGATAACATGTATCGCATATGCAACTGTGGTCCATTCCAACATAAACGGCCTGTCATGTGTCGTATTATGTACTAGTGTGCAGTGTGTGTTCAATGAAATAAACACTAATTGGTCTAACTGCCACGTCAAGTATCGACAAGTGCGTGTATGCACATAACTGCTTTAAGCTTAATAATTAAGCTTATAATTAAGTTAATTCATTGTGAAGATGTCACTTCAAAAGAGTTAACATTTTAGGGAAATGTATAGCGAACGCGCAGAAGTGACTACTTTTGAATATATTAAATAGAACGGGTTGTTTTTTTTTACCATAGTAGTGCAATGTTACTACATCTCCTCGAAGTGTCAGTTGTGTTTGTTAAGCATTAGTACACATCTTTTCCGTGTAGGTTGTGTTTGTGTGTTGGACATTACTACACACCAAGTGAATGTTTAGCCTGTCAGAAAGTGTAACAGACTCTGTCGTGTAAGCTGATTCTGTTGGACATAACTACACACCGGGAACCTGCAGTTTGATTCTGTTGGACATAACTACACACCAGGGACGTGTGGACGTCTGCTTTGATTGTGTTGGACATAACTACACATCAGGGACGTGTAGACGTCTGGTTTGATTGTGTTGAACATAACTACACACCTCGGCGTGTAGACAGTTGTTAATAACACATGATATCACGTAGACTGGTTGGGCTGGACCAACTGTAACACCATGTTTTTCAAGGATAGTCCAGCCAAGCTCTTGTCCAAGAAACAGGATAAATGCATCCCGGAAGTGGTTGTGGTCAATACTGAGGGGAGGCAGGAGGACAAGGTAATAAACACATACATTGTATGTTGGAGTGTTAGGGAGGGGCAATATCTTCTTATCGTTATCTCATGTGTCCAAATATGACATTAGTTAGATATCATAGGGAAGTGGTGTCTTCTTTCTTCTGTCATCTCATGTGTCCAAGTATGACATTAGTTAGATATCATAGGGAAGTGGTGTCTTCTTTCTTCTGTCATCTCATGTGTCCAAGTATGACATTAGTTAGATATCATAGGGAAGTGGTGTCTTCTTTCTTCTGGCATCTCATGTGTCCAAGTATGACATTAGTTAGATATCATAGGGAAGTGGTGTCTTCTTTCTTCTGGCATCTCATGTGTCCAAGTATGACATTAGTTAGATATCATAGGGAAGTGGTGTCTTCTTTCTTCTGGCATCTCATGTGTCCAAGTATGACATTAGTTAGATATCATAGGGAAGTGGTGTCTTCTTTCTTCTGGCATCTCATATGTCCAAGTATGACATTAGTTAGATATCATAGGGAAGTGGTGTCTTCTTTCTTCTGTCATCTCACCTGTGAAAGTATGACATTAGTTAGATATCATAGGGAAGTGGTGTCTTCTTTCCCCTGTCATATCACCTGTTCACGTATGACAAGACATACCTAACTTAGCCAGGTGTAGTCTCTTGCCCATCTCATCATCCCACCTGTCTACGAATGACAATAGACAAAGTAGGTTGGTGTAATTTTACTTCATGTGTTATTTGTTGTTACGTGTCTCTGTGGTATATGTTTAACCAGATCAATGGATTGATTTCTTAGTTTCCCTCTTCTTATTATTATGTCATGAGATTGATGTGATGCAATTTTATTATTTGTTTTATTTTATTTTTGGCGATCTCCATGTAATGCAATAACATTAATTTTATTTAGAATTACTGGATAGTTAGAAAGTGAATTGTGCCGCGTTTTTTGTAAGTGTTGTCTGTTGGATTGCATGTTGCATCCATATTTGCAGATTAACTTGGCCGATTGATGTATGTGTAAATATGGAGTATATGACACCTTCTAATATAGAAAGCAAACATATTTGTACATGATTATATGGACACACAGAACACACTAACATTTGGTAAGATCAGACAACATGCATAACAAAACGCACTGAATCATCTAGAAATATCACATGTACCCGCGATACATCACAGAACACAATGTGTATACACAGACCAGTAGCATTTATTATCATCAAACGGAAAGATAACTCTGTACATTGTTGATATAGTACTCCCAAATATACCAGTCTTCTTCTCCGTTCGTTCTCAATCTCCCGCTACCAAGCCCTGAACAGGGATTTGCAAGTAGAAGGCTGTAGTCCGGATAACAGAATGCGTTGCGTCGCTTATATACAACTTGACTGCGATATGTGCACCTTTCGGTCCGACACATTCCTCTTCTACAGAAATAGACCATTATCTCCCCTTTAACGCCGAGACCTGTCCTGCACTACTGCCTTCTCTCTCATGCGCTCTTTCTTTCATCTTCTCATTTGTTCACGTCTTTATGCTTCTCACAAACCCGCTACTCACCAACCTCATTCTATGTATGTTGTCTGCTATTCAACAACTTCTCGATGTTAAGGTTTTATTTGGTATTTTCCCAGACAAAACTAGGTACACAACATCACCACGCGCATGTGTAACCATGACAACCTATTTTTGCAGCACCAATAATATTGGGTCATCCCTGTTTGCACCTCTGGGGCCCATACTGGTGATGAGATTGTTAGACAAGGCAAGTCGACGAGACAGGGCATTGATTAGCCTAGCCCGCCCACCCCCGATGAAAGCTAAGACCGTATACAATGAAGTCTCTAAAACCAGCACAACGTACTTTTAACTTTACAAAAAGATAAAAGTACATGGAATTATGAGCGTCTGAGTAGCAACGGGATAGAGCGCTGGTTCCCATTGCAGGGGTACCGGGTTCTGTCCGCTGTATGGACATGTTCCAGTCGACCCAACTGTGCATAGGTACTGGTTTACTGCATGGAAGGAAATGCAGCGAAGCAGGGAACCGGCCACGCCATCCCTTCATAAAAGATGTGGTCTCGTACAACGGAGTCAATAACACTCCATCCCCGACAACAGTGTATACTATGGAGATACCTGCACATGAGTCTATGGATAACGATGATCGGCATGTAACTGAACGGAGGACTAACTCTTCAAGTATGTCCGAAGTGGCCATTGAAGAGGATTGTCTACGGGGCTAGCAACCTCGCCATGGGAAACCATTGCTTTTGAAACCGCAAATACAAGAGAAGGATACACCATCATCCACAGTTCTGGCTCAACTTGGAGCATAGGACCGCAATGGATGCTGTCCATCTGTACTTGTTCTATGTCGTATTCTTGATGTCCACCCACCAGATCTCGATTACACTGACCTTCTCCTCGATCGTTCGCTGTCAGGTGTCTCGTGACCTTCCCATTCGTATCTTTCTATGTGGGTTTCAATCCAGCGCATGCCTGGCTATGGCTTAGACACATGCATCCTGTAATTGGGTCAGCTGTGGTAGTGGCCCTGTGCTTCACGTGGAGCGAAATGTGAATCATCACATGAAATATGGAGAAATATGTCTTCCTTGGCTAGTCGGTCTGGCACGTGATAATGATAGGGATCATATACTATAATCTTCATATCTGTCCACGTGGGGAGCTGCAGTCTTCTCTTCTGTACTTTCTGTGTGGCTTTTGATATTTTCAACCATTGCCTCTGTGTCTCTTTAACAAGAAAGTACATCTTTTCGTGGTCTTTCTCTTGCTCTGAAGCCCTGCTGTTTGATAGTCCGACACACCGCGACTGTTTAAAGACATCCTTGTCGCGTGATCAAATACGCATTATGAAAGTCTCTCACAATATTCTCACCCCTTCTTGTTTCTCTACCAAACGTGGCACTCCACTAGGCCTGTAACAGACACCCAGACAGGTACAATGCCAGGTCGTCTCGATAGATCCCGACCTTATCTGATGCTCTTCTCGGTGTAATACTGAAGGCCCTTCTCGGTTGCGCCTTGGAGCCAGGATGCACTAGTATAGAACTACTGGTCAAACAAAAGCAAAAACAAAAAGCGAACGGAAGAAGAAGAATATCACCAAACCATTGAATTCTATATCTGTCTATACACGTCACACATAGCAGATCGCTCTGTTCTCTCTCATTTTTTTAGGACATGGAGGCGCTCAAGTCTGCCCTGGCTGAAGTCAACAAGACTCTTATTTTCATCAAGGCTGTGGTCAGCAAAGGCAAGCTGGAGGTCCTGCCAGGGTCTGCCTCGGTAATCCTAGAGACTGTCATGCAGATCTTCACATTGCTGCGGTACCCTAAGCTTGCCCATGAGAGGTTGGTGGTGGTTGTTCTTTGTAACGTCTGCTTAATTCATCTTTATAATGTACATTCTTTCCCTGCTTAATTCATCTTTATAATGTACATTCTTTCCCTGCGTAATTCATCTTCAGAATGTACATTCTTTCCCTGCGTAATTCATCTTCAGAATGTACATTCTTTCCCTGCTTAATTCATTTTCAGAATGTACATTCTTTCCCTGCTTAATTCATTTTCAGAATGTACATTCTTTCCCTGCGTAATTCATCTTTATAATGTACATTCTTTCCCTGCTTAATTCATTTTCAGAATGTACATTCTTTCCCTGCTTAATTCATTTTCAGAATGTACAGTCTTTGCCTGCGTAATTTATCTTCATAATGTACAGTCTTTGCCTGCGTAATTCATCTTTATAGTGTACATTCTTTCCCTGCGTAATTCATCTTCAGAATGTACATTCTTTCCCTGCTTAATTCATTTTCAGAATGTACATTCTTTCCCTGCGTAATTCATCTTTATAATGTACATTCTTTCCCTGCTTAATTCATTTTCAGAATGTACAGTCTTTGCCTGCGTAATTCATCTTCATAATGTACAGTCTTTGCTTACGTAATTCATCTTTATAGTGTACATTCTTTCCCTGCGTAATTCATCTTTATAATGTACATTCTTTCCCTGCGTAATTCATCTTTATAATGCACATTCTTTCCCTGCGTAATTCATCTTTATAATGTACATTCTTTCAGAGCGATGGTCTTATTCTTACCTTATTTTTTACATAAAGCAAGGTAAAGAAAGTCCCAAAACAAAGTGTGAAGAGACTCTTTTCTTTCTAGCTCTCAGTTTTTTTCTCGCCTCCTTGGCTTTCCTAACTTATTCATGTGCCCATCTGCAACTAGTTGAGCTGGAATGTGCCAAGTCTGGGAAACAAGTCAGGATCTCTTGTCAGGAGAGACATACGTTCTAACCCCTTAGCCAATCAGGTGCTCTTTCTGGGCTTAATGGGGCGAAATGACCTTACTCAAGATTGTTATCTGTGGCCCAATACATTTAATCTCAAGAGATAGTATGGAGGGTTAGTGAAGTGGTTAGTTTTTCCTCTCTGTCGTTTGACCTGAAAAGAACGTTTGTGGTGGTATCACGTAGTTTACATCGAGGTTGCGATATCTGCACCTTTCGACTCACATCAAGGCTGTGATAACTGCACCTTTCGACTCACATCGAGGCTGTGAGATCTGCGCCTTTCGACTCAAATCGAGGCTGTGATATCTGCACCTTTCGACTCACATCGAGGCTGTGATATCTGCGCCTTTCGACTCACATCGAGGCTGTGATATCTGCACCTTTCGACTCACATCGAGGCTGTGATATCTGCGCCTTTCGACTCACATCAAGACTGTGATATCTGCGCCTTTCGACTCACACCGAGGCTGTGATATCTGCACCTTTCGACTCACATCGAGGCTGTGATATCTGCACCTTTCGACTCACATCGAGGCTGTGATATCTGCACCTTTCGACTCACATCGAGGCTGTGATATCTACGGCTTTCGACTCACATCGAGGCTGTGATATCTGCACCTTTCGACTCACATCCGATTCCAGCATGCATTTTTGGAGCCGAATTTGCCTTCTCTCTTCAATCCATAATCTCTTAGCCAGGTTGCATGGCTGCAGTCTGTTTCTAGGGCCGCCACTTTAAGGCAGAATATGGTCTTGGTCAGTTATGAGTCACACTCTTATGCAATGAGCCAGTAATGAGTCACTGGCTGATGTCAGCTCATTGACTGCTGCATCTTTGGCCCCAAAGTGGACACCACTCACAACAAATGCATATCCTCTAAGTCAGCAATGTAGTTCCTCTCTGAGAATTAATCTCATTACAAAAATAAATGTGTGCTGAAGTCGGATACACTAGCCAGCAAGGCACAGAATAACACAATATAGTGCACTCCACCTTAGGAAACAAGGGGAATGAACAACAGAAAAACAAACTGAAGAAACCAACAAATAAACTTAAAAACAAGAGAAGATACCAACAATAACACGGGGGTGTAGGAAAAAAGAAGAAAATCTAAATCCCTGAAGCTCATGTAGTCAGGATTGCTGGCTCTTATAATTATTTCAAGCTCATGCAGCCAGAATTGCTGACTCATATAATGATGTCAAGCTCGTGCAGTCAGTGGACGGCGCTCTAATGATGTCAAGCTCGTGCAGTCAGTGGACGGCGCTCTAATGATGTCAAGTTCGTGCAGTCATTGGATTGCGCTCTAATGATGTCAAGTTCGTGCAGTCATTGGGTTGCGCTCTAATGATGTCAAGCTCGTGCAGTCAGTGGACGGCGCTCTAATGATGTCAAGTTGGTGCAGTCAGTGGACGGCGCTCTAATTATGTCAAGCTCGTGCAGTCAGGGAATTGCGCTCTAATTATGTCAAGCTCATGCAGTCAGTGGACGGCGCTCTAATTATGTCAAGCTCATGCAGTCAATGGTCGCCGTTTATATCTAGTCGATGATTTGTAACAAACTTGATGTCGTCACTTAGCTCAATAGTCTATTTCGGCTTTGGTTTCCCAGTTCGGGAAGTGCCAGGTACATCTGTTCTCAGTCGACTTTTGAAGGTAGGTGTTCGTTGCATGAAGTTTCCGTATGTGGACAAAGACAGTCAGACGCTCACCTCGTATGTAGTCGGAGAAGGCGCCCATGTAACGTTCGCCTATCTGTCTACGCCCTAATCTCGCATTAAAGTCCCCAAATGATGAATATTTTGTATGTTGTTTGTCGTAGTTGAACTTCAAGAGTATTTCATAGAAATACTCGATGTCATTATGTATATATGTTGTGGGGCGCTTTGCACTGTACGACAATGAGTGGCTTAGCCTGGCCATGCACTTTCAGCTTGAGTGCTGCTATTCTAGAGCTGATAATCATCAGATTGAACAAATGGTGCGTGGCATTTAGCAATAATAAAGCCCACTCCACTAACGTTATATTGACCCTCCCCAGCACCAACGTGAGCCTCGTCTCCTGTCTCGCACCAAGTGAAGTGCGAATCAAAATAAGCGCGAGTTTCAGATATTCCGAGGACATTATATTTTATATTCTTTAGGGTGACCATTAAATGGTTTTGTTTATGTCTACCAAAACCACTTTGTAGGTTGCAGGATATGATTTGGAATGTACTTCTGAACAAGCTGATCAGAAGCAGACTAAAAACAACTATGAACAGCCTACACAGGATGATCAGAGCAACTGAGACACGAGGCAGCATAATTAAATCCAGAAAAAGTCTTCTGCAATCAAAGAATACTATAACTGCCCTAATAAATGCAGACGATGGTAACGCGATGGATAGGGCAGATATAGAGGCAAATGTCAAGAGGTACTACGCCTTCCTCTTTGCATCAAAGGCGATAGTCACCAAATTGACACCCAACAACGAATCTGTGCCGGTACTAAAGATTGAATCAGATGAGGTGACACATGCAATCAACCAACTTAAACCAGATAGAGCGCCAGGACAAGGCAGGGACACACTAGCGTGGCATTTAACTACTTTGTTTAATATTTGCCTGAACGAATCCTCGAACAATGGAAAACGCCAAAAACCATCCTAATCGATAAAAAAGGGGGACAATTAAAACCTGGCAATTTAGCGTCCGATCCGTCTGCTCTTCTCCTTTTATAAACGCTTCGCCAGAGTGATCACCAACCGCATAGTTAAGCCGCAAGATGAGAACCAACCACGAGAGCAGGCAGTTCCAGAAGGAAGTCGTCGTCATCCTGACAGAGGCGTCGAAGCCAGAGGTGGTGGGACGTAGGAAGCGAGTTGTGGCAGGCTTGAGGATGGGAGGATGTAGTTCTGGGCGTCATTGGGTTTGTAGTAGACAGTGGTGGAGAGGCCTGAAGAGCAGTGATGTCGAGAAAGTGGTCAGATGTGAGGGAGATGTCAGACGTGAACTTGATCGAGGGATGGAAGTCATTGACAAAGTCGGTGGAGTTTAGGAGATCCTCTCAGACATGTCGGTAATTCCAATTCCATCGTTGATGTATCGATAATACATCAAAGGAAAGGGGCCCTGGTATTGAAGCCAGATCAAGTATTGCAGGCGACCCATGAAAAGACAAGCGTAGCTGGGGCCCATTCTGGTGCCCATGGCTACGATGCTGATCTGGTCAACGAACTGGCCATTTAACTCAAAGGTATTGAGGGTGAAGACAAGTTCGGCCAGACAGATGATAGTGGGTGTAGAGATAGATGGGTTAACCCTCTAGTCAAGGAAAAGCCACCAGAGTGGGGGATTGAGGTGAACAGTGAACAGACATCAAGTAGGAAGAGATGATAGGTGCGGTCAGGGGAGAGGTCAATAGTAGATAAAGTCCTTAAGACGTGGTTAGTATCCTTGAGAAATGTGGGGAGATTCTCAACCATAGGCTGGAAGATGCTAACCAGGAAGTCAGATGCCAGTTCGGTGGGACAGGAACGAGCGGAGACAATAGGATGGCCGGGGCTGTTGGGTTTGTGAATCTTGGGCCGCATGTAGAATGAAGGCTTGCCAAGACAACTGGTAAAGATCCGGGAGGAGATGACGTCGGGGATTTGTGGCGCTATCCGGGAGGACATGACGTCGGAGGTTGGTGGCGCTATCTGGGAGGAGATGACGTCGGAGGTTCGTGGCGCTATCTGGGTTGAAGGCTACCCTCCTGGACATATAAATCTGTGTGCCAAACCATCACTGCTCCCGCCTTTATCAGCAGGTTTAATCACGAGATCCCTACGCCGACTGAGGCTAGCCAGAGCGTGAGCCTCGGGGTCAGAAATATTGGGATATCGCAAATGCCGAGGGCATGGGGCCTTGATATCGTGAAGAGTAGATTTTAAAGAGAAAAAGAGCTGGCGTTGGGATTGGTGTGGTACCATTGTGTGAGTAAGCCAGATGCAGTGTTGGACCTATGCTTCAACAAATGAGTGGAGTCAGGCGTCCCTAAAGTTGGTTAGAGTAAGCCAGATGTAGTGTTGGACCTATGCTTCAACAAATGAGTGGAGTCAGGCGTCCCTAAAGTTGGTTAGAGTAAGCCAGATGCAGTGTTGGACCTATGCTTCAACAAATGAGTGGAGTCAGGCGTCCCTAAAGTTGGTTAGAGTAAGCCAGATGTAGTGTTGGACCTATGCTTCAACAAATGAGTGGAGTCAGGAGTCCCTAAAGTTGGTTAGAGTAAGCCAGATGCAGTGTTTGACCTATGCTTCAACAAATAAGTGGAGTCAGGCGTCCCTAAAGTTGGTTAGAGTAAGCCAGATGCAGTGTTGGACCTATGCTTCAACAAATAAGTGGAGTCAGGCGTCCCTAAAGTTGGTTAGAGTAAGCCAGATGCAGTGTTGGACCTATGCTTCAACAAATGAGTGGAGTCAGGCGTCCCTAAAGTTGGTTAGAGTAAGCCAGATGCAGTGTTTGACCTATGCTTCAACAAATAAGTGGAGTCAGGCGTCCCTAAAGTTGGTTAGAGTAAGCCAGATGCAGTGTTGGACCTAGGCTTCAACAAATGAGTGGAGTCAGGCGTCCCTAAAGTTGGTTAGAGTAAGCCAGATGCAGTGTTGGACCTATGCTTCAACAAATGAGTGGAGTCAGGCGTCCCTAAAGTTGGTTAGAGTAAGCCAGATGCAGTGTTTGACCTATGCTTCAACAAATAAGTGGAGTCAGGCGTCCCTAAAGTTGGTTAGAGTAAGCCAGATGCAGTGTTGGACCTAGGCTTCAACAAATGAGTGGAGTCAGGCGTCCCTAAAGTTGGTTAGAGTAAGCCAGATGCAGTGTTGGACCTATGCTTCAACAAATGAGGGGAGTCAGGCGTCCCTAAAGTTGGTTAGAGTAAGCCAGATGCAGTGTTTGACCTATGCTTCAACAAATGAGTGGAGTCAGGCGTCCCTAAAGTTGGTTAGAGTAAGCCAGATGCAGTGTTTGACCTATGCTTCAACAAATGAGTGGAGTCAGGCGTCCCTAAAGTTGGTTAGAGTAAGCCAGATGCAGTGTTGGACCTATGCTTCACCGCTTGCAGATGAAATAGGATCTTGGTCAGCTATGGTTTGCTGGCTGTAGTCAGTTCATTTACTGCTGTCTTCGACCTGAGAAGTTTATATCGTTATTTATTTATTGTTTTCCATAGCAACTCTCTAGTGTCCAGCCAAAGTAAAGTGTGCCAACACCTGGCCAAGTTCATACAGTGGACAGACGATTCGCTGGTCGGGGCTAGCAAGACATGTGATAAGGAGCAAGCACAGAACATTATAGACACACTGCTGGAGGGCATCCAGGTTAGATGTTGTTGTTGTTGCTGCTGTGCTCAGAGCTGAGGTCTTCACTCTTGCCAGACTTTCTCTGGTAGTAAGTTATAATGGCTCTACTTATATCATATGTCATACTAATTAAGATGGCTTTCGGCTCTCCTGGCAGTAGTGCAATGCAAGGTCTCTCAGCAGGTTCACCATGATGGGGACGATCCCCACTTCATTGGCCAGGCTACTGTAGCTGACTGTTTACAGGTATACTGTGTAGACGTGACATGTGGCCTAGGTCAGCAGTTTTCCCTTGACCCTGACGAAGGTGACACACATCTAGAGCATGACAGGTTCCCATCTCTTTCTTGCTATTCTATACTAGACATTACAGCAAAAGTATTAGATTTGGTGGTTTCATGCTATGATATGTTCAAGTCTACCCAGCTGTAAATGGGCACCTCAGTTGCAGTCAAATAAATCAAATCCCATAGCAGCATTGTACTCAGGCACAGCTTGATAGAGCGGCCAGTTCCCTTCCTCACTGACCTTCCTTCCCTAACAATAGGTCAGGTACCCATTTACAAATGAAGCCGTTTACAGCTGGGTCAACTGAAGCATGCCGGTTGTGAGAGTTGAACCTTGTACCTGAGCCGTGAAAAGCGAGTACTCTACCACTGCATTAATCAGATATTACAGTTAGGGAAGTCATTGCAACACTTAAGTTAACAGGTTTTCACCCTGCCAAAGACCCTTCTTGTAGTCCTCCTTGGAAACAAGCTGTTTTCATGGCAGCCTGGCTAACGAGGTGAGGAGTCGATGTGATCCCCATAGTAGTGAGCAAAGGATGGGAGCAATGCTACAATAAACCACCACTTAAAGTCCTTTTCAGGACGTACAAAAGAATAAATCTACTCATTGTGGGCATTCCACAACCACATCCTGCCCTTTGTGGTCTTGTTAAATATAGACTTTATCTGCTATGGGACCACTTTACCTTATACACCTGTCAAGGCATATGATAGCTGGTGGCTAGGCAGGATTGAGCATGAGCTAGCAACATCATCATGTAGAACAGCTAGCTACAGAAATCAGCTCTACTAGAGCCTGATATAGGTTTTGGTATAGTTTTCCTGCAGGGCATCACTTTATGGATATTTCTATGCTTCGTTTGTTGCAATAAATGGAGGAATGGGTGTTCTCTTTTGTTCCTGAGAGTTAACTTTGCTGCACTCCGGGCATACCCATAGGTGCTGTCTCTCTCAGTAAATGACAAAAGATGTGGATACTGATGATTCCTGCAGCTTGTTGATTGTACACACTTCAGTCCTATCATCTCTTTTTCCCCACTTCGCTCAAACCTTGCACGATTTCAAAGCTTGGCAGTCCATAAATTGCTGATTTATCTAATGTGGTTTCATCATCCAACAGGCGGTCATTGATAGACTTCAAAATATCACTCCAATCTATATCCAGTGTTTGTGAAGCCAGGATGTCAGCTCATTTGTTTGCCCTAAACCCCTTCATGACTAGAACAGTAGATCCTTGCCAGTCCCTTCAGGTTTGGAACCTCTACAGCTGGCCTACACTCATGCCTGGACACGGTGACTACCCTTGGTAAAGAGGTCTCAGATAGCCATCTCAGAGATAAAGTCACTGCTTGTATCTCCATTCTCGTACTGGATGAGTGTATTACATTGAGCCTGACAATCTAGCACTATTATCTTGCCTTCACAATCAAACTTGACATGCTGGCTAATTATCATTGTATGTGATACCCAGCTCTTTTAGTGTATCAGACCTTTCATAATCAAGCTCATTGATATCTCTTTCAGTATATCTAAATACCATACGGAAACCACTACAGTTTATAGGATTGTAAGATTTGCTATATGATTGATTAGTTTATTTATTAGTTTTCGATATTAATTTATGTTTTGATTAATTTGTAATATGATTGGTTGAATCATAGTTTGACTGATTGATTGGTTTATTAATTTATTTATATACTATAAAATTGGTTGATGGATTTTAAATTTGATTAGTTGAATGATTTAATTGTTTATTGATTAATTTATTTTCACTATGACTGCTTGAATAATTTATTTGTTGATTTATCTGCTTTATGATTGATTCAGTGAATGATTTGGTTGATTAATTCGCAATATGATTGTATGACTGAATTATTGATTTATTTATATCCCATATGACTGCTGGGATGACTTATATGTTGATTAATCTGCCTTGTGATTGACTGAATTGTTGAAATATTTATTGATTTATTTATTTACTATATGATTGATTGATTTGTAACATGATTGCAGGAACTGACAACATTGGGCATGGAGAAGATGTCCCAGAAGAAAAACTCGATCCAGCCTCCAATAACTAGCCAGCCTTTACCCTCCCCTACACCCGATGGGTAAGGATCATTTGTGTTACCCAGTCTTGCTCTAGTTGATGAACCAGTTAATGAATGTGTGCTGAACCAGTTGGGGATGTGTGCTGAACCAGTTGGGGATGTGTGCTGAACAAGTTGGGGATGTGTGCTGAACCAGTTGGTGAATGTGTGCTGAACCAGTTGGGGATGTGTGCTGAACCAGTTAATGAATGTGTGCTGAACCAGTTGGGGATGTGTGCTGAACCAGTTGGTGAATGTGTGCTGAACCAGATGGGGATGTGTGCTGAACCAGTTGGGGATGTGTGCTGAACCAGTTGGTGAATGTGTGCTGAACCAGTTGGGGAATGTGTGCTGAACCAGTTGGTGAATGTGTGCTGAACCAGTTGGTGAATGTGTGCTGAACCAGTTGGGGAATGTGTGCTGAACCAGTTGGGGAATGTGTGCTGAACCAGTTGGGGATGTGTGCTGAACCAGTTGGGGATGTGTGCTGAACCAGTTAGCGAATGTGTGCTGAACCAGTGTATGGACATGTGAACTGTCTTGTCATTCTCCCTCAATATGGCCTCCATATTGCATGTTTCAGAAGGTTTGGGCAGATCATTAGGTAGTATGGGTCTTGAGTTCTTCGATGTTGATTGAAATCAACAGGAAGGCTGTTTTCTGATCCAATATGATGATCTGATAGTGAAAGGATTGACTGACTAAAAAGTCATTTTCTTGGGATGCTGTGTGAATTACAATCTACTTGCAGGCTCCTTTTGTGTCCCTCTGGATGTTAGTATAGTGGGTGTTCATAAAATAACAGGACTGCTGTACATTGATTGCTGTTGTCTGATAAACCTTCAGGTCAAGGCATGGGCCATTGCCAGATATACCACTCACACCACGGGAGCAGGAGATTCTAGCGCAGACCACCAACGACATTGCAAATTATGACAATATCTCCACTTTGTCGCGCAATAGCAATGCCAACTCATCATTCTCCTTTGACTCATCTAACGACACACCACCGCCCAAACCACCTTTACCACCTGGAGCTAACATCTTCCTCAATAGGTGAGCTCTGTGTGTTTGTGTTCTTAAAGTAGAGTTATACAAGAAATCACTATTTTAAATAGACTGGACAATGTTCATTTAGTCAACTTTCCTGTACAACCTAGACATTTAGTAAACTTTCCTGTACACCCTAGACATTTAGTCAACTTTCCTGTGCACCCTAGACGTTTAGTAAATTTTGCTGTACACCCTAGATGTTTAGTGAACCTTTCTACCACCCTAGACATTTAGTAAACTTTCCTGTACACCCTAGACATTTAGTCAACTTTCCTGTACACCCTAGACGTTTAGTAAATTTTGCTGTACACCCTAGACGTTTAGTGAACCTTCCTACCACCCTAGACATTTAGTAAACTTTCCTGTACACCCTAGACGTTTAGTAAATTTTGCCGTATACATTAGACATTTAGTGAACCTTCCTACCACCCTAGACATTTAGTAAACTTTCCTGTACACCCTAGACATTTAGTAAACTTTCCTGTACACCCTAGATGTTTAGTAAACTTTCCTGTACACCCTAGACATTTAGTAAACTTTCCTGTACACCCTAGACATTTAGTAAACTTTGCTGTATACATTAGACGTTTAGTGAACCTTCCTACCACCCTCGACATTTAGTAAATCGATCTGTACACCCTTGACTGTTAATGAACATTCCTGCACAGACTTGACTTTTACTAAACCTTCATGCACACCCTTGGATATTAGCAAATCTTCATGTACACATGCATTTTAGTAAACATTTCATGCATCCTTTTAGCAAACCTTCCTTACACCACTAGACTTAATCTTCCATGCAATCTTCTTTACACTCTTATTGTTAAGTAAAAGTTAAACTTCCCTTCAACCTAGATTTTTAGAAGACTCTGCAGAGTCTGTATACAACCAGTTTCTTTTACATTCCCTTTATCTAAAAACTATGCACATCCAATCTATTTTTGAATGCTTTAATTATCCTGCCTACTATTTTCAGTGGCAATGCATTCCAACCATTTACCAGTATCTGACTAAAAAAATATTTCCCAATATCTAAAAGTTATAAGTGATGACTTTCTGTAAGAAGTTGTGTTTTATTTGATGTTACCATGACAAGTTATTTTGTTTGTCCCTAGAAACGGTAAAGACATGGACAGTGTTGATGGACAAGACCCATTGATGCCTCCTCCCCTCCCTCAGAAAAAGAGATCTCCCAGTTCCAGTACAGAAATTCTAGAATCGCTGTCAGGGCGAGCTAGCATGTCCTCTGCCCCCACAAGCACGATGATCTGCAGTGCATCTCTTGACCACTCTTTGGGTATGACAGGACATGCGGCAGGGGGCGGTTCTAACCCCAGCAACAACCAATTGGACATTATGGGACCTCCAGTCAGCAGAACTAGTCTCCCAACTTCCACATCAGCATCATCATTTCCTCTTGTTAACCACCGCTCCACAGGCGACCTCATCACGTCATCATCATCATCATCATCATCGTCTTCCTCACTCTCGTCAGCCCAATGGCAAGAGCAACAGCTCGAGAAAGGCAAAACCACCACTCAGACATTTTCACGGACGTTCAGCGATTCCAAGCTGGTCAGTAGCACAGTCGTGTCTCGTCAAACTTCCGGCAAAACATTTGATGAAATCAACGAACTCACCTCTCAAATTAAAAAGTTGACCAACTGCATCGAGGAACTTCCGCCCCCACTTCCTGCCAAGAAGGGCCATGCACTACACAGACTCAACTCTCAGTACGACAATGTGCCGGAACTTTTAGAAGAGAGGATGGCTGCATTGTCATCAGTGACATCACAACAGCGGACTGTTGTCATGAGGAAAGTGGAGAGGATTTCATCTTCTTCAACATCAAGTTCACAGTCGAGTCATTCAAACCAGAGGTTAGTTATATGCAGTACTGCTCGGTTTGAAAAAGTGCATGGCATTCTTCTCCTTAATGTTCTTTGTTAGTATTTGGTTTTTGTCTCATCTTACTACTGACCAATTTTTCAAAATTTTATTAGGGTGCATTTTTCTTCTTAATTTAGCGCCTGCCAGCCAGTGTTCAGCCGAAGCAAGGGATGATTATGTTCAATTATGTTGGGCATGTTTGTCTAGCTTAGGCTGTGTTTAGTGTCCATTAGCCTTGAGGTTGTGTTCAGTGTCCGTTAGCCTTGAGGTTGTATTTAGTATCTGTTAGTCTTGAGGTTGTGTTTAGTGTCTGTTAGTCTTGAGGCTATGTTTAGTGTCCGTTAGCATTGAGGCTGTGTTTAGTGTCTGTTAGTCTTGAGGCTGTGTTTAGTGTTTGTTAGCCTTGAGGTTGTGTTTAATGTGAGGTAGCCTTGAAGCTGTGTTTAGTGTTTGCCTTGAAGTTGTGTTTATTTTTCATTAGCCTTAAAGCTGTGTTTAGTGGTTATTTTCCTTGAAACTGTGTTTAGTGTCCATTAGCCTTGAGACTGTTGTTTAGTGTCTGTTAGCCTTGAAGTTGTGTTTATTGTTCGTTTGCCTTAAAGCTTTGTTTAGTGTCTATTTGCCTTGAAACTGTGTTTAATGACCATTAGCCTTGAGAAAGATTCATGTGTCTTTTATAATGGTGACAGCAGCTTGAATTCATTTTAATCGGTTGGAGCATTTTACTTGACAAGTGTGAGTGGAACATAAAGTTCTTTTCCTTCAGTGACAAGGGTGTGAGCGAGTGGAACATAAAGCTCTTGTCCTTCAGTGACAAAGGTGTGAGCGAGTGGAACATAAAGCTCTTGTCCTTCAGTGACAAAGGTGTGAGCGAGTGGACCATAAAGCTCTTGTCCTTCAGTGACAAGGGTGTGAGTGGAAGCTCTTGTCCTTCAGTGACAAGGATGTGAGTGGAACATAAAGCTCTTGTCCTTCAGTGACAAGGGTGTGAGTGGAACATAAAGCTCTTGTCCTTCAGTGACAAGGGTGTGAGTGGAAGCTCTTGTCCTTCAGTGACAAGGATGTGAGTGGAACATAAAGCTCTTGTCCTTCAGTGACAAGGGTGTGAGTGGAACATAAAGCTCTTGTCCTTCAGTGACAAGGGTGTGAGTGGAAGCTCTTGTCCTTCAGTGACAAGGGTGTGAGTGGAAGCTCTTGTCCTTCAGTGACAAGGGTGTGAGTGGAACATAAAGCTCTTGTCCTTCAGTGACAAGGGTGTGAGTGGAACATAAAGCTCTTGTCCTTCACAGAAAAAGCTATCCAAAGGCTTGAAATATATAACCGTTTAAAACTATTATAGCATAAACCAAAACACACAAACTGTCAAATATCGTATAATTGTTTTCTTTGAGTGTCTTTCGACAATGGCCTGCCCGAGTGGATGGTAAGACACTCCTCTCTACGGTTGTTTTGGTCTATTTTGTGTTTGCTTCATATCTGAAGATTATAGCTATTGACTTTTGTTGTACCATACTTTATATCAACAAATCAAGCAGTAACAATTGTTAAGGCAGGTTAATTTTAGTCACTCAGAAAACATGTATACCAGGTAACAAAATGCATGCACAATAGATGACAGAAAACATATACAGCAGACAACAGAAATAATGCACAACACATGACAGAAAATATATACACCAGTCTTGGGGAGGAAGACTAACGTTTGGTCAGGCAAAATATACTGATCAGACATGTTAGTCAGGGTCAGGCAAAACATACTGGCCAAGACCCTCACCTCGGCTTCTTAGTAGTCCTCCCAGGAAATAGCCGTCCCTGTTTTCATGGCAGCTTGACTAACGAGGTGAGGGATCGACGTCATCTCCGTAGTAGTGAGGGGCACGCAGATGAAGCCAAGCATAGCACAACTGCCTGGAGTACCTTGGTCCACCTTCATCAGCATGCTCGGGATGGGAGGAAAGCTACTGCAACCGGCCAGTTAACGTCCTTTTCAGGGTGCACAAAAGAGTAACCACCAGGCAACAGAAAACATGAACACCAAATGACAGAAAATATGCACATTAGATGGCAGAAAACATGTACACCAGACAATAGAAAACATGCACACCAGACAACAATGTGTGCATGCTGTCTATTTATTTAACTTCTGTATTGTTTTGTTTGACACTTGCTCTATTAAGTCATAGTATATCATTGAGCAGTCATGTGATTATACTTTAATATGTATTCTGTGTAAAAAAGGCCAGTTCTACTTTTCTGAGTTTATTTACTGCGGAAGTCTGTAACCTAGATGAGTTGGGATGTACTGTGTACAGTTGATAGCGGTTTTTATATTCACAGCTGAAGTGATTGTTCTTTAATTTTATATTCTGTTATAGTATGAATAAACTTTGTTATGCTTGTATATTTTTCTTGTTCTGCTTGTATATTCTTCTTCCTCAATCTTTGTCCTCAAAAGGAAATTGTGTTGTATACAACGAGGCTGCGATATATATGCCTTTTCTTCCAGACACATCTCATTTCAGCTGGCTATTTTTAGTACTGGGTTTGCCTTCCCACTGCAATCCCTATCCCTTGGTCAGACTACACTAGTGCTGCATGTTTTCTAGGGTCACCACAAGGAGGCGGAATAGGGTCTTGGTCAGACTACACTAGTGCTGCATGTTTTCTAGGGTCACCACAAGGAGGCGGAATAGGGTCTTGGTCAGACTACACTAGTGCTGCATGTTTTCTAGGGTCACCACAAGGAGGCGGAATAGGGTCTTGATCAGACTACACTAGTGCTGCATGTTTTCTAGGGTCACCACAAGGAGGCGGAATAGGGTCTTGGTCAGACTACACTAGTGCTGCATGTTTTCTAGGATCACCACAAGGAGGCGGAATAGGGTCTTGGTCAGACTACACTAGTGCTGCATGTTTTCTAGGGTCACCACAAGGAGGCGGAATAGGGTCTTGGTCAGACTACACTAGTGCTGCATGTTTTCTAGGGTCACCACAAGGAGGCGGAATAGGGTCTTGGTCAGACTACACTAGTGCTGCATGTTTTCTAGGGTCACCACAAGGAGGCGGAATAGGGTCTTGGTCAGACTACACTAGTGCTGCATGTTTTCTAGGGTCACCACAAGGAGGCGGAATAGGGTCTTGGTCAGACTACACTAGTGCTGCATGTTTTCTAGGGTCACCACAAGGAGGCGGAATAGGGTCTTGGTCAGACTACACTAGTGCTGCATGTTTTCTAGGGTCACCACAAGGAGGCGGAATAGGGTCTTGGTCAGACTACACTAGTGCTGCATGTTTTCTAGGGTCACCACAAGGAGGCGGAATAGGGTCTTGGTCAGACTACACTAGTGCTGCATGTTTTCTAGGGTCACCACAAGGAGGCGGAATAGGGTCTTGGTCAGACTACACTAGTGCTGCATGTTTTCTAGGGTCACCACAAGGAGGCGGAATAGGGTCTTGGTCAGACTACACTAGTGCTGCATGTTTTCTAGGGTCACCACAAGGAGGCGGAATAGGGTCTTGGTCAGATAGGGTTCGCTGATCCTGATGTAAACAGTCAGCTATGATTCGTTGACTTTATCAGCTCATTTTCTGCTGCATCTTAGTCTCTGACTTGTACATTCTACTTCATACCTTTTTCCCCCGAATTAGCAATACGTGTTCTCTCTATATACATCTCGTTTATAGTATACCATATCTGCTGCCACTATGTTCACAATTTCCCCATTTTCATGTCTTCCACTATTGCACAACTTACATGACACATATTTTCTACTATTACCACAACTAATCATATTTTATATCCACAATTTATAAGATTATCTGCCATTATTTTTGTAATTTATCACATCTATTTATTGCATTATCAATCTGTTACTATTTATCCAATTTATTTCTACCAGTATTTCCAATATATCATTTAATCTATTATCTATCTGCCACAATTTCTACAGTTTATCATATTATCTTTATGTAGCTACAGTTTATCATATTATCTTTATGTAGCTATTTTCACAATTTATCCTATAGTCTATCTGCCACTAATTCTACAGTTTATCATATTATCTTTATGTAGCTATTTTCACAATTTATCCTATAGTCTATCTGCCACTAGTTCTTCAGATAATTTTTTTTTGTTTTCTACAATTTTCACAATTTATGTCATGTTTGCCACTATTTGTACAATTTCTCCCATAACCCTGAGTGTTTGTAACATATCTCATTCAGTGCTTGTTCAATTGTTTCAGTCAATCATTTACCAGTGTCAACAGTCAAAGGTCACTTCAGTCATTTGTGACAGAGGAGAGGGCAAGCTCCCAGGAGACATACTCCAGTTCTGAAACTTTCTCATCTGCGAGTCACTCTAGCACTGAGTCTCTACCAAAACCACCACCTCTTCCGCCAAAGAAAAAACATGGTGAGTGATTCAGCCATTCTTCTTCTACCTTTTCTTCTTGTCCATAAAGCACAGCAACTACTGCATCTGACCCTATACAGGAAGCATGTGTACATTCTTGCTGTGGTGGTTTCTGTGCCAATTTGTTTAACATGACTAGGTTGCTAGGCTGGACATTTAGTAAATATTCTGGACAATTGGTAGACAAGGCAAATGACCTTCTGGTGTCCCACAACTATAAATGTCCACTCACCACCCATCAATGTGTTGGACAAGAAAAGGGACATTTTGGTGTCCCACAACTATAAATGTCCACTCACCACCCATCAATGTGTTGGACAAGAAAAGGGACATTTTGGTGTCCCACAACTATAAATGTCCACTCACCACCCATCAATGTGTTGGACAAGAAAAGGGACATTTTGGTGTCCCACAACTATAAATGTCCACTCACCACCCATCAATGTGTTGGACAAGAAAAGGGACATTTTGGTGTCCAACTATAAATGTCCACTCACCACCCATCAATGTGTTGGACAAGCAAAGGTACATTTTGGTGTCCCACAACTATAAGTGTCCACTCACCACCTATCAATGTGTTGGACAAGCAAAGGTACATTTTGGTGTCCCACAACTATAAATGTCCACTCACCACCCATCAATGTGTTGGACAAGAAAAGATACATTTTGGTGTCCCACAACTATAAATGTCCACACACCACCCATCAATGTGTTGGACAAGAAAAGGGACATTTTGGTGTCCCACAACCATAAATGTCCACACACCACCCATCAATGTGTTGGACAAGAAAAGGGACATTTTGGTGTCCCACAACCATAAATATCCACACATTACCCTCCAATATGAGAGACAAGAAAAGTGGCCCAATTATCCATCAATGTGAAGGACAAGTGTGATTGGTTGTTGTGTTAGTAACATTGAAGTATGATTGGTTGTTGGATTTGAAACATTGAAGTATGATTGGTTGTTGTATTTGAAACATTGAAGTATGATTGGTTGTTGGATTTGAAACATTGAAGTATGATTGGTTGTTGTATTTGAAACATTGAAGTATGATTGGTTGTTGTATTTGAAACATTGAAGTATGATTGGTTGTTGGATTTGAAACATTGAAGTATGATTGGTTGTTGTATTTGAAACATTGAAGTATGATTGGTTGTTTTATTTGAAACATTGAAGTATGCTTGGTTGTTTTATTTGAAACATTGAAGTATGATTGGTTGTTGTGTTTGGAACATTGAATTATGGACCAGGGGGGAGAGAATACTTATCTTTCAGGTTTGACGTTTGAGTTAGGGAAAATATCCAGAACATGTAACAAAACAGTACAGAACTGCAGATTGTCAGGAAAGTAAGATGATAGTAAAACTTCAGTAAAATGAAAGTATATCGAGAGTAAGAAGACATTTACATGAGTGTAAAATGAAAGTAAAATGATTATAAGATGATGGTACGATAAAGTAAGACAAGAGTAAGCTGGGAGTTATATTAGAGATGAGAGTAAGATGAAAGTAAAGTGAGAGTAACATAACATTAAGAGGAAGAGCTGATAATATGGCTTTGAAAGCTACTATAGTGGGGAAATCAAGCATCTGTAATAATCTTTTGCATTCGTTCTGAAATTAACATTTTGTTACGCTGTGTTGTAGTTTACAGCGAGACTGCTACATGTGTGCAGTCTGTTTCCAGGGCCGTCACTTGGAGGTGGAATAGATAAAGTCTTGATCAGCTCTGATTTGCTGACCAGCACAACCAGCTATAAGTCAATGACTTTGTCAACATGTCTAATGTGAACATGCTGAAATTAGTAATTGATCGGCCTGTTAGATGATGACTGTGCAGTGGATCAATCATTGCTGGCCAGCACAACCAGCTATAAGTCAATGACTTTGTCAACATGTCTAATGTGAACATGCTGAAATTAGTAATTGATCGGCCTGTTAGATGATGACTGTGCAGTGGATCAATCAACAATGCACAAGATTCAGTAGTCTGGAATCAGATGGGGATTGAGAAGGTAGGGAATAGTGGGTTGCAGTGGCACTTCTTATATCCTGGGGTGTCCTCAACAATATGGGCCTGATCTCTCCTGGCTGTAGTGCAATGCTAGTCATATCAGAAGTCTTATGACTTTCAGAATCGCATTCACAGTCCCCACCTCCTATGTCAGATTGCACAAACTGTATGTAATGCATGAAATGGACAAAATGTAGGGTCTTGGTCAGTAAGTTGTACCTGACTCTAACACTGGCAAATCGGCACCTGTGCCATCTTTTGGAATAGACTGTGCACCTATGAGTCTGCCCAGAGTACAATGATGTCAGTTAAATATTATAGAACATAAATATAACAGCAGATTAATATATGTATCTGGATCACCCACAGTGCAAGCCTATGTGCAGATGTTTGGGGCTGTCACACAGCCCGGAACCATCGAGGAGTCAATCTCGCGCCACTCCATTCAGTTCTATGAGGCTCAGTGGCAGCAACACCAGCGAGAACTCTTCTACCCTAGGTCCAACACAATATCAGTCTTCTCGGACATCTCGTCTGATTCGTCACTCAGTGGTGGCTCCTCTGAGAGGCTGTCAACAATGCAGTCATTACCGGTCAAGATGAAGCGGGTATGTGAAGGTTCAGTAACGTGTCATGGCAGCATGCCAGATACCATGTCATAACAACAAAATACATCCCATGTCATAACAACAAATTACATCCCATATCTTAACAGAACATTACATACCATGTCATAACAACACATAAGAATTCATGTTGTAACAACATATTACAACCTGTGTTGTTACAAAACATTAGATCCCATGTCATAACAACATATTTTGTGGAACTCTTTTGTTCAACAGAAGACCATTTGAGAAACACTGCATTAGAGTTTCAACATTGTGTAGGTTTAAATCAAAGTTTAATAAACAGAATTGGGAAATGGTTTAATTAACAGAATTGGGAAATGGTTCAATTAGCAACACAAAATAGTGTTAATATTGTGTGAATATAGCAAGGTTTAATTAACAGAATTGGGATACGGTTCAATTAACAACACAAAATAGTGTTAATATTGTGTGAATATAGCAAGGTTTAATTAACTGAATTGGGATATGGTTCAATTAACAACACAAAATAGTGTTAATATTGTGTGAATATAGCAAGGTTTAATTAACTGAATTGGGATATGGTTCAATTAACAACACAAAATAGTGTTAATATTGTGTGAATATAGCAAGGTTTAATTAACTGAATTGGGATATGGTTCAATTAACAACACAAAATAGTGTTAATATTGTGTGAATATAGCAAGGTTTAATTAACTGAATTGGGATATGGTTCAATTAACAACACAAAAGAGAGTTACTATTGTGTGAATATAGCAAGGTTTAATTAACTGAATTGGGATACGGTTCAATTAACAACACAAAATAGTGTTAATATTGTGTGACTATGCTATTGCCTACATTTGGCCAGAAATGACCCTATTCACCTCCAAACAGTTTTTTCAATGGGAGACCACTGCAAAAAAAAAATAGACATCCTTAACATTGAAGAAAACTCCCTTGTTAATGTAACTACCATTGCTCAGCAAAGGGGAACATCAATCAACAATATTGAGTCACAGTGTTGGCCAAGTCTCTTTGTCTGGTCTTACTGTGTCATCATCTGTCTGGTTTTACTGTGTCATCATCTGTCTGGTTTTTCTGTGTCATCAGCTGTCTGGTTTTTCTGTGTCATCAGCTGTCTGGTTTTACTGTGTCATCATCATCTGTCTGGTTTACTGTGTCATCATCATTTGTCTGGTTTTCCTGTGTCATCATCATCTGTCTGGTTTTACTGTGTCATCATCATCTATCTGGTTTTACTGTGTCATCATCATCTGTCTGGTTTTAGTGTGTCATCATCATCTGTCTGGTTTTAGTGTGTCATCATCATCTGTCTGGTTTTAGTGTGTCATCATCATCTGTCTGGTTTTAGTGTGTCATCATCATCTGTCTGGTTTTAGTGTATCATCATTATCTGTCTGGTTTTAGTGTATCATCATCATCTGTCTGGTTTTAGTGTGTCATCATCATCTGTCTGGATTTAGTGTGTCATCATCATCTGTCTGGTTTTAGTGTGTCATCATCATCTGTCTGGTTTTAGTGTGTCATCATCATCTGTCTGGTTTTAGTATGTCATCATCATCTGTCTGGTTTTAGTGTGTCATCATCATCTGTGTGGTTTTAGTTTGTCATCATCATCTGTCTAGTTTTGCTGTGTCATCATCAGGATTAATCTTTTCACTCCCAAGTGGAGCATATCCGGCTGGCCCAATTATAGGAGGTCTGTATCTCAGTATTGACTGGAGTAGTTTCCGTAACAATAGTTTTGATGGTGAGGCTGCTAGTAGCCCCATGCACAACCATCATAAGTTATCTTTTATCACATGCTTGGAAGGCTACAGTGGCCATACTCTTTTTCATTTGTTACAGTTTAATTAATGACTGCTCACATTAAAAATAAAATTAGTATTTTGTGCCTCAACATTATCCACATGTCTCAACATTATCCTAATGTCTCTACATTATCTCCTTGTCTCTGCATTTTACTGTCTCTCTCCATTATCCTGGACCTCTGCCTTATCGTGTGTCTCTGCCCTATCATGTGTCTCTGCCCTATCATGTGTATCTGCACTATAATGTGTCTCCCCCTATCATGTGTCTGCCATAGCATGTGACTTTGCCCTGTTACGTGTCTCTGCTCTATCTTGGGCATCTGCCCTATCGTGTGTATCTGCCCTATAATGTGTCTCTGCCCTATCATAGGTCTCTGTTATATCATGTGTCTCTGCTCTATCCTGGGCCTCTGCCCTATCATGTGTCTCTGCTCTATCCTGGGCCTCTGCCCTATCATGTGTCTCTGCTCTATCCTGGGCCTCTTCCATATCATGTGTCTTTGACTTGTTATGTGTCTCTGCTCTATCATGTGTCTCTGCTCTATCCTGGGCCTCTGCCCTATCATGTCTCTGCACTATCATGTGTCTCTGCTCTATCATGTGTCTCTTCCATATCATGTGTCTCTGCACTATCATGTGTCTCTGCCCTATCATGTGTCTCTGCTCTATCATGTGTCTCTGCCCTATCATGTGTCTCTGCCCTATCATGTGTCTCTGCCCTATCATGTGTCTCTGCCCTATCGTGTGTCTCTGCTCTATCCTGGACCTCTGCCCTATCATGTGTCTCTGCTCTATCCTGAGCCTCTGCCCTATCATGTCTCTGCACTATCATGTGTCTCTGCTCTATCATGTGTCTATGTCCTATCATGTGTTTCTGCCCTATCATGTGTATCTGCCCTATCATGTGTATCTGCCGTATCATGTGCTTGGATGTACCTTTTTTACTGTAAGGTATCCTTATGCCTCGTTTGTTGATCAATTCAGATGTCCGACATTAGCCATGGCAGTCAGTTCTCCACAGAGTCCAGTCAATCAGATATCTCACATGGTGATTTGTTGGCACTTGGGAAACTGCAGACTTTGGATAGGTAACTACAAACATGTGTCAGCTTGTGTTTTGCAGTGATAAGTTGTCAGATTGTAGAGTGGTTGGCCCCATATCATATTTTGCCTTTTGTGTTGAAGTTAGAGACTTCATTAGGATGTCTACAGGTTCGTGATGTCAAAACTGGATAATGGTTAGTGGATGAAGTATTAGAGATATCTTTATGGTAAGGTGCAACACAGTGAATGAGCTGACAGAAGCCAGTGACTCATAGTTGCCTACTTGCATCAGCGTTAGCAAAACAGCTGACCAAGACCTTCTTCCACCTCCAGGCAGTGGCTCTGGATACAGGCTGCACTAGTGTAGTCTGACTAAGAGAATAGGGATCGCACTGGGAAGGCAAATCCTGTACACACAAAAGTCAGCTCAATCCGGTTGTGTCAGACCAAAAGGCGCAGATAATGCAGCTTCACTGTAAACTACGGCACAATGTCCTTTTCAGCACGTCAAATAAGAAACCCATACTTTAGCAGAGGATAAATGACAAGACACACCTTCAACAGCATGCTTGTTTAAGCCATGTTTCAGTTCAGTTCAGTTCATCCCGTAACCCATCAGGTCGTTGGGGCACACATGAAGACACTCCCAAAATCCCACGCCATCCCTCTCTGTCTGTCGCTGCCTGTCGTATCTCACCGGGACGAAGGTCTGACCACTCAGACCACCCATCTCTTCCTTGGACATCCTCGCCCTCTCTGTCCCGGTACATAACCAAATAGTATCGAGTTGGTAATTTCGTTGTACCTCGCGACGTGCCCGCACCAGGCCGCCATCTTTCGTCTTTTGATAGCTGTGAACAGATCTTCAAAAAGACCAATAGTGTCTTCAACCCTCTGACGTATTTCTACGTTCGTGACACGATTTTTATATGTAACATTTAAGCCATGGTATATGACAGTGAGGTATGCAGAGAAGCTTCAAGCTTTTTAATTAAAGGCCAATGTAGCAAAGAACATTGACAGTCTTTTTTACAGAACCAAATTCACAACACCAAAATCAGGCAACAAACCTCCATCATTGACATCATAGATAATAAGTAAGTTACGAATATGAATTTGGACCAGACGTGCACTTGGCTGCCAATAGATGGACACGAAAAATGACATCGTGGTGGCCCTACAACTTTGAGGGTCCACTCGGAGGTACACCAATGAGATGGAGAGATAGCCTGAGTAAAGCTCTTGGTTAAACAAGGACTGCAAGACAGAAGACCAAAATTAGTAAACAACATTTGACTATCTGGTATCAGATAATCATTATGTTTGATTTAATACCAGGATTACAGCTAGCCCTGGACATGCCAGCTGTATATTTTGTATTACTTTGTATGTATTTTTGTATTATCATGTGCAATGTCTGCTTTCCTTAGTTATTGATTCAGCCAGATCCATTGATGCCCTCATTATGCCAACTAAATTGTATTATTTGAATTTTTATCCCAAATGTAGCATGAGTATAACTTCTCAGCCCCAACGGTTGTCTCTACCTCAGGCAGTGGTTTGCCCACGGGCAAAGTCAGAAGAGAAAGAGGTGGCACCACTAGCCCAGCCAGAGATCCAGAAGGACTCAGATTCTGACTTCTGTGAGCTGAACCTACTGGACGATGTGGAGGTGGAGGACCAGCTCATCCTGAAGAAGGAGGTATGATATCCTACCTCCCTGCTCTCTTTCTGTGTTCATCTTCTTGTTTTCTTTTCTTTTTTCTACACACTAAGTAACCACTGCAGCTGGCCTAATAAGTCTGCTAAAAGTACTTACATCCACTCTAACACCATCATGTTGCTATTCCCATGAGTAATGCTCTTTAGTTGCCTTATACACCATGCTTACCAGGATACACTGGTCAGTTCTTGCTTTTCCAAATACTTCTGCGTGCATCATTTGTCAGTAATATGATTTTGTATCCAGGATCTTGTCATCTACTACATTGCATTCATTATCATCATCTTCTGCTTCATCTTTTAATGTCAGCCCTCATGTGGAGATTATAGGCCTTAAACATATCTCGTCAGGTCACCCAGACTCTTCACTTAGTTTTCTTGTACCCAATTTCCTTTTTCTCACTACTTTCTCTCAGTATTTTTCTGATTAATTCATTAATTTCTCATATATTGGACTAATGAATTCATTACTTTCTCCAATATTGTTCTGATGAATTCATTACTTTCTCCAATATTGTTCTGATGAATTCATTACTTTCTCCAATATTGTTCTGATGAATTCATTAGTTTCTCACATGTTATTTGACCATCGCATTTAACGAGGACCACTTTGTCAACATTCACTGTTCGCATGAGTTCAAAGATCGCTAAATAAAACCAATATGAGTCCTGAATTGTTTGTCGCACTTAATCCAAGGAAATAGAACACCTCCTTGCATCGGGGTTGATATAAGCAGGCTTGCAGAGCGATCGCCTCTATATAGCTTCATTTATTCCTGATGCCCCATGTCTCTGAACACCCGATGCAATTAGTACTGCGCTAGTCTGTATGATTGGTGGCGATGTTGATACAAAATCTTTTGAGGATTAGCAACAAAATTTATTAAATAAAATTTAGGGAAACTTTGTATGGAGAAAGTTTTGTATTTTTGACAAAAATAATTTAAACTGATACATTAGATGTGCTGAATTTTGAGAAAATTGGTGAGCTAATTGATGGATTCAGTGAAGTTCATAACTGAATGTGACTTTGACATTGTAAACATTTGTCCCATTCAACTAGATTTATTGACACTTTCCTACCCAAACTTGTTTTGTTCAGGAAGATGATGGACCAGAAGTTAGGGGTGGAGCTGTTGATGCACTCATTGTACATGCCACACAGGCAGGACAGCGAGGTGAGGACTTTATTTTGTTGTTGTGAATTGTCACTTCTTGGGAATGGGAAAGTATGTTTTTATTCTGAGGTGTGAGGGCTTGAAGCTTGTCTGTTTGGTGGGAGGGACAATGGTTTCAGAGTCTCGGTCTTCTTCATTTTCATGTTTGTTTTGTAAGTGGCGCTGTGCTGTAGTTTACAGCTATGCTGCAATATCTCCGCCTTTTGGTCCAACACATCTGATTTTAGAACAACATTTTTTGGATCGGGTTTGCCTTCCCTCTTCGATCCCTAATCTTTTAGCCAGGCTGCATGGTTGCAGTGTGTTTCCAGGGTAGCCACTTGGAGGGGAAATAGGGTTTTGGTCAGTTGTGGGTCACTGACCCTGATGTAAACTGCCAGCTATGAGTCGCTGACTGCTATCAGCTCATTCATTACTGCATCTTCAGCCTCAGTGAAGAGGGTCTGTCAGTATTTGGAGAACAGTGACATTAGTCATGTCTTGTGTACACCTGTGGGGATACTGGAGAGTAGAGAAGAGGTCCACTGTAACAAGTTGCTACTGGAAACACCAGTGCAAGTACTTTAGCTCAGACTTCCTGTAAGTGATGTCAGCTGCACAGGTGACCTCATGTTTTGTAAGGAACGATTAAAGGGCAAGGATATCTTGTGTATAGAGGTAATTGTTAGTGTATGTAGGTTGAGATTAAGGGGCAAGTATATCTTCTATAGCTAGGTAGTTGTTAGTGTCTGTAGGTTGAGATTAAGAGGCAAGGATATCTTTTATAGGTAGGTAGTTAGTGTCTGTAGGTTGAGATTAAGGGGCAAGTATATCTTCTATAGCTAGGTAGTTGTTAGTGTCTGTAGGTTGAGATTAAGAGGCAAGGATATCTTTTATAGGTAGGTAGTTTTTAGTGTATGTAGGTTGAGATTAAGAGGCAAGGATATCTTTTATAGGTAGGTAGTTAGTGTCTGTAGGTTGAGATTAAGGGGCAAGTATATCTTCTATAGGTAGGTAGTTGTTAGTGTATGTAGGTTCAGATTAAGGGGCAAGTATATCTTCTATAGGTAGGTAGTTTTTAGTGTATGTAGGTTCAGATTAAGGGGCAAGTATATCTTCTATAGGTAGGTAGTTTTTAGTGTATGTAGGTTGAGATTAAGGGGCAAGTATTTCTTCTATAGGTAGGTAGTTGTTAGTGTATGTAGGTTGAGATTAAGAGGCAAGGATATCTTTTATAGGTAGGTAGTTAGTGTCTGTAGGTTGAGATTAAGGGGCAAGTATATCTTCTATAGCTAGGTAGTTGTTAGTGTCTGTAGGTTGAGATTAAGGGGCAAGTATATCTTCTATAGCTAGGTAGTTGTTAGTGTCTGTAGGTTGAGATTAAGAGGCAAGGATATCTTTTATAGGTAGGTAGTTTTTAGTGTATGTAGGTTCAGATTAAGGGGCAAGTATATCTTCTATAGGTAGGTAGTTTTTAGTGTATGTAGGTTCAGATTAAGGGGCAAGTATATCTTCTATAGGTAGGTAGTTTTTAGTGTATGTAGGTTGAGATTAAGAGGCAAGGATATCTTTTATAGGTAGGTAGTTGTTAGTGTATGTAGGTTGAGACTGTTTATTTCCTACGGCTTACTAGACCCTGGGGAAGGTAGTTACTATAATGGGTAGGAACTTCATGACTTTTTAGAATAGTGGCCAACAGCTGACTTATAGATTTTAAACTGTCAAAAGTTCCTTTGTATGCACAGCGTGTACACAGGATCTTTGAGCTTTTCATCAATCTCCAATATGACTAGACACTGGTCTTACCTCCCTTGAGGTCATGGTACACTTCAAACTTGTGGGCTTCAAAACTTCTTTGGCACTGTTTTTTCTGGAGTAAAGCGCATTTACCTGTCAGTTATAATGACCCCAGTATCATAGTATCTAAGCCTACAGACACTAACAATTGCCCTAATCTAAGCCTACATACACTAACAATTGCCCTAATCTAAGCCTACAGACACTAACAATTGCCCTAATCTAAGCCTAGATACACTAACAATTGCCCTAATCTAAGCCTACAGACACTAACAATTGCCCTAATCTAAGCCTACATACACTAACAATTGCCCTAATCTAAGCCTACAGACACTAACAATTGCCCTAATCTAAGCCTACAGACACTAACAATTGCCCTAATCTAAGCCTACAGACACTAACAATTGCCCTAATCTAAGCCTACATACACTAACAATTGCCCTAATCTAAGCCTACAGACACTAACAATTGCCCTAATCTAAGCCTACAGACACTAACAATTGCCCTAATCTAAGCCTAGATACACTAACAATTGCCCTAATCTAAGCCTACAGACACTAACAATTGCCCTAATCTAAGCCTACAGACACTAACAATTGCCGTAATCTAAGCCTACAGACACTAACAATTGCCCTAATCTAAGCCTACAGACACTAACAATTGCCCTAATCTAAGCCTACAGACACTAACAATTGCCCTAATCTAAGCCTACATACACTAACAATTGCCCTAATCTAAGCCTACATACACTAACAATTGCCCTAATCTAAGCCTACAGACACTAACAATTGCCCTAATCTAAGCCTACAGACACTAACAATTGCCCTAATCTAAGCCTACAGACACTAACAATTGCCCTAATCTAAGCCTACATACACTAACAATTGCCCTAATCTAAGCCTACAGACACTAACAATTGCCCTAATCTAAGCCTACATACACTAACAATTGCCCTAATCTAAGCCTACATACACTAACAATTGCCCTAATCTAAGCCTACAGAAATTAACAATTTCTTTAATTTAAGCCTACAGAAACTAACAATTACCTCTCTACACAAGATATCCTTGCCCGGTAGCAGTGAAAGGGGTTAAAATAGTGTCTAGGAAAAGTGACATACTAGTCATACTCTGAAGAGAGTCACTTTAAGGTGAGGTAATGAAAAGTGGTATATTAGTTGTACACTGAAGAAAGTCACTTTAAGGTGAGGTAATGAAAAGTGGTATATTAGTTGTACACTGAAGAAAGTCACTTTAAGGTGAAGTAATGAAAAGTGGTATATTAGTTGTACACTGAAGAAAGTCACTTTAAGGTGAGGTAATGAAAAGTGGTATATTAGTTGTACACTGAAGAAAGTCACTTTAAGGTGAAGTAATGAAAAGTGGTATATTAGTTGTACACTGAAGAAAGTCACTTTAAGGTGAGGTAATGAAAAGTGGTATATTAGTTGTACACTGAAGAAAGTCACTTTAAGGTGAAGTAATGAAAAGTGGTATATTAGTTGTACACTGAAGAAAGTCACTTTAAGGTGAGGTAATGAAAAGTGGTATATTAGTTGTACACTGAAGAAAGTCACTTTAAGGTGAAGTAATGAAAAGTGGTATATTAGTTGTACACTGAAGAAAGTCACTTTAAGGTGAGGTAATGAAAAGTGGTATATTAGTTGTACACTGAAGAAAGTCACTTTAAGGTGAAGTAATGAAAAGTGGTATATTAGTTGTACACTGAAGAAAGTCACTTTAAGGTGAGGTAATGAAAAGTGGTATATTAGTTGTACACTGAAGAAAGTCACTTTAAGGTGAAGTAATGAAAAGTGGTATATTAGTTGTACACTGAAGAAAGTCACTTTAAGGTGAGGTAATGAAAAGTGGTATATTAGTTGTACACTGAAGAAAGTCACTTTAAGGTGAAGTAATGAAAAGTGGTATATTAGTTGTACACTGAAGAAAGTCACTTTAAGGTGAGGTAAGGAAAAGTGGTATATTAGTTGTACACTGAAGAAAGTCACTTTAAGGTGAGGTAATGAAAAGTGGTATATTAGTTGTACACTGAAGAAAGTCACTTTAAGGTGAAGTAATGAAAAGTGGTATATTAGTTGTACACTGAAGAAAGTCACTTTAAGGTGAAGTAATGAAAAGTGGTATATTAGTTGTACACTGAAGAAAGTCACTTTAAGGTGAGGTAATGAAAAGTGGTATATTAGTTGTACACTGAAGAAAGTCACTTTAAGGTGAGGTAATGAAAAGTGGTATATTAGTTGTACACTGAAGAAAGTCACTTTAAGGTGAAGTAATGAAAAGTGGTATATTAGTTGTACACTGAAGAAAGTCACTTTAAGGTGAAGTAATGAAAAGTGGTATATTAGTTGTACACTGAAGAAAGTCACTTTAAGGTGAGGTAATGAAAAGTGGTATATTAGTTGTACACTGAAGAAAGTCACTTTAAGGTGAGGTAATGAAAAGTGGTATATTAGTTGTACACTGAAGAAAGTCACTTTAAGGTGAGGTGCGCCTATATTCAACAAGAGCTTATTATTTGTGCTGCAGTAAAAGTCCACATTTTGTATCTAAGAATTCCATCTGTAGTGCAACAATAGTCCGTATTGTTGAATCTAAGAAGTTATCTATAGTACAGTAATAGTCACAATTTTGTATTTAAGAATTTGTCTGTAGTACAATAATAATCTATATTGTTGTATCTAAGAATTTATCTGTAATACCGCAATAGTCTATATTGTTGTATCTAAGAATTTATCTGTAGTACAGATAGTCCACATTTTGTATCTAAGCACTCTTTATCCATAGTGCATTGTTTTATTCATTACTTATCATTATCATTAAAACCACACATCTCCCAGTGGAGCACATGTCTTCAATATATATTCCAAACAAAATACCTTGTCTTATCAGAGAACTAACTGATTTGAGGACTGATTATTATAAAATGAGCAAGTGTGACCCAGATAACTTGCGACACATTATTACAAAGAAAAGACTATCATCAGCGACAAAGAATATTTTTAAATGACCAACAAATTGTAACAACAGATATAAATGTACTTATCTGAATTTTATAAAAGCACATCGACTTTGGAAGTGGTGGGGTGACTATCATCACGTTGCTTGTACCAAGTGTTATGTTGTGTATTACGTATATCTTGTAAATGGTAGCCAGCCACCTCTCTCTCTCTCTCTCTCTTCATGTAGAAAATAAGCCATCAGCATTTTATCACTTTCGTCTGGTTGCATGGATGTGTCCCAATGCCTTTCCTACCCACCTCTGTCTCAGTATTAAGTGCCTGGAGACAGCCAAACAACTTGTGTTGTGCTTGAAGCCACACCTACACATACTAACATGGGTCTAGCTGAGGACTTGTAGTGCTTTTTATTCTTGTTATTGCGAGGGCGATCTGACAAGCTTTACCTCCAGGGATATAACTATGACAACAGTGGTCAGAAACACGTGACATCTATGTGAAAAAAAATCTCAAATGAAGTGGTATGTGCCTGGAACGTGACGCATGGCCGCACAGCAGACAGTGAAATTAAACTATGGTTGAAGCTATGTGCTGTGATTGAATTCCTGATGGGGATCAAGATACTGCAGCAGTCAGCGACCCATAGCTGACTGCTAGCGTCAGGGTCAGCGAACCATAGCTGCCAAGACCCTTATACACCTCCACGTCGGGATTCTGGATAACAGGCTGCAGCAGGGCAGACTGGCTAAGGAGAAGGGATCGAAGAGGGAATGCTAACTCGGTACTCAAAAAATGCATGCTGAAGTCGGATGTGTTGGACCAAAAGGTGCAAATATCGCAGCCAAGCTGTAAACTATGACACAACGCATTCCGTTCGCTGGACTACATTCTGCTACTTAAGCCCTTTCAGGGTTTGGTAGTGGGAGATTGAGAACGAACGAAGAAGATGAAGAAGAATTCCTGATGACGGAAGGTTGTGTGTCCATCGACATGCATCAAAGAATGACTGCAGTATATGGTGACGCCAGAGTGGATGTTACTACTGTCAGGAGGTAAGCACGTACTGTACAACAATCCAGCCACAACAAACCAGCATGGCATGGTTCGTGTTGGTCGAATGATCACAAGAGCACTTGTCAAGCAGAAAGATATGGCCACAATACTTATAATTTTCATTGAGTGAGTCCATCACATTATCCTTGCTCTGCTTGGGTATAGGAAAGTGTGTGCGAGACGGGTCCTTCACATACTGACACCGAAAATGAAACAGCAGGTGTGTCAGGAACTTCTGCCGCAAATTGAACAGGAATGTGATGCCTTTAGCTGCCTATGACATTTTACCGCACACATCGTACAGCCCCAATCTGGCACTTTATGACTTCTTCTTCCCGAAGTTGAAGGGACATTACTACCCTTCTGACAAAGAGGTGCAAGTAGCTGTGCGTACCTGGTTTCAGGAGACGATGTCTGATCTTTTCCTCAACGGGATGCAACAACTTGTCTTTCCGACGTTGGTGTTTGTGTGGATCGGATGGTGACTACGTTGAAAAATGATGATACATCACCTAAACAACATTCCAAGCTTTCAGAAAATGTGTAAATCTTGCACATTAATGAAATTTTTTCCTCAAAGGAAAAACTTTTCAAATCGTCCTCGTATGATATTATTTCTCATGATTGAAAGATCATTAAATTATCATATTCACTTTTTTTTTTTAGACCGTACACCCTAGGGATTGGGTTCTTGGTTTACAATGCCAGCATGCCAGGTTCAAATCACTTCGTGCTCGGTTTGACAGAATGAGCATGTCATGGTATGATCGCTTCTCCCAGTTGATTCAGCTGTAAATGGGTACTTGACAAAGTCAAAGGAAAATTGCAGAATGCCAAGGAAGCTATAGAGTTCACTCTGTCGTCAACACTGTCAGCAATGAAAGGAACTGTGCGGACACCCATGGTGCAATGAAGTGGATATATGCACCATTTTCCATTTCCATATTCACTTTTTCACTGTAGTAGAAGTGTAGAGCTACCATTACAGCTGACAGACATCTTGCAGGAAGCCTACATCATAGCTTGTTTCACATGAAAGGTTACTAGTCCCATGTTAAAACCTACTTATGTATCATCTACAACTTGCATAGTACATTGCAGTGGTCCTTTCCTCCCTATCAGTGGCCCAGTGATCCACATCCATGATCACATTCTCCATGTAATTTTCCATGTGACATACACTTGCTCAGTAAGGCAGTGATTAAAGATCCCTTTTACCCCATATGGTATATGACCCATATTACCTTGACTACAGTCACACTAGGGGTGATGTGGTCAGCATCATGCCGGCCGCCTTTACTTCCCAGACTTCCTCTGGCACCTGTTTTTATTTTAGGCTGGGACAATCTCATTGTCATTTGCGATCTAAAAACATATTTGGGGATGTATCCTAGATCGCTTGGCCTGATAGCCAATGCACACTAACCACTGAGTGACTGCTGTGGCTCCAGTAAGACAGTTCATGAACTAAATAAATATACAAACATGTCCATGAGAAATGTATTTAAATAAAAATACTTTCATTGTGTCATTTATTCCCATTGATACGGTCCACCGGGTATATTTATAGGGCTGAAGAATAAAGATCGCTTGCCTGCGCAGTTTAGGTCTTTATATCATCCCAATAGAAGAAAACCAAGGCCTTATGAGAGTTTGTCTCCTATGGTCAGAAGTCTGGTATTTAAACCATTTTTCCAACCACTTGGTGAGAAATGTATCATCAAAACCGTTAAATTTTCTGTGGAGCCAAGTCCTCCTAAACTGGGTCATCCGTTCCAGCATTGTCCATGTCCTCCCTATTTCCTTTATATTTACTTCTCTCGCTTTGGAGTTTCCAGAACGTAGCCTGTCTTGCAATGCTATCAGCTGGTTTCCTCATTGTGTGCCCTTTCCAACGTCAGCGTCTTCTGCTCATCTCATGCTCTACAAATATGTCTGGTTCTTGTCTACATTATCATACTATTTAAATCATCAAGTTGTTATGTCAAATTCCATTTTTGTTGGTTGATGTTATTGTCCTCCTAATCTATAACAGGAGGCATAAAGTCAACGCCAATTGTAGAACTTGAAAAGATTACAAAACTGCAACCCATGACCGACAGAAGAGACTGCAGAGCCCAGCTGCAAACAGAGAAACTCAGAAGACTGACTGACCATCCAATGCACCAGAGACTAAACAATTTCGGAAATGGGAAACTGAAGTGGAGAAACTTTGCAGAAATAGCCAAAGAACCCATGAACGCACTAACAACACCAAAGCCCATCCCTACTGTACGAAAACCTATGTGGAGGCAGCATATATTTCCAGAGGTGGTAGAAAATATACCAGGTATTGGAAACAAAAACTGCCAGACTGAAAAAGAAAGAAGAGATACTACCCTGAGCTACATATCGAAAAACTACCCAAGCATGGACTGGACCCATGCATACACCGACGGCTCTGTAACAAACACTACACAGAATGGAGGGGCAGGAGCATTTCTGAACCTACCAAATGGCAGAAAAATAACACTGTCATTCGCTACTGGAAAATACACAAGCAATTTCAGAGCGGAGGCAGAGGCACTGAGGGCGGCAGTGGAAGAAATGGTGACAGGTAAAAGGAATGAAAGCCATATAGTCCTGCTTACCGATGCCTTGGCCGTAGTCACAGCACTGAAAAGCCAGAAAAATACTGAGCTTAATGATTGAAGAGCAGTACTCTGTTAACTATGCCAGCAGTCCGCACCGAAAAGGGTAGGGGTACAGTGGGTTCCATCCCACTGCAACATCCAAGGCAACGAGCAGGCAGACACACTGGCAAAAGAAGGTGCAAGACTACCACAACCAGATACTAATATGACATACGAAGAGTCAAAACGGCTTATTAGAGCTAGATACATGACCAAATGGGAAACCGAACATACTGGCTACACCAAAAACGATGCCTATTACCAGTTGAACAGAAGAGAGCAGGTCGTGGTCTTCAGACTTCGCACTGGCCACAATAGACTGAGGTACCACCTATTCAACAAACTGAAGATACGTGGCACTGATGAATGCCCTTGTGGTACCGGGAAAATGACCGCTGAACATTTGCTGCAAAACTGCCCGACATACGAGGATCAGAGAGAGCAGATGTGGCCATCACCAGTGGCAACACTAGACAAGCTCTATGGCAGTGTCGACAGCCTCAGAATGACGGCTGCTTTTTTCGAAAAAATTAAGGTTGATGTCTGACTGCGTATGATGAAGAAGAAGAAGAAGAAGTCCCTCCTAATCCAGTCAGTAGCCAACAGAAAAAGGAATATGATAAGAGACTGATGTCACACACCAGTTCAAAGAGCTCATAAAGCTAACCTTCATGCAGGGGCACTCTTTAGTACCTCAGAAATGTCCAGAGTGATTCTATGTGAAATTGTCAGAGCCTAGTTCATGAACCTGATGTAAAGTGGTGAGTTCCATTCCACACTTTGTTACTCTCAGTGTAGTTTATCTGGTCTGCACAGGATCTATTTGTGCTTCACTCAACTGTTTGTCTATGGCCTATTTTAATCTCTCTAGTGGGGTCCTGTTCAATATTTTTCCAGTCGTTGATAACATTATTTTTCAGAAATATGTGCACTGCCACAGATTTCCCTTCTTTGGCAACTTGACTATATGACCTTACTTCCAGTGTGCTGGTATTTCTTCTCTTTCCCAAACTGTACCAAGTAATTTGTAAAATATCTCTGTTGAAGTGCCATTGATTGTCTGCTTTGATTACATCTGCTACCATCTGGTCCAGTGGTTATACCGTCTCTCTGAGTTTTCTTAATTTCTTCTTTGTTTGGGATCTTACAGTTAACTTGCAGTTCCATTTGTTCATCTGCTCATTTATGTTGCCAATCAAATTTTCTTATCTTTAATAAATCCATTTGATTGCTTATGTTTTCCTGTTAGGTTCTTTCTGCTGTTGTACATGTCTTTCGTATTTCCTTTTTCTCTTGTCACCTCTTGTTTATTATGATGCTTTTCTTACTTATTTTTTGGCTTCTATTTTTATTAATTTTTGTTTGCCATAGTTCAATGTTGTTATAAAAACTATGTTTTGGTGTTCTTTTTTCCCAGAGCTTCTCTACAAGTTCTGTTTTATAAATTTTTGTATCTTGTCAGTAATTTTCTGTGTCCTCTATTTCTTTTAGTCATTACCCATGATACCTTTTTGGTATCATAAGTTTAAATTAATCTTTTTTGTTCTTGCTCCTAAGGAAACCAACATTGAACTATTGTCTGTGGTTATATGTTGTTGGTTGTATACGTGAAGTTCCTTCTTTTCTTTTATGGTTATCAGAAGGTTGTCTGATGTCACATTTGGTCCTTTACATAATTTTTGCATCACGTAATGATGGTCTAAACTGAGTCTTCTTTCTCATTGGTTTGTGCATGACACGCGATACTGTTTATCTTTATCTTCTTTTGGGCAATTTTTAAAGTAGCTACTATCATGCTGTGTGCTACTACCTCTAATTGTATCTAGCCTTTTGTACCTGTTTCGATGGTATTAGGGTCACACCTTCACAGTGATGTACACCTTCTTCAGTGTGCACTGAGGACAGCAGCATATTATCTGTACTCAGTTTCATTCTCTCAACTGCTTTCCACCATGTTTCAGCCATTTCCAGGAAATCAGTTTAGTAGTTTCTCCATCTTCTTTGTGATCTTCCCCAATTTGTACATTGTACAAACCAACCAGCAACCAAATCTGATGGTTTTCCCAGGTAACAACAGGTAAAAAAATCATTGGTGCAGATTCCTTTGTAGCTTTCTCTGCATTGTATCATTAGCCCTCACGACACAGGACATTCTTGTATCTTGGATAGATGAATTGTATATTTACTTTTATTGGATTTGTACACATTTGTTGGAAGTTTTGTTGGTTAAAATTTCTATGGGATGAAGGAGTTGAACCCATGTCCAACCTTTTTTAGCTGTTTCTTACGGCATTGTTGGCAGGTTTACAGTTTTGCTATTCTTTCCTCCTCCCCTGTAGGACCCCAGAAACACTCAGACTTTACCGGGGTTTTTAACACGTACTCCCTTTGTCAAAAGTCCGGTATCCAAACCCCTCTGCCACTCTCTTCTTGAGAAATGTATATGAATTTAATTTTTGTATATCTTATTGAATTTTGACAACCTTTAATCAATCAAGTGATTGAGAACGGAATAACATCTTGATTAGTAGCAGAGAAATTGAATCATTCTAGCAAGCAGATAAGCTTGTTCAGTTTTAACATCTTGCCTTGTTTTTGCTGCACTGATTTAAGGAACCGAAGGCGACATTACAGAGCAAAAAGGTAATCTTTTGCTGACACCCAAATGTTTGCATATTCTGACCCGATGTACTCAGTTTAACAATGATTGTAGGTGGCATCTTCTCATTGGTAGACATGTCATCTATCTGGATCTGTTAGCCAAACTTGTCCTATTAGATCCTTCCCCATAACATTCATCTACACTCAACCTCTATCTATAGGTTTTTATGACTATTTTAACATTTAATAAACTTGTTTACAGTCAAGTTTGATTGTCAAGTTTAATTTAGGTTTTTGTTAGCAAGCCTGACCAAGGTATGTTGGCCACATTAAAATATCATACACTTTTTATGGACCAGGATAAATTCAAATTTATTTGCACCCAAGAAAAGTATAAGAAGCAGAAAAAAAGAAAATGATGGCATTTTTCATTATAAAATGCAGAATACTAACATAAAAACCTAAGATTTAAAAATAAATATTAAGAGAATATTACGGAACAACAAGCATTGTGAGTAATATTACTTAAGAAAAGTCATTTTGTGGATTGCACCAGAGCACCTTACTGGGAAGGAAGGAGTCGCCCCAGAGTACTTTGGTGAGTAGAAAGGAGTTGCTTAAGAGCTGATTTGTGGGGAGGAAGGAATTGCTTTAGAGCTGATTTGTGGGGAGGAAGGAGTTGCTTTAGAGCTGATTTGTGGGGAGGAAGTTGTGGGGAGGAAGGAATTGCTTTAGAGCTGGTTTGTGGGGAGGAAGGAGTTGCTTAAGAGCTGATTTGTGGGGAGGAAGGAGTTGCTTAAGAGCTGATTTGTGGAGAGGAAGGAGTTGCTTAAGAGCTGATTTGTGGGGAGGAAGGAGTTGCTTAAGAGCTGATTTGTGGGGAGGAAGTTGTGGGGAGGAAGGAGTTGCTTTAGAGCTGATTTGTGGGGAGGAAGGAGTTATTCAAGAGCTTGGTATGGAGGAAGGATTCACGTCACGGCCTCTTGGTGGGCAAGAAGGAATTACTCCTTGCTGGATAGGAAGAAATCATCACAGAGCCTCTTGTAGGAGGAAGGAATCATCCCAGAGCTTTTTAGATGGAGGAAGAAATCATCCCAGAGCTTCTTGGAGAGAGGATAAAGCCAACCCAGAGCTTCTTGGAGAGGATGAAATTACCCCAGAGCTTCTTGGAGAGAGGATAAAGCCAACCCAGAGCTTCTTGGAGAGAGGATAAAGCCAACCCAGAGCTTCTTGGAGAGAGGATAAAGCCAACCCAGAGCGTCTTGGAGGGATGATAAAGCCAACCCAGAGCTTCTTGGAGAGGATGAAATCACCCCAGAGCTTCTTGGAGAGAGGATAAAGCCAACCCAGAGCTTCTTGGAGAGAGGATAAAGCCAACCCAGAGCTTCTTGGGGGGAGGATAAAGCCAACCCAGAGCTTCTGGGAGAGGATAAAGCCAACCCAGAGCTTCTTGGAGGGAGGATAAAGCCAACCCAGAGCTTCTTGGAGGGAGGATAAAGCCAACCCAGAGCTTCTTGGAGAGAGGATAAAGCCAACCCAGAGCTTCTTGGAGGGAGGATAAAGCCAACCTAGAGCTTCTTGGAGGGAGGATAAAGCCAACCCAGAGCTTCTTGGAGAGAGGATAAAGCCAACCCAGAGCTTCTTGGAGAGAGGATAAAGCCAACCCAGAGCTTCTTGGAGGGAGGATAAAGGCAACCCAGAGCTTCTTGGAGGGAGGATAAAGGCAACCCAGAGCTTCTTGGAGGGAGGAAGCAATCACCCCAGAGCTTCTTAGAGGGAGGAAGCAATCTCCCAGAGCTTCTTAGAGGGAGGATGCAATCACCTCAGAGCTTCTTAGAGGGAGGAAAGGGAGGAAGCAATCACCCCAGAGCTTCTTAGAGGGAGGAAAGGGAGGAAGCAATCACCCCAGAGCTTCTTAGAGGGAGGAAGCAATCACCCCAGAGCTTCTTAGAGGGAGGAAGCAATCACCCCAGTGCTTCTTAGAGGGAGGAAGCAATCACCCCAGAGCTTCTTAGAGGGAGGAAGCAATCACCCCAGAGCTTCTTAGAGGGAGGAAGCAATCACCCCAGAGCTTCTTAGAGGGAGGAAGCAATCACCGCAGAGCTTCTTAGAGGGAGGAAGCAATCACCCCAGAGCTTCTTAGAGGGAGGAATCAATCACCCCAGAGCTTCTTAGAGGGAGGAAGCAATCACCGCAGAGCTTCTTAGAGGGAGGAAGCAATCACCCCAGAGCTTCTTAGAGGGAGGAAGCAATCACCCCAGAGCTTCTTAGAGGGAGGAAGCAATCACCCCAGAGCTTCTTAGAGGGAGGAAGCAATCACCCCAGAGCTTCTTAGAGGGAGGAAGCAAATATCAAAGAGCTTCTTAGAGGGAGGAAGGAATCACCCCAGAGCACTTTTGGGGGTTGGGGGGGGGGGGGGCGGTTGAAAACACTATAGCATAGCACTGGTGGAAGGAGGAAATAGTCACCAAAGAGCACCTAAGGGGGAGGAAATGTTACCCCAGATCAGCTTGCGGGAGGTAGGCGGTGGAAGGAAGGAACTGCACAAAAGCACCTTAGTGATGAGGAAGGAATAGTACCATAATATCCTACCATGTTTGCCATAAAATACACCCCCCCTGAAAAACTTTTTATTTCATTTCTTTTCTCCTTTCCATCTCTCCTTTCTTCCTTTTCTTCAACGCCATAGTTAAACTGAAATGTTAGATTAGATAGACTTTCTGTCATCCATTGAGATGCTTATTAGAGGTATTCTTAAAACATTAACAATTGGAATATGGAGCACCATAACTTGACGGAACTGAAAGACCAAATAGACTTTCTACCATTGAGAAGCCAATTTGAAATCTTGCTGAAACAGATAGAATGTAAAGTGTGTTGGTGTCTTTGGTGGTAACTGTGTTCTTATCTTATTGTTTGCTGTTTCTGATCCCATCGATGTTGAATGTTTATTGTTCCAGTCGGCTATGGGATTAGCATTAAATACTTAGCTCAAGACGAATGAGCCTGAAGTAAGACCTTACTTGAGTAAACAAAATTTAGACAGTAACAGACGACTGTGTTAGCAGGGTAGAAGTAAGTCAGTGATGAAGAGAGAGAAATACAGTTATTCTGGAAGCTAAGTTCCTCCTCTCAGCCTACGTGGAACCCATGCAGTAGAGAATAAATATCACCACTGCAACCTTTTAAGGATATTGTAAAAAATGTGGCAAGAGAGGAATCTACATGGGGAAAGCATCATCATCTTGTAAGGCCTGCTACTACAATGATGGGATTCATATTTCCTGGAAAGAAACCAACTGTAGCGATGACCTTATGCTTTACTTGGAGCTAAACATTAATCGATGGGGCAAGTCCTTCCAGTGTGGTAGTCTCTAATCAATGGGGTAAGTCTCTAATCAATGGGGTAAGTCTCTAATAAATGTGGCAAGTCTCTAATCAATGGGGCAAGTCTCTAATCAATGGGGCAAGTCCTTCCAATGTGGTAGTCTCTAATCAATGGGGCAAGTCTCTAATCAATGGGGCAAGTCTCTAATCAATGGGGCAAGTCTCTAATCAATGGGGCAAGTCTCTAATCAATGGGGTAAGTCTCTAATCAATGGGGCAAGTCCTTCCAATGTGGTAGTCTCTAATCAATGGGGTAAGTCTCTAATCAATGGGGCAAGTCCTTCCAATGTGGTAGTCTCTAATGTGGCAAGTCTCTAATCAATGGGGCAAGTCTCTAATCAATGGGGCAAGTCCTTCCAATGTGGTAGTCTCTAATCAATGGGGCAAGTCTCTAATCAATGGGGCAAGTCTCTAATCAATGGGGCAAGTCTCTAATCAATGGGGCAAGTCCTTCCAATGTGGTAGTCTCTAATCAATGGGGCAAGTCTCTAATCAATGGGGCAAGTCTCTAATCAATGGGGCAAGTCTCTAATCAATGGGGCAAGTCCTTCCAATGTGGTAGTCTCTAATCAATGGGGCAAGTCTCTAATCAATGGGGCAAGTCTCTAATCAATGGGGCAAGTCTCTAATCAATGGGGCAAGTCTCTAATCAATGGGGTAAGTCTCTAATCAATGGGGCAAGTCCTTCCAATGTGGTAGTCTCTAATCAATGGGGTAAGTCTCTAATCAATGGGGCAAGTCCTTCCAATGTGGTAGTCTCTAATGTGGCAAGTCTCTAATCAATGGGGCAAGTCTCTAATCAATGGGGCAAGTCCTTCCAATGTGGTAGTCTCTAATCAATGGGGCAAGTCTCTAATCAATGGGGCAAGTCTCTAATCAATGGGGCAAGTCTCTAATCAATGGGGCAAGTCCTTCCAATGTGGTAGTCTCTAATCAATGGGGTAAGTCTCTAATCAATGGGGCAAGTCCTTCCAATGTGGTAGTCTCTAATCAATGGGGTAAGTCTCTAATCAATGGGGTAAGTCTCTAATCAATGGGGCAAGTCCTTCCAATGTGGTAGTCTCTAATCAATGGGGTAAGTCTCTAATCAATGGGGCAAGTCCTTCCAATGTGGTAGTCTCTAATGGGGCAAGTCTCTAATCAATGGGGCAAGTCCTTCCAATGGGGTAGTCTCTAATGGGGCAAGTCTATAATCAATGGGGCAAGTCCTTTCAATGTGGTAATCTCTAATCAATGGGGTAAGTCTCTAATCAATGGGGCACGTCCTTCCAATGTGGTAGTCTATAATGGGGCAAGTCTCTAATCAGTGGGGCAAGTCCCCCCCCCCCCCAATGTGGTAGTCTCTAATCAGTGGGGCAAGTTCCCCCCAATGTGGTAGTCTCTAATCAATGGGGCAAGTCCTTTCAATGTGGTAGTCTCTAATCAATGGGGTAAGTCTCTAATCAATGGGGCAAGTCCTTCCAATGTGGTAGTCTCTAATGGGGCAAGTCTCTAATCAGTGGGGCAAGTCCCCCCCCCCCAATGTGGTAGTTTCTAATCAGTGGGGCAAGTTCCCCCTAATGTGGTAGTCTCTAATCAGTGGGGCAAGTTCCCCCCAATGTGGTAGTCTCTAATCAGTGGGGCAAGTTCCCCCCAATGTGGTAGTCTCTAATCAATGGGGCAAGTCTCTAATCAGTGGGGCAAGTTCCCCCCAATGTGGTAGTCTCTAATCAGTGGGGCAAGTTCCCCCCAATGTGGTAGTCTCTAATCAGTGGGGCAAGTTCCCCCCAATGTGGTAGTCTCTAATCAATGGGGCAAGTCTCTAATCAGTGGGGCAAGTTCCCCCCAATGTGGTAGTCTCTAATCAGTGGGGCAAGTCCCCCCCCCCAATGTGGTAGTCTCTAATCAGTGGGGCAAGTTCCCCCCAATGTGGTAGTCTCTAATCAGTGGGGCAAGTCCCCCCCCCCCAATGTGGTAGTCTCTAAACAGTGGGGCAAGTTCCCCCCAATGTGGTAGTCTCTAATCAATGGGGCAAGTCTCTAATCAGTGGGGCAAGTTCCCCCCAATGTGGTAGTCTCTAATCAATGGGGCAAGTCTCTAATCAGTGGGGTAAGTTCCCCCCAATGTGGTAGTCTCTAATCAGTGGGGCAAGTCCCCCCCCCCCAATGTGGTAGTCTCTAATCAGTGGGGCAAGTTCTCCCCAATGTGGTAGTCTTTAATCAATGGGGCAAGTCCCTCTTATGTGTTTTGCCATGAATGTTTGTTTGATTGCAAATACATTTTTCATCAATGTTTATGCATTTGACAGTGAAAACATGTTTATCATTTTCTTTATTTTTGGTAGAATTGTTGTTCATTAGAACTAAACTTCATGTGTGTTATCATTTTCTGTTTACCCTAACAACCTTATGGCGTGCAACCTTACCACACCTTCCATATACTTACATGCTTACATATCTATTCTTCCCTCTCCCTCCAACCTTTCACATCCTCAATCCTCCCAGTAACAAACAGGGGTTTTAAACTCCAACAATATGTGCAAGTGACATCAGAACAAACTTGGTTTCCCAATGACCTGTGCAGTAGGTATCCATTTACCTCTGAGCTATGTTTCTGAAATTAGTTGTACAAGTGAATTACTTTAAAACTGATCCATTTCTGTGTGTGTACACAAATAAATTCACAACCAGTACATATTTAAAATGATTCTAACTTTAGATGAGCTTGTTTTAATATGCATTTTTATTGATATAAATGTATTGGTCAAAATTACTAATTTTACATAACTGATTAACAACATTAAAAATAGATTGAGACGTACAACAAATTATAAGTAGCAAATCTTGAATTTTCTAATCATTGGCCATTATCATAGAAACAGTGGGCATTATCATAGAAACAGTGGCCATTATCGTAGAAACATTGACCATTATCATAAAAACATTGACCATTATCATAGAAACATTGACCATTATCATAGAAACATTGACCATTATCATAGAAACATTGACCAATATCATAGAAACATTGACCATTATCATAGAAACAGTAACCATTATCATAGTAACATTGACCATTATCATAGAAACATTGACCATTATCATAGTAACATTGACCATTATCATAGAAATGTTGACCATTATCATAGAAACATTGACCATTATCATAGAAATGTTGACCATTATCATAGAAACAGTAACCTGAACTAAATTAAGGGAGAAATAAGCATTAGCATTTGTTTAATTGCATCTATCCTTGTAATCGTCATTAAATTTGACAGTGAGTACTAGCAACAATGTTCTATTGTAATAGGAGACAGTATTTATAGCATGTATGATCTCTTACACTGGACATGGGGCCAGCTAGTCCATCCTGCTGAAACTTTCAACCGAAAGAAAACAGAAGATATGCATGTCTTGGTCGATTGGAAGCAACTAAGTATGTAAAACAGTATTTTAGATAACTTATGTCAGGATGAGGTGCAACATACTGACCAAGACCACATCTGACATCCATGCCATGTATTTAGAAATAGGCTGTGTTACAGCAGCCTGACCATTGAGGTGGGGAGTATCATTGTAATCTATGTATTGATGGACCTGCTGAGAAGTTTTGCATTGTACTACAAGAAACATGACTCAGATCTACCTTCGTCTGTGTACCTGTGGAAGTAAGTAGAACCACCTCAATCTAGAATCTCGATAAAGAACTCAGTACGCGCACATTGGAAAACAACTGACACTACCTTATGAAACCCAACACATTGTGGGCTGCATAATGTGACTTGGTGGACCCCATAAGGCCCACAAGCTGTGTGTAAACTTTATGTTAGAACTGCTTCTGTTGTGTTTTTTGTGTGGACAGTTTTGGTATTTTGATTGCATCCACTTCCATCAACTACTGTGGTTTCTCGTCACAACATTGTTCTTACCACAGCAAATTGCTCGTACTAGACTTGAGTAGAGTGTTGTGTATGAAGTGTGGTTTGCTAGTTTGGGCTTCAATGTTTCACATGTTCATTGTAACTCAACGTGTTCATTGTAACTCAACGTGTTCATTGCTTATTGGTGTCCTTTCAGTTGATGAATTGTGTGTCACCGTGATTTCCATTTAAAAAAATATTTGTTCCTCTAATTTCAGCTAATATATTCTTTCTTTTTGGCTTGACATTTACTAAATTGTTTATATTTTTATAATATTAGTTTATAAATTTAACTCAACATCTTTATACTGGATTAGAAGACTCTTCTTAGTCTGTATACAACCAGTTTCATTTACATTTCCTTGTTCTAAAAGCTATGTGCATACAATCTATTCTTAAACTGTTCCTGCCTCCACTACTTCCTGTGGCAATGCAAATTAAGCATTCACCATTCTCTGACTATAAAAAATATTTTTTATATCTAATCTGAACCTTTCTTTAGTTAATTTGTAGCTATGCCCTCTTGTTCTTGTAGGTGGTTGTATTTTGAAAAACTTGTTATAGTCTAATTTATCCTTTCCTTTGATTATCTGATAAACCTGTATTTAGTCACCTCAAATTCTTCTCTTTTCTAGACACTGTAGGCCGGTTTTTGTGATTCTTTCCTCATAGCTGTAATTATGGAATCTCACTATCAGTTTTGTCACTCTTTTTTGTATCCTTTTCAGCATGTTTATATCTCTTCTACAATAAGTACTCCACACCTGTACACAGGTTTGTTTTGGTCTATACTTCAATTGTGAAGTGTAATTTTAGTTGATAAATTATTTATCCCTGTAATATTAGCTTGCGAAATGTCTATTGTTCTAATTTAAGTTCACGAAGTGTTTATTTCTGTAATTTTGTCAATATCATGTAAGGAAATGTTTGCTGAGAATAGAGAGAGGCAACAGTAGAAGTGGTGTACACATTTAATAAATCTTAGTCAAATATAAAAGACATTTTCATTAAGTGAAAATTACATTGCTCTGTTTCATTAGACTTCTTGCCTAGTGTATTTGATTTCAACAGACATTTGACACGTTTGCCTTCCATAGGGCTGACAGTCTGCATCTATAGCAACAGGTTTGCCTTCCATAGGGCTGACAGTCTGCCTCTATAGCAACAGGTTTGCCTTCCATAGGGCTGACAGTCTGCATCTATAGCAACAGGTTTGCCTTCCAAAGGGCTGACAGTCTGCCTCTATAGCAACAGGTTTGCCTTCCATAGGGCTGACAGTCTGCATCTATAGCAACAGGTTTGCCTTCCATAGGGCTGACAGTCTGCATCTATAGCAACAGGTTTGCCTTCCATAGGGCTGACAGTCTGCATCTATAGCAACAGGTTTGCCTTCCATAGGGCTGACAGTCTGCATCTATAGCAACAGGTTTGCCTTCCATAGGGCTGACAGTCTGCATCTATAGCAACAGGTTTGCCTTCCAAAGGGCTGACAGTCTGCCTCTATAGCAACAGGTTTGCCTTCCATAGGGCTGACAGTCTGCATCTATAGCAACAGGTTTGCTTTTCTGCCTATTTTAGTCGCTGCCCTATAATCTCTCTGGCTTGGGAGAACTTACTGGTAGCTAAATGCTACTGTCAGCATGACACTGAGCCCTAGCGGCACACAAGCTCATTCTCCTCAACACGGTGGAGACAGGAGAGAGGAGAATTCTTAGTCAGAACTTGATTACAATTGATTAGACCCACAACTGAATGAATATAGGCCACAAGAAACAAATTAGAGAACGTCTGCATTCCATGGTAGAAGAGGAGGGATTAAGTAAAGTCTCCCGCCATACTGTGACCAAGGGACAGAAATAAGGAAATGAATAGGGGGGGGGGGGGGGGGGGTTGTGTGTGTGTGTGTGAAGAATGAGGTTGGGCAGGGAATATGGGAATAATTAAGTTTTGTTTGTATGTTGGGCTGCTGTTCTTTCTCTCTCCCCCGCTCTCCCTTATTCCCTATCCCCTCAATGATAAGACAGAAGTATGAAGTGGAACTCAGTAAAGGATATGAAATGCATTCAAGCCATCTGACTTGAGACACCTCATGAGGTAGATTAAACAGTTTTCTAGCTGAAACTACTGTTGTGTATGGTTGTTTGGCTTTCAGCATGTATGTTTATGTATGCTTTTTTCTTCCTCAGAGTTCATCTACCAGGAAGCATTTCTGACAACCTACCGAATGTTCATTTCTCCAAAAGCCCTTATGGATAAGCTACTGTACCGGTTCAACAAGTTTCAGCACACCTCAGACCCAAAGAGGAAGGTTGCACACAACAATGCATTCTCTCTCTTGATTAGAGTGGTGGATGAGTTAGGGTGAGTAGGCTCAGTACTAAGGTACACGCACTTGACCAGTAGGGTTAAAAGGCTCAGCAGTAAGGTGTCAGCACTTGACTAGCAGGATGAGTAGGCTCAGCAGTAAGACATCTTCACCTGACCAGTAGGATGAGTAGGCTCAGCAGTAAGACACCTTCACCTGACCAGTAGGATGAGTAGGCTCAGCAGTAAGACATCTTTACCTGACCAGTAGGATGAGTAGGCTCAGCAGTAAGACACCTTTACCTGACCAGTAGGATGAGTAGGCTCAGCAGTAAGACACCTCCACTTGACCAGTAGGACGAGTAGGCTCAGCAGTAAGACACCTTTACCTGACCAGTAGGACGAGTAGGCTCAGCAGTAAGACACCTTTACCTGACCAGTAGGATGAGTAGGCTCAGCAGTAAGACATCTTTACCTGACCAGTAGGATGAGTAGGCTCAGCAGTAAGACACCTCCACTTGACCAGTAGGACGAGTAGGCTCAGCAGTAAGACATCTTTACCTGACCAGTAGGATGAGTAGGCTCAGCAGTAAGACACCTTTACCTGACCAGTAGGATGAGTAGGCTCAGCAGTAAGACACCTTTACCTGACCAGTAGGATGAGTAGGCTCAGCAGTAAGACACCTTTACCTGACCAGTAGGATGAGTAGGCTCAGCAGTAAGACACCTCCACTTGACCAGTAGGACGAGTAGGCTCAGCAGTAAGACACCTTTACCTGACCAGTAGGATGAGTAGGCTCAGCAGTAAGACACCTTTACCTGACCAGTAGGATGAGTAGGCTCAGCAGTAAGACATCTTTACCTGACCAGTAGGATGAGTAGGCTCAGCAGTAAGACACCTCCACTTGACCAGTAGGACGAGTAGGCTCAGCAGTAAGACATCTTTACCTGACCAGTAGGATGAGTAGGCTCAGCAGTAAGACACCTTTACCTGACCAGTAGGATGAGTAGGCTCAGCAGTAAGACACCTTTACCTGACCAGTAGGATGAGTAGGCTCAGCAGTAAGACACCTTTACCTGACCAGTAGGATGAGTAGGCTCAGCAGTAAGACACCTTTACCTGACCAGTAGGATGAGTAGGCTCAGCAGTAAGACACCTTTACCTGACCAGTAGGATGAGTAGGCTCAGCAGTAAGACACCTTTACCTGACCAGTAGGATGAGTAGGCTCAGCAGTAAGACACCTTTACCTGACCAGTAGGATGAGTAGGCTCAGCAGTAAGACACCTTCACCTGACCAGTAGGACGAGTAGGCTCAGCAGTAAGACACCTTTACCTGACCAGTAGGATGAGTAGGCTCAGCAGTAAGACACCTTCACTTGACCAGTAGGATGAGTAGGCTCAGCAATAAGACACCTTCACCTGACCAGTAGGACGAGTAGGCTCAGCAGTAAGACACCTTTACCTGACCAGTAGGATGAGTAGGCTCAGCAGTAAGACACCTTTACCTGACCAGTAGGATGAGTAGGCTCAGCAGTAAGACATCTTCACCTGACCAGTAGGATGAGTAGGCTCAGCAGTAAGACACCTTTACCTGACCAGTAGGATGAGTAGGCTCAGCAGTAAGACACCTTTACCTGACCAGTAGGATGAGTAGGCTCAGCTGTAAGACACCTTCACCTGACCAGTAGGATGAGTAGGCTCAGCAGTAAGACATCTTCACCTGACCAGTAGGATGAGTAGGCTCAGCAGTAAGACATCTTCAACTGACCAGTAGGATGAGTAGGCTCAGCAGTAAGACATCTTCACCTGACCAGTAGGATGAGTAGGCTCAGCAGTAAGACATCTTCACCTGACCAGTAGGATGAGTAGGCTCAGCAGTAAGACATCTTCACCTGACCAGTAGGATGAGTAGGCTCAGCAGTAAGACATCTTCACCTGACCAGTAGGATGAGTAGGCTCAGCAGTAAGACATCTTCACCTGACCAGTAGTATGAGTAGGCTCAGCAGTAAGACACCTTCACCTGACCAGTAGGATGAGTAGGCTCAGCAGTAAGACATCAGCATTTAACCGAGTGTGGACAAGATGTCTAGAACTGATTGGCAATATTCAAGAACCAAATGTACTTTAATTCACAATATAAAAACGATCTAATTGACATGAGAAATAGAATTCTACATTATACAGCCATGTTATGCAATTTACATTGTAAGATCTTCTTGGTCTTCTTTGTTGTTCATTCTCAAACTCTTGCTACAATTTTAAATTATAAATTTTCATGTGAAGATTGGGATCAAGATGCTGAGCAGCACATGAGCTGCAGCGGTCAGCGACCCACAGCTGTCTGCTAGCGTCAGGGCCAGCGAATCAAGAGCTGCCAAGACCCTTCTACACCTACACACGGTGATCCTGGAAAACAGGCTGCAACAGAGAAAATTGGCTTAGGAGAAGGGATTGAAGAGGGAATGCTAACCCGGTACTAAAAAAATGCTTGCAAAGGTGCAAATATCGCAGTCAAACTATAAACTATGACACAACTCATTCCGTTCTCTGGACTATATTCTGCTACTTAATCCCTTTTTAGGGTTTGGTAGCAGGAGATTGAGAACGAACAAAACCAAGCCAATCCAGCCATGTGAAAATTGCATTGACAAGCTGAAAATGTCCATAATTAACTCAACATTTACCATCTTCTAGATTGAAATTGTCAATCATAAAAATATTGATCAACAGTTTGAATGTTTTATAACATAAAACTTACTTAGTTGCTGCTCTTCTCCCTCTGCGTATTGGTGTTATAACATAAAACGCACTAAATTTGTGATTGTAAAATGAATATGTTCAACATTATTAGAGATATCACCTAACACTCTTACACATCACTAGACTTTCTATTTTTAAAACATAGAATTTATGTATTCTAGATGGACAAACTTATAGTATTTCTGTGTCATGACCAATGTTAAATCATTAACCTTAGCGACACTACATTAAAAATTGTTAACCTTAGCCACACTACATTACAAATTTATGCAATTTCGTTTGTGCCTGCAGTTTTTTTTAGCGTGTCACGTGTTACTATGGTTTTTTACTTTGAGAGCATGTTAGCTTTTAATTTGTTGGTCTATATTTATGATTTGTTCTCACCTATTTCGGGGGTAGGGCATCTGACAAAATTTTGTTTGCCACAGAGTTCAGATAATGAAATTTTGCAAAATTGGCATACATGTTAGTTTCCACAACAACGATATTTACTACATGTAAACAAACTAAACAGATCTACCTAAAATAAAAATTAGTTGCAGTATCTTAACTTCACCACCCTCAATAATGGAATAATCTTCAAATCTGAGTGAAAAAGAGAATAAATCGTTTCAAAATTCTCATTAAAATCAAACAATCCATTTTTCTAGTTGAAACAAGCAGATGAAAGTGGTCTATTTTTAAATTGAATTATCCTTTTGTTCAACCCCATTTCTATAGCAATAACTGGTCACAATGCAGAGACTTTGCGCCTGGTTTTTCGCCTTTAGCCGTAAAATATAAATTTATTTCAGTCTGAAAAGTTTGTCAATATTAATATTGGTTATTAGGTAGCAAATTGGTTATTGGCAAAGGTTAATATTGTTTTATCTGCACCAAGCTCTTTTCTTTATACCAGCTATTGCAGAAAACAGGCTACACTTTAACTAATTAGTTGATGTGCCTGTTATGCATGATGCTGACAGGTCACTAACATCTAATGTTTTCATCAGCCACATCTCCTTGATAGATTAAAATCCTCCTTTGCCCTGCAAGGCTAATTAAGCTACTTTAGTTTTGACCAGAACTAATGTCATTTTGTACACAGATAGTGTTTTTTTCATTAAAGCTGAAAATACACACTGCGCTCAATTACATTACCAGCCGGTACAGTTTCCTACTAATATCTGTTGTGCAGTTTACATTAATTATTCCGAGCATGTCAGCTGCATATTTATTGTCCTGCTAGCACATTTCACATACGTGTTGGTCGTATGATTATTATAATGAAACAGTCATGCACATTTGGCCCCAAAACATAAGATATATTACATGTGAAGTCTGCACTTTGTGTTGGCTTCTGGAAGGCCTGCTTCACTAGATCTATCTTGACTTAGTTGATGATTTAGTTGTTTCTTATCTACCATGGGGTGTAGAAGTCTTTATGCTTTTGATTTATAGTTTCTTTCCATAGGATGGACTAGTCTGCCCCATACCCAACCATCTTTTGTGACATGCCTGGCAGGTTACAGTATCCCTTTTCTTGGCTCCAATTTCGTGCCTCGCTAACACACAAGTGCACTAGATTTATTACTGTCTCAAAATGAGAATAACTGTGCAAGCATGAAATAATTAATTTTTAACATTTAAATGAACATTTTTACATGTCAATTTTATATACATCGAACTACATATTTGAAGAGACGACGTTCAATTCATGTTGAGATTTAATTTTTGTGCCAGCTCTATTATTTATGATCAAACAAGACATGTTGTTAAGTTAGGCACATGTTTTTTTACTAACCAAACAAAATTATTTTGCTGCTGAATATGTGAAAGTATCAATTACACTACAGGAATGGGCAATAAATAAATAAACATAGAAAACAAGATAACACAGTCTATACCAGGGGCTGGCCAATTTGTTTAGGATCTAGGCTCCAGGTAACAAATGTAGGAGCCATGCATAAGAGTTCCTTTTAGGGCTGTTGGCCGGGAAGGAGAAGAAATTACGCTAGAAAATATTACATTTTATGTAAAACTGAAGGGGGGAATATATGCGATGAGGAAATACAACAATAGTCCTGAAATGTTAGTCACCACAGCAACGGTTCTAGGCATCATGGCAATCAGGCACCTCAGGGTTTGTCATGCCTTGGTCTATACTATGTCTGAATAGGAGTCTAAGCAGGAGCTACTTGTAAATGTGAATTAGGGGGATGGTGTGGGCTAGTGGTTAAGTGACACGGCTCACATTCTGAAGGTACTGGGTTTGCTCCTCAATCACAGCACTGGCCGTTACCCTGGAGAAGCAAGCCCTTAGAAAATGCAGAAGGAAGCAGACCCTTACATAAAATGAATGACGAAGTCGGATGCACTGGGCTGACATGCGCAAAATAAAAACAGTGCAACACACACTGCATTGGGGAATAGAGAAATAAGGCGAACACAACCACAAAAACAAATGTTAATTAAAGGACAGATATTGAAAGAAAGAAAATAATGTTAATTCATTATGAGTTAACTGGTTATACCTTCAAGTGTAGTGTTTTTCAAAACCATTGTGGCATTTTTTAATTTTTGTTATTTGCGTTTGCCTTATTTCTCCATTTCCCAAGGCGTTACACTGGGGTTTTTATTTTGCGCCTGTCAGCCCAGTGCATCCGACTTCAGCACGCATTTTATGTAACGGTCTGCTTCCTTCTGCATTTTCTAAGGGTTTGCTTCCCCGGAGTAACAGCCGGTGCTGTGATGGGGATCGAACCCAGCACCTTCGGGTCGTGAGCCGTGCCACTTAACTACTAGGCCACGCCGTCCCCCAATGTGGCATTTGATGCAACTAAAGTATTTTAGTTTCCTGCATGTAATTCTGTTTATGAGCCAATTTTGTTCCAAATCTACCTCCTTTAGGACATATTTTTCTTTTTGAATATTCACAGTATTCTATGAACTTTTAGTCGGAAGGATTGAATTTTCTTCTTTAGTGTTTGTGTAATTGTCCATGTTTCACATCCATATGTTGCCAGTGGAAGATGTATTATCCTCAGGATTTGTATTTTTTGTTTGGTTGTTACTGTTCTGTCGTATGTTCTTCATCTGATATGTCCTCTGCGTACTATCACCGTAAACATCTCAAGAACTGTGCACATAATTATACTACAGTGTCAAACATGATTCTATTTCCTTCACCTTCCTTATTAATGGAGCAGCGAGTTTGTGGAGGTGTCGCTGTGCGTTCTGTATAACACTTACTTATGTATGCTTTGATTGGGTACACTGGTGAAGGTGTCAAAATACTGAGTAAGCAAGGTGTAACAAATGTCCACATAAATAATGATCGTGCTATAAACAATATTCTAAAGTCTTTTCAATACAGGAAAATGAAAATGGTATAATTATTAAAAATATTTTTTTTTAAATAGTACACTGCACATAGTTTTTACAATTGAAACATGGAAAGAACAATAGTGGGTTATAACTTAGACCAGCCCACATTTGTTGTGCAATTTGAGACTCGAAGAGACAACTGAAAAAAATTATTGTTAAATTGTTGACACCATCATGCCTTAAGCAGTGCGGTCATGATCATGAGTCACTTAGTCTTTTTCTAGCCCATCTTAAATATTCCCTCCCACCCACAACTAAACGTCTTCATACTGGTTTAGTAGACTCTGCAGAGTCTGTATACAACCAGTTTCCTTTACATTCACATGATCTAAAAATACCTATGCGCATCCAATATGTTTTTGAATGCATTAATTTATCCTGCCTCCACTATTTCTTGTGGCAATGCATTCCAAGCATTCACCACTCTCTGGCTAAAAAAATATTTTCTGGTATCTAATCTGGACTTTTATTTAAATTTTGTGGTTGGGATTTCTTTTTCTTGTAGGCGGTTGTACTTTGAAACACTTGTTATAGTCTAATTTATCCTTTCCGTTGATTATCTTATAAACCTGTATTGTCACCTCGAATTCTTTTCTTTTCTAAATCAAAATTACCCGTGGTATCACCTGTTGCCTTCATCCTGTTGCCTTCATCCTGTTGCCTTCATCCTGTTGCCTTCATCCTGTTGCCTTCATCCTTTTGCCTTCATCCTGTTGCCTTCATCCTGTTGCCTTCATCCTGTTGCCTTCATCCTGTTGCCTTCATCCTGTTGCCTTCATCCTCTCACATTTCTCCAGTCTTCTCCATTTCTGCTGAATTTCTCCTCTCCCTATTAATGACTATCTCCATGCCATGACATCACCTTTTGCTAGATTTCTTCTGAGCAACTCTGGTGTACAAGGTGTCACATGGATCCACTGCCAAGGACATACTTGGCGTCTGGGGCAATGAAAGAGCTGATGCAGTGGCAGGGTGAGCTGTGGAAGTGACTAGGGGAAAAAGTGTATTTTGTCTGGAAAGATCAGAAGAACATGAAATCAACACCTGACTGGGACTCTTGAGTATATATACACTTGACTGGCTGCTTGATCGGAGAACGGAGTACTTATGGGAATTCCCCTGCGTGATGATTTGGTTCCTAGAATCAAGATCCAGCCCACAAGCTTTTCTAGTCCATCTGTAGTTGCTGACAGTTCAAACCATTTGCTTGTGGCGCCACCATTTTCATCAGCTCGTTAACTTTTCGTGCTCATTTATGCCCATCTTTCACCGTTACTTTCACTCACTCATACTTCTACTCTCTCATCCCTATGACTTTTCACTTTTACTTTCACTCACTCTTACTTCTACTCTCTCATCTCTATGATTCTTCACTTTTACTTTCACTCACTCATACTTGTACATGGAAAGACACCAAATAAAGGGGTTCAGTCATCTGACAAGAATGCAACCAAATCTTCCAGCTGTGCGGATCTGCAACACCAGACAAGATGGTTGCAGAGCAAGTGGATAGAAGTTTGATAACTTGTCAATGCCGACTACCAACATCATCCTTGTTGAATGTGTTCTGTTCTGTTTTGTTTCTTCACCGGCTGTCATGTTTCGACCCGGTGTATGCTGGACTCCATGTTGCTTATCAGTCCAATTTGAGCACGGAATCTTCTATTGCACACTGTCTTTTGCAGTCAGTTAGGGTAGTTTCTCTGCTCTTTCCCTCTTGATCAGGCGTTTGAGTTGCGCTGTCTGCATACGGTGACTCTTGCCTGCAGCAATGCCTACGTTAACTGCACTTCTCCAGTTCGATCTGTTTCCACATTATTGTCTTCATTTATATGACAGCATCTGAGTTTCCCTCAGGCTGTCCTTAAATCGCTTTTTTGGGTGACCTCCTTTTCACCAGCCTTCTCTAAGCTCACAGAGTGGATAGAAGTAGAAGACTCATACTTGTACTCTCTCATTCCCGTTACTCTACCTCACTGTCATACTCTCTCGTCCCCATGACCTTACTGTTAGGTACAAAGAAAACCATGTCTCTGCATACTCCTGTGTGTTCCTCATTTGAAGCTCCATTATGTATTCAAACATGCTTGTATGTGTGCACATGTTGGTGTTTTGTTTCTGGTTGTTAGTTTGTTCCTCGTATGTAACTCAATGATCTGTTTCAGGGTCAATGAACTGGATGCTCGAATAGTGGATTCTCTAATGAACTTGGTCTACGACCTCATCTGTGAGAGGGAACTCAACCATGCCAGACTGTTGCGGAAAATCCTTCTAGAAAAATGTGAGAAAAAGCAAATGGAGCTGGCAGAGGCTCAACAAGCCACTCCAGCCCCGATACAGTCTATAGAGCTTTCATCCAGGTAAGTTGCTAGCCCATGCTACCACAATATTGAGTTTGTGAGGGTTTTTATCTTTCATCCATGTAAATAGTTAACCAATATATATATATATATATATATTTTCAATGGTCTGCTAAGAAAACTATGAATCGGAGGATAATGCAATTTGGCAAACTTGACGGTTGGTATGTGCTGTTTACACCAGAAGTGACGTCATCATGCGCATTGTATGTATGTTCACTTGTTGCAGTTTGGTCCGGTTTCATTTGAACACGCCTCGTAATTTATGCATGGTTTAATAATAGTTCCCCATCGCAAGTGAAGGTGGCGGCAGCATCAGTCTTGTGCTGCAAGATATGTGATCTCTACTGACTGTAGTCCAATCGTGGCACAGCTTGGGGGGAGGGGTTGTTGTGCATGATTTCTTCTTCTTCGTACGCAGTCAGACAGTAACCATTATTTTTTCAGCGGCGGTCATCCTGAGGCTGTCGCCACTGCCATAGAGCTTGTCTTGCAGTTCCACTGGTGATGGCCACATCTGCTCTCTCTGATCCTCGTATGTCGGGCAGTTCTGCAGCAGATGTTCCGCAGTCATTTTACCAGTACCGCACGGGCATTCGTCGGTACCACCTATCTTCAATTTGTTGAATAGGTGGTACCTCAGTCTATTGTGGCCAGTGCGAAGTCTGAAGACAACGACCTGCTCTCTTCGGTTCAGCTGGTAATAGGCATCGTTTTTGGTGTAACCAGTATGTTCGGTTTCCCATTTGGTCATGTATCTGGCTTTGATAAGCCGTTTTGACTCTTCGTACGTCATACTAGTATCTGTTTGTGGTAGTCTTGCACCTTCTTTTGCCAGTCTGTCTGCCTCCTCGTTGCCTTAGATGTTGCAGTGTGATGGGACCCACTGTACCACTACCCTTTTTGGTGCGGACTGCTGGCACAGTTTGCAGAGTGCTGCTCTTAAGTCATTAAGCTCAGTGTTTTGTTGTGCATGATTTAAAATACCTTTCTATATAAACTAACAAGAGTTGCTGGGTGCTCTCGGCTTATTTACTGATGCATATTCAACATCCGTCCAAAGCCAATGATGGCAGACTAGTCCAAGTGTAATTGAAACAGCTGATTTGGATTCGTAGTTGTACACAATCTTAGTTGTTTTCTTTTGCTTTTACTTTTGTTCATCATCAAGACCGTTTGGTTGTAACATAGGTTTTGTTTATTCTCTGTACTTGTCAATGTGATCCCACCTGAAACAAAATACATTACTGTGTTCATTCTGGAATTTAAAATCAATCAGATTTCAATGTGCAAATTTTCACAGTTCTAGTGATCTCCAGAGTTTCAAGGCTCATGACATTGCAGAACAAATGACCCTGCTAGATGCACAGCTGTTTCAGAAGATTGAGGTAAGCTAAATTAGAACATCTGACTGTATAGTTCAGACTATAGCATGTATTGTTTTGTTGTTCTGTTAATATGTGGAACAAATAAACCATTGAGTCTCTGAAGATCTAGATATTTAGAAGAATTGAGCCCCTAAAGATGTGGATATATTGAAGAATTGAGACCATCAAGATGTGAGAATATGCAAGAATTGATCCCACCAAGATGTGAAAATATGCAAGAATTGATCCCATCAAGATGTGGAAATATGCAAGAATTGATCCTATCAAGATGTGAAAATATGCAAGAATTGATCCCATCAAGATGTGAAAATATGCAAGAATTGATCCCACCAAGATGTGAAAATATGCAAGAATTGATCCTATCAAGATGTGGAAATATGCAAGAATTGATCCCATCAAGATGTGGAAATATGCAAGAATTGATCCTATCAAGATGTGAAAATATGCAAGAATTGATCCCATCAAGATGTGGAAATATGCAAGAATTGATCCTATCAAGATGTGAAAATATGCAAGAATTGATCCCATCAAGATGTGGAAATTTGCAAGAATTGAGACCATCAAGATGTGAAAATATGCAAGAATTGAGACCATCAAGATGTGAAAATATGCAAGAATTGATCCCATCAAGATGTGGAAATATGCAAGAATTGATCCCATCAACATGTGGAAATATGCAAGAACTAAGCTTATAAATATGTGGATATATTGAAGAATTGATCCCATTAAGATGTGGAAATATGCAAGAATTGATCCCATCAAGATGTGGATATATTGAAGAATTGATCCTATCAAGATGTGAAAATATGCAAGAATTGATCCCATCAAGATGTGGAAATTTGCAAGAATTGAGACCATCAAGATGTGAAAATATGCAAGAATTGAGACCATCAAGATGTGAAAATATGCAAGAATTGATCCCATCAAGATGTGGAAATATGCAAGAATTGATCCCATCAACATGTGGAAATATGCAAGAACTAAGCTTATAAATATGTGGATATATTGAAGAATTGATCCCATTAAGATGTGGAAATATGCAAGAATTGATCCCATCAAGATGTGGATATATTGAAGAATTGATCCATCAAGATGTGGATATATGCAAGAATTGATCCCATCAAGATGTGGATATATGCAAGAATTGATCCCATTAATATGTGGATATATGCAAGAACTAAGCTCATAAATATGTGGATATATTGAAGAATTGATCCCATCAAGATGTGAAAATATGCAAGAATTGATCCCATTAAGATGTGGAAATATGCAAGAATTGATCCCATCAAGATGTGAAAATATGCAAGAATTGATCCCATCAAGATGTGGATATATGCAAGAATTGATCCCATTAAGATGTGGAAATATGCAAGAACTAAGCTCATAAATATGTGGATATATAGAAGAATTGAATCCACCAAGATGTGGATATATAGAAGAATTGAGTCCATCAAGTACACCATGGTGGACAGAAGAAGTGAAAACAATAATACGAGAAAAGAAAAAGACATGGAAGCAATACCCAGGGGTTAGGAATACAGAAGAACAAACAAAGAAATATAAAGAATATGTAAATTTTAGAACAGAAGTAAAGAAGACTGTGCTCAAGGCCAAACAGAAATCCTGGGAAGAATTTGGAGAGAAACTGGAAAATAATGCTGGAGAAAACCAGAAACTGTTCTACAGGACCTTAAAGAACATGCGGAAGAAAAAGGAATGCCCCCTGAAATTTGTTAAAGATAAACAAGGTGCGCTGTTGACCGCCCCAGAAGAGGTAAGGAACAGATGGAAAGAATATTTCTCAGATCTCCTTGGAGTGGAGGAAAACCAAGCTCTGGAAGTAACAGTCTCAATTCAAGTAGAGAGAGCAATGCAGGGAAACGATAATATCACAATGGAAGAACTAAAGGCAGCATTGGAGAAAATTAAGATTGGTAAAGCAGCAGAACATGATGGTATAATACCAGAAATGGTTAAATACATGGGAGCGGCAGAAGAGATGCTATTCATGAAGATTCTCAAGGCAGCTTGGCGCCACAAAAAGATACCAAGAGACTGGGAGGTTGCAATAATAATACCAATATTTAAAAAGGGCGACAATGTGAAAATCACAGAGGTATTTCCCTTCTTAGTGTCCCCGAGAAAGTCTACTCTAGGATTCTAGAACGGCGATTAAGAGGTCTAGCAGAGCCATATATGGATGAAACTCAATGTGGGTTTAGGGCAAACAGAAGTACTCAAGACCTTATCTTTACACTCAGACAGCTAAGTGAAAAGGCTCTTGAATATGATAAAGATATGCATCTCTGCTTTTTGGATTTGGAGAAAGCATTTGATAAAGTTCCTTGAGACAAACTCTGGGAGTGCCTGACAAGGAAGAACATCCCAGGACCCCTGATCTCTGCCATACAGAGTTTCTATAAAACATGCAGAAATTATGTGCGGACATCAAATCAAAAGTCAGAAGAGTTCAAGACCACTAGCGGAATAAGACAGGGAGACATTCTATCACCGTACCTTTTCATACTCCTCATGGATGAAGTCATAAAAGCCTGCAAGGAACGGACAAAAAAGTATGAAGTAGGGTACTGGAAGATGAGACCAAGTTACATATCGGAACTAGCATTTGCAGACGATGTGGCCCTGATCACGAAAACCGAAGCACATCTCCAGATCAACTTGCAGGTCTGGGAAGAAGAGTTGAAGAAAAGAGGAATGCACATCAGCAACTCCAAAACAAAAAAACCATGGTGATCGCCAGAGATGAAAAGAGACATCAGATAACCCTGGGAACACGAGCACTAGAGCAGGTCAGCAACTTTAAATATCTAGGAGTGGTAATAGACAGCAGGGGAGGAATCAAAGAGGAGTTAACTGCATGAAGGGCAGCAGCAGGTAGACTGTTCCATGCAATAAACAGAGGTTTCCTCCGTAGAAGAGAAATAAGCAGGAAAACAAAGATGGATGTATACCGCTTGACCTATGTGCCTGTCCTGACATATGGATTTGAGTCATGGGCAATGACTACAGCCCAAGAAAGGCAATTACAAACTTCAGAAATGAGGTACCTAAGAAAGGCGGTTCAGGTGACGAAAAGGGACAAGATCCGTAACCAGACAATACGTAGCAATCTTGAAGTTCAAACCCTGCAGACACGAGTGGAGCAGTCCCAACTACAGTGGTTTGGCCATGTCTGTAGAATGGAAGAAGATCGGATACCAAAGCGGTCATGGGAGATCAAAAGCCAAGGACGCAGACCCCGAGGACGTCCCAAAGTACGTTGGGAAGACAACATACGACAGTCCCTAAGTGATAGAGGGCTGGATTGGAAAGAGGCCAGGAAAAAGACGGCGGATAGAGCAGTGTGGCGTTCTCTTTGGCAAACCTCTACACCTCACGGTAGAAGAGGAGCGACTAAGTAAGTAAGTAAGAGTCCATCAAGATGTGGATATGTAGAAGAATTGAGTCCATCAAGATGTGGATATATATAAGAATTGAGTCCACCGGAGTGTTGATAGATAAAACAATTGAGCCCCTAAAGATGTAGATATATGCAAGAAATGAGCCCCTAAAGATGTTAATATATGCAAGAATTGAGTCTATCAACATGTGGATGAATATATGCAAGAATTGAGTCCATCAGTATGTGAATATATGCAAGAATTGAGTCCATCAACATGTGGATGAATATATGCAAGAATTGATCCCCTAAAGATGTGGATATATAGAAGAATTGAGCACATCAACATGTGAATGGATATATGCAAGAATAGAGCCCTTCAACATGTGGGTATATGCATGAATTTAACCCATCAGTATGTGGATAAATGCAAGAATTGAACTCATCAAGATGTGGATAAATGCAAGAATTGAACTCATCAAGATGTGGATAAATGCAAGAATTGAACTCATCAAGATGTGGATAAATGCAAGAATTGAACTCATCAAGATGTGGATAAATGCAAGAATTGAACACATCAAGATGTGGATAAATGCAAGAATTGAACTCATCAAGATGTGGATAAATGCAAGAATTGAACTCATCAAGATGTGGATAAATGCAAGAATTGAACACATCAAGATATGGATAAATGCAAGAATTGAACTCATCAAGATGTGGATAAATGCAAGAATTGAACTCATCAAGATGTGGATAAATGCAAGAATTGAACTCATCAAGATGTGGATAAATGCAAGAATTGAACACATCAGTATGTGGATAAATGCAAGAATTGAACTCATCAAGATGTGGATAAATGCAAGAATTGAACTCATCAAGATGTGGATAAATGCAAGAATTGAACTCATCAAGATGTGGATAAATGCAAGAATTGAACCCATCAGTATGTGGATAAATGCAAGAATTGAACTCATCAAGATGTGGATAAATGCAAGAATTGAACTCATCAAGATGTGGATAAATGCAAGAATTGAACTCATCAAGATGTGGATAAATGCAAGAATTGAACACATCAGTATGTGGATAAATGCAAGAATTGAACTCATCAAGATGTGGATAAATGCAAGAATTGAACTCATCAAGATGTGGATAAATGCAAGAATTGAACTCATCAAGATGTGGATAAATGCAAGAATTGAACTCATCAAGATGTGGATAAATGCAAGAATTGAGCCCTTCTTGTGGAAAAAAAAAAGACAAAATAAGCTCACAAAGGGGTCCTGGAGAAGTTGGAAATGACAGGAGAAACGAATGACGGTAGAATTCAGGAATGAATATTAATTTTCTGTATTAAAATAAGATATGTTTCTGGCTTAAACAAATTTATATACATATTTGTTTTAAACTTATATTATTTTAAATGTTGATTTGTATTGATGATGTGACTTAGGTACTCTTTTTCTACCATAGACTAATGGTGTCTCCTAGAATTCTTCTCTCTAGACATTTTAGTCTGGTTTTTCTGAGTCTTTCCTCATAATCTATAATGCTGGAATCGCACTATCAGCTTTGTTGCTCCTCTTTGTATCCTCTTATATTCCCTCTATGATAAGGACTCCACACCTGAACACAGTACTCCAATTTAGTCTAATTAATTAATACTTTATACTGTTGAATTATCACACTTGTGTTGTTGTACGCCCATGTTGTTGTAGTATCTCTATCTTTTTAAAATCATTAATAACGTCTAATTCATTTCTAACAGACCGCTGTGAGAGATTTTGTGACAAAGTTTGCTGTAGCAATAAACATGACGTAGTTTGAGCTATTAGCATCATCATATTTCTTTGTTGTTTTCTTTGTAGATTCCAGAGGTCTTGATGTGGGCCAGAGAACAATCAGAGGAACTCAGCCCACATCTTACAACATTCACAGAGCATTTCAACAAAATGTCTTACTGGTAGGACTTGTTGTTAGAGTAGAACTTGTTAGTGAGTAGGGCTTGTTGTTAGTGAGTAGGGCATGTTGTTAGTTAGTAGGGCTTGTTGTTAGTGAGTAGGGCATGTTGTTAGTGAGTAGGGCATGTTGTTAGGGAGTAGGGCGTGTTGTTAGTGAGTAGGGCTTGTTGTTAGTAGAACTTGTTAGTGAGTAGGACTAGTTAGTTAGTAGGGCTTGTTGTTAGAGAGTAGGACTTGTTGTTAGAGAGTAGGACTTGTTGTTAGTGAGCAGAACTTGTTGTTAGAGAGTAGAACTTAGTGAGTAGGACTTGTTAGTGAGCAGGACTTGTTGTTAGAGAGTAGGACTTGTTGTTAGAGAGTAGGACTTGTTGTTAGTGAGCAGGACTTGTTGTTAGAGAGTAGGACTTGTTGTTAGAGAGTAGGACTTGTTGTTAGAGAGTAGGACTTGTTGTTAGAGAGTAGGACTTGTTGTTAGAGAATATCTGATGGTTCTACGTCAAGAGTCTCTAACTTTTGACATATAAGTTGCATGAAGCTTGTGATAACATATTCTGGGGCACACTATGTGACGTATGTGTTAGTGTATGAAAATAAATAATAAAGTTGACCAAAATATACAAATATATATACTATATAATAGGTCACATAATTTTTCCAAAACAGAAACATAGTCTAATTAAAGAAAACTATCCATAAAATGTGTGTGTCCAACACTACTCCTAACCAGACATCTATGTCATAGGAGGTGGAAACGGGGCGAAGTATGAGATTACCCCAAAAAGTCACTGTTGGATGGGACAATGGCACAACTGACCTGGGCCAGTTAATATATATAATTTACAGAAAGAAGTTCAAACATGAATCTTATCTTCACGATTCAGTAATCCTTATTATTGTCTTGAGTGCTGCCAGGCTCCACTCGTATCTCTGTATGATATGATCAATATGGTACTTATAAGACAGGCTGCAATCAATGATCACTCTCAGATATCTCAAGCTATTGCTCCTCTCTTTGATACATTCATCAAGGGTTGTGTTCAGTAGTTCAAGAAGCACATCACACAGACCTGGGAGTTTTGACTCCTTGCAGCATTCTGAGATTACCTGCAAAGTCTCTTGTATGTCCTTGACCATATTATGTCAATCCAAGCTAGTTCTGCATGTGAGGATGTCATCTGCAATTGTCAACATGCGTCCTAGGCCTTTAGGTCGAATGTTCGCCACTGCTTTTATGTAGACATCCAAAATGTACCGCCTGTTAAATTATTTCTTACAATGATTATGGTTTTTTTTTCCTATACTCCGGCTGGAGTGAACAATGGACCCAAAAATGTGTTATGTTATGTCTGGTGTACTAGGTTTTATCTATTAAAGGTAATGGTAGTTTCATAGCAGATACTGCTGTCGCAGAGGACGTGTTAGAGCTTGATATAAACTTTGGGGTGAATAGTTCCCTTCCTCCCTGCCTGTCTTTCCCTAACAGTAAGCCAGATATCCATTTACAGATGGGTTTACTGGAACATATCAGTATCAGGAGTTGAACTCCATACCTTTTCCATGAAAAACAAGTACTCTAGCGCTATCCTAATCCAGTAGCGATAAGGCATAATTATGGGAGTTTATGAGAGAGCTGACTTTATGAGTATTCATACTCTAAGTGATAGGACATAATTGTGGGAGTTTATGAGAGAGCTGACTTTTTGAGTATTCATACTCTAAGTGATAGGACATAATTGTGGGAGTTTATGAGAGAGCTGACTTTATACTCTAAGTGATAGGACATAATTGTGGGAGTTTATGAGAGAGCTGACTTTATGAGTATACATACTCTAAGTGATAGGACATAATGATGGGAGTTTATGAGAGAGCTGATTTTATGAGTATAGATACTCTAAGTGATAGGACATAATTATGGGAGATTATGAGAGAGCTGACTTTATGAGCATTCATACTTTAAGTGATATGACATAATTATGGGAGTTTATGAGAGAGCTGACTTTATGAGTATAGATACTTTAAGTGATAGGACATAATTATGGGAGTTTATGAGAGAGCTGACTTTATGAGTATAGATACTTTAAGTGATAGGACATAATTATGGGAGTTTATGAGAGAGCTGACTTTATGAGTATAGATACTTTAAGTGATAGGACATAATTATGGGAGTTTATGAGAGAGCTGACTTTATGAGTATAGATACTTTAAGTGATAGGACATAATTATGGGAGTGTATGAGAGAGCTGACTTTATGAGTTTAGGTACTCTAAGAGATAGGACATAATTATGGGAGTTTATGAGAGAGCTGACTTTATGAGTATACATACTCTAAGTGATAGGACATAATTATGGGAGTTTATGAGAGAGCTGACTTTATGAGTTTAGGTACTCTAAGAGATAGGACATAATTATGGGAGTTTATGAGAGAGCTGACTTTATGAGTATACATACTCTAAGTGATAGGACATAATTATGGGAGTTTATGAGAGAGCTGACTTTATGAGCATAGATACTCTAAGTGATAGGACAAAATTATCTGAGTGAGAATATGTATGAGAGGACTGACTTTATGAGCATAGATACTACAATTGGTATGTGTGTTGCCACTTCAGTAGGGTTATCATGTGTGGAATGATGATAACAAGCCAGCAACATCTAGTGTTAACATGTGTCTTTCAGGTGCAGAACACAGATTTTAACACAGGAAGACCCTAAGGATAGAGAGCGATACCTTTTGAAATTTATCAAGATTATGAGGGTAAGACGAGAGCTTATAAATTTATTATGAGCTGAAGTAACACAGTGGTTAGTGCCCTGCTTTGTCAGTCTAGTGACTGTGGGGTTCGGTCCCCAGTTAATGCGGGACTCAATAGTCTAGAGGTAAGGTGTCCGCCTTATGTACCGGAGGTCGCAGGTTTGAATCACGGTGGAGACCAGGTGTCTTCTGGTTAGAAATTCTCCTGATCTCTGGGTAGCGAGATCAGACTCCTGGGATTAATGTTGAGCAGATTAAAAATCCCTTTGCAGTTAAAGAATCGAAAAAAGTAGTGTTAGATGGTGAGTCGGAACTTTCTGGTCCAGTCGAACCACATGTCAGAACACAGACAGGCAGCGATCCAGAGTGTCAGACATGCATGAAAGACTCATCATTGCTTTTGACATTGCGGACAGGATCAAACCATCGGATACCGAGAATGCGTTGTGAAAGACATCAAGTCTTGAAATTTATTTTTTTTATTTGTGTTCGCCTTATATCTCTAATCCTCAAGGTGGTGTGTGTTACCCTGTTGTTTTTATTTTGCGCCTGTCGGCCTAATGCATCCGACTTCAGCATTTTATGTAAGGGTCTGCTTCCTCCTGCATTTTCTAAGGGTTTGCTTCCCTGGGGTAACGGCCGGTGCTGTGATGGGGATCGAATCCACCACCTTCTGGTTGTGAGTCGGTCACTTAACCACTAGTCCATGCCGTCCCCAAGTCTTGATATGTTCTGTTAAAGCAGTGTAAGTCTCCGAACCATACAAAAGGACAGGAATCACACACGTCTGATAGATTTGTATTTTGGATCAGAGAGAGAGTCTACCGTTGTTCCACACGCAATGACGGTCGTTCATAGTGGAGGCAGCCGGGCCCGATCCACCTAACATGCCAGGAGCACTGTGGGATTTTTCAGTTCGCGAAACTGCTCCTGAGGTCGACCCAGCTTCAAATATTTGGTACCAGGATAATCTTGGACAGTAAAGACAGCCGACGTGGTGTTGTCCACATCCTCCCAAGTTCTGTTGCTCAAGGAAAATATGGACCCACTACTATATTCATATGGTTCTTTTTATATATAAGACGAGAACTTGTAGATTAATTGTGAAGGTGAAATAGGAGCTTGTAGATTTATTATCAAGGTAAAACAAGAGTTTTTAAATTTACTATGAGGGTAGAAGAAGAATAGGAGATTACATAAATTTATAATGAGTGTAAGATGAGAACTTATATCAGAACTTTTAAAATAGTTTGAGGGTAATATGAGGATAAAAGGTGAAAACTATCAGGATAAGAGGAGAACATAAAATAATTACTAGAATAAGAGGAGAACACAAATAATTACTAGAGTAAGAGGAGAACATAAAATAATTACTAGAGTAAGAGGAAAACATATAATTATTATAAAGGTAAGAGGAGAACTTGTATAATAATTGTAAAGGTAAGAGATGATCTTATATAATAATAATTATAGAGGTAAGAGGAGAACTTATATAATAATTATAAAGGTAAGAGGAGAACTTGTATAATAATTGTAAAGGTAAGAGATGATCTTATATAATAATTATAAAGGTAAGAGATGATCTTATATAATGGAGGAGAATTTGTATAATAATTATAAAGGTAAGAGATGATCTTATATAATAGAGGAGAACTTGTATAATAATTATAAAGGTAAGAGGAGAACTTGTATAATAATTATAAAGGTAAGAGGAGAATTTGTATAATAATTATAAAGGTAAGAGATGATCTTATATAATGGAGGAGAACTTGTATAATAATTATAAAGGTAAGAGGAGAATTTGTATAATAATTATAAAGGTAAGAGATAATCTTATATAATGGAGGAGAACTTGTATAATAATTATAAAGGTAAGAGGAGAACTTGTATAATAATTATAAAGGTAAGAGGAGAACTTGTATAATAATTATAAAGGTAAGAGGAGAACTTGTATAATAATTGTAAAGGTAAGAGATGATCTTATATAATAATTATAAAGGTAAGAGATGATCTTATATAATGGAGGAGAATTTGTATAATAATTATAAAGGTAAGAGATGATCTTATATAATGGAGGAGAACTTGTATAATAATTATAAAGGTAAGAGGAGAATTTGTATAATAATTATAAAGGTAAGAGATGATCTTATATAATGGAGGAGAACTTGTATAATAATTATAAAGGTAAGAGGAGAATTTGTATAATAATTATAAAGGTAAGAGATAATCTTATATAATGGAGGAGAACTTGTATAATAATTATAAAGGTAAGAGGAGAACTTGTATAATAATTATAAAGGTAAGAGATAATCTTATATAATGGAGGAGAACTTGTATAATAATTATAAAGGTAAGAGGAGAACTTGTATAATAATTATAAAGGTAAGAGATGATCTTATATAATGGAGGAGAACTTGTATAATAATTATAAAGGTAAGAGGAGAACTTGTATAATAATTATAAAGGTAAGAGATGATCTTATATAATGGAGGAGAACTTGTATAATAATTATAAAGGTAAGAGGAGAACTTGTATAATAATTATAAAGGTAAGAGGAGAACTTGTATAATAATTATAAAGGTAAGAGGAGAACTTGTATAATAATTGTAAAGGTAAGAGGAGAACTTGTATAATAATTATAAAGGTAAGAGATGATCTTATATAATGGAGGAGAACTTGTATAATAATTATAAAGGTAAGAGGAGAACTTGTATAATAATTATAAAGGTAAGAGGAGAACTTATACAAGAGGCTTTACCCAGACTATGAAGGAGTAGGAGGAGAAAGTAGAAATTTGGCACATATGTAGCTCATTCAATTTGTACTGGACTTGAGAAGTATGAATTTCTCTTCACGACGGATTTACATGGTATGGTGCAATACACCTTATTGACCGGATCTGCTACTCTAACGGTTTGTCAGAACAATGGAGAAATCAAAGGCCAGAACTGTGATAAAATTCTTGATGTTGCAGGGAAAAATACCTACAGAAATACCCAGGGAGATGGAACCAGTGTTTGAGGAATTCTGTTCTTCGTATGCTTCTGTAAAGAACTGGTGTAGGCAGTTTAAGTGTGGCCGTTCCCATGTTGCAGATCTTCCATGATCAGGAAGACAATCCTCAGAGTGCAGCGATGAAAATGCTGCAAGAGTGAAGAAAATCATTGACCAGGATAGGAAAATGACAATTGCAGAGATATCTAGGTCAGCAAAACTGAATGAAAGTACAGTTTTTAGAATTTTACACAACAGACTGAACATGAGAAAAGTGTGTGTCCAGCATCTGCTGACATGTGAACAGAAACAAACAAGGGTTGATTGCTGTGGCCAGTTGCTTAAAATGTGTCTGTCGAAAAATATATTGCCGATCATGGTGACAGTAGATGAGACTTTGGTTCACTATTATGACCCAGAATCCAAAATTTTCAGCATGCGTGGAACACCTCGGGCTCACCAACACATGTCAAGCCAAGAGCACAGAAATCTGCAAGAAAAGTGATGCTGACTGTTTTTTGGGACATCAAAGGTGTCATATTGAAAGATTACCTGCCTCATGGCAACACGGTTAATGGGCAATATTATGCAGATCTCTTTAACAAACCAAGAAAGACTAACCAGAAAATGAGGATAGCACGCACTCAAAATCTGCCTTTGCTTCAAGACAACGCTCCCTCCCATAAAGCAAGGCTTGTTTTATAAATTTCAATGCTAACACCTTTGCTATAATGTAATGATATAAAGTATCCCTGACTTCAACTACTGCAAGATCATTGGCAGTATGTTTAGAAGTCAAGATTTCCATCTGTATATGTACAGAACTATATGCTGCTTGAAAACCTGCAGTCTTTTTGCTTGTTTACAGCATCTCAGGAAACTTCACAACTTTAACTCTTACCTGGCAGTGCTGTCAGCTCTGGACTCTGCTCCAGTCAGGAGGCTGGAGTGGCCAAAACAGAACATTGAGGTTAGTTTGGTATTATATTATGAAGAATTATCATCCCTGCTCTCTGGGAGAGTCAATTAGTGCTTTTTTTAGTAAATTTTCTCTGCTAGCTCGATTACAGTGGCTCTTCTTACAGCAGGCGGCGTACTGAAGAAGGTAGAGTTGGGGCCTCTCAATGTAGTGCAATAAGAGACTTCTCAACAGGTTTACCACTATGGTAATCAAAGTTTCCATCTCCGTCTCATTGGCTGGGATGCTGTAACACAGCCTGTTCCCAGGTGTGCGCTCTAAACATGAGATGATGTCATGATTGGTATGATACAACTGGCCTTAACATTAGCCTTTGCACCTGCTCAAGTCACATTTGGTGTAAACATTTGTCCGTCTAGATTGCTTGTTGGTGAGTCGTATTCTTCTAGTCTATGGTCGTTCATAGGTTTCATTACATCCCTCTCATCTATATCCAATGTCCGGTATCTGTTTCCAATGTTATAAATCTAAATCCAAAGTTCTCAATCTATATCCAATGTCCGGTATCTGTTTCCAATGTAATAAATCTAAATCCAAAGTTCTCTATCTATATCCAATGTCCGGTATCTATTTCCAATGTTATAAATCTAAATCCAAAGTTCTCTATCTATATCCAATGTCCGGTATCTGTTTCCAATGTTATAAATCTAAATCCAAAGTTCTCTATCTATATCCAATGTCCGGTATCTGTTTACAATGTATTAAATCTAAATCCAAAGTTCTCTATCTATATCCAATGTCCGGTATCTGTTTCCAATGTTATAAATCTAAATCCAAAGTTCTCTATCTATATCCGATATGTGGTAGCGTAAGGCGTTCAGCTGAGTGGTTTAGCAGTTGTGTCGTACTTATCTAAAGAGTACACCATGTATATACACCACGACAGGACTTCACACAGTATATAACACAATCCAACAAAAATGGCATGATTTAAAAACATGAATTTTAACAAAAAAATTATTAGCCAAAAAGAACAAAATACATCTAAACTTCTTCTTCTGCGTTCATTTTCAATCTCCCACTACTAAGCCCTGAACAGGGCTTTGCAAGTAGCAGGATGTCGTCCGGAGAACGGATTTGTGTTGTGTCGCTAGTTTGACTGCAATATTTGCACCTTTCGGTCCGACACATCCGTCTTCGGCAGGAGACATCTAAACTAAATAATCATAATATATATTTCTATATATGTTGATCTAAATCGGAGGTTTTAAGCACTAGCTCTTGATATCTCCCCCAACTACATAACCCAAGTTCTCACCGCAGGTGATCTGTACATCCATATGCAATTAGTTCACGTATGCTCAGGCGATCTGTGCATTCATATGCAATAGATCACGTCACTGAATAGTCTGATCACGTACTCACTTATGGTCACATACTCCTGCATGTACAAAACACAATCGGATCTCTTACTGTTCACAGGGTGTTCAACATAAACACCTATAGAGCGACTGGCCAAAACCCTTGGTGTATGCTGGTTCAGTAACCTGCAAACTTACTCTCACACTCAGACTACTAACAGCCTGTCAGTCTCTCTCCTAGCCAGTCTCCTGAGTTCATCTTTGCAGAGTATTTTATAGTTTCAAGCAACATCGTGGCTGTCCAATGGTCTCCTGTTGATTGTCTAACTTAGCCATCACTCTAATTTGGAACTACCTTCAACTAGTTGTTATTAGATTGTTATCCCCGAATCCCTATCACTGTAAATGTCGTGGCCGGTCGTGGCGACCTCTGACTGTCACCAACCCCCACTACGCTAATTCGGATATGCCACAGTGCTCAGCTCTGAACACACACACACACACACACACCCCTCCCTCCTGTGGCAGACAAAGCCTTCCACATAAAACCCCCATTTTCTTTGTCGACCTAGTGTCGAGATGGTGATTTACCTTGGCACGCATTCAGGCAACCTTTGCTTACAGATTCCCCAGCCCAATCGCCCATGCTCCAGCTGGAACTGTTACAAATGTACTCCTATCTATATCCATTGTCATATATATATATACTATTTCCTCTATATCCATTGTCATATATATATATACTATTTCCTCTATATCCATTGTCATATATATATATACTATTTCCTCTATATCCATTGTCATATATATATATATACTATTTCCTCTATATCCATTGTCATATATATATATACTATTTCCTCTATATCCATTGTCATATATATATATACTATTTCCTCTATATCCATTGTCATATATATATATACTATTTCCTCTATATCCATTGTCATATATATATATACTATTTCCTCTATATCCATTGTCATATATATATATACTATTTCCTCTATATCCATTGTCATATATATATATACTATTTCCTCTATATCCATTGTCATATATATATATACTATTTCCTCTATATCCATTGTCATATATATATATACTATTTCCTCTATATCCATTGTCATATATATATATACTATTTCCTCTATATCCATTGTCATATATATATATACTATTTCCTCTATATCCATTGTCATATATATATATACTATTTCCTCTATATCCATTGTCATATATATATATACTATTTCCTCTATATCCATTGTCATATATATATATACTATTTCCTCTATATCCAATGTCCCCTTATTATTAAGCAATGTCCTTATTTCTACATCCAATGTTCTCTATCTATATTCAATGTCCCCCTATCTATATCCAATCTCCCACTATATATATCCAATCTCCCCTATATATATCCAGTCTCCCCCTATATATCTATATCCAATCCCCCCTATCTATATCCAATCTCCCCTATATATATATACAATCTCCCCCTATCTACACCCAACCTCCCCCTATCTATATCCAATGTCCCTACAATGAGTGTTGTTGAGACCAAAATGTCAGCTCTTTCATCATCACAAACAACAAGGCAAAGATCACAGATCCAAAGGATTAAAGTCTCTTGTTACCACTGCAGCTATAGCTAGATGTGCAGGACTTTCTAAAGCAATGACTGAGAGTGACATGATGACCATATTGTTGTATAGAGTCAATAAAATCATGTAAAGGTGTTTCTCAGCCACAACACCAGGACCAACACTAAATGAAACCCACATTATAGGTTGAGGACTTCATCAGGAATAACAAATCACAAACTAAACAAAGACAAACAGTATACAATATGCAAGACTGCAGCCCTATTAGCCAGAGAGTTGCAGAGAATGTGCGAATCTCATGAGGGTATCATATCAGAAGTAGGACAGAATAAAACATGAATAGATGATCACTGAAAATATAAGTGGAATGGATGGATGTATAGTAGTCTCCCACATATACGAACACGAAGAGCCAGAGCATCTTTGTATATCAGATTTTTTCGTAAGCCAAAATTCTGTTTTTTCATTATCTTGCTAATGAATGTTGGTGATGGAGGGGATTGGTGTTAATAGTTGCACCTGTCTTATGTCATCTTAAAACAGGCCCTGCAGGAGTTCTGCCAGTTGATCGACAGTTCCTCATCATTCAGAGCCTACCGCCAAGCACTGGCTGAGACTGAGCCTCCTTGTATACCTTACTTGTGAGTGACCTTCCTATATTATATTCTTTTGTTTCTATATGCTTATCTTTCTTATTTATCTCTCTTGGTTTTTAATGGGCTTGTATCCACTGTGTATACATGGATTATTGTTTCAACCAGAGTAAATTTACACTGAGACAATAATAGGTTAATTTTATGTGGACATGCGGAGTGGATGCAGCTGGTGAAAGGGGTGCAGCTGGTGGAGTGGGGAAAGGGGTGCAGCTGGTTGAACGGGCAAAGCTGGTGAAGCGAGGGAAGGGGTGCAGCTGGTGAAAGGAGTGCAGCTGGTGGAACGGGCAAAGCTGGTGGAGCGGATGCAGCGGGAGAAAGGGTGCAGCTGGGGGAATAGGCGCAGCCGATGGAGGGGATTTCTAAACAGTTTGGATACCAATCTTCTGACCAAGAGGACACAAGTTTAAAAGCTCTCTAAGACACAGGTTTTTTGGGGGCAAAAGAAAAACATAGCCTCAACACTATGGGATGACTGCAGAAGCAAGTGGCCTTTATTCTACAGGCCAATAAATCTTCTTGGTGAACTCTAGAGATGGGAATATAAGCTGTAATGATAGTTATTTTTGTGGGCTCAACTACTGCAATCTTAATTGTGAAAGTTTAGTCTCATATCTGCAGAAAGGGGTCAAAGATTCAGCACAGTGAGGGGCTGACAGCAGCCAGCGACTCATAGCTGAGCCAAGATTCAGCACAATGAATGAGCTGACAGCAGCCAGTGACTCTGAGCCAAGATTCAGCACAATGAATGAGCTGACAGCAGCCAACGACTCATAGCTGAGCCAAGATTCAGCACAGTGAATGAGCTGACAGCAGCCAACGACTCATAGCTGAGCCAAGATTCAGCACAATGAATGAGCTGACAGCAGCCAGCGACTCATAGCTGAGCGAAGATTCAGCACAATGAATGAGCTGACAGCAGCCAGCGACTCATAGCTGAGCCAAGATTCAGCACAATGAATGAGCTGACAGCAGCCAGTGACTCTGAGCCAAGATTCAGCACAATGAATGAGCTGACAGCAGCCAGTGACTCATAGCTGAGCCAAGATTCAGCACAATGAATGAGCTGACAGCAGCCAACGACTCATAGCTGAGCCAAGATTCAGCACAGTGAATGAGCTAACAGCAGCCAACGACTCATAGCTGAGCCAAGATTCAGCGCAGTGAATGAGCTGACAGCAGCCAGTGACTCATAGCTGAGCCAAGATTCAGCACAATGAATGAGCTGACAGCAGCCAGCGACTCATAGCTGAGCCAAGATCGAGCACAGTGAATGAGCTGACAGCAGCCAACGACTCATAGCTGAGCCAAGATTCAGCACAGTGAATGAGCTGACAGCAGCCAGTGACTCATAGCTGAGCCAAGATCGAGCACAGTGAATGAGCTGACAGCAGCCAAGATTCAGCACAGTGAGGGGCTGACAGCAGCCAGTGACTCATAGCTGAGCCAAGATTCAGAATAGTGAATGAGCTGACAGTAGCCAGAGACTCATAGCTGAGCCAAGATTCAGCACACTGAATGATCTGACAGCAGCCAACGACTCATAGCTGAGCCAAGATTCAGCACAGTGAATGAACTGACAGCAGCCAGCGACTCATAGCTGAGCCAAGATTCAGCACAGTGAATGAGCTAACAGCAGCCAACGACTCATAGCTGAGCCAAGATTCAGCACAGTGAATGAGCTGACAGCAGCCAGCGACTCATAGCTGAGCCAAGATTCAGAATAGTGAATGAGCTGACAGTAGCCAGAGACTCATAGCTGAGCCAAGATTCAGCACAGTGAATGAGCTGACAGCAGCCAACGACTCATAGCTGAGCCAAGATCGAGCACAGTGAATGAGCTGACAGCAGCCAACGACTCATAGCTGAGCCAAGATCGAGCACAGTAAATGAGTCAGCGGCTCATAGATGGCTGCTTGCATCAGTGTCAGTGACCCATAACGCACCAAGATCCTATTCTTCCTCCAAGTGGTGACCCTGGAAACAGACTGGAGCCATGCAGCCTGGCTAAGAGATCGAAACAGGAAATCAAACCCTGTCCCAAAACTGCTTTGCTGAAATTGCGCGTTGGTCCGAAAGGTGCAGATATAACAGCCTCGCTGTAAACTACAACACACACGTCAGAAATGTTCTTTTCAGGACAAACACCGAAGAAGAAAATATCTGCAGAGTGAATGATGGCCGGCTTCTGTGACAATCATGGAAATTCTAGAGCTAGGGCTGTAAACCTCCCAGGATTACCCATTGTCTGCTGGAGTGATGGCATAAGGCACTCTTTCTCTTAGGGACCAAAGTTTAAGCTGAAACCATATTATCGGGAAGACAGCAGATATAACAGTCTGTCATTCTCTCTGGCCAACCTCTACACCTCAAGGTAGAATAGAAGACATTTACAATTTGAAATAATTCATCTTTGAGCCAGTCATTTAGATTCTGAAATAATTATGTCCATAATTAATTTATGAGGCAAACATTCACATTTTGAAATAATTCTTACTCTGTTTTTTATCTTCTATATGACATTTAGGTTTTGAAATAATTCTTTCTCTCTTTCAACATCTCTATGACAACCAGGGGTCTTATCTTACAAGACCTGACCTTTGTCAACATTGGCAACCCTGACAAACTCCCTGATGGCAGCATCAACTTTGCCAAGCACTGGCAGCAGTTCAACATCCTGGACAGTATGAGGAGGTTCAGAACAAGGTCAGACTTAAGAGTCATGGATGTCACTGTCTTGTGTGGCTTGAATGTCTTGGTGTGTCGGCCTTGAATGTCTTGGCGTGTCGGCCTTGAATGTCTTGGCGTGTCGGCCTTGAATGTCTTGGCGTGTTGGCCTTGAAGGTCTTGGCATGTTGGCCTTGAATGTCTTGGCATGTTGGCCTTGAATGTCTTGACGTGTCGGCCTTGAATGTCTTGGCGTGTTGGCCTTGAATGTCTTGTGGGGCTTGAATGTATTGTCATGTGGGACTTGAATGTTTTATCGTGTTCGTTTGTATGTTTTGTCATGTGTGGCTTGAATGTCTTGGCATGTGGGGCTTGTATGTCTTGTATTGTGTGGGTCTTGTGTGGCTTGGATGTCTTGGCGTGTGGGCCTTGAATGTATTGTCATGTCTTGCTTGTATGTCTTGTCATGTCTCCCTTGTATGTCTTGTCATGTCTCCCTTGTATGTCTTGTCATGTCTCGCTTGTTTGTTTGTCATGTCTCACTTGTATGTCTTGTCATGTCTCACTTGTATGTCTTGTCATGTCTCGCTTGTTTGTTTGTCATGTCTCACTTGTTTGTTTGTCATGTCTCACTTGTATGTCTTGTCATGTCTCCCTTGTATGTCTTGTCATGTCTCCCTTGTATGTCTTGTCATGTCTCGCTTGTATGTCTTGTCATGTGGGCTTGAATGTCTTGTCATGTGGGCTTGAATGGGACTTGAATATCTGCCTCAATTGATCTTAGCTCCCACCTTGATCAGTGTGTTTCACCTGGCCTGATATATCTTAGCTCCCACCTTGATCAGTGTGTTTCACCTGGCCTGACATATATTAGCTCCCACCTTGATCAATGTGTTTCTCCTGGCCTGATGGATCTTAGCTCCCACCTTGATCAGTGTGTTTCACCTAGCCTAACATATCTTTGCTCCCACCTTGATCAGAGTTTTTCACCTGACATACTTGATCATAACTCCCACCTTGATCAGTGTTTAACTTGGCCTGACCCATCTTAGGTCCCACCTTGATCAATGTATTTCACCTGACCTGATTGATCTTATCTCCCACCTTGATCAGTGTGTTTCACCTGGCCTGACGGTTCTTAGCTCCCACCTTGATCAGTGTGTTTCACCTGGCCTGACGGTTCTTAGCTCCCACCTTGATCAGTGTGTTTCACCTGGCCTGACAGTTCTTAGCTCCCACCTTGATCAGTGTGTTTCACCTGGCCTGATTACTCTTCGCTCACTTCAGTGGGGTGTAAAATACTATTAGTTGGAGAGTCTTGTACTAGAGGACTTTGATTACATTGTTAGTTGCCTCTTATAACATGCTCTCACTGTGATAGTTATTCGTTCAATGCTGAAATCAGCTATGATTTGGAAATTCTGTGGCATATTGATTAAAGAAATGAGATGTAGTTTAGAAGTTCTGTGTGAAGTATTATAGATGTGACATTGTTGTCTTAATGACTAAATGCCTGATTTTCTTGATGTGGTTTGGAAGTTCTGTGTGAAGTATTATAGATGTGACATTGTTGTCTTAATGACTAAATGCCTGATTTTCTTGATGTGGTTTGGAAGTTCTGTGTGATGTATTATAGATGTGACATTGTTGTCTGAATAACTAAATGCCTGATTTTCTTGATGTGGTTTGGAAGTTCTGTGTGAAGTATTATAGATGTGACATTGTTGTCTGAATGACTAAATGCCTGATTTTCTTGACAGCTGTTACCAGCTGAAGCGCAGTGAGAAGGTCCTCAACTTCCTTAACAACTTTGAGGGCTACCTCAATGAAGACCTTCTATGGCAGATTTCCCAGAAGATCAAGCCGAGACCTGTAGGAGGACACAAGAAACAGAATTCCATCAGTTGATCAGGGTATCAACATGTCCGCAACTTTTTTGTGTATCGTGTTGTAGCTGAGCATGCTCTTCCAGGCACAAGTGGGGAGCTGGAAGCTGTCTATCTCCTAAATCTCTCCAATGTTTCATTTTTATTTAGTGGTCAGATTTTATTGCAGAACTTACTTATTTTTTACAAATATAACAATTATTGCATAACAATATATTTTGGAATTAGAACTAAAAATGAACAAGGTTGTGCATGAGGTTAGCAACCTGATCATATAAAAACCATTGCTGTGAAATCATCACTTGATACAGACTTCCTGTAAAGGGGCCAGCTGCAATGGCTTTACTCCTATGTTTAAAGGCCAATTAATCAATTTGTACATTTGTTTGTTAGTACTTTTATGTCTAGCATCTTCCAATGTCTCTAAAGAGGCAAAAGTCATACATGCCCATAACTGGAATCCACAAGTAACAAGAAGACAAAATATGGAAGCCAAAGCAACTGAAACATTGTGATATGAACTGAGCAAGATGGCCTGAAATAGTTATGATAATGAGCAGGATTAGCAACGCTTGTGTGCAATTAGGAATTAATACAAGTGTCTATCCCTTTGGCACATTTTTTTTTGTTAAATGCCCAACAAACACTACTGAGTGTTTATACATGAACATCAACTTATTGTTGTATGCAAAAGCAGTGGAGAAACATTTTAGTGATGTGTTAATGAGTTTAGTGATGTGTTGAAACACTTGAGTGATGTGTTAATGTGTTTAGTGATGTGTTGAAACACTTGAGTGATGTGTTTAGTGATGTGTTGAAACACTTGAGTGATGTGTGAGGGAGTTTAGTGAACTTTAGAAACATTTGAGTGATGTGTGAGTGAACTTTAGAAACACATGAGTGAGGTGTGAGGGAGTTTAGTGAACTGTAGAAACACTTGAGTGATGTGTGAGGGAGTTTAGTGAACTGTAGAAACACTTGAGTGATGTGTGAGTGAGTTTAGTGAACTGAAAAAACACTTGAGTGAGTTTAGTGAAATTTAGAAATGTGTGAGTGAGTTTAGTGAACTGTAGAAACACTTGAGTGATGTGTGAGTGAGTTTAGTGAACTGTAGAAACACTTGAGTGATGTGTGAGTGAGTTTAGTGAACTATAAAAACACTTGAGTGATGTGTGAAGGAGTTTAGTGAACTGTAGAAACACTTGAGTGATGTGTGAGTGAGTTTAGTGAACTGTAGAAACACTTGAGGGATGTGTGAGTGAGTTTAGTGAACTGAAAAAACACTTGAGTGAGTTTAGTGAAATTTAGAAACATGTGAGTGATGTGTGAAGGAGTTTAGTGAACTGTAGAAACACTTGAGTGATGTGTGAGTGAGTTTAGTGAACTGTAGAAACACTTGAGTGATGTGTGAGTGAGTTTAGTGAACTGTAGAAACACTTGAGTGATGTGTGAAGGAGTTTAGTGAACTGTAGAAACACTTGAGTGATGTGTGAGTGAGTTTAGTGAACTGTAGAAACACTTGAGTGATGTGTGAGTGAGTTTAGTGAACTGAAAAAACACTTGAGTGAGTTTAGTGAAATTTAGAAACATGTGAGTGATGTGTGAAGGAGTTTAGTGAACTGTAGAAACACTTGAGTGATGTGTGAGTGAGTTTAGGGAACTGTAGAAACACTTGAGTGATGTGTGAGTGAGTTTAGTGAACTGTAGAAACACTTGAGTGATGTGTGAGTGAGTTTAGTGAACTGTAGAAACACTTGAGTGATGTGTGAGTGAGTTTAGTGAACTGTAGAAATACTTGAGTGATGTGTGAAGGAGTTTAGTGAACTGTAGAAATACTTTAGTGATGTGTGAGTGAGTTTAGTGAACTGTAGAAATACTTGAGTGATGTGTGAAGGAGTTTAGTGAACTATAGAAATACTTGAGTGATGTGTGCGTGAGTTCAGTGAACTGTAGAAATACTTGAGTGATGTGTGAAGGAGTTTAGTGAACTGTAGAAACACTTGAGTGATGTGTGAGTGAGTTTAGTGAACTGTAGAAACACTTGAGTGATGTGTGAGTGAGTTTAGTGAACTGAAAAAACACTTGAGTGAGTTTAGTGAAATTTAGAAACATGTGAGTGATGTGTGAAGGAGTTTAGTGAACTGTAGAAACACTTGAGTGATGTGTGAGTGAGTTTAGTGAACTGTAGAAACACTTGAGTGATGTGTGAGTGAGTTTAGTGAACTGTAGAAACACTTGAGTGATGTGTGAGTGAGTTTAGTGAACTGTAGAAACACTTGAGTGATGTGTGAGTGAGTTTAGTGAACTGTAGAAATACTTGAGTGATGTGTGAAGGAGTTTAGTGAACTGTAGAAACACTTGAGTGATGTGTGAGTGAGTTTAGTGAACTGTAGAAACACTTGAGTGATGTGTGAGTGAGTTTAGTGAACTGTAGAAACACTTGAGTGATGTGTGAGTGAGTTTAGTGAACTGTAGAAACACTTGAGTGATGTGTGAGTGAGTTTAGTGAACTGTAGAAATACTTGAGTGATGTGTGAAGGAGTTTAGTGAACTGTAGAAACACTTGAGTGATGTGTGAGTGAGTTTAGTGAACTGTAGAAACACTTGAGTGATGTGTGAGTGAGTTTAGTGAACTGTAGAAACACTTGAGTGATGTGTGAGTGAGTTTAGTGAACTGTAGAAATACTTGAGTGATGTGTGAAGGAGTTTAGTGAACTGTAGAAATACTTGAGTGATGTGTGAGTGAGTTTAGTGAACTGTAGAAATACTTGAGTGATGTGTGAAGGAGTTTAGTGAACTATAGAAATACTTGAGTGATGTGTGAGTGAGTTTAGTGAACTGTAGAAACACTTGAGTGATGTGTGAGTGAGTTTAGTGAACTGAAAAAACACTTGAGTGAGTTTAGTGAAATTTAGAAACATGTGAGTGATGTGTGAGTGAGTTTAGTGAACTGTAGAAACACTTGAGTGATGTTTGAGGGAAGATGGAGCAACAATAATTGAATAGTGAACAGGTCCATTCCTAGAATGTTGACAAGCAAGTTCTAAACAAGGTATGTGCATGAAATTACACATTAAATTAATAGTGACTTTTACAAGGCTTAGTAGCAATCTAACAACTACTGTTGGGACATGTGTGCTAACTTTGTGTTATCAGAAGTCAAAAAGTTTACAATTGTGTCCCCTATCCATCTTGACTGTAAATATGTTGATTACTGCTTGCTTGATCCAGAGTTGTATTGTCTTGTGTATGATCTTTTACTGTAACAATGTTTTGTATTGACTTTCCTGGAGTTTTTATTTTTTTTCATTTTCTGCATTATTTAGACTAAAATCAAAGTTGTTGACATTGTTTTTATGAGAGGGGTCACTTGTTTAGTGAGATCACTTGTTTAGTGAGGTCACTTGTTAGTGAGGTCACTTGTTTAGTGAGGTCATTTGTTTAGTGAGGTAAATTGTTTCATGTCATTTATTCAATGATTACATTTACTTTATGATCTCATTTGTTTAGTGATGTCACTTGTTTAGTGAGGTCAATTGTTTAGTGAGGTCATTTGTTTAGTGATGCCATCTGTTTAGTGAGGTCACTTGTTTAGTGATGTCACCTATTTAGTGAGGCTACCTGTTTAGTGAGGTCACTTGTTTCATGTAATTTATTCAATGATTACATTTACTTTATGATCTCATTTGTTTAGTGAGGTCATTTGTTTAGTGATGTCACTTGTTTAGTGAGGTCAATTGTTTTGTAGATGTGATGTCACCTATTTAGTGAGGTTACCTGTTTAGTGAGGTCATGTGCTTCATGAGGTCACTTGTTTCATGTCATGTATTCAATGATTACATTTACTTTATGATGTCATATGTTTGGTGATGTCATTTATGTAATAATGTCACTTGGTTAATTACATCATCTATTTAATTATGTAACTCATTTTGTGATGTCATTTTTCAAATGTCATATATTTAATGATGTCATGTATTTAAAGATGTCATATGTTTAATGATATCATGCATAATTTACAATTGTCACCTATGGAAATGAGCTCTCTTTGGCTAACTTCTTGTGATAGTCTACGAGTTTGTGACATTATTTGAAGAGTTTGACATTTTTTTTGCCAAGTTTTGACTAGCGGCCAAAATAGTGGCCCATTGAGTAGAATATAAATATGAGCTGTAAATACTGAACATTATAGAGGCTAGTGCTGTTGTGACAGGTGATGTTTCTCCTTGTTAGTTTTGTGGTTCTTCAATCTAAACTATTTACTTGAACATTTTGATTGTACTTTGTATAGGAGTTGACATTGTTTGTAGTAAGCCTGTCAGTATTTCATTCTTCCATCACTTTCTCAGACAAAGATTAAACAGTTTCTGAACACATTTGAAATATGTGCACAACGGCTTTACAGATGCTGTCTGGAGAAACAGATATTGTGTGACCATGGACAAGCAAACTTTTTCAGTTTGAAGATGATGTTTTATCTAGCCGGTTTGCACGTGAACTATTCATTGGTTGATATTATTAGAAATAGATATATGATCAATTTTATAGTTTCAGTTTTCTTCAAACCAAGGATCTCATCTTCTTCTGATCGCAAAGTCTGTGCTCCAAGGCTTGGAAAGACAGAATGTCTCCAGATGTTAATATCATCTACAAATTAATTGACCAATTGTTGAACTTCTTATGAAACATAAGTGGTGCTCCAGTAGATTATAACTGGCCATGTTGGAGTCCCAGGAAATTAGAAGGCTGATAAGCTAGCCAGAAGCAGAGAAACACTACCTAGTATAACACTACAAACCCGCGGGAAGATCTTGAGAAACAACTATAGACAGGAGTGGCTAAATCTGTGGGTCCCATCCCAAACAGGCCGAATATGTTTAAAACACCAAGCAAAACCAGATCCTCAGGATACAGCCAAGAAACTTAAATGAATAGACCAGAGTTTGATCTTCAAGCTGAGAACAGGTCATGCCCCTCTCAACAAACGAAGAGACCAGAGTTTGATCTTCAAGCTGAGAACAGGTCATGCCCCTCTCAACAAACGAAGAGACCAGAGTTTGATCTTCAAGCTGAGAACAGGTCATGCCCCTCTCAACAAACGAAGAGACCAGAGTTTGATCTTCAAGCTGAGAACAGGTCATGCCCCTCTCAACAAACGAAGAGACCAGAGTTTGATCTTCAAGCTGAGAACAGGTCATGCCCCTCTCAACAAACATCTGAATAGAATAGACCCGCTACATGAATCAAATTGCAGATTCTGCCATGACCACAAGGAGTCAGTTGAACACTTTCTGACTTGTGCCCAGGGCTGGCGATCTGCGAAACCTGCTGCTCCCACCACACCCCACCATACACAACACACTCTACATATGACTACAGCAATTGAGGATGACATGTGTTTTTGTCCGGAAGCATTGGGCCATCAAGAACTCACAGCTACAGGGTTTGTATCATCATCATCTGATCTCAAGGAAAATGATTCAATCCTTTATATTCCTATATCATATATAGATTATTGTTTCTAGAACTTTCTTTCAAGTCAAGAATAATAGTCCATGCTCAGCAGGGTCTTGGTCTGTGTGAATAGTGGGTGTATGCAGACCCATGATTTGGAGAGTCTTCTGCACCAGAAGGGTAAAGACACTGTTATTGGTCACTTATGACATGTTCTTTGTGTGTAAGTTATGCTGTTTCTTATCTATGCCACACACTGAGCACTCCAAGTTACCACTTTGGTCAAACAAGGGCTCTCAAATACCTCCATGTCCTAAGTGTGTAAGTCATGCTGTTTCTTATCTCTGCCACACACTGAACGCTCCAAGTTACCACTTTGGTCAAACTAGGGCTCTCAAATACCTCCATGTCCTAAGTGTCACATAAGGGCGAGCTAGATAACCTAAAGGCCTACGAGGAAAAGCTATGGTTAAATGACCGCATGTGATCAATCTGAATGTTCCAAGGGCTGCATGGGGACAAGCTTGATGGCTTGTCCGGATGAAAACAAGCTATGTGGCCCACAATCCATATCGGGACAAGTTTGATGAACCAAGGGCTGCATGAAGACAAACAAGTTAGATAGCATCAAAGCCACACCACCATAAAACTTGCTTTAGCTTACTCGATCTTGATCTTTATTTCTTTTTTGTATCTTCCGTCTCTATTAAAAATAAATAGTTCTGAAGTATCTTAAATTGGTCATTTGTTTTAATATATTTCCTGTTACCATATTCTGACATTAAAATCATATTTTCTCTTTTGTTATGTCCTCTGTTTCTGTTTTTAAAATATTGACATTTAATCCTATATAGTTTATTGTGCTTTATATTCTTGATGACCTAAAGCCACTGGCACCTTAAAAACAGTAGTTTCGGGCAAATGGGGCTCGAAAGCCTAGGAACGCAGCTCATCTAGGAGAAGAAAAACTGATTTCAAACTATTTGAAGCCTTGCAGATAAGATACTGGCATATCTTGTCGGGTTTTGTCAGATATGGCTGTGCAACCTGTTTTCTGATAACTCTTAAAGTTGGTCAGCATCTACCAAACCTGACAACTGACGATGTGCGAAGGTGCACACGCAAAAGGATACAATGCCTTATCCTAGAGCGAGGAAAGGCAACCTCAGCTGAGTGTTGTGGCAGGGCAGACCAGGCCCTTAGCCTTGGTTGGCAGCTAGTCTAGGAGTGAAGCCCCGACAGGCGAAGAGATAGAACATTGCTCTGCTGATCCGGCATCTTCTGCAGCTTGCCTCGTTCCAAATGTACTGGTAACACCTTTCCCTTGGGGTAAACAAGGCAGACTGAGAGAGGAACCATACTCTGCATGGGCAACACATGGTCTCTATATTTCAGCTCGGGCTTTGTGCAAACAGCATAATTACTATCATCTGACAAGACGACGAAAGCCAATACAGATATTCTTGTCTAATCATTATTGTATTTTATCTCAACTTCGTACTGCCAGTCGTATCGTCAACTGCAATACGCAACTTAACAGAGCTAGGTAATTGAAAGTCCTGTTTGGAACAGTTTCAAAATCTTGATCAAAGAAATGGTCTTGGGAATATTTTTATTAATGAAGAAATGCACCACTAGAACTAGGACATTCAAATTTATTCAATCTATTCATTTCACCAGTACAGAATGCTCTCGTTACCTGTTGTTAATGTATTCCTTAAAGATGCTATGAACAACGAAGTGACAAATAACGAACTATATAGTTGAAATATTAGAACTAGCTGTACTGACCAGCTTCGTACTAGATTTAGATACTTTCCTCTGGTGTGAACAATAATTGAGGCATTTGTCATAATAATATTAATAAATAATGATAGCACAAAGCTGGACACCCCAGAATGCACAATGTGGAAGCACAACATTAGAACACTTTTACACCAGTGTTCTCGTTCACATTTTTGTTATTACCTGTGTAATTCAAGTCATCACTTGTCCTTTCCAGAATTAGCACCATCTAAATTCAATTTATTCACCTCCAAACCTGTAAAATACTTTGAATGGCTTGTTCTGTTGTTAGCCTTTCAAAACTACTTTCCGTCATGAAGGCCAAAATACAGAGCATCCACACACTGTTTCAGAAGACCGCATCGTCAGACAACTAATGTATGGTGAGCTAAAAGAGGGCATGTGTCTGGTCGGTGAGCAAAAAAGCATATCAAAGACTTCCTCAAAATATCTCGGACACGCTTCAACATCGATGTAAACACATGGGAGTGACTGACACAGAGGCATGCTGTAGAGTCCTCATCAGAGGCACCTCCATTGCCCATGAACGCTGGGCCACCGAGGCGCAGTGAAAACGTACTTTGTGAAAAGACAAAACTGACACTCACAGAAGAATTCAAAGTGACTTAATACAGGTTTATAAGAACGGATAAATTAGACTATAACAAGTTCTTTCAAAATACAGCCACCTATAAGAACAAGAGGGCATAGCTACAAATTAACTAAAGATAGGTCCAGATTAGATATTAGGAAACATTTTTTAAGTCAGAGAGTGGTGAATGCTTAGAAGGCATTGCCACGGGAGGTAGTAGAGGCATGGACAATTAATGCATTTAAGAATAAATTGGAAGTTCATAACTTTTAGAGCCAGGTAATGTAAATGAAACCAGTTGTATACAGACTCTGCAAAGTCTTCTAAACCAGTATAAAGACATTAAGTTAGGTATGTCCAATTCTGACCTTAAATGCTGCATATGCGGAAGGGATTCCGTGCCAGAATTGGGCTACCCAGCCACCTCCAGACTGATCGGTGAAGTGCAACACAACATGTCTAACTGCTGTTGTCAACATCACGTACGATGGACAGCTATTATTATTATAAGTGTCAATCAATCAGTCTTTTCAGTTCCTTGTGTGGCATAGTTCTTCAACACATACATGCCATGTCATTAAACATTGAATGTCCATATCTGTTGAGTTGTTGTAGCTCTACATTTTCAGAGGATGGGGTAGCAAGCCTTATGCCCAACCTTCTTTAGTTATCTCTCTGTCTGGCAGGTTACAATGTTTTTTTTTGGGCCCTGATAACACTCATTCAGTTTAGAAGTTAACAGTGGTTTTACTATGTCCTCTGTTGGTCACTCTGGCATGTCTCAGGAACTGACAAGCCATTATTGCTATGATGCCTAAGTGTTCAATCATGATTGATCTGAAGCTGTTGACTACTAGCTTCTTAAATCATGATTGATCTTGGCTTTTGATTACTAGTTTGTTTTCTGTGTGTGGTTATCTGTCCACGTTACTGTCTGTTCCTCCCATGTGTACATACTCCTTAGAATATTTCTTATGTCTTGTGTACTGTCATGATTAGTAAACTCTGTTACCTGTTTGTTGTCCTCTTGGAGTATGATATGACCATGTTTATTTAATAAACTGTGTTAATGGCTTGCTTGAATCTTGTGGTTGATTTGTCAGGGAGGTTTCTGCGGATTTAGAGGGCTCAGTGGAGAAAGGACTAGAAATAGAGGGGAGAGATTAGATGGTAAGAGGTGAGTGATGATAGTGTGGAGAAGACGGGGGAATGAGAGGCTGATGCACAAACAAGGCTGGGAAAGATGAGTGTGTCGATAAGTAGATAGTTGAGAAAGACATAACAAAGTAGATTGTGGAGAAATGAGTACAAAAGTAGATGGTGGAGAAAGAAATATAAAAGTAGATGGTGGAGAAAGAGGTACAGATGCAGATGAAATAGTAAGAGGTTAGAAAGTAGATGGTGATTAATGGAAAAAGGAGATGGTGGAAAACAGTTGACAGAGAAAGATATTTATGGAGAAAGGGCATAGTGGGAAAAGTAGTTTATGGAGAAAGTCTTTTACGGAGAAGGTATGTAGTGGAGAATTTAGATGGTGTAGAAAGTTGTTGAAGGAGAAAGTAGATGTTGTAGAATGGTATTGATGAAGAAAGTAGATGTTGTAGAACGGTATTGATGAAAAAAGTAGATGTTGTAGAACGGTATTGATGAAGAAAGTAGATGTTGTAGAAAGGTATTGATGAAGAAGGTAGATGTAGAAAGGTATTGATGAAGAAAGTAGATATAGAAAGGTATTAATGAAGAAAGTAGATATAGAAAGGTATTGATGAAGAAAGTAGATATAGAACAGTATTGATGAAGAAAGTAGATGTTGTAGAAAGGTACTGATGAAGAAAGTAGATATAGAAAGGTATTGATAAAGAAAGTAGATGTAGAAAGGTATTGATGAAGAAAGTAAATGTAGAAAGGTATTGATGAAGAAAGTAGATATAGAATGGTATTAATGAAGAAAGTAGATGTTGTAGAAAGGTACTGATGAAGAAAGTAGATATAGAAAGGTATTGATGAAGAAAGTAGATGTTGTAGAACAGTATTGATGAAGAAAGTAGATATAGAAAGGTATTGATGAAGAAAGTAGATGTTGTAGAAAGGTACTGATGAAAGTAGATATAGAAAGGTATTGATGAAGAAAGTATATGTAGAAAGGTATTGATGAAGAAAGTAGATGGTGGATAAGTTCACTACATGCCAGATCAACATTTAAGCAAGCCTTCCCTCTCTCACACACATCCGCACTTATCTGATCACACAATAGTCCATCAAATAAATACAGTAATGTGAAAACTTTCTTTCAGCCAAACTCCAACATGAAACAAACATAGTATATCGTCTTTCTTTTCAATTGGTATGCAAGTGATGGTCAAAAAGGTTTTGCCCCATAGTATGGAGTCAAGGCAATTAGCCGAAAATTGGTGTGAACAAGTCCTTTTCTGTGGATTCATCCTGAAAGGCGATACACTTGTCCCATCCATTCTTTACCTTCCTGATTGTAGAACTGCTCCGTTTGGGTCTGGAACCACGTCTTCAGTTCAGTTATCGAGTCCTGGACGTCTGAAAAACGTCGTCCAGGGAAGTGGATTTTTCATTTTTTGGAACAGGAAGAAGTCACTGAGTCCCAAGTCCAGTGAGCTTGGTGGATAGGCATGATTTCATGCCCACACATTTTTCTGAAGTGACTTCCAGCACTTGATTACTGAACTGGAGATGTTGTTGTTGGGGGTACCAGACAGAGGAGTCCTAAAATCAGGACATCTGTTAGGTGAGGAATAGATGGGCGAAGTGTATCACCTTGCAAGGGGAATACATAGAGAAAGACTGGTGTCCAGGTAAGTACCTGGGCTCCTTCATACTGTACAGGTAAGTACCTGGGCTCCTTCATACTAAAGTGCTTTCAACCATTCTTCCTGACATACCAAAACTCACACTAACATTAGCTAGCACACTCGACCAGACATCATTTGAGAGGGTGGGGGGTTAGTTCTCTCCTGTCTAGGGATGTGTCCTATTAAGCATAGATTGATCAGCTCTGGACACAGTTAAAATGTAAAGGTTGTTCTTTAGACGACATTGCTGTCAGGGATGGGGTGGTAGTTGATTCATTTTTGTATGTATTGTATGCTTACCTTTCTTTTGTCTAAGCTACACCCCTTTTCAACCAGAGTTCTGTTGGTTGTAACAGGGCATATATGAGATTATGTGACCTGGTGGTTTAGTGCATGTAAGGACAGTTTGTGTTTTATAGTGTAGGGATTTGTCGTGTAGTGGTTTGTGGTGTAGTGATTTTGTGGTGTGGTTTGCGGTGTAGTGATTTTGTGGTGTGGTTTGCGGTGTGGTTTGCGGTGTAGTGATTTTGTGGTGTGTTGGTTTTGTGGTGTGGTTTGCAGTGTAGTGATTTGTCGTGTAGTGGTTTGTGATGTAGTCGTTTCTGGTGTAGTGGCTTGTGGTGTAGTAATCTGTGGTTTAGTGATTTTGTAGTGTTGGGTTTATGGTGTAGTGGTTTTGTTGTTACATCTGTCTGTTAGTCCTCTGATATCTTCTAATTTTTCTGGCACATTGTGCTATGTAGACTCATCGTGAGAAGAACAACAATTAACACATAACAAATAATACCAGCAAATGACAGTATAATACGCTTTGGTAGGCATTTAGTAGGAATTAATGATAATACTGGTTGTAACTTCTGTGGTTGTAACGCTTGTGTGTGTAACTCTTGTGCCTGTAACTCTTGTGCCAGTAACTCTTGTGTGTGTAACTCTTGTGCCAGTAACTCTTGTGCCTGTAACTCTTGTGCCAGTAACTCTTGTGCCTGTAACTCTTGTGTGTGCAACTCTTGTGCCTGTAACTCTTGTGCCAGTAACTCTTGTGCCTGTAACTCTTGTGCCAGTAACTCTTGTGCCTGTAACTCTTGTGTGTGCAACTCTTGTGCCAGTAACTCTTGTGCCTGTAACTCTTGTGCCAGTAACTTATGTGCCTGTAACTCTTGTGCCTGTAACTCTTGTGCCAGTAACTCTTGTGCCTGTAACTCTTGTGTGTGCAACTCTTGTGCCTGTAACTCTTGTGCCAGTAACTCTTGTGCCTGTAACTCTTGTGCCAGTAACTCTTGTGCCTGTAACTCTTGTGTGTGCAACTCTTGTGCCAGTAACTCTTGTGCCTGTAACTCTTGTGCCAGTAACTTATGTGCCTGTAACTCTTGTGCCTGTAACTCTTGTGCCTGTAACTCTTGTGCCAGTAACTCTTGTGCCTGTAACTCTTGTGTGTGCAACTCTTGTGCCTGTAACTCTTGTGCCAGTAACTCTTGTGCCTGTAACTCTTGTGCCAGTAACTCTTGTGCCAGTAACTCTTGTGTGTGCAACTCTTGTGCCTGTAACTCTTGTGCCTGTAACTCTTGTGCCTGTAACTCTTGTGCCAGTAACTCTTGTGCCTGTAACTCTTGTGCCTGTAACTCTTGTGCCTGTAACTCTTGTGCCAGTAACTCTTGTGCCTGTAACTCTTGTGCCTGTAACTCTTGTGCCTGTAACTCTTGTGCCTGTAACTCTTGTGCCTGTAACTCTTGTGCCTGTAACTCTTGTGCCAGTAACTCTTGTGTGTGCAACTCTTGTGCCAGTAACTCTTGTGCCAGTAACTCTTGTGCCAGTAACTCTTGTGCCAGTAACTCTTGTGCCAGTAACTCTTGTGTGTGCAACTCTTGTGCCAGTAACTCTTGTGTGTGCAACTCTTGTGCCAGTAACTCTTGTGCCAGTAACTCTTGTGTGTGTAACTCTTGTGCCAGTAACTCTTGTGTGTGCAACTCTTGTGCCAGTAACTCTTGTGCCAGTAACTCTTGTGCCAGTAACTCTTGTGTGTGTAACTCTTGTGCCAGTAACTCTTGTGCCAGTAACTCTTGTGTGTGTAACTCTTGTGCCAGTAACTCTTGTGTGTGTAACTCTTGTGCCAGTAACTCTTGTGCCTGTAACTCTTGTGCCAGTAACTCTTGTGCCAGTAACTCTTGTGCCTGTAACTCTTGTGCCTGTAACTCTTGTGCCAGTAACTCTTGTGCCAGTAACTCTTGTGCCTGTAACTCTTGTGCCTGTAACTCTTGTGCCTGTAACTCTTGTGCCAGTAACTCGTGTGCCTGTAACTCTTGTGCCTGTAACTCTTGTGCCTGTAACTCTTGTGCCAGTAACTCTTGTGCCTGTAACTCTTGTGCCTGTAACTCTTGTGCCTGCAACTCTTGTGCCTGTAACTCTTGTGTGTGCAACTCTTGTGCCTGCAACTCTTGTGCCTGTAACTCTTGTGCCTGCAACTCTTGTGCCTGTAACTCTTGTGTGTGCAACTCTTGTGCCTGTAACTCTTGTGCCTGTAACTCTTGTGTGTGCAACTCTTGTGCCTGTAACTCTTGTGTGTGTAACTCTTGTGCCAGTAACTTATGTGCCTGTAACTCTTGTGCCTGTAACTCTTGTGCCTGTAACTCTTGTGCCAGTAACTCTTGTGCCTGTAACTCTTGTGCCAGTAACTCTTGTGTGTGCAACTCTTGTGCCAGAAACTCTTGTGCCTGTAACTGTGGTGCCTGTAACTCTTGTGCCTGTAACTCTTGTGCCTGTAACTCTTGTGCCTGTAACTCTTGTGCCTGTAACTCTTGTGCCAGTAACTCTTGTGCCTGTAACTCTTGTGCCTGTAACTCTTGTGCCTGTAACTCTTGTGCCTGTAACTCTTGTGCCTGTAACTCTTGTGCCTGTAACTCTTGTGCCTGTAACTCTTGTGCCTGTAACTCTTGTGCCAGTAACTCTTGTGCCTGTAACTCTTGTGCCTGTAACTCTTGTGCCTGTAACTCTTGTGCCAGTAACTCTTGTGCCTGCAACTCTTGTGCCAGTAACTCTTGTGTGTGGAACTCTTGTGCCAGTAACTCTTGTGCCTGTAACTCTTGTGCCAGTAACTCTTGTGCCAGTAACTCTTGTGCCAGTAACTCTTGTGCCAGTAACTCTTGTACCAGTAACTCTTGTGCCAGTAACTCTTGTGTGTGCAACTCTTGTGCCAGTAACTCTTGTGCCAGTAACTCTTGTGCCTGCAACTCTTGTGTGTGGAACTCTTGTGCCAGTAACTCTTGTGCCTGTAACTCTTGTGCCAGTAACTCTTGTGCCAGTAACTCTTGTGCCTGTAACTCTTGTGCCAGTAACTCTTGTGCCAGTAACTCTTGTGCCTGTAACTCTTGTGTGTGCAACTCTTGTGCCAGTAACTCTTGTGCCTGTAACTCTTGTGCCAGTAACTCTTGTGCCTGTAACTCTTGTGTGTGGAACTCTTGTGCCAGTAACTCTTGTGCCTGTAACTCTTGTGCCAGTAACTCTTGTGCCAGTAACTCTTGTGCCAGTAACTCTTGTGCCTGTAACTCTTGTGCCAGTAACTCTTGTGTGTGGAACTCTTGTGCCAGTAACTCTTGTGTGTGGAACTCTTGTGCCAGTAACTCTTGTGCCTGTAACTCTTGTGCCTGTAACTCTTGTGCCTGTAACTCTTGTGCCAGTAACTCTTGTGTGTGCAACTCTTGTGCCAGTAACTCTTGTGCCTGTAACTCTTGTGCCAGTAACTCTTGTGCCAGTAACTCTTGTGCCAGTAACTCTTGTGCCAGTAACTCTTGTGCCTGTAACTCTTGTGCCAGTAACTCTTGTGTGTGCAACTCTTGTGCCAGTAACTCTTGTGTGTGGAACTCTTGTGCCAGTAACTCTTGTGCCTGTAACTCTTGTGCCAGTAACTCTTGTGCCAGTAACTCTTGTGCCTGTAACTCTTGTGCCAGTAACTCTTGTGTGTGCAACTCTTGTGCCAGTAACTCTTGTGCCTGCAACTCTTGTGCCAGTAACTCTTGTGCCAGTAACTCTTGTGTGTGCAACTCTTGTGCCTGTAACTCTTGTGCCTGTAACTCTTGTGCCTGTAACTCTTGTGCCTGTAACTCTTGTGCCTGTAACTCTTGTGCCTGTAACTCTTGTGCCTGCAACTCTTGTGCCTGTAACTCTTGTGCCAGTAACTCTTGTGCCTGTAACTCTTGTGTGTGCAACTCTTGTGCCAGTAACTCTTGTGCCAGTAACTCTTGTGCCAGTAACTCTTGTGCCAGTAACTCTTGTGCCAGTAACTCTTGTGCCAGTAACTCTTGTGTGTGCAACTCTTGTGCCAGTAACTCTTGTGCCTGTAACTCTTGTGCCTGCAACTCTTGTGCCAGTAACTCTTGTGCCAGTAACTCTTGTGTGTGCAACTCTTGTGCCAGTAACTCTTGTGCCTGCAACTCTTGTGCCTGTAACTCTTGTGCCAGTAACTCTTGTGCCTGCAACTCTTGTGCCAGTAACTCTTGTGTGTGGAACTCTTGTGCCAGTAACTCTTGTGCCTGTAACTCTTGTGCCAGTAACTCTTGTGCCAGTAACTCTTGTGCCTGTAACTCTTGTGCCAGTAACTCTTGTGTGTGCAACTCTTGTGCCAGTAACTCTTGTGCCTGTAACTCTTGTGCCAGTAACTCTTGTGTGTGCAACTCTTGTGCCAGTAACTCTTGTGCCTGTAACTCTTGTGCCAGTAACTCTTGTGTGTGCAACTCTTGTGCCAGTAACTCTTGTGCCTGTAACTCTTGTGCCAGTAACTCTTATGTGTGCAACTCTTGTGCCTGTAACTCTTGTGCCAGTAACTCTTGTGTGTGCAACTCTTGTGCCAGTAACTCTTGTGCCAGTAACTCTTGTGCCAGTAACTCTTGTGCCAGTAACTCTTGTGTGTGCAACTCTTGTGCCAGTAACTCTTGTGCCTGTAACTCTTGTGCCAGTAACTCTTGTGCCAGTAACTCTTGTGCCAGTAACTCTTGTGCCTGTAACTCTTGTGCCAGTAACTCTTGTGTGTGCAACTCTTGTGCCAGTAACTCTTGTGCCTGTAACTCTTGTGCCAGTAACTCTTGTGCCTGCAACTCTTGTGCCAGTAACTCTTGTGTGTGCAACTCTTGTGCCAGTAACTCTTGTGCCAGTAACTCTTGTGCCTGCAACTCTTGTGCCAGTAACTCTTGTGTGTGGAACTCTTGTGCCTGTAACTCTTGTGCCAGTAACTCTTGTGCCTGTAACTCTTGTGCCAGTAACTCTTGTGTGTGGAACTCTTGTGCCAGTAACTCTTGTGCCAGTAACTCTTGTGCCTGTAACTCTTGTGCCAGTAACTCTTGTGCCAGTAACTCTTGTGCCAGTAACTCTTGTGCCTGTAACTCTTGTGCCAGTAACTCTTGTGTGTGCAACTCTTGTGCCAGTAACTCTTGTGTGTGTAACTCTTGTGCCAGTAACTCTTGTGCCAGTAACTCTTGTGCCTGTAACTCTTGTGCCTGTAACTCTTGTGCCAGTAACTCTTGTGCCAGTAACTCTTGTGCCTGCAACTCTTGTGCCAGTAACTCTTGTGTGTGCAACTCTTGTGCCAGTAACTCTTGTGCCTGTAACTCTTGTGCCTGTAACTCTTGTGTGTGCAACTCTTGTGCCAGTAACTCTTGTGTGTGCAACTCTTGTGCCAGTAACTCTTGTGTGTGTAACTCTTGTGCCAGTAACTCTTGTGCCTGTAACTCTTGTGCCTGTAACTCTTGTGCCTGTAACTCTTGTGTGTGCAACTCTTGTGCCAGTAACTCTTGTGTGTGCAACTCTTGTGCCAGTAACTCTTGTGTGTGTAACTCTTGTGCCAGTAACTCTTGTGCCAGTAACTCTTGTGCCTGTAACTCTTGTGCCTGTAACTCTTGTGTGTGCAACTCTTGTGCCAGTAACTCTTGTGTGTGCAACTCTTGTGCCAGTAACTCTTGTGTGTGTAACTCTTGTGCCAGTAACTCTTGTGCCTGTAACTCTTGTGTGTGCAACTCTTGTGCCAGTAACTCTTGTGTGTGCAACTCTTGTGCCAGTAACTCTTGTGCCTGTAACTCTTGTGCCTGTAACTCTTGTGTGTGCAACTCTTGTGCCAGTAACTCTTGTGTGTGTAACTCTTGTGCCAGTAACTCTTGTGCCTGTAACTCTTGTGTGTGCAACTCTTGTGCCAGTAACTCTTGTGCCAGTAACTCTTGTGTGTGCAACTCTTGTGCCAGTAACTCTTGTGCCAGTAACTCTTGTGCCAGTAACTCTTGTGCCAGTAACTCTTGTGTGTGCAACTCTTGTGCCAGTAACTCTTGTGTGTGTAACTCTTGTGCCAGTAACTCTTGTGCCTGTAACTCTTGTGTGTGCAACTCTTGTGCCAGTAACTCTTGTGCCAGTAACTCTTGTGCCTGTAACTCTTGTGCCTGTAACTCTTGTGCCTGTAACTCTTGTGTGTGCAACTCTTGTGTGTGCAACTCTTGTGCCTGTAACTCTTTAGAGGGTACAACCCCCCCCCCTTCCCCTGCCTCACCCCAACACCAGTACAACTTCCCCACATTGGTACAACTCCCCACAGCGGTTCAACGCCCTGCAGTGGTACAACCTCTGCAGTGGTACAACCCCCTCACTAGGGTGGTAATTGTGCATTATTTACGTGAGGCTCATGTACCATCTACATTATTTACGTGACGCACATGTACCATCTACATTATTTACGTGAGGCTCATGTACCATCTACATTATTTACGTGAGGCTCATGTACCATCTACATTATTTACGTGAGGCTCATGTACCCTGTACATTATTTACGTGAGGCTCATGTACCCTCTACATTATTTACATGAGGCTCATGTACCCTGTACATTATTTACGTGAGGCTCATGTACCATCTACATTAATTACGTGAGGCTCATGCACCCTGTATATTATTTACGTGAGGCTCATGTACCCTCTACATTATTTATGTGAGGCTCATGCACCATCTACTTTATTTTAATGCCGTCCGTAGGCCATTTCACACGTAGCCGGCGAGGCGTGTGAGACTCCTGATCTGAACCCAAAGGTTAGATCCTGATAAGGCATCGACACAATACCCTCGCGAATTAGCAGGTCAGGGTAGTTGAGCCTGGAGCTCTCCTTGTCGCCGAAACCAAGAAAAAGTCATGAATAATGATGATCGGTTAAAAAAACTGCCCAGGAAATGGCAGACATAATTAAGATTATTTCATGGTTTGGCATTTGGGGAAATGAGAAGGTTTGGCCAGAATGTATGAGTGTGTCAATCAAGAACAAACCTTGCCCTCAAACGACCAGCTGATTGTTCACCTAGATTATTGCATGCTCGTTGGGGGTTCACCTGGGTGTATCGGTTTAACATACAGACCTCACTTGAAGTCCTCGTCGACCATCAAAGTCTTCTGAACCAGTATAAAAAGGTTAAGTTAAGTTAAGGTTGAGTTTAGGCTGAGTTTAGGTTGAGCTAAGGTTGAGTTAAGGTTCACTTTTGGTTGAGTTTAGGTTGAGTTAAGGTTGACTTTTGGTTGAGTTTAAGTTGAGTTTAGGTTGAGCTAAGGTTGAGTTAAGGTTGACTTTTGGTTGAGTTTAGGTTGAGCAAAGGTTGAGTTGAGGTTTAGGTTGAGCTAAGGTTGAGTTTAGGTTGAGCAAAGGTTGAGTTTAGGTTGAATTAAGGTTGAGTTTAGGTTGAGCTAAGGTTGAGTTTAGGTTGAGCTAAGGTTGAGTTTAGGTTGAGTTGAGTTTAGGCTGAGTTAAGGTTGAGTTTAGGTTGAGTTTAGGTTGAGCTAAGGTTGAGTTTAGGTTGAGCTTAGGTTGAGCTAAGGTTGAGTTAAAGTTGAGTTATAGGAGACTATCCAACGATTTGGGGATCTATACTGATATCCGCAAAGTGATGAACCTACTGAGAAGCCTCACATTGCACTACAGCCAATAGGATACATATCAACCTTCTTCAGTACGCATCGATATATAAGAACTCTGTATTATGCTAGCAAAGAAACATCGTCAAAGGTGAAGGAATAGGTTCGAACTACAACAATAACCATGCCGATATGCAGGGGCAAGTGTCAACCGATGGGGGGGGGGCGGAGGGGGGGGGGGTTGAAAACCCACAAAAAAACAAGTCATTGGTTAGCGATAGGATTGTTGCGTTGTAACCACACAAAAAACAGATACTTAACTCAAGATCCACTTCCTTTTTTACCTCCTACTCTGTTTCATATAATCATGTCCAACAAACAGACTGTTTCATATAATCATGTCCAACAAACACATTCTGTTTCATATAATCCTGTCCAACAAACACACTCTGTTTCATATAATCCTGTCCAACAAACACACTCTGTTTCATATAATCCTGTCCAACAAACACACTCTGTTTCATATAATCCTGTCCAACAAACACACTCTGTTTAATGTAATCCTGTCCAACAAACACACTCTGTTTCATGTAATCCTGTCCAACAAACACACTCTGTTTCATGTAATCCTGTCCAACAAACACACTCTGTTTCATATAATCCTGTCCAACAAACACACTATTTCATATAATACTGTCCAACAAACACACTCTGTTTCATATAATCCTGTCCAACAAACACACTTTATTTTATATAATCCTGTCCAACATGACATGGAAAAGTCAGATCGAGAGAAACCGAATGAGAGCCAGAGAAAGAATGGCAATCATGAGGAAACTTGCTGGCACAAGCTGGGGAGCAGACGAAAGTATACCAAAGAAACTGTACACTGGAAGAGTGAGACCAGTTCTCGAGTATGGCATTGCGGCATGGACAACAGCAGCAAAGGCGAACTTCGATAAAATTAGCAAACTCCAAAACCAAGCCATGAGGCATGAAGTCAACTCCAATTGTAGAACTTGAAAAGATTACAAATCTGCAATCCATGACCGACAGAAGAGACTGCAGAGCCCAGCAGCAATCAGAGAAACTCAAAAGACTGACAGACCATCCAATGCACCAGAGACTAAACAATTTCGGAAATGGGAAACTAAAGCGGAGAAACTTTGCAGAAATAGCCAAAGCAAAGATGCACGAAGACCCCATGAACACACTAACAACACCAAAGCCCATCCCTACTGTACGAAAACCTACCTGGAGGCAGCATATATTTCCAGAGGTGGTAGAAAATATACCAGGTATTGGAAACAAAAACTGCCAGACTGAAAAAGAAAGAAGAGATACTACCCTGAGCTACATAACGAAAAACTACCCAAGCATGGAGTGGACCCATGCATACACCGACGGTTCTGTAACAAACACAACACAGAACGGAGGGGCAGGAGCATTTCTGAACCTGCCAAATGGCAGAAAAATAACACTGTCATTCGCTACTGGAAAATACACAAGCAATTTCAGAGCGGAGGCAGAGGCACTGAGGGCGGCAGTGGAAGAAATGGTGACAGGTAAAAGGAATGAAAGCCATATAGTCCTGCTTACAGATGCACTGGCCGTAGTCACAGCACTAAAAAGCCAGAAAAATACTGAACTTAATGATTTAAGAGCAGTACTCTGTCACCTATGCCAGCAGTCCGCACCAAAAAGGTAGTGGTACAGTGGGTTCCATCCCACTGCAACATCCAAGGCAACGAGGAGGCAGACAGACTGGCAAAAGAAGGTGCAAGACTACCACAACCAGATACTAGTATGACATACGAAGAGTCAAAACGGCTTATTAGAGCTAGATACATGACCAATTGGGAAACCGAACATACTGGCTACACTAAAAACGATGCCTATTACCAGTTGAACAGAAGAGAGAAGGTCGTGGTCCTCAGACTTCGCATTGGCCACAATAGACTGAGGTACCACCTATTCAATAAATTGAAGATAGGTGGCACTGACGAATGCCCGTGTGGTACCGTGAACATTACCGCTGAACATTTGCTGCAAAACTGCCCGACATACGAGGTTCAGAGAGAGCAGATGTGGCCATCACCAGTGGCAACACTAGACAAGCTCTATGGCAGTGTCGACAGCCTCGGGATGACCGCTGCTTTTTTCAAAAAAATAAAGGTTGATGTCTGACTGCGTACGATGATGAAGAAGAAGAAGATATAATCATATCCAACAAACACACTCTGTTTCATTTAATCCTGTCCAACAAACACACTCTGTTTCATATAATCCTGTCCAACAAACACACTCTGTTTCATATAATCCTGTCCAACAAACACACTCTGTTTCATTTAATCCTGTCCAACAAACACACTCTGTTTCATATAATCCTGTCCAACAAACACTCTGTTTCATATAATCCTGTCCAACAAACACACTCTGTTTCATATAATCCTGTCCAACAAACACACTCTGTTTCATTTAATCCTGTCCAACAAACACACTCTGTTTCATATAATCCTGTCCAACAAACACTCTGTTTCATATAATCCTGTCCAACAAACACACTCTGTTTCATATAATCCTGTCCAACAAACACACTGTTACACAATTTTTCCTCATGGTTTGGCCCTTCCATTGCACTTTGGTTGGGTTGACCTCTGAGTTCGTCCTAACTAGCATATGTACATGCACATACGCATCCACTGGCTAATACGTCCTGATATCACCTAATTGACTGCGGTCTGGAGTGGAAAGGGGCACCAGTATAGTACAGACAGGCAAACCTTTTAATTAAAAAAAAAAAAAACGGTATCCTTACAGCGTTAATTCTTTTTGTTGAAGGCTAACAGGGGGGGGGGGGGGCAGAGAAATTGATACACGGTGCCAGAAAGTAGCTAGAGTAACGTCAAAACTGGCGCGACTGCTCAAACATCCACGCATTAATCTGGTAAGGAAGCTGCAACTAAATCAGACGAGCATGGACAATGTTAACGCCACGAGAGAGCAACATCTCCATCATCTAAATGAGATGTCTACGAGTTGCCGTCGGCGTTTCTGGGAGAGGCAGGTTGAGGAACGAAAACATTCTCTATAGTTTCGGTGACACCCCCGGGCCGAATACATGTCCAGGCAGAAAGTGCGCTGGTTCGGTCATCTCAAGGGAATGTCCCCTGATCAACTTCCCCTGTGAGCTTACAATACCCGGCGGTCCGGCTTCCGAGCAAGAGGACGACCGAGAGGGAAATGGGTAGACGACGTATTTTCCAGCGATACGGACTGTCGACGTTAGACACGACCCAACTAGCCCAGGATAGACGACTTAGGCTTCTCATGACGCCCGTCAGGGTACAAGTAGACCGATAATTAACTCTGCATATTCCCTCGGCACAAGTCAAAGCCTATTTGCGTGTCACCACAAACACGCGGCACCCTCTGCACAGTAGTATCTCAGACATCAAGAATCAAGAGAGGGTCGGCATGGATGGCACAGGCTAAGCCAACAATCAGACACGTCACTCCAGCTGAGACGATAGCCAAAGGGGAAGAATGGGTCCACACTGGTGAAGGAATGATAGAGTACCAGAGAGTCATCATAACCTTAGGTAAGGAATGCAGAGAACGGAACAACGGGAGAGCAGAGCACGAGGTAAATCAGCTGATAACTGAGAACACGCAGTAGAGTGACGCTGTCATATACATCAACGGATCAGTCGTGCGCAGTGGGACATCAGGATGAGGTTTCTCGGCTAGAGTGAGAGGAGAGGTTGTTGCTGAGCGCAGTAGGGCATACATGTCAACAACCTCCAGTATGAGAATTGAGACGGAAGCAGTGACCTCAGCACTGAAATTGATATCTACTATATCAAAGGCAATCATCGTGACAGACGTGCAAGCCGTACTTCAGAAGGTACAGAAGGGATGGCTTAGGTACGAGTGGATAGCTGTTGTTATAGCAGGACGGCTTAGGTACGAGTGGATAGCTGTTGTTATAGCAGGATGGCTTAGGTACGAGTGGATAGCTGTTGTTATAGCAGGACGGCTTAGGTACGAGTGGATAGCTGTAGTTATAGCAGGATGGCTTAGGATCGAGTGGATAGCTGTTGTTATAGCAGGATGGCTTAGGTACGAGTGGATAGCTGTTGTTATAGCAGGACGGCTTAGTCATCCCCCTTGCCCAAACTCCTTTACTCGTTTTTTACGACATGTCTTACAGGTGGTAAAAGAGCTATTATCATTAACTGTTACTAGTGACTGTCCACACTACACACTCTGTGAAGAGAATATTGTTCATATGTATAGTGTCAGTAGATTTAGTTTTTAAAAATGAAGTATGAGGATTTGGTGTTTTTTTTTAAAATAATAATAGTTGTTGAACAATGATGAGAATGACAAGAAGGAACGCATGAGTAGAATAAAGAAGTTTTCTGTGATAAACGGAAGAATGTGCGTTTTTTTCACAGAGCTTTAGAGTGAACTTCTTAAAATAATAACAATAAAATGTCTTTTTTAACAGTAACAAAGCACAATTAGTAATAGTGTGAGATGCTGTGCTCTGACGATCTTCTAGGTTACATGGGAAACAATGAGATGATTCTAGTCCTGTCAGGTTTACGATCAACTGATGCTATGCTTCTAGTCCTGTCAGGTTTACGATCAACCGATGCTATGCTTCTAGTACTGTCAGGTTTACGATCAACTGATGCTATGCTTCTAGTCCGGACAGGTTCACGAAGGAGACTGCGTTTCATGTGTTTGATGGTCTCCACAGCTTTTCGAGCATGGTCGCTTCCCCTGCTCAGACTGCCTCTCTTTTGTATGTATAAGTAGGGCGGTCCTGCAGGATATGTTCTGGTGTTTGCTTGGGTGCTCTACAATCGCACGTGGCAGTGTCTCTGAGACCAATTCTGTGGTGGTGGGTCTTAAGTCTGCAATGCTCCGTTTTTAGTCTGAAGATCTTTGTCTGTCCATTTCTGTCAAGTTTATCTAAGCTGTCTGTTTCTGGCTTTACACCAGAGGGGGCTCAATGGTCTCGAGGTAAGGTGTACGCCTCGAGTGTCGGAGGTCGCGGATTCGAACCACGGTGGAGACTGATATTTTCACATAGATTTTCTGGTAAAAATTCCCCTGATCTCTAGTGAGATCGGTCAACCGTGTTCAGTGTCGAGCATGTTAAAAATACCTTGACAGTTAGAAATCAAAAAGAGTAAAAAAATCTATCAAAATTGTTTGTATCTTTCCCCAGACCTAGTAGGCCACAGGAAGTTGTAAAGTACCTACTTTATTTAGCCGAAGCATTCCTGGCAACATACATTAACATGCCTGCTTTTGTTTTGTTTTTGTTTTTGTTTTTTTGTTTTTTTTGCATTCGCCTTATTTCTTTAATCCCCAAGGCGGTGTGCGTTGCACTGCGGTTTTTATTTTGCGCCTGTCGGCCCAGTGCATCCGACTTCAGCATGCATTTTATGTAAGGGTCTGCTTCCTCCTGCATTTTATAAGGCTTTGCTTCCCCGGGGTAACGGCCGGTGCTGTGATGGGGATCGAACCCAGCACCTTCTGGTTGTGAGCCGTGCCACTTAACCACTAGGCCACGCCGTCCCCTACATGCCTGTTTGAATACCATGATTAAAAGTATTACAAAGTAAGTATTGGTCATATTTTCCACCACACGCACGCGCCATTTTTTATATTGTCATGGTAATTACTTACTGGAGAGCGTGGCCGAATGGTTTCTGTGCCTGTCTGCTGACATGGACGGAAACGGATCGAATCCAAGCTAAGGCATATGTTGTTTTTCTGTTAGTAATGAAACAAACAAACATAGTCAGCACACGACGTGGCGACAGCAGTGGCGAAGCGGCCTGTAGACCTCTGCCTAAAAACCCCTAAGCTACCAAACAATGTCAATACAATTCCTACTACATTTCTTTAATATTTTTTTATTTATATAACTTACTTATGAAAAAAGGAAGAAGTTGGAAGTTTATCTCGCTCCTCCCACGCTGTAGGAGTTGACTAGATAGAATTTTGACCTGCAGGTTTTCCCCTAAAAACAAAACGCATCTAATCTATGTCCGCCCGATGTTGTTAGTTTGCAAACAACGTCACAGCTGCATCTCCTTACCCGCCCGGAACATCCCATATGTGCGCCCAGAACATCCCATATGTGGAGTCGCTATCGCAACCGGATGCCTAATGTCGTCATTGGGATATCAAACTGAAACCTAAGGTCTTCGCTCACTTGCCCAACTACTTCAACGCTCGTCCGGTGAGGTTGAGTAACTTGAGATCGGACCCCAGAACAGCGTTCTTAACACGCACAAGTTATCTTATCTTCCGTTTATTTTTCCATGCAGATATTTCACCGATTTATAACTTGACATGAAGCGAATTTGCTCCAGAATAATTGCGACAAAATTGTGTGTCAGTGCGAGCTTTTTTTTTGTTTTTAGATTTTGCAGTTCAATTGCACTAACGTTATTAGTTTCTGAGCCACATTTCACATCTAGGCGTACTGCCGGCATATCATGCTCGATAATTTTCATATCTTCATTTATTTGAGAGAGTGGTACTCGGAAATAAGCGCCAAATAAAATTTAGTCAGATCATATCAAATACCGGGGTCTGAGTGGGGATCTCGAATGCTCTGCGTGTTATATAAACACGGTCACTGCCACACTGAGTGTGTGTCGCAAGAAGGCTATTAGCAGTGCGGTCTAACACATTGGGGGAGGGGGGATACTAATGTCTGGTAAGGCAAAATATACTGATCATATATGTTAATCAGGGTCAGGCAAAATATACTGATCAGATATGTTAGTCAGGGTCAGGCAAAATATACTGATCAGATATGTTAATCAGGGTCAGGCAAAATATACTGATCAGATATGTTAGTCAGGGCCAGGCAAAATATACTGATCAGATATGTTAATCAGGGTCAGGCAAAATATACTGATCAGATATGTTAGTCAGGGTCAGGCAAAATATACTGATCAGATATGTTAATCAGGGTCAGGCAAAATATACTGATCAGATATGTTAATCAGGGTCAGGCAAAATATACTGAGCAGATATGTTAGTCAGGGTCAGGCAAAATATACTGGCCAGGACCCTCACCTCGATTTGCCTGTACTCCTCCCTGGAAACGAGCAGTTTTCATGGCAGACTGACTAACGAGGCGATGGATCGACGTGATCCCCGTAGTATTGAGCGACACGCAGATGAAACCAAGCATAGCACAACCTCCATCAGCACGCTCGAGATGTGAGAAAAGCTACAACTCGCCACTTAACGCCAGACTGCAATAAACTACTTCCTGTCCGCATCTTGATGCTTCCCACGTAATATTCTCTAACTTAACCTGTAACGTTTTTAATTGTGTCAAAGTTATGGTTTCCCAGAAAACGTTATAACTTAACTTCTTTATTCTGCAGAGATTAATACAACCAAATTCTTCTACTGAACTTGATCTTAAACTAACTGTACATCCAATATATATTTTAATGCGTTAACTGACCCTGGCTCCATTATTTCCTGTGGCAATGCATTCCAAGCATTCACCACACTCTCTTTCTCTCTCTCTCTCTCTCTCTCTCTCTCTCTCATTATCTATCTATTTCTCTCTCTCTCTCTCTCTCTCTGACTAAAAAATATCATGCTTATTCTGTTTATTTCATTTATCACATGTTTTAACTTGTCTCTTTTTCTCGTTCATCCCTTGTTTATTTTAGCTTGTTGATTCTACTATATGCACTCGGCCCGTCGTTCTGACTTCTTTCAGCTGTTTCATTTCTTTACTTTACTGGCTTCTTCTCGTTTATCATCATATATTGACTCTTCTTCTTCGTCAAACGATTTCCTATTCCTTCTTCTGGAATACGTGTACAGAAAGCAGTAACCAGCTCTAAGAGCGTGTCCATGGATGTTACTGGTGAAGGATACATGTGCTTTGTAAAGTTTCTCATAGGTTGGCTCTTTTCGCAGATGTTCCGCAGCCATTTGATCTGTACAGCATGCCTTTGGCTTGGCTTTGTTCGTTCTCAATTTCCCGCTACCAAACCCTGAAAGGGCTTAAGTAGCAGAATGTAGTCCAGAGAACGGTATGCGTTGTGTCGTAGTTTACAGCTTGACTGCGATATTTGCACCTTTCGGTCCAACACATCCGACTTCACCAAGCATTTTTGAGTACCGGGTTAGCAGTCCCTCTTCGATTCCTTCCCCTTAGCTAATCTGCCCTGCTGCAGCCTGTTATCCAGGATCACCGCGTGGAGGTGTAGAAGGGTCTTGGCAGCTATGGTTCGCTAGCCCTGACGCTAGCAGTCAGCTATGGGTCGCTGACCACTGCAGCTCATGCGCTGCTCAGCTCTGGTTCGCTGGCCCTGACGCTAGCAGTCAGCTATGGGTCGCTGACCTGCAGCTCATGCGCTGTCCAGCATCTCGATCCCCCAGCATGCCTTTAACATGCAGTTCCAATCTGGCACCGACATTGTTTAGGGTGGTTTTTGCAGCAATGCTTTCTGACGCTGTATGTGGCGCTGGTGTGGCTTGATTAGAAGGCATAGAACGTAAGGTCGGCTGTTCAATCCGACGCGCTTGAAGTCTTACACCAATTGAGGAAGACCACGATCTTGGGTCTCCTGTTCCCTGACTATCACTCCCTTAACATCTCCCAGAACAGGATATGCAGTCTACCATGACGGAGTTTTATACGGCATGCAGTAACTTTGGTCCCACAGTTAACACTAGAAAAACGGATGCACTCCTTCAACCTGCTCCTGTGAAGTCGTACATTAAACCACATTAACATACAAAAGCAACGACTTCATGCAGTCGAAAGCTTTACCTAGAGAGGCGAATATCGACTTTGAGATAAACAGCAGGATTCCAAAGGCGAGCTCTGCGTTTAGGAGGCCGCAACCAAACGTGTGGGGCCGACATGGCATCACTAGCGCAACCAATTTTAAAGTGTATCGTTGCATGCTTGAGGAACGTGGTCATTGTATAGCAGACACACCAGACTGTGCTCAGGCTCGAGTAGCAGGACACAGGGTTTAACTCTGAAATTCTTATTAGAACAAACATGTTGAGCATCCATACGCTTCTGCAAAACAGCCCATATAAGATGGACGTGACCTGTTGTTCGCAATCTATAAGCGATTCGCGCGAAACGACTTGGAAATTCAACTGAGTGCATAAAGATGGCGCCGAGTTGTACGACAACACCGACAAATTTGTTTGGATATACGCACTACGCGGTCGGACTCATGGGTTGGGGCTACAATTCAAAATCGTCGGACTTGTGAAAGATCGAACACCAGGCTGTCGGTTTTCAGGGGCAACTGCATAACAATTTTCCGGACACAATTATGTCGCACTACAGCTAATTACGGAAAATATTTGGCATCCACTTTCTGATGTAACAATAGCAGAAGCAATCACACGGCACGCGCATGGAAATGTGCCAGGAATGTTGACATCCACATTCTGCTTTAACAGAAGCCGAACCTATCCCATGACCTGTGGGGGGGAAATGGGTCAGGAATGTTGACCAAATATTATTAATGACAAGGTTTGTTTACGAGTGGATCCAGATGGTGGGGGTTAGACTTGAAGGTGAGTTTCATTTAGTGTTAGGAAATTCTGGTAATTATCATACGCATGCTTCTCAGACCCTTACATAAAATGCATGCCGAAGTCGGATGCACTGGACCGACAGGTGCAAAAAAACACAGTGCAGCGCACCTCGCCTTGGAGAAATAATAATAGAGAAATAAAGTAACCGCAAACAAAACATGTGCATGCTTCTTCTTCTTTGTCTTCTTCTTCCACTTCTTCATCTTAATCTTCGTTCGTTTTGTTACGTTATGTTGTAGTTTACAGCCAGGCTGCGATATCTGCTCCTTTCGACCCAACATATCAGGTTTCGGCAAAAAATATTTTTGGGACTGTGTTCTCCCTTCGATCCATATTCTCTCAACTAGGCTACACGGCTGGGATAATTTTAACTTATGTACATAATGAAATATCATAAAATTAAGTCCAATACATTCATTACTAAATGTTACGCAATAAAAAAATTGGGTTACAGACTGGAAGAGCAGATGACAGGACGGTCGGGACACAGGTCTACTGACCAATCAGAAATACATTTCAAACGCCGGTACATTGTTAGTTTTTCTATCATGGTGAAATAAATACATATCTTGCACACTACGGGATACATGTACATGTAAGCGACCTTTCTGATTTATCTCCTTTATCCTCAGTCGAATCCAGCAATTGGATTAAACGTCACAGTGATAGTTTTTGGTTTTGTCTACCAGGGTCAACCAGGACCAATCTGGGCCAACCAGGACCAATCTGGGTCAACCAGGACCAACCTGGATCAACCAGGACCAACCTGGGTCTACCAGGACCAACCTCGGTCAACCAAGACCAACCTGGGTCAACCATAGACAGTGAGCTCTACACTGCGACAAGAACTAACCTGGCTCTTACAGACACCCAGAGCTCTTACAATAAGGTCCAACCAAGGTCCTTCTTCTTCTTCTTCATCGTACGCTGTTTACAGCGATATTTACGTTGCACTGTTTTATTTTGTTAAGCCTGTGGCTCAGTGCATCCGATTTCAACAGGCGTTTCTGTAGGGATGCCCTCCTTAGCCTGTGGCTGTCCCCAGCCTAACTGCAAGGCAGCAGTTGTTTTTGGTCAGAGTTGTCTCTCTTAGGGAAGTTGTCTTGCCGGACTATCGAGTCTTCCTCACTCGTGTCTATAGGGTTTGGCAATGATATGATATAATGGACTATGTACTAGTTTGTACTATCCCGGAAGAGAGGTAGTCCAGTGTGACTGTGTCTCAGGATCGTCACGTCCTGCCAGGAACGTAGCATGTGCATGTGAGTGAGGTATCTCTTTGCTTCCTTTATTTTCTCGGCTCATCTACAGTGATGGTACGCCTAGCATTCCCTGGCACCTGGGTGGTTGTCACAATAGGGCAGGGGTGCAATATCCGCTGGACTGCATCTCTTCTGCGTCCATTGGGATGACTGATAGCAGACAGGGGTAAAGAGCAAGGCAGGAGTGCATTTAACAAGGTGCATTTCTGCGGCATGACCGGACCTGGCTGAGACACGAGCCCCAGGTCCCAGCCATGTCGTAGCCTCCCATCACAGCGGTGCTGAGATTTAGAGCGGGATTCTGGCTGAGGCGTTCGGCCGTAGTCCCTCAGATGGTAGCTTCGCACCATTGGCTTATCAGCCAAGCACGTGGACCAAATGTCAGCGACCTGCGATTTCTCTCGAAGGAGTGCATTTGACCAGGGGACAAGCCTGGTCATGGCACGAAGATGTTGTTGGCTTATGAGCCTAGTACGTGGACAAATGTCTGCGACTCCTCTCGAATTGAACAACCAAGGTCCAACAGACACCGGAAGTTCCATGATGCTACAAAGACCAACCAAGGTCCAACAGACACCGGAAGTTCCATGATGTGACAAGAACCAACCAAGGTCGTACAGACACCGGAAGCTTCACGCTGTGACAAGAACCAACCAAGGTCGTACAGACACCGGAAGCTCCACGCTGCGACAAGGACCAACCAAGGTCTTGCAGACACCGGAAGCTCCACGCTGCGACAAGGACCAGCCAAGGTCGTACAGACACCGGAAGCGCCACGCTGTGACAAGGACCAGCAAAGGTCGTACAGACACCGGAAGCTCGACCCAGCAACAAGGATCAACTTTGGTGTTGCAGAAACCGAGTGCTCCAAGATAAAAACCAAATGGGTACACACAACATTGAAGAAATGATCAACAGTAATACTTGTTATTATATCCAGCATTTTAAAATGTCCACATTGTGTATTCTGTGTACCGCCAGGTGTGGTAACTGACTCGTACATACCATATTCCTTCCCCGTACTATCAAACACCCACCTACACATATCCCCCCTCCCCCCCCCCCACCCACCAACACCACCCACCACTCCCATGACATGTTGACCCACGTTTAGTTTCAAAACTTATAGCCGGTGGATTGTCGATTACAACGCCAACATTCTCGAGCCAGTCAATGACGGACGTCGGAACGTTCTCTCTACCATAATATGGTCAAGACCATAGACCAACATAAGGTCCATTTCCCTCCCCTCCCCTGCCACCCTCCCCTGTCCCCTCCCCCAACAAACGACAAGTTTAGTCGTTCACGCCCCTCATTCCGCAGTTAACCGTTCTGTAACCGTTTAGTAACTTCCGAATCAAGTTCACTAGGATGACTGTCCTTGTTAAAGAGATCTCTCATTGCTACATCAGAGGTGACGTCACCGACCCTGTCTCCTGTCTCATACTAGAGTTACTACGTAAAAGCTTAGAAAAGACATTTATTCAAGTGTACCTGACGTCCAAGTTGAATGTGTACATCGTATTTATCGGTAGTGCGACCACGTGTACATATCATGAGTAATAAAAGGAAGCTATAGGAAGGGGGAGAATTTGGTCTGAACATGTTCTAAACAGAAACAATTGTTTTAACAAAGAGGAAATATACTGAGTCAGTGTGAGTGAGGTACAGGAAAACACAGTGTGAGAATCAGGTAAAGCAACACATCGAGTGAGTGTGAGTGAGGTACAGGAAAACACAGTCAGTGTGAGAATGAGGTAAAGCAACCCATCGAGTCAGTTTGAGAGTGAGGTAGAGCAAAACACATTGACACAATCAAACACAATTCTGATACCTAAGATTCACGATAATAGACAAAAGAAGAAATATAACGTTATTTTTTGTATTGAAGCATGCTTCTACACAACACAACTCACACTAGCACAGAGTAAAGAGGAGTCCGGGAGGCGCAGTGGTTAGTGCACTGATTTCCCAAACGAGCGATCTGGTTTCGGTCCCCAGTTGATGTGGGATTGAGTCGATCCCAAAACGGTTTCTGGGGTCGGTCTAACCTCAAAAAAGTTGGTGTCAGAATAATCTGGGAAGTAAAGGCGGCCGACATAAAGTTTATCACGTGGATAACAGGATGCAACAGGGAAGACTGGCTAAGGAGAAGAGATGGAAGACGGAAGGTTAGCCCGGTACTCAAACATGCCAGGCTGAACAGATGTGTCGTACAGAAAAGTGCAAATGTCGCAGTCAAGCTGTAAACTACGACACAACGCATTCCGTTCTACGGACTACATTCTGCTACTTGCATAGCCCTTTTTATGGCTTGGTGGCGGGTGTTTGAGAACGAAGAAAAGAAAGAAGAAAAAGAAGAAGAAGAAAAAGAAGAAGAAGAAAAAGAAGAAGAAAAAGAAGAAGAAGAAGGAAAGAAGAAGAAAAAGAAGGCTGTTGTATATAAATCATTGAGGAACGCTGAAATAAAGCACACTTGAGCCTCGCGCCTCCAATTTTGGACAGTTGAGATTACAATCTGTCATCTCAGTTTAGCGGGGCGATAAAATGCGCAAAATGGGAAAAAGCTAACTACATCTTGTTTGGGTTACGTTTTGAGGGGGCGGGATCATGACCTTCCAAGTTGACGGTGGGAGTGTGGTAAGTCATAACCGAGATGTGACTAGACATTCTTGAGATAATCGGCATAAACCGCTTGAGTAGCTGCTCTATAAAACTGTTGGTGAGCAGTTGTGACAGTCGAGAATCTTTTCTAAACACTTGAATCTTCAGACAGCACTCGACAAGTGATAGAGAATATACTACTGGTTACTGCCTAACTTAAGACAGACACGCAGTTTTAGCTACCAGCTGATAAGGTAAGGTCACTGTCCTGTTTTCTTCATTCATATACTCAATATTTTGATTTTGTTGTGGTATTAGTCAATGTTTTTATTTTGTTGTGGTATTAGTCGATGTTTTTATATTGTTGTGGTATGTTGTTATATTGTTGTGGTATTAGTCAATGTTTTTATTATGTGTGTGGTATTAGTCAATGTTTTTATTTTGTTGTGGTATTAGTCAATGTTTTTATTTTGTTGTGGTATTAGTCGATGTTTTTATTTTGTTGTGTTATTAGTCAATGTTTTTATATTGTTGTGGTATTAGTCGATGTTTTTATTTTGTTGTGGTATTAGTCAATGTTTGCATTTTGCTCTGGTATTAGTCAAGGTTTATATTTTGTTGTGGTATTAGTCAATGTTTTTATTTTGTTGTGGTATTAGTCAGTGTTTTTATTTTGTTGTGGTATTAGTCAATGTTTTTATTTTGTCGTGGTATTAGTCGATGTTTTTATTTTGTGTGTGGTATTAGTCAATGTTTTTATTTTCTTGTGGTATTAGTCAATGTTTTTATGTTGTTGTGGTATTAGTCAATGTTTTTATTTTGTTGTGGTATTAGTCAATGTTTAAATTTTGTTGTGGTATTAGTCAATGTTTAAATTTTGTTGTGGTATTAGTCAATGTTTTGATTTTGTGTTGGGTATTAGTCAATGTTTTTATTATGTGTGTGTGGTATTAGTCCATGTTCTTTTTTTTGTTGTGATGTAAGTCAATGTTTTTATTTTATGTGTGTCATTAGTCAATGTTTTTATTTTGTTTTGGTATTAATCAATGTTTTTTAATTGTGGTATAAGTCAATGTTTTTATTTTGTTGTAGTATTAGTCAATGATTTTATTTTGTGTATGGTTTTAGTCAATGTTTTTATTTTGTTGTGGTATTAGTCAATGTTTTTTATTTTGTTGTGGTATTAGTCAATGTTTTGTGTGTGTGTTGTATTAGTCAAGGCTTTTATTTTATTATGGAATTAGTCAATGATTTTATTTTATTGTGGTATTAATCGAAGTAAATAACTTTGTAACGCTGTGTCGTACGTAGTTTTCGGCGAGGCTGTGATATATGCGCCGTTCGGCCTGACACAAACGATATCGTCGGACTTTTTGTGGACGTGTTGGTCTTCCTACTGTGATCCCTAGTTGTATGTGTGTATGTTTGTATGTTTGTGTGTGTATTTATATATATATATATATATATATATATATATATATATATATATATATATATATATATATATATATATATATATATATATAAATGTAAATATTCGAGCACTGTCAACTTCCAGGTGGTAACATACGGATTCTACAGTGACAACCAGACAAACCCACAAACCCCACGGAAGACTATAGCATCAAGCTAAAATTCAACACTAGGACGCTCAAAAATACTATGGCTATCGGACAAGAAGAGAATCACAGAAATCCTAGAGGAGCTTTACAGAACAACACTGGCTAGTAAACAATACGTCGTCTAGGATACGAACATTCCTCAGCCACGTCAGAATGGCCTACGGAGAACGATACTGGGGGGCATGGGACCTGGCAAATGAGACAGGGCAGATCGAGAAGAAGATGGACAAGGGGCAATATGTGGCTCTGGGGTTGACAGTGACAGAGGACGAGAGCTGGTCAGGGATCGAGTGTCTTACGACTCTCACAAGAACGACGTTTTCCAAAGGACATGCTACATGATGATGATAGATGACAATGATGATATTGATGATGATGATGATATATATATCGAGAGAGAGAGAAAGGGAGAGAGAGAGCAAGAAAGACAGAGAACGGTGAAAGGCCTAGAGGTTATCGAAGTCATCTAGTCATGACACGGGTTCAAACCGGAATAGCAACCTAGGAATTATTTTATCAGCTGTGAAATAAAAAGCTACCCTGCACACAGTTATACGAATGTCTGGACAAGAGGTCTTTATTCCCGAATATAACAAACATACCCCCACCTCCACCCCTCTTCCAACCCCGTTCCCCGCCTCATCCCCGGCGGAAACACGATAGTCCCACAAGTAACGCCACCGGAAATCTGGAGGAGCGAGCAGATTAGTGTGAGAGTCAATAAAAAATACGAACCAAATTATAAATATGCCAAGAATGTTGTCTAGCTGCGAGGATCTTCACCTTTTTGTTTTTTTGTTTCCTAAAACAGTTTCACAGCTTGAGATACATGCCACACTTGATACTGTTGGCATCCGCCTACTCTCAGCACCATGTGGCGATGTCAAGGAATGCTTGGAATTAGTGTATAGATACATCTTAGACCCATTTCTGACGCATTTCCGCTGTCTGAACCAATTAAACCGGGACTATTTCTACAATAACCCAAGCACTCCTTCACCTTTTCATCTCCAATTTTTAACCCATCCTGGACTAAATTTGAACTGCAAAACAACAGATTGTTTCATCAAGCTTAGAGTTCGTCAGTTTGTCAGTTTACCTGTTTGCTTCATGACTTGGGGTTTGATGTTGCTGCAGTGTCAGACAAGAATTATATTATCCTTATCGGATACCATTCCTTCTTCGCATTACTAATGAGCTACCATGGATAGATAAACTCCCATTCAATGAATTTCCTTCACGCATATAGGCCTCAAACCTTCTAAATTCAATAAATTACCTTCACGAGTAGGGTCTAAACCTTCTGCATTCAATGAATTCACTTCACGCACATAGGTCTCAAACCTTCTACATTCAATGAATTGCCTTCACGCCTATAGGCCTCAAACATTTTACATTCAATGAATTACCTTCACGCAAATAGACCTTAACTCATCTACATTCAATAAATTGCCTTCACGCTTAGGGCCTAAACCTTCTACATTCAATGAATTACCTTCACGCATTTGGCCTCAAACCTTATGTGGCTTGTGTAGAACTACTGCCCTACAATGTGGATACACTGGATATAGCCACACGGTGAGTACACTGAATATAGCCACACGGGGAGTACACTGGATATAGCCACAAAGTGGATACACTGGATATCGTCACATAAGGGATACACTAGATACAGAAAGGATGGTGCTCAAGATGAAAACGGCTGTTAGTCGATCATGCTGCAATAAATGAACCAGCCTTCCACAGAGTTCCAGAGCATGGAATCAAAGAAACACACAGTAGAGAGGGGTGCCTGAGAGGGCGCCACCGAAGTGTACATACTAAGCGAGCTAGAGGAACGGTTAGTTGCCATGGCTTTAACCATTTTATGAAAGAGAATTAGTTCCTTTGGATCTGTCTGAGATGTATGGATCTGTCTGAGATGTAGTGATGAATTTGACTATCTTATACACGTGCAGACTTAGAGGACATTAGTAGTTATGACTAACTGGCAAGCAGGTTTATGGATCTGTCTGATATGTAGTGATGAATTTGACTATCTTATACACGTGCAGACTTTGGGGACATTCGTAGTTATGACTAACTGGCAAGCAGGTTTATGGATCTGTCTGAGATGTAGTGATGAATTTCACTTATCACTTTACAACCTGGCCTAATTTAATAGATTCGTGTCTTAAGACACTAATCTAATCAATCAGGCCGAACTGTGAAGTATTATGACACGAATTGGGTTAATTTGACAGGATTGTAAAGGGTTAAACACAGATCTCATCTGTTAGACCAGACTGTAAAGGGTTAAGTAGCCTATCCTGCACCAAGTGCACTGAGTTGGTCGTTATGAGCCACTGTCGTTGCACAATCACTCAAATATCACATATCCATCTGTCTCGCAAGCGCCCTCTTGCCCTGTAACCAGATCTACCAGCGTTGTAATACATCAGTGGGAGTTGATGAGGATGTATTACCATGAGATGACGGAACCAGCGTATTTGATTTACCTGGAAATGTATTCTGCAGCAGATAGAGTATCGACCTTACTTCGAATGTCTTCGTTTTGCAGTCTGTCTATCCCTGACGACCTTCCTCAAACACTTCATAATCAGGTGGGATCATTGCATTTCGTAAAGTGAACAATTCGAGTGCATACAGAATAGCACCAGGATGCCTTTGTCGTTGTTGTCAAGAGTCGATAGAATGTCTAGTTATCTAGGTGTCTGACTAAAGTCGGTAGAATGTCTAGTTATCTATGTGCCTGACTAAAGTCGATAGAATGTCTAGTTATCTAGGTGCCTGACTAAAGTCGATAGAATGTCTAGTTATCTAGGTGTCTGACTAAAGTCGATAGAATGTCTAGTTATCTAGGTGTCTGACTAAAGTCGGTAGAATGTCTAGTTATCTAGGTGTCTGACTAAAGTCGATAGAATGTCTAGTTATCTAGGTGCCTGACTAAAGTCGATAGAATGTCTAGTTATCTATGTGCCTGACTAAAGGCGATAGAATGTCTAGTTATCTAGGTGTCTGACTAAAGTCGATCTGTTTACGTACCCTAAACCAACAAATCTACTCATTACGGATATTCGTCTCTGTACAAATTCGCATCTTAGGTTTGCTAGCGTTTATAGCTAATGGCGACCCACACTTTTGATTGGTTTATTGTTCTTGTTACTTGGGACCTACACTTTTGATTGGTTTATTGTTCGTGTTACTTGGGACCTACACTTTTGATTGGTTTATTGTTCTTGTTACTTGGGACCTACACTTTTGATTGGTTTATTGTTCGTGTTACTTGAGACCCAAACTTTTGGTTGGTTTATTGTTCGTGTTACTTGGGACCTACACTTTTGATTGGTTTATTGTTCGTGTTACTGGAGACCCAAACTTTCGGTTGGTTTATTGTTCGTGTTACTTGGGACCTACACTTTTGATTGGTTTATTGTTCGTGTTACTTGGGACCTACACTTTTGATTGGTTTATTGTTCGTGTTACTGGAGACCCAAACTTTTGGTTGGTTTATTGTTCGTGTTACTTGGGACCTACACTTTTGATTGGTTTATTGTTCGTGTTACTGGAGACCCAAACTTTCGGTTGGTTTACTGTCCATAAGTTCTGGTTTGTTTTCCTTCCTCTTGTGTCACACGAAGACAATGAATATTGATGTTGTTGTTGCTGCTGCCACTCTTACTTGAGTTTGGTACATCTGACGACTTTCTTTGGTGGGTGGTTACAGTGGTTCTTCTCACATCCCGAGACGTACTTGAGTTAGGGGGATATGGTTCTACTGACTGTAGTGCAATGTGAGTCTCCTGACTAAGCTCACCATTATGGGTATCACAGTGTCGATCCCCACCTCGTTGGTCAGACTGGCTTGAAACAGCCTGTGTCCATGGAGAACTGCTTGAAAACGAGTTGCAGTCTTAATCAGTATGTTTTACCTGTCCCTGATTAACATAGTCTGATCAGTATATTTTACCTGACCCTGATTAACATAGTCTGATCAGTATATTTTACCTGTCCCTGATTAACATAGTCTGATCAGTATATTTTACCTGTCCCTGATTAACATAGTCTGATCAGTATGTTTTACCTGTCCCTGATTAACATAGTCTGATCAGTATGTTTTACCTGACCCTGATTAACATAGTATGATCAGTATATTTTACCTGTCCCTGATTAACATAGTCTGATCAGTATATTTTACCTGACCCTGATTAACATAGTCTGATCAGTATATTTTACCTGACCCTGATTAACATAGTCTGATCAGTATATTTTACCTGTCCCTGATTAACATAGTCTGATCAGTATGTTTTACCTGACCCTGATTAACATAGTATGATCAGTATATTTTACCTGTCCCTGATTAACATAGTCTGATCAGTATATTTTACCTGACCCTGATTAACATAGTCTGATCAGTATATTTTACCTGACCCTGATTAACATAGTCTGATCAGTATATTTTACCTGTCCCTGATTAACATAGTCTGATCAGTATGTTTTACCTGACCCTGATTAACATAGTCTGATCAGTATATTTTACCTGTCCCTGATTAACATAGTCTGATCAGTATGTTTTACCTGTCCCTGATTAACATAGTCTGATCAGTATGTTTTACCTGACCCTGATTAACATAGTCTGATCAGTATATTTTACCTGTCCCTGATTAACATAGTCTGATCAGTATATTTTACCTGTCCCTGATTAACATAGTCTGATCAGTATGTTTCACATGACCCTGACTAACATAGTCTGATCAGTATGTTTCACATGACCCTGGCTAACATAGTCTGATCAGTATGTTTCACATGACCCTGGCTAACATAGTCTGATCAGTATGTTTCACATGACCCTGATTAACATAGTCAGATCAGTATGTTTCACCTAACCCTGACTAACATAGTCTGATCAGTATGTTTCACATGACCCTGGCTAACATATTTTGATAAGTATGTTTCACCTGTCTCTGATCAGTGCAATAATAATATTTGCCAACCTCAAGCCTTGATGGTGACCGTATCTGACATGTGTAGTCAGATGTCTTCGCATATAACTGTAAAATCCTACTTTAACGTAAAAAAGTTTGCAACTCTTGGGACTCATGTGAACTGTACCGATAGTTGGACTGAATTGGGTTCTATCCTTTCTGGCAGTTCGTTTCTTTTTTTTTTTCTAACGCCGCAGCGGTAATGATGTGTTCCGGGATGTGAGCACCTTGGAGGACGTCCCTTGCTGAGCAATCCTGAGCAAGCATCTCCCAGGAGACGACACCAATGAGAAAACTGTCCAGAGACACTTTCTGAGGATCTTTGTCATTTTTGTGTGAGCCTAAAGCAGCAAAAACTTTAGCCTGGTAGGAGCATAAAGCAAAAACTTGAGCCTGGAAGGAGCGAAAAGAAAACAAAATTGAGCCAAGAAGGAGAGTACAACAAAAACTTGAGCCTGATTGGAGCATAAAGCAAAAACGTGAGCCCAGAAGAAGAGTAAAGCACAAACGTGAGCCTGGAAAGAGCGTAAAGCACAAACGTGAGCCTGGAAAGAGCGTAAAGCAAAAACTTGAGCCAAGAAAAAGCGTAAAGCAAATACTTGAACCCATAAAAAGCGTAAAGCAAAAACTTGAGCCTAGAAAGAGCGTAAAAAACGGGAGCTTTGTTGGAGCATAAAGCAAAAACTTTAGCTTGAAAAGGAGCGTAAAGCAAAAACTTGAGCCTGGAAGGAGAGTAAAGCAAAGACTCGAGCATAACGGGACGATAGTGAAAATAAAGAGAGGCGACGAGAGCTTCAAGTAGCGTAAATATTTTAAGTAAAGTCACCCATTGTACTCATTTACAAGGTATACTATTCTTTAATTGTAATATCCATTACTGGATTACATACAAAAGTGTATACAGCCAGTTCCATGGAGGGTGATTAACCGATGTGCGAGTTTATCTTTATAGACTCAGACACTAGAGCAAAGTAGACCCAGAGCCTGTCAGGCGCCATCTACGCTGCTTTTAACAAACCACCCAACCATGGTTGGTGGTATGCCATGCCATACAGTTAGTCGCCACTTACGACATGCTCTCTGTGGGACAGTGGTGCTATTCTTGTCTTTTGTCATACACAAAGTCCCCCGGTGTAATGCTATTAAATGGTTTCCTGACTGTGCGGCCTATCGGAGTCCAGTGCCTTCTTGTCACGTCATGTTCCACTGATACATTCCTGGCTCTTTCCAACAGTTTCACATCAGTGATCTTATCACGCCATTTGGCATGGCTTCGTTCGTTCTCAATCTCCCGCTACCAAACTATAAAAGGGCTTAAGTAGCAGAATGTAGTCCAGAGAACGGAATGCGTTATGTCGTAGTTTACAGCTTGACTGCGATATTTGCACCTTTCGGTCCAACACATCCGACTTCAGCAATCATTTTTTGTGTACCGGGTTAGCATTCCCTCTTCGATCCCTTCTCCTTAGCCAGTCTGTTCTGCTGCAGCCTGTTATCCAGGATCACTGCGTGGAGGTGTAGAAGGGTCTTGTCAGCTTTGGTTCGCTTGCAGTCAGCTATGGGTCGCTGACCGCTGCAGCTCATGCGCTGCTCAGCATCTTGATCCCGCTCAACATCTTGATGCCATCAGGCCATTTCAATCTTTCTGTCCTGGCACCCATTTATGAAAGTCTGTTCCCTGTTCTGGTTGCTGTTTGTATTGTTCTCAATGTTCCAGAGTCATACGCGAAGTTTAAGCATGCATATTTATTTTTTAAAGACGTTTTGCCATTAGTTATTAGTCCAGCTTCTTCACGCGGTTAACATTCTCAATTACAAAATCAATGTCTCAACATTACCGCATTCTCAACCATCTGCTGTAAATATGCTAAAAGTTCAAGCTGCATGCACGAGGTAAATGTGCTAAAAGTTCAAGCTGCATGCACGAGGTAAATGTGCTAATAGTTCAAGCTACATGCACGAGGTAAATGTGCTAATAGTTCAAGCTACATGCACGAGGTAAATGTGCTAATAGTTCAAGCTACATGCACGAGGTAAATGTGCTAATAGTTCAAGCTACATGCACGAGGTAAATGTGCTAATAGTTCAAGCTACATGCACGAGGTAAATGTGCTAATAGTTCAAGCTACATGCACGAGGTAAATGTGCTAATAGTTCAAGCTACATGCACGAGGTAAATGTGCTAATAGTTCAAGCTACATGCACGAGGTAAATGTGCTAATAGTTCAAGCTACATGCACGAGGTAAATGTGCTAATAGTTCAAGCTACATGCACGAGGTAAATGTGCTAATAGTTCAAGCTACATGCACGAGGTAAATGTGCTAATAGTTCAAGCTACATGCACGAGGTAAATGTGCTAATAGTTCAAGCTACATGCACGAGGTAAATGTGCTAATAGTTCAAGCTACATGCACGAGGTAAATGTGCTAATAGTTCAAGCTACATGCACGAGGTAAATGTGCTAATAGTTCAAGCTACATGCACGAGGTAAATGTGCTAATAGTTCAAGCTACATGCACGAGGTAAATGTGCTAATAGTTCAAGCTACATGCACGAGGTAAATGTGCTAATAGTTCAAGCTACATGCACGAGGTAAATGTGCTAATAGTTCAAGCTACATGCACGAGGTAAATGTGCTAATAGTTCAAGCTACATGCACGAGGTAAATGTGCTAATAGTTCAAGCTACATGCACGAGGTAAATGTGCTAATAGTTCAAGCTACATGCACGAGGTAAATGTGCTAATAGTTCAAGCTACATGCACGAGGTAAATGTGCTAATAGTTCAAGCTACATGCACGAGGTAAATGTGCTAATAGTTCAAGCTACATGCACGAGGTAAATGTGCTAATAGTTCAAGCTACATGCACGAGGTAAATGTGCTAATAGTTCATACTGCATTCACGAGTCGTTATTTGTCCTTTATGCTCGGTGACTTGTTCAAACAACCGATTTTTCAGCCAATACAATCAGTATTGACTAAATGCATTGTATTTATTCAACAAATTCAAGATGTAACAATATGCATCATCATTAATTATCATTTCTTCCACTTTCATCTTTACTTTCAGCATTTCAGCACTCCATATCCTCTGTGTTTTACCATCCGGCGTGTTTGGGCCATTTCATATATTTGATTTGTGTCTTTTGTGTATTTCAATGTCTCGCTTGCTCTCGACGGTCTTTCTTATCCTCAACTCTGCCTTTCTTACTCTCAACTGCCTCCTTTCTTACCCTCCTCTGTGTTTCTTATCCTCAACTGCCTCCTTTCTTACCCTCCTCTGTCTTTCTTATCCTCAACTGCCTCCTTTCTTACTCTCAACTGCCTCCTTTCTTACCCTCCTCTGTCTTTCTTACTCTCAACTGCCTCCTTTCTTACCCTCCTCTGTCTTTCTTACCCTCAACTCTGCCTTTCTTACCCTCCTCTGTCTTTCTTACTCTCAACTGCCTCCTTTCTTACCCTCCTCTGTCTTTCTTATCCTCAACTGCCTCCTTTCTTACTCTCAACTGCCTCCTTTCTTACCCTCCTCTGTCTTTCTTACTCTCAACTGCCTCCTTTCTTACCCTCCTCTGCCTTTCTTACCCTCAACTCTGCCTTTCTTACCCTCAACTGCCTCCTTTCTTACCCTCCTCTGTCTTTCTTACCCTCCTCTGTCTTTCTTACCCTCCTCTGCCTTTCTTACCCTCCTCTGTCTTTCTTACTCTCAACTGCCTCCTTTCTTACCCTCCTCTGTCTTTCTTACCCTCAACTCTGCCTTTCTTACCCTCCTCTGTCTTTCTTACTCTCAACTGCCTCCTTTCTTACCCTCCTCTGTCTTTCTTATCCTCAACTGCCTCCTTTCTTACTCTCAACTGCCTCCTTTCTTACCCTCCTCTGTCTTTCTTACTCTCAACTGCCTCCTTTCTTACCCTCAACTCTGCCTTTCTTACCCTCCTCTGTCTTTCTTACCCTCCTCTGTCTTTCTTACCCTCCTCTGCCTTGCTTCCTCTCAACTGCCTCCTTTCTTACCCTCCTCTGCCTTTCTTACCCTCAACTCTGTCTTTCTTACCCTCAACTCTGTCTTTCTTACTCTCAACTGCCTCCTTTCTTACCCTCAACTGCCTCCTTTCTTACCCTCAACTGCCTCCTTTCTTACCCTCCTCTGTCTTTCTTACTCTCAACTGCCTCCTTTCTTACCCTCCTCTGCCTTGCTTCCTCTCAACTGCCTCCTTTCTTACCCTCAACTCTGCCTTTCTTACCCTCCTCTGTCTTTCTTACCCTCCTCTGCCTTGCTTCCTCTCAACTGCCTCCTTTCTTACCCTCAACTGCCTCCTTTCTTACCCTCAACTGCCTCCTTTCTTACCCTCCTCTGCCTTGCTTCCTCTCAACTGCCTCCTTTCTTACCCTCAACTCTGCCTTTCTTACCCTCAACTCTGCCTTTCTTACCCTCAACTGCCTCCTTTCTTACCCTCCTCTGTCTTTCTTACCCTCAACTCTGCCTTTCTTACCCTCAACTCTGCCTTTCTTACCCTCAACTGCCTCCTTTCTTACCCTCCTCTGTCTTTCTTACCCTCAACTCTGCCTTTCTTACCCTCAACTGCCTCCTTTCTTACCCTCCTCTGTCTTTCTTACCCTCAACTCTGTCTTTCTTACCCTCAACTGCCTCCTTTCTTACCCTCAACTCTGCCTTTCTTACCCTCAACTCTGTCTTTCTTACCCTCAACTCTGTCTTTCTTACCCTCAACTGCCTCCTTTCTTACCCTCAACTCTGCCTTTCTTACCCTCAACTCTGCCTTTCTTACCCTCAACTGCCTCCTTTCTTACCCTCAACTCTGCCTTTCTTACCCTCAACTCTGCCTTTCTTACCCTCAACTGCCTCCTTTCTTACCCTCCTCTGTCTTTCTTACCCTCAACTCTGTCTTTCTTACCCTCAACTGCCTCCTTTCTTACCCTCAACTCTGCCTTTCTTACCCTCAACTCTGTCTTTCTTACCCTCAACTCTGTCTTTCTTACCCTCAACTGCCTCCTTTCTTACCCTCAACTCTGCCTTTCTTACCCTCAACTCTGTCTTTCTTACCCTCAACTGCCTCCTTTCTTACCCTCAACTCTGCCTTTCTTACCCTCAACTCTGTCTTTCTTACCCTCAACTCTGTCTTTCTTACCCTCAACTGCCTCCTTTCTTACCCTCAACTCTGCCTTTCTTACCCTCAACTCTGCCTTTCTTACCCTCAACTGCCTCCTTTCTTACCCTCAACTGCCTCCTTTCTTACCCTCAACTCTGCCTTTCTTACCCTCCTCTGTCTTTCTTACCCTCAACTCTGCCTTTCTTACCCTCAACTCTGTCTTTCTTACCCTCAACTCTGTCTTTCTTACCCTCAACTCTGTCTTTCTTACCCTCAACTCTGCCTTTCTTACCCTCAACTCTGCCTTTCTTACCCTCAACTGCCTCCTTTCTTACCCTCAACTCTGCCTTTCTTACCCTCAACTGCCTCCTTTCTTACCCTCCTCTGTCTTTCTTACCCTCCTCTGCCTTTCTTACCCTCAACTCTGCCTTTCTTACCCTCCTCTGTCTTTCTTACCCTCAACTCTGCCTTTCTTACCCTCCTCTGTCTTTCTTACTCTCAACTGCCTCCTTTCTTACCCTCCTCTGTCTTTCTTATCCTCAACTGCCTCCTTTCTTACTCTCAACTGCCTCCTTTCTTACCCTCCTCTGTCTTTCTTACTCTCAACTGCCTCCTTTCTTACCCTCAACTCTGCCTTTCTTACCCTCCTCTGTCTTTCTTACCCTCCTCTGTCTTTCTTACCCTCCTCTGCCTTGCTTCCTCTCAACTGCCTCCTTTCTTACCCTCCTCTGCCTTGCTTCCTCTCAACTGCCTCCTTTCTTACCCTCAACTCTGCCTTTCTTACCCTCAACTGCCTCCTTTCTTACCCTCAACTCTGCCTTTCTTACCCTCCTCTGTCTTTCTTACCCTCCTCTGCCTTGCTTCCTCTCAACTGCCTCCTTTCTTACCCTCAACTCTGCCTTTCTTACCCTCAACTGCCTCCTTTCTTACCCTCAACTGCCTCCTTTCTTACCCTCAACTGCCTCCTTTCTTACCCTCCTCTGCCTTGCTTCCTCTCAACTGCCTCCTTTCTTACCCTCAACTCTGCCTTTCTTACCCTCAACTCTGCCTTTCTTACCCTCAACTGCCTCCTTTCTTACCCTCCTCTGTCTTTCTTACCCTCAACTCTGCCTTTCTTACCCTCAACTCTGCCTTTCTTACCCTCAACTGCCTCCTTTCTTACCCTCAACTGCCTCCTTTCTTACCCTCAACTGCCTCCTTTCTTACCCTCAACTGCCTCCTTTCTTACCCTCAACTCTGTCTTTCTTACCCTCAACTGCCTCCTTTCTTACCCTCCTCTGTCTTTCTTACCCTCAACTCTGCCTTTCTTACCCTCAACTGCCTCCTTTCTTACCCTCCTCTGTCTTTCTTACCCTCAACTCTGCCTTTCTTACCCTCAACTCTGCCTTTCTTACCCTCAACTGCCTCCTTTCTTACCCTCCTCTGCCTTTCTTACCCTCAACTCTGCCTTTCTTACCCTCAACTCTGCCTTTCTTACCCTCAACTCTGCCTTTCTTACCCTCAACTGCCTCCTTTCTTACCCTCAACTCTGCCTTTCTTACCCTCAACTCTGCCTTTCTTACCCTCAACTGCCTCCTTTCTTACCCTCCTCTGTCTTTCTTACCCTCAACTCTGCCTTTCTTACCCTCCTCTGTCTTTCTTACCCTCAACTGCCTCCTTTCTTACCCTCAACTCTGCCTTTCTTACCCTCCTCTGTCTTTCTTACCCTCAACTGCCTCCTTTCTTACCCTCAACTCTGCCTTTCTTACCCTCAACTCTGCCTTTCTTACCCTCCTCTGTCTTTCTTACCCTCAACTCTGCCTTTCTTACCCTCAACTCTGCCTTTCTTACCCTCCTCTGTCTTTCTTACCCTCAACTCTGTCTTTCTTACCCTCAACTCTGCCTTTCTTACTCTCAACTGCCTCCTTTCTTACCCTCCTCTGTCTTTCTTACCCTCAACTCTGCCTTTCTTACCCTCCTCTGTCTTTCTTACCCTCAACTCTGTCTTTCTTACCCTCAACTCTGTCTTTCTTACTCTCAACTGCCTCCTTTCTTACCCTCAACTCTGCCTTTCTTACCCTCCTCTGCCTTTCTTACTCTCAACTGCCTCCTTTCTTACCCTCAACTGCCTCCTTTCTTACTCTCAACTGCCTCCTTTCTTACTCTCAACTGCCTCCTTTCTTACTCTCAACTGCCTCCTTTCTTACCCTCCTCTGTCTTTCTTACTCTCAACTGCCTCCTTTCTTACTCTCAACTGCCTCCTTTCTTACTCTCAACTGCCTCCTTTCTTACCCTCCTCTGTCTTTCTTACTCTCAACTGCCTCCTTTCTTACCCTCAACTGCCTCCTTTCTTACTCTCAACTGCCTCCTTTCTTACTCTCAACTGCCTCCTTTCTTACCCTCAACTCTGCCTTTCTTACCCTCCTCTGTCTTTCTTACTCTCAACTGCCTCCTTTCTTACCCTCCTCTGTCTTTCTTACCCTCAACTCTGCCTTTCTTACCCTCCTCTGTCTTTCTTACTCTCAACTGCCTCCTTTCTTACCCTCCTCTGTCTTTCTTATCCTCAACTGCCTCCTTTCTTACTCTCAACTGCCTCCTTTCTTACCCTCCTCTGTCTTTCTTACTCTCAACTGCCTCCTTTCTTACCCTCCTCTGTCTTTCTTACCCTCAACTCTGCCTTTCTTACCCTCCTCTGTCTTTCTTACTCTCAACTGCCTCCTTTCTTACCCTCCTCTGTCTTTCTTATCCTCAACTGCCTCCTTTCTTACCCTCCTCTGCCTTTCTTACCCTCAACTCTGCCTTTCTTACCCTCAACTGCCTCCTTTCTCACTCTCAACTGCCTCCTTTCTTACCCTCCTCTGTCTTTCTTACTCTCAACTGCCTCCTTTCTTACCCTCAACTGCCTCCTTTCTTACCCTCCTCTGCCTTTCTTACCCTCAACTGCCTCCTTTCTTACCCTCAACTCTGCCTTTCTTACCCTCCTCTGTCTTTCTTACTCTCAACTGCCTCCTTTCTTACCCTCCTCTGCCTTTCTTACCCTCAACTGCCTCCTTTCTTACCCTCAACTCTGCCTTTCTTACCCTCCTCTGTCTTTCTTACTCTCAACTGCCTCCTTTCTTACCCTCCTCTGCCTTTCTTACCCTCAACTGCCTCCTTTCTTACCCTCCTCTGTCTTTCTTACCCTCAACTCTGCTTTTCTTACCCTCCTCTGTCTTTCTTACTCTCAACTGCCTCCTTTCTTACCCTCCTCTGTCTTTCTTACTCTCAACTGCCTCCTTTCTTACCCTCAACTCTGCCTTTCTTACCCTCCTCTGTCTTTCTTACTCTCAACTGCCTCCTTTCTTACCCTCCTCTGTCTTTCTTACTCTCAACTGCCTCCTTTCTTACCCTCCTCTGTCTTTCTTACTCTCAACTGCCTCCTTTCTTACCCTCCTCTGTCTTTCTTACTCTCAACTGCCTCCTTTCTTACCCTCCTCTGTCTTTCTTACTCTCAACTGCCTCCTTTCTTACCCTCCTCTGTCTTTCTTACTCTCAACTGCCTCCTTTCTTACCCTCAACTCTGCCTTTCTTACCCTCCTCTGTCTTTCTTACTCTCAACTGCCACCTTTCTTACCCTCCTCTGTCTTTCTTACTCTCAACTGCCTCCTTTCTTACCCTCAACTGCCTCCTTTCTTACCCTCCTCTGTCTTTCTTACTCTCAACTGCCTCCTTTCTTACCCTCAACTGCCTCCTTTCTTACCCTCCTCTGTCTTTCTTACTCTCAACTGCCTCCTTTCTTACCCTCAACTGCCTCCTTTCTTACTCTCAACTGCCTCCTTTCTTACCCTCAACTGCCTCCTTTCTTACCCTCAACTCTGCCTTTCTTACCCTCAACTCTGCCTTTCTTACCCTCCTCTGTCTTTCTTACTCTCAACTGCCTCCTTTCTTACCCTCCTCTGCCTTTCTTACCCTCAACTGCCTCCTTTCTTACCCTCCTCTGTCTTTCTTACTCTCAACTGCCTCCTTTCTTACCCTCCTCTGCCTTTCTTACCCTCAACTGCCTCCTTTCTTACCCTCCTCTGTCTTTCTTACCCTCAACTCTGCCTTTCTTACCCTCCTCTGTCTTTCTTACTCTCAACTGCCTCCTTTCTTACCCTCCTCTGTCTTTCTTACTCTCAACTGCCTCCTTTCTTACCCTCAACTCTGCCTTTCTTACCCTCCTCTGTCTTTCTTACTCTCAACTGCCTCCTTTCTTACCCTCCTCTGTCTTTCTTACTCTCAACTGCCTCCTTTCTTACCCTCCTCTGTCTTTCTTACTCTCAACTGCCTCCTTTCTTACCCTCAACTCTGCCTTTCTTACCCTCCTCTGTCTTTCTTACCCTCCTCTGTCTTTCTTACCCTCCTCTGCCTTGCTTCCTCTCAACTGCCTCCTTTCTTACCCTCCTCTGCCTTGCTTCCTCTCAACTGCCTCCTTTCTTACCCTCAACTCTGCCTTTCTTACCCTCAACTGCCTCCTTTCTTACCCTCAACTCTGCCTTTCTTACCCTCCTCTGTCTTTCTTACCCTCCTCTGCCTTGCTTCCTCTCAACTGCCTCCTTTCTTACCCTCAACTCTGCCTTTCTTACCCTCAACTGCCTCCTTTCTTACCCTCAACTGCCTCCTTTCTTACCCTCAACTGCCTCCTTTCTTACCCTCCTCTGCCTTGCTTCCTCTCAACTGCCTCCTTTCTTACCCTCAACTCTGCCTTTCTTACCCTCAACTCTGCCTTTCTTACCCTCAACTGCCTCCTTTCTTACCCTCCTCTGTCTTTCTTACCCTCAACTCTGCCTTTCTTACCCTCAACTCTGCCTTTCTTACCCTCAACTGCCTCCTTTCTTACCCTCAACTGCCTCCTTTCTTACCCTCAACTGCCTCCTTTCTTACCCTCAACTGCCTCCTTTCTTACCCTCAACTCTGTCTTTCTTACCCTCAACTGCCTCCTTTCTTACCCTCCTCTGTCTTTCTTACCCTCAACTCTGCCTTTCTTACCCTCAACTGCCTCCTTTCTTACCCTCCTCTGTCTTTCTTACCCTCAACTCTGCCTTTCTTACCCTCAACTCTGCCTTTCTTACCCTCAACTGCCTCCTTTCTTACCCTCCTCTGCCTTTCTTACCCTCAACTCTGCCTTTCTTACCCTCAACTCTGCCTTTCTTACCCTCAACTCTGCCTTTCTTACCCTCAACTGCCTCCTTTCTTACCCTCAACTCTGCCTTTCTTACCCTCAACTCTGCCTTTCTTACCCTCAACTGCCTCCTTTCTTACCCTCCTCTGTCTTTCTTACCCTCAACTCTGCCTTTCTTACCCTCCTCTGTCTTTCTTACCCTCAACTGCCTCCTTTCTTACCCTCAACTCTGCCTTTCTTACCCTCCTCTGTCTTTCTTACCCTCAACTGCCTCCTTTCTTACCCTCAACTCTGCCTTTCTTACCCTCAACTCTGCCTTTCTTACCCTCCTCTGTCTTTCTTACCCTCAACTCTGCCTTTCTTACCCTCAACTCTGCCTTTCTTACCCTCCTCTGTCTTTCTTACCCTCAACTCTGTCTTTCTTACCCTCAACTCTGCCTTTCTTACTCTCAACTGCCTCCTTTCTTACCCTCCTCTGTCTTTCTTACCCTCAACTCTGCCTTTCTTACCCTCCTCTGTCTTTCTTACCCTCAACTCTGTCTTTCTTACCCTCAACTATGTCTTTCTTACTCTCAACTGCCTCCTTTCTTACCCTCAACTCTGCCTTTCTTACCCTCCTCTGCCTTTCTTACTCTCAACTGCCTCCTTTCTTACCCTCAACTGCCTCCTTTCTTACTCTCAACTGCCTCCTTTCTTACTCTCAACTGCCTCCTTTCTTACTCTCAACTGCCTCCTTTCTTACCCTCCTCTGTCTTTCTTACTCTCAACTGCCTCCTTTCTTACTCTCAACTGCCTCCTTTCTTACTCTCAACTGCCTCCTTTCTTACCCTCCTCTGTCTTTCTTACTCTCAACTGCCTCCTTTCTTACCCTCAACTGCCTCCTTTCTTACTCTCAACTGCCTCCTTTCTTACTCTCAACTGCCTCCTTTCTTACCCTCAACTCTGCCTTTCTTACCCTCCTCTGTCTTTCTTACTCTCAACTGCCTCCTTTCTTACCCTCCTCTGTCTTTCTTACCCTCAACTCTGCCTTTCTTACCCTCCTCTGTCTTTCTTACTCTCAACTGCCTCCTTTCTTACCCTCCTCTGTCTTTCTTATCCTCAACTGCCTCCTTTCTTACTCTCAACTGCCTCCTTTCTTACCCTCCTCTGTCTTTCTTACTCTCAACTGCCTCCTTTCTTACCCTCCTCTGTCTTTCTTACCCTCAACTCTGCCTTTCTTACCCTCCTCTGTCTTTCTTACTCTCAACTGCCTCCTTTCTTACCCTCCTCTGTCTTTCTTATCCTCAACTGCCTCCTTTCTTACCCTCCTCTGCCTTTCTTACCCTCAACTCTGCCTTTCTTACCCTCAACTGCCTCCTTTCTCACTCTCAACTGCCTCCTTTCTTACCCTCCTCTGTCTTTCTTACTCTCAACTGCCTCCTTTCTTACCCTCAACTGCCTCCTTTCTTACCCTCCTCTGCCTTTCTTACCCTCAACTGCCTCCTTTCTTACCCTCAACTCTGCCTTTCTTACCCTCCTCTGTCTTTCTTACTCTCAACTGCCTCCTTTCTTACCCTCCTCTGCCTTTCTTACCCTCAACTGCCTCCTTTCTTACCCTCAACTCTGCCTTTCTTACCCTCCTCTGTCTTTCTTACTCTCAACTGCCTCCTTTCTTACCCTCCTCTGCCTTTCTTACCCTCAACTGCCTCCTTTCTTACCCTCCTCTGTCTTTCTTACCCTCAACTCTGCCTTTCTTACCCTCCTCTGTCTTTCTTACTCTCAACTGCCTCCTTTCTTACCCTCCTCTGTCTTTCTTACTCTCAACTGCCTCCTTTCTTACCCTCAACTCTGCCTTTCTTACCCTCCTCTGTCTTTCTTACTCTCAACTGCCTCCTTTCTTACCCTCCTCTGTCTTTCTTACTCTCAACTGCCTCCTTTCTTACCCTCCTCTGTCTTTCTTACTCTCAACTGCCTCCTTTCTTACCCTCCTCTGTCTTTCTTACTCTCAACTGCCTCCTTTCTTACCCTCCTCTGTCTTTCTTACTCTCAACTGCCTCCTTTCTTACCCTCCTCTGTCTTTCTTACTCTCAACTGCCTCCTTTCTTACCCTCAACTCTGCCTTTCTTACCCTCCTCTGTCTTTCTTACTCTCAACTGCCACCTTTCTTACCCTCCTCTGTCTTTCTTACTCTCAACTGCCTCCTTTCTTACCCTCAACTGCCTCCTTTCTTACCCTCCTCTGTCTTTCTTACTCTCAACTGCCTCCTTTCTTACCCTCAACTGCCTCCTTTCTTACCCTCCTCTGTCTTTCTTACTCTCAACTGCCTCCTTTCTTACCCTCAACTGCCTCCTTTCTTACTCTCAACTGCCTCCTTTCTTACCCTCAACTGCCTCCTTTCTTACCCTCAACTCTGCCTTTCTTACCCTCAACTCTGCCTTTCTTACCCTCCTCTGTCTTTCTTACTCTCAACTGCCTCCTTTCTTACCCTCCTCTGCCTTTCTTACCCTCAACTGCCTCCTTTCTTACCCTCCTCTGTCTTTCTTACTCTCAACTGCCTCCTTTCTTACCCTCCTCTGCCTTTCTTACCCTCAACTGCCTCCTTTCTTACCCTCCTCTGTCTTTCTTACCCTCAACTCTGCCTTTCTTACCCTCCTCTGTCTTTCTTACTCTCAACTGCCTCCTTTCTTACCCTCCTCTGTCTTTCTTACTCTCAACTGCCTCCTTTCTTACCCTCAACTCTGCCTTTCTTACCCTCCTCTGTCTTTCTTACTCTCAACTGCCTCCTTTCTTACCCTCCTCTGTCTTTCTTACTCTCAACTGCCTCCTTTCTTACCCTCCTCTGTCTTTCTTACTCTCAACTGCCTCCTTTCTTACCCTCCTCTGTCTTTCTTACTCTCAACTGCCTCCTTTCTTACCCTCAACTGCCTCCTTTCTTACCCTCAACTCTGCCTTTCTTACCCTCAACTCTGCCTTTCTTACCCTCCTCTGTCTTTCTTACTCTCAACTGCCTCCTTTCTTACCCTCAACTCTGCCTTTCTTACCCTCCTCTGTCTTTCTTACCCTCAACTCTGCCTTTCTTACCCTCCTCTGTCTTTCTTACTCTCAACTGCCTCCTTTCTTACCCTCCTCTGTCTTTCTTACTCTCAACTGCCTCCTTTCTTACCCTCCTCTGTCTTTCTTACTCTCAACTGCCTCCTTTCTTACCCTCCTCTGTCTTTCTTACTCTCAACTGCCTCCTTTCTTACCCTCCTCTGTCTTTCTTACTCTCAACTGCCTCCTTTCTTACTCTCAACTGCCTCCTTTCTTACCCTCCTCTGTCTTTCTTACCCTCAACTCTGCCTTTCTTACTCTCAACTGCCTCCTTTCTTACCCTCAACTGCCTCCTTTCTTACCCTCAACTGCCTCCTTTCTTACCCTCAACTCTGCCTTTCTTACCCTCAACTGCCTCCTTTCTTACCCTCCTCTGTCTTTCTTACTCTCAACTGCCTCCTTTCTTACCCTCAACTGCCTCCTTTCTTACCCTCAACTCTGCCTTTCTTACCCTCCTCTGTCTTTCTTACTCTCAACTGCCTCCTTTCTTACCCTCCTCTGTCTTTCTTACTCTCAACTGCCTCCTTTCTTACCCTCCTCTGTCTTTCTTACTCTCAACTGCCTCCTTTCTTACCCTCAACTGCCTCCTTTCTTACCCTCAACTCTGCCTTTCTTACCCTCCTCTGTCTTTCTTACTCTCAACTGCCTCCTTTCTTACCCTCAACTCTGCCTTTCTTACCCTCAACTGCCTCCTTTCTTACCCTCAACTGCCTCCTTTCTTACCCTCAACTGCCTCCTTTCTTACCCTCCTCTGCCTTTCTTACCCTCAACTGCCTCCTTTCTTACCCTCAACTGCCTCCTTTCTTACCCTCCTCTGCCTTTCTTACCCTCAACTGCCTCCTTTCTTACCCTCAACTGCCTCCTTTCTTACCCTCAACTCTGCCTTTCTTACCCTCCTCTGTCTTTCTTACTCTCAACTGCCTCCTTTCTTACCCTCAACTGCCTCCTTTCTTACCCTCAACTCTGCCTTTCTTACTCTCAACTCTGCCTTTCTTACCCTCAACTGCCTCCTTTCTTACCCTCAACTGCCTCCTTTCTTACCCTCAACTGCCTCCTTTCTTACCCTCAACTGCCTCCTTTCTTACTCTCAACTGCCTCCTTTCTTACCCTCAACTGCCTCCTTTCTTACCCTCAACTCTGCCTTTCTTACCCTCAACTCTGCCTTTCTTACCCTCAACTGCCTCCTTTCTTACCCTCCTCTGTCTTTCTTACTCTCAACTGCCTCCTTTCTTACCCTCAACTGCCTCCTTTCTTACCCTCCTCTGTCTTTCTTACTCTCAACTGCCTCCTTTCTTACCCTCAACTCTGCCTTTCTTACCCTCCTCTGTCTTTCTTACTCTCAACTGCCTCCTTTCTTACCCTCCTCTGTCTTTCTTACTCTCAACTGCCTCCTTTCTTACCCTCCTCTGTCTTTCTTACTCTCAACTGCCTCCTTTCTTACCCTCCTCTGTCTTTCTTACTCTCAACTGCCTCCTTTCTTACCCTCCTCTGTCTTTCTTATCCTCAACTGCCTCCTTTCTTACTCTCAACTGCCTCCTTTCTTACCCTCCTCTGTCTTTCTTACTCTCAACTGCCTCCTTTCTTACCCTCCTCTGCCTTTCTTACCCTCCTCTGTCTTTCTTATCCTCAACTGCCTCCTTTCTTACTCTCAACTGCCTCCTTTCTTACCCTCCTCTGCCTTTCTTACCCTCAACTCTGCCTTTCTTACCCTCAACTCTGCCTTTCTTACCCTCCTCTGTCTTTCTTACTCTCAACTGCCTCCTTTCTTACCCTCAACTGCCTCCTTTCTTACCCTCAACTGCCTCCTTTCTTACCCTCAACTGCCTCCTTTCTTACCCTCAACTCTGCCTTTCTTACCCTCCTCTGTCTTTCTTACTCTCAACTGCCTCCTTTCTTACCCTCCTCTGTCTTTCTTACTCTCAACTGCCTCCTTTCTTACCCTCCTCTGTCTTTCTTACTCTCAACTGCCTCCTTTCTTACCCTCAACTCTGCCTTTCTTACCCTCCTCTGTCTTTCTTACTCTCAACTGCCTCCTTTCTTACCCTCCTCTGTCTTTCTTACTCTCAACTGCCTCCTTTCTTACCCTCCTCTGTCTTTCTTACCCTCAACTGCCTCCTTTCTTACCCTCAACTCTGCCTTTCTTACCCTCCTCTGTCTTTCTTACTCTCAACTGCCTCCTTTCTTACCCTCAACTGCCTCCTTTCTTACCCTCAACTGCCTCCTTTCTTACCCTCAACTCTGCCTTTCTTACCCTCCTCTGCCTCCTTTCTTACCCTCAAGTGCCTCCTTTCTTACCCTCAACTCTGCCTTTCTTACCCTCCTCTGTCTTTCTTACTCTCAACTGCCTCCTTTCTTACCCTCCTCTGTCTTTCTTACTCTCAACTGCCTCCTTTCTTACCCTCCTCTGTCTTTCTTACTCTTAACTGCTTCCTTTCTTACTCTCAACTGCCTCCTTTCTTACCCTCCTCTGTCTTTCTTACCCTCAACTCTGCCTTTCTTACCCTCCTCTGTCTTTCTTACTCTCAACTGCCTCCTTTCTTACCCTCAACTGCCTCCTTTCTTACCCTCAACTGCCTCCTTTCTTACCCTCAACTCTGCCTTTCTTACCCTCAACTGCCTCCTTTCTTACCCTCCTCTGTCTTTCTTACTCTCAACTGCCTCCTTTCTTACCCTCAACTGCCTCCTTTCTTACCCTCAACTCTGCCTTTCTTACCCTCCTCTGTCTTTCTTACTCTCAACTGCCTCCTTTCTTACCCTCCTCTGTCTTTCTTACTCTCAACTGCCTCCTTTCTTACCCTCCTCTGTCTTTCTTACTCTCAACTGCCTCCTTTCTTACCCTCAACTGCCTCCTTTCTTACCCTCAACTCTGCCTTTCTTACCCTCCTCTGTCTTTCTTACTCTCAACTGCCTCCTTTCTTACCCTCAACTCTGCCTTTCTTACCCTCAACTGCCTCCTTTCTTACCCTCAACTGCCTCCTTTCTTACCCTCAACTGCCTCCTTTCTTACCCTCCTCTGCCTTTCTTACCCTCAACTGCCTCCTTTCTTACCCTCAACTGCCTCCTTTCTTACCCTCCTCTGCCTTTCTTACCCTCAACTGCCTCCTTTCTTACCCTCAACTGCCTCCTTTCTTACCCTCCTCTGCCTTTCTTACCCTCCTCTGCCTTTCTTACCCTCAACTGCCTCCTTTCTTACCCTCAACTGCCTCCTTTCTTACCCTCAACTCTGCCTTTCTTACTCTCAACTCTGCCTTTCTTACCCTCAACTGCCTCCTTTCTTACCCTCAACTGCCTCCTTTCTTACCCTCAACTGCCTCCTTTCTTACCCTCAACTGCCTCCTTTCTTACTCTCAACTGCCTCCTTTCTTACCCTCAACTGCCTCCTTTCTTACCCTCAACTCTGCCTTTCTTACCCTCAACTCTGCCTTTCTTACCCTCAACTGCCTCCTTTCTTACCCTCCTCTGTCTTTCTTACTCTCAACTGCCTCCTTTCTTACCCTCAACTGCCTCCTTTCTTACCCTCCTCTGTCTTTCTTACTCTCAACTGCCTCCTTTCTTACCCTCAACTCTGCCTTTCTTACCCTCCTCTGTCTTTCTTACTCTCAACTGCCTCCTTTCTTACCCTCCTCTGTCTTTCTTACTCTCAACTGCCTCCTTTCTTACCCTCCTCTGTCTTTCTTACTCTCAACTGCCTCCTTTCTTACCCTCCTCTGTCTTTCTTACTCTCAACTGCCTCCTTTCTTACCCTCCTCTGTCTTTCTTATCCTCAACTGCCTCCTTTCTTACTCTCAACTGCCTCCTTTCTTACCCTCCTCTGTCTTTCTTACTCTCAACTGCCTCCTTTCTTACCCTCCTCTGCCTTTCTTACCCTCCTCTGTCTTTCTTATCCTCAACTGCCTCCTTTCTTACTCTCAACTGCCTCCTTTCTTACCCTCCTCTGCCTTTCTTACCCTCAACTCTGCCTTTCTTACCCTCAACTCTGCCTTTCTTACCCTCAACTCTGCCTTTCTTACCCTCCTCTGTCTTTCTTACTCTCAACTGCCTCCTTTCTTACCCTCAACTGCCTCCTTTCTTACCCTCAACTGCCTCCTTTCTTACCCTCAACTGCCTCCTTTCTTACCCTCAACTCTGCCTTTCTTACCCTCCTCTGTCTTTCTTACTCTCAACTGCCTCCTTTCTTACCCTCCTCTGTCTTTCTTACTCTCAACTGCCTCCTTTCTTACCCTCCTCTGTCTTTCTTACTCTCAACTGCCTCCTTTCTTACCCTCAACTCTGCCTTTCTTACCCTCCTCTGTCTTTCTTACTCTCAACTGCCTCCTTTCTTACCCTCCTCTGTCTTTCTTACTCTCAACTGCCTCCTTTCTTACCCTCCTCTGTCTTTCTTACCCTCAACTGCCTCCTTTCTTACCCTCAACTCTGCCTTTCTTACCCTCCTCTGTCTTTCTTACTCTCAACTGCCTCCTTTCTTACCCTCAACTGCCTCCTTTCTTACCCTCAACTGCCTCCTTTCTTACCCTCAACTCTGCCTTTCTTACCCTCCTCTGCCTCCTTTCTTACCCTCAACTGCCTCCTTTCTTACCCTCAACTCTGCCTTTCTTACCCTCCTCTGTCTTTCTTACTCTCAACTGCCTCCTTTCTTACCCTCAACTCTGCCTTTCTTACCCTCCTCTGTCTTTCTTACTCTCAACTGCCTCCTTTCTTACCCTCCTCTGTCTTTCTTACTCTCAACTGCCTCCTTTCTTACCCTCAACTCTGCCTTTCTTACCCTCCTCTGTCTTTCTTACTCTCAACTGCCTCCTTTCTTACCCTCCTCTGTCTTTCTTACTCTCAACTGCCTCCTTTCTTACCCTCAACTCTGCCTTTCTTACCCTCCTCTGTCTTTCTTACTCTCAACTGCCTCCTTTCTTACCCTCCTCTGTCTTTCTTACTCTCAACTGCCTCCTTTCTTACCCTCAACTCTGCCTTTCTTACCCTCCTCTGTCTTTCTTACTCTCAACTGCCTCCTTTTTTACCCTCCTCTGTCTTTCTTACTCTCAACTGCCTCCTTTCTTACCCTCAACTCTGCCTTTCTTACCCTCCTCTGTCTTTCTTACCCTCCTCTGCCTTGCTTCCTCTCAACTGCCTCCTTTCTTACCCTCAACTGCCTCCTTTCTTACCCTCAACTCTGCCTTTCTTACCCTCCTCTGCCTCCTTTCTTACCCTCAACTGCCTCCTTTCTTACCCTCAACTCTGCCTTTCTTACCCTTAACTGCCTCCTTTCTTACCCTCAACTCTGCCTTTCTTACCCTCCTCTGCCTCCTTTCTTACCCTCAACTGCCTCCTTTCTTACCCTCAACTCTGCCTTTCTTACTCTCAACTGCCTCCTTTCTTACCCTCAACTCTGCCTTTCTTACCCTCCTCTGTCTTTCTTACTCTCAACTGCCTCCTTTCTTACCCTCCTCTGTCTTTCTTACTCTCAACTGCCTCCTTTCTTACCCTCAACTCTGCCTTTCTTACCCTCCTCTGCCTTTCTTACCCTCAACTCTGCCTTTCTTACCCTCCTCTGTCTTTCTTACTCTCAACTGCCTCCTTTCTTACCCTCCTCTGCCTCCTTTCTTACCCTCAACTGCCTCCTTTCTTACCCTCAACTCTGCCTTTCTTACTCTCAACTGCCTCCTTTCTTACCCTCAACTCTGCCTTTCTTACCCTCCTCTGTCTTTCTTACTCTCAACTGCCTCCTTTCTTACCCTCCTCTGTCTTTCTTACTCTCAACTGCCTCCTTTCTTACCCTCAACTCTGCCTTTCTTACCCTCCTCTGTCTTTCTTACCCTCCTCTGCCTTGCTTCCTCTCAACTGCCTCCTTTCTTACCCTCAACTGCCTCCTTTCTTACCCTCAACTCTGCCTTTCTTACCCTCAACTCTGCCTTTCTTACCCTTAACTGCCTCCTTTCTTACCCTCAACTGCCTCCTTTCTTACCCTCAACTCTGCCTTTCTTACCCTTAACTGCCTCCTTTCTTACCCTCAACTGCCTCCTTTCTTACCCTTAACTGCCTCCTTTCTTACCCTCCTCTGCCTTTCTTACCCTCAACTCTGCCTTTCTTACCCTCAACTGCCTCCTTTCTTACCCTCAACTGCCTCCTTTCTTACCCTCCTCTGTCTTTCTTACTCTCAACTGCCTCCTTTCTTACCCTCCTCTGTCTTTCTTACTCTCAACTGCCTCCTTTCTTACCCTCAACTGCCTCCTTTCTTACCCTCAACTCTGCCTTTCTTACCCTCCTCTGTCTTTCTTACTCTCAACTGCCTCCTTTCTTACCCTCAACTGCCTCCTTTCTTACCCTCAACTCTGCCTTTCTTACCCTCCTCTGTCTTTCTTACCCTCCTCTGTCTTTCTTACTCTCAACTGCCTCCTTTCTTATCCTCAACTGCCTCCTTTCTTACTCTCAACTGCCTCCTTTCTTACCCTCCTCTGCCTTTCTTACCCTCAACTCTGCCTTTCTTACCCTCAACTGCCTCCTTTCTTACCCTCAACTCTGCCTTTCTTACCCTCCTCTGTCTTTCTTACCCTCCTCTGCCTTGCTTCCTCTCAACTGCCTCCTTTCTTACCCTCAACTCTGCCTTTCTTACCCTCAACTCTGCCTTTCTTACCCTCAACTGCCTCCTTTCTTACCCTCAACTGCCTCCTTTCTTACCCTCAACTGCCTCCTTTCTTACCCTCAACTGCCTCCTTTCTTACCCTCAACTGCCTCCTTTCTTACCCTCAACTGCCTCCTTTCTTACCCTCAACTGCCTCCTTTCTTACCCTCCTCTGCCTTGCTTCCTCTCAACTGCCTCCTTTCTTACCCTCAACTCTGCCTTTCTTACCCTCAACTCTGCCTTTCTTACCCTCAACTGCCTCCTTTCTTACCCTCAACTGCCTCCTTTCTTACCCTCCTCTGTCTTTCTTACCCTCAACTCTGCCTTTCTTACCCTCAACTCTGCCTTTCTTACCCTCAACTGCCTCCTTTCTTACCCTCCTCTGTCTTTCTTACCCTCAACTCTGCCTTTCTTACCCTCAACTGCCTCCTTTCTTACCCTCCTCTGTCTTTCTTACCCTCAACTCTGCCTTTCTTACCCTCAACTCTGCCTTTCTTACCCTCAACTGCCTCCTTTCTTACCCTCCTCTGCCTTTCTTACCCTCAACTCTGCCTTTCTTACCCTCAACTGCCTCCTTTCTTACCCTCCTCTGCCTTTCTTACCCTCAACTCTGCCTTTCTTACCCTCAACTGCCTCCTTTCTTACCCTCCTCTGCCTTTCTTACCCTCAACTCTGCCTTTCTTACCCTCAACTGCCTCCTTTCTTACCCTCCTCTGCCTTTCTTACCCTCAACTCTGCCTTTCTTACCCTCCTCTGCCTTTCTTACCCTCAACTGCCTCCTTTCTTACCCTCAACTCTGTCTTTCTTACCCTCAACTCTGCCTTTCTTACCCTCAACTCTGTCTTTCTTACTCTCAACTGCCTCCTTTCTTACCCTCCTCTGCCTTTCTTACTCTCAACTGCCTCCTTTCTTACCCTCAACTCTGCCTTTCTTACCCTCAACTGCCTCCTTTCTTACCCTCCTCTGTCTTTCTTACCCTCAACTCTGCCTTTCTTACCCTCAACTCTGCCTTTCTTACCCTCAACTGCCTCCTTTCTTACCCTCCTCTGCCTTTCTTACCCTCAACTCTGCCTTTCTTACCCTCAACTGCCTCCTTTCTTACCCTCCTCTGCCTTTCTTACCCTCAACTCTGCCTTTCTTACCCTCAACTGCCTCCTTTCTTACCCTCCTCTGCCTTTCTTACCCTCAACTCTGCCTTTCTTACCCTCAACTGCCTCCTTTCTTACCCTCCTCTGCCTTTCTTACCCTCAACTCTGCCTTTCTTACCCTCCTCTGCCTTTCTTACCCTCAACTGCCTCCTTTCTTACCCTCAACTCTGCCTTTCTTACCCTCAACTCTGTCTTTCTTACCCTCAACTCTGTCTTTCTTACCCTCAACTCTGCCTTTCTTACCCTCAACTCTGTCTTTCTTACCCTCAACTCTGCCTTTCTTACCCTCAACTGCCTCCTTTCTTACCCTCAACTCTGCCTTTCTTACCCTCAACTCTGCCTTTCTTACCCTCAACTGCCTCCTTTCTTACCCTCCTCTGTCTTTCTTACCCTCAACTCTGCCTTTCTTACCCTCCTCTGTCTTTCTTACCCTCAACTGCCTCCTTTCTTACCCTCAACTCTGCCTTTCTTACCCTCCTCTGTCTTTCTTACCCTCAACTGCCTCCTTTCTTACCCTCAACTGCCTCCTTTCTTACCCTCAACTGCCTCCTTTCTTACCCTCCTCTGTCTTTCTTACCCTCAACTCTGTCTTTCTTACCCTCAACTCTGTCTTTCTTACCCTCAACTCTGCCTTTCTTACCCTCAACTCTGCCTTTCTTACCCTCAACTCTGCCTTTCTTACCCTCAACTCTGTCTTTCTTACCCTCAACTCTGCCTTTCTTACCCTCAACTGCCTCCTTTCTTACCCTCCTCTGTCTTTCTTACCCTCCTCTGTCTTTCTTACCCTCAACTCTGCCTTTCTTACCCTCAACTCTGCCTTTCTTACCCTCAACTGCCTCCTTTCTTACCCTCCTCTGTCTTTCTTACCCTCAACTCTGCCTTTCTTACCCTCAACTCTGCCTTTCTTACCCTCAACTGCCTCCTTTCTTACCCTCCTCTGTCTTTCTTACCCTCAACTCTGCCTTTCTTACCCTCAACTCTGCCTTTCTTACCCTCAACTGCCTCCTTTCTTACCCTCCTCTGCCTTTCTTACCCTCCTCTGTCTTTCTTACCCTCAACTCTGTCTTTCTTACCCTCAACTCTGCCTTTCTTACCCTCAACTGCCTCCTTTCTTACTCTCAACTGCCTCCTTTCTTACCCTCAACTCTGCCTTTCTTACCCTCAACTGCCTCCTTTCTTACCCTCCTCTGTCTTTCTTACCCTCAACTCTGTCTTTCTTACCCTCAACTCTGCCTTTCTTACCCTCAACTGCCTCCTTTCTTACCCTCAACTCTGCCTTTCTTCCTCTCAACTGCCTCCTTTCTTACCCTCAACTGCCTCCTTTCTTACTCTCAACTGCCTCCTTTTTTACCCTCCTCTGTCTTTCTTACTCTCAACTGCCTCCTTTCTTACCCTCAACTCTGCCTTTCTTACCCTCCTCTGTCTTTCTTACCCTCCTCTGCCTTGCTTCCTCTCAACTGCCTCCTTTCTTACCCTCAACTGCCTCCTTTCTTACCCTCAACTCTGCCTTTCTTACCCTCCTCTGCCTCCTTTCTTACCCTCAACTGCCTCCTTTCTTACCCTCAACTCTGCCTTTCTTACCCTTAACTGCCTCCTTTCTTACCCTCAACTCTGCCTTTCTTACCCTCCTCTGCCTCCTTTCTTACCCTCAACTGCCTCCTTTCTTACCCTCAACTCTGCCTTTCTTACTCTCAACTGCCTCCTTTCTTACCCTCAACTCTGCCTTTCTTACCCTCCTCTGTCTTTCTTACTCTCAACTGCCTCCTTTCTTACCCTCCTCTGTCTTTCTTACTCTCAACTGCCTCCTTTCTTACCCTCAACTCTGCCTTTCTTACCCTCCTCTGCCTTTCTTACCCTCAACTCTGCCTTTCTTACCCTCCTCTGTCTTTCTTACTCTCAACTGCCTCCTTTCTTACCCTCCTCTGCCTCCTTTCTTACCCTCAACTGCCTCCTTTCTTACCCTCAACTCTGCCTTTCTTACTCTCAACTGCCTCCTTTCTTACCCTCAACTCTGCCTTTCTTACCCTCCTCTGTCTTTCTTACTCTCAACTGCCTCCTTTCTTACCCTCCTCTGCCTCCTTTCTTACCCTCAACTGCCTCCTTTCTTACCCTCAACTCTGCCTTTCTTACCCTCAACTGCCTCCTTTCTTACCCTCCTCTGCCTTTCTTACCCTCAACTCTGCCTTTCTTACCCTCCTCTGTCTTTCTTACTCTCAACTGCCTCCTTTCTTACCCTCCTCTGTCTTTCTTACTCTCAACTGCCTCCTTTCTTACCCTCCTCTGTCTTTCTTACTCTCAACTGCCTCCTTTCTTACCCTCAACTCTGCCTTTCTTACCCTCCTCTGTCTTTCTTACTCTCAACTGCCTCCTTTCTTACCCTCCTCTGTCTTTCTTACTCTCAACTGCCTCCTTTCTTACCCTCAACTCTGCCTTTCTTACCCTCCTCTGTCTTTCTTACCCTCCTCTGCCTTGCTTCCTCTCAACTGCCTCCTTTCTTACCCTCAACTGCCTCCTTTCTTACCCTCAACTCTGCCTTTCTTACCCTCAACTCTGCCTTTCTTACCCTTAACTGCCTCCTTTCTTACCCTCAACTGCCTCCTTTCTTACCCTCAACTCTGCCTTTCTTACCCTTAACTGCCTCCTTTCTTACCCTCAACTGCCTCCTTTCTTACCCTTAACTGCCTCCTTTCTTACCCTCCTCTGCCTTTCTTACCCTCAACTCTGCCTTTCTTACCCTCAACTGCCTCCTTTCTTACCCTCAACTGCCTCCTTTCTTACCCTCCTCTGTCTTTCTTACTCTCAACTGCCTCCTTTCTTACCCTCCTCTGTCTTTCTTACTCTCAACTGCCTCCTTTCTTACCCTCAACTGCCTCCTTTCTTACCCTCAACTCTGCCTTTCTTACCCTCCTCTGTCTTTCTTACTCTCAACTGCCTCCTTTCTTACCCTCAACTGCCTCCTTTCTTACCCTCAACTCTGCCTTTCTTACCCTCCTCTGTCTTTCTTACCCTCCTCTGTCTTTCTTACTCTCAACTGCCTCCTTTCTTATCCTCAACTGCCTCCTTTCTTACTCTCAACTGCCTCCTTTCTTACCCTCCTCTGCCTTTCTTACCCTCAACTCTGCCTTTCTTACCCTCAACTGCCTCCTTTCTTACCCTCAACTCTGCCTTTCTTACCCTCCTCTGTCTTTCTTACCCTCCTCTGCCTTGCTTCCTCTCAACTGCCTCCTTTCTTACCCTCAACTCTGCCTTTCTTACCCTCAACTCTGCCTTTCTTACCCTCAACTGCCTCCTTTCTTACCCTCAACTGCCTCCTTTCTTACCCTCAACTGCCTCCTTTCTTACCCTCAACTGCCTCCTTTCTTACCCTCAACTGCCTCCTTTCTTACCCTCAACTGCCTCCTTTCTTACCCTCAACTGCCTCCTTTCTTACCCTCCTCTGCCTTGCTTCCTCTCAACTGCCTCCTTTCTTACCCTCAACTCTGCCTTTCTTACCCTCAACTCTGCCTTTCTTACCCTCAACTGCCTCCTTTCTTACCCTCAACTGCCTCCTTTCTTACCCTCCTCTGTCTTTCTTACCCTCAACTCTGCCTTTCTTACCCTCAACTCTGCCTTTCTTACCCTCAACTGCCTCCTTTCTTACCCTCCTCTGTCTTTCTTACCCTCAACTCTGCCTTTCTTACCCTCAACTGCCTCCTTTCTTACCCTCAACTCTGCCTTTCTTACCCTCCTCTGCCTCCTTTCTTACCCTCAACTGCCTCCTTTCTTACCCTCAACTCTGCCTTTCTTACCCTTAACTGCCTCCTTTCTTACCCTCAACTCTGCCTTTCTTACCCTCCTCTGCCTCCTTTCTTACCCTCAACTGCCTCCTTTCTTACCCTCAACTCTGCCTTTCTTACTCTCAACTGCCTCCTTTCTTACCCTCAACTCTGCCTTTCTTACCCTCCTCTGTCTTTCTTACTCTCAACTGCCTCCTTTCTTACCCTCCTCTGTCTTTCTTACTCTCAACTGCCTCCTTTCTTACCCTCAACTCTGCCTTTCTTACCCTCCTCTGCCTTTCTTACCCTCAACTCTGCCTTTCTTACCCTCCTCTGTCTTTCTTACTCTCAACTGCCTCCTTTCTTACCCTCCTCTGCCTCCTTTCTTACCCTCAACTGCCTCCTTTCTTACCCTCAACTCTGCCTTTCTTACTCTCAACTGCCTCCTTTCTTACCCTCAACTCTGCCTTTCTTACCCTCCTCTGTCTTTCTTACTCTCAACTGCCTCCTTTCTTACCCTCCTCTGCCTCCTTTCTTACCCTCAACTGCCTCCTTTCTTACCCTCAACTCTGCCTTTCTTACCCTCAACTGCCTCCTTTCTTACCCTCCTCTGCCTTTCTTACCCTCAACTCTGCCTTTCTTACCCTCCTCTGTCTTTCTTACTCTCAACTGCCTCCTTTCTTACCCTCCTCTGTCTTTCTTACTCTCAACTGCCTCCTTTCTTACCCTCCTCTGTCTTTCTTACTCTCAACTGCCTCCTTTCTTACCCTCAACTCTGCCTTTCTTACCCTCCTCTGTCTTTCTTACTCTCAACTGCCTCCTTTCTTACCCTCCTCTGTCTTTCTTACTCTCAACTGCCTCCTTTCTTACCCTCAACTCTGCCTTTCTTACCCTCCTCTGTCTTTCTTACCCTCCTCTGCCTTGCTTCCTCTCAACTGCCTCCTTTCTTACCCTCAACTGCCTCCTTTCTTACCCTCAACTCTGCCTTTCTTACCCTCAACTCTGCCTTTCTTACCCTTAACTGCCTCCTTTCTTACCCTCAACTGCCTCCTTTCTTACCCTCAACTCTGCCTTTCTTACCCTTAACTGCCTCCTTTCTTACCCTCAACTGCCTCCTTTCTTACCCTTAACTGCCTCCTTTCTTACCCTCCTCTGCCTTTCTTACCCTCAACTCTGCCTTTCTTACCCTCAACTGCCTCCTTTCTTACCCTCAACTGCCTCCTTTCTTACCCTCCTCTGTCTTTCTTACTCTCAACTGCCTCCTTTCTTACCCTCCTCTGTCTTTCTTACTCTCAACTGCCTCCTTTCTTACCCTCAACTGCCTCCTTTCTTACCCTCAACTCTGCCTTTCTTACCCTCCTCTGTCTTTCTTACTCTCAACTGCCTCCTTTCTTACCCTCAACTGCCTCCTTTCTTACCCTCAACTCTGCCTTTCTTACCCTCCTCTGTCTTTCTTACCCTCCTCTGTCTTTCTTACTCTCAACTGCCTCCTTTCTTATCCTCAACTGCCTCCTTTCTTACTCTCAACTGCCTCCTTTCTTACCCTCCTCTGCCTTTCTTACCCTCAACTCTGCCTTTCTTACCCTCAACTGCCTCCTTTCTTACCCTCAACTCTGCCTTTCTTACCCTCCTCTGTCTTTCTTACCCTCCTCTGCCTTGCTTCCTCTCAACTGCCTCCTTTCTTACCCTCAACTCTGCCTTTCTTACCCTCAACTCTGCCTTTCTTACCCTCAACTGCCTCCTTTCTTACCCTCAACTGCCTCCTTTCTTACCCTCAACTGCCTCCTTTCTTACCCTCAACTGCCTCCTTTCTTACCCTCAACTGCCTCCTTTCTTACCCTCAACTGCCTCCTTTCTTACCCTCAACTGCCTCCTTTCTTACCCTCCTCTGCCTTGCTTCCTCTCAACTGCCTCCTTTCTTACCCTCAACTCTGCCTTTCTTACCCTCAACTCTGCCTTTCTTACCCTCAACTGCCTCCTTTCTTACCCTCAACTGCCTCCTTTCTTACCCTCCTCTGTCTTTCTTACCCTCAACTCTGCCTTTCTTACCCTCAACTCTGCCTTTCTTACCCTCAACTGCCTCCTTTCTTACCCTCCTCTGTCTTTCTTACCCTCAACTCTGCCTTTCTTACCCTCAACTGCCTCCTTTCTTACCCTCCTCTGTCTTTCTTACCCTCAACTCTGCCTTTCTTACCCTCAACTCTGCCTTTCTTACCCTCAACTGCCTCCTTTCTTACCCTCCTCTGCCTTTCTTACCCTCAACTCTGCCTTTCTTACCCTCAACTGCCTCCTTTCTTACCCTCCTCTGCCTTTCTTACCCTCAACTCTGCCTTTCTTACCCTCAACTGCCTCCTTTCTTACCCTCCTCTGCCTTTCTTACCCTCAACTCTGCCTTTCTTACCCTCAACTGCCTCCTTTCTTACCCTCCTCTGCCTTTCTTACCCTCAACTCTGCCTTTCTTACCCTCCTCTGCCTTTCTTACCCTCAACTGCCTCCTTTCTTACCCTCAACTCTGTCTTTCTTACCCTCAACTCTGCCTTTCTTACCCTCAACTCTGCCTTTCTTACCCTCAACTCTGTCTTTCTTACCCTCAACTCTGTCTTTCTTACCCTCAACTCTGCCTTTCTTACCCTCAACTCTGTCTTTCTTACCCTCAACTCTGTCTTTCTTACCCTCAACTCTGCCTTTCTTACCCTTAACTGCCTCCTTTCTTACCCTCAACTCTGTCTTTCTTACCCTCAACTCTGCCTTTCTTACCCTCAACTGCCTCCTTTCTTACCCTCAACTCTGCCTTTCTTACCCTCAACTCTGCCTTTCTTACCCTCAACTGCCTCCTTTCTTACCCTCCTCTGTCTTTCTTACCCTCAACTCTGCCTTTCTTACCCTCCTCTGTCTTTCTTACCCTCAACTGCCTCCTTTCTTACCCTCAACTCTGCCTTTCTTACCCTCCTCTGTCTTTCTTACCCTCAACTGCCTCCTTTCTTACCCTCAACTGCCTCCTTTCTTACCCTCAACTGCCTCCTTTCTTACCCTCCTCTGTCTTTCTTACCCTCAACTCTGTCTTTCTTACCCTCAACTCTGTCTTTCTTACCCTCAACTCTGCCTTTCTTACCCTCAACTCTGCCTTTCTTACCCTCAACTCTGCCTTTCTTACCCTCAACTCTGTCTTTCTTACCCTCAACTCTGCCTTTCTTACCCTCAACTGCCTCCTTTCTTACCCTCCTCTGTCTTTCTTACCCTCCTCTGTCTTTCTTACCCTCAACTCTGCCTTTCTTACCCTCAACTCTGCCTTTCTTACCCTCAACTGCCTCCTTTCTTACCCTCCTCTGTCTTTCTTACCCTCAACTCTGCCTTTCTTACCCTCAACTCTGCCTTTCTTACCCTCAACTGCCTCCTTTCTTACCCTCCTCTGTCTTTCTTACCCTCAACTCTGCCTTTCTTACCCTCAACTCTGCCTTTCTTACCCTCAACTGCCTCCTTTCTTACCCTCCTCTGCCTTTCTTACCCTCCTCTGTCTTTCTTACCCTCAACTCTGTCTTTCTTACCCTCAACTCTGCCTTTCTTACCCTCAACTGCCTCCTTTCTTACTCTCAACTGCCTCCTTTCTTACCCTCAACTCTGCCTTTCTTACCCTCAACTGCCTCCTTTCTTACCCTCCTCTGTCTTTCTTACCCTCAACTCTGTCTTTCTTACCCTCAACTCTGCCTTTCTTACCCTCAACTGCCTCCTTTCTTACCCTCAACTCTGCCTTTCTTCCTCTCAACTGCCTCCTTTCTTACCCTCAACTGCCTCCTTTCTTACTCTCAACTGCCTCCTTTCTTACCCTCCTCTGCCTTTCTTACCCTCAACTCTGCCTTTCTTACCCTCAACTGCCTCCTTTCTTACCCTCCTCTGTCTTTCTTACCCTCAACTCTGCCTTTCTTACCCTCAACTGCCTCCTTTCTTACCCTCCTCTGTCTTTCTTACCCTCAACTCTGTCTTTCTTACCCTCAACTGCCTCCTTTCTTACCCTCAACTCTGCCTTTCTTACCCTCAACTGCCTCCTTTCTTACCCTCAACTCTGCCTTTCTTCCTCTCAACTGCCTCCTTTCTTACCCTCAACTGCCTCCTTTCTTACTCTCAACTGCCTCCTTTCTTACCCTCCTCTGCCTTTCTTACCCTCAACTCTGTCTTTCTTACCCTCAACTCTGCCTTTCTTACCCTCAACTGCCTCCTTTCTTACCCTCCTCTGTCTTTCTTACCCTCAACTCTGTCTTTCTTACCCTCAACTCTGCCTTTCTTACCCTCAACTGCCTCCTTTCTTACCCTCCTCTGTCTTTCTTACCCTCAACTCTGCCTTTCTTACCCTCAACTGCCTCCTTTCTTACCCTCCTCTGTCTTTCTTACCCTCAACTCTGTCTTTCTTACCCTCAACTCTGCCTTTCTTACCCTCCTCTGTCTTTCTTACCCTCAACTCTGTCTTTCTTACCCTCAACTCTGCCTTTCTTACCCTCAACTCTGCCTTTCTTACCCTCAACTCTGCCTTTCTTACCCTCAACTCTGCCTTTCTTACCCTCAACTCTGCCTTTCTTACCCTCAACTCTGCCTTTCTTACCCTCCTCTGTCTTTCTTACCCTCAACTCTGTCTTTCTTACCCTCAACTCTGCCTTTCTTACCCTCAACTGCCTCCTTTCTTACCCTCAACTCTGCCTTTCTTACCCTCAACTGCCTCCTTTCTTACCCTCCTCTGTCTTTCTTACCCTCAACTCTGTCTTTCTTACCCTCAACTCTGCCTTTCTTACCCTCCTCTGTCTTTCTTACCCTCAACTCTGCCTTTCTTACCCTCAACTGCCTCCTTTCTTACCCTCCTCTGTCTTTCTTACCCTCAACTCTGTCTTTCTTACCCTCAACTCTGCCTTTCTTACCCTCCTCTGTCTTTCTTACCCTCAACTCTGCCTTTCTTACCCTCAACTGCCTCCTTTCTTACCCTCCTCTGTCTTTCTTACCCTCAACTCTGCCTTTCTTACCCTCAACTCTGCCTTTCTTACCCTCAACTCTGCCTTTCTTACCCTCAACTCTGCCTTTCTTACCCTCAACTCTGCCTTTCTTACCCTCAACTCTGCCTTTCTTACCCTCAACTCTGCCTTTCTTACCCTCAACTCTGCCTTTCTTACCCTCCTCTGTCTTTCTTACCCTCAACTCTGTCTTTCTTACCCTCAACTCTGTCTTTCTTACTCTCAACTGCCTCCTTTCTTACCCTCAACTCTGCCTTTCTTACCCTCCTCTGCCTTTCTTACTCTCAACTGCCTCCTTTCTTACCCTCAACTGCCTCCTTTCTTACTCTCAACTGCCTCCTTTCTTACTCTCAACTGCCTCCTTTCTTACTCTCAACTGCCTCCTTTCTTACCCTCCTCTGTCTTTCTTACTCTCAACTGCCTCCTTTCTTACCCTCAACTGCCTCCTTTCTTACCCTCAACTCTGCCTTTCTTACCCTCCTCTGCCTTTCTTACTCTCAACTGCCTCCTTTCTTACCCTCAACTGCCTCCTTTCTTACTCTCAACTGCCTCCTTTCTCACTCTCAACTGCCTCCTTTCTTACTCTCAACTGCCTCCTTTCTTACCCTCAACTCTGCCTTTCTTACCCTCCTCTGTCTTTCTTACTCTCAACTGCCTCCTTTCTTACCCTCCTCTGTCTTTCTTACCCTCAACTCTGCCTTTCTTACCCTCCTCTGTCTTTCTTACTCTCAACTGCCTCCTTTCTTACCCTCCTCTGTCTTTCTTATCCTCAACTGCCTCCTTTCTTACCCTCAACTGCCTCCTTTCTTACTCTCAACTGCCTCCTTTCTCACTCTCAACTGCCTCCTTTCTTACTCTCAACTGCCTCCTTTCTTACCCTCAACTCTGCCTTTCTTACCCTCCTCTGTCTTTCTTACTCTCAACTGCCTCCTTTCTTACCCTCCTCTGTCTTTCTTACCCTCAACTCTGCCTTTCTTACCCTCCTCTGTCTTTCTTACTCTCAACTGCCTCCTTTCTTACCCTCCTCTGTCTTTCTTATCCTCAACTGCCTCCTTTCTTACTCTCAACTGCCTCCTTTCTTACCCTCCTCTGTCTTTCTTACTCTCAACTGCCTCCTTTCTTACCCTCCTCTGTCTTTCTTACCCTCAACTCTGCCTTTCTTACCCTCCTCTGTCTTTCTTACTCTCAACTGCCTCCTTTCTTACCCTCCTCTGTCTTTCTTATCCTCAACTGCCTCCTTTCTTACCCTCCTCTGTCTTTCTTACTCTCAACTGCCTCCTTTCTTACTCTCAACTGCCTCCTTTCTTACCCTCCTCTGTCTTTCTTACTCTCAACTGCCTCCTTTCTTACCCTCCTCTGTCTTTCTTACCCTCAACTCTGCCTTTCTTACCCTCCTCTGTCTTTCTTACTCTCAACTGCCTCCTTTCTTACCCTCCTCTGCCTTTCTTACCCTCAACTGCCTCCTTTCTTACCCTCCTCTGCCTTTCTTACCCTCAACTCTGCCTTTCTTACCCTCAACTGCCTCCTTTCTTACTCTCAACTGCCTCCTTTCTTACCCTCCTCTGTCTTTCTTACTCTCAACTGCCTCCTTTCTTACCCTCAACTGCCTCCTTTCTTACCCTCCTCTGCCTTTCTTACCCTCAACTGCCTCCTTTCTTACCCTCAACTCTGCCTTTCTTACCCTCCTCTGTCTTTCTTACTCTCAACTGCCTCCTTTCTTACCCTCCTCTGCCTTTCTTACCCTCAACTGCCTCCTTTCTTACCCTCAACTCTGCCTTTCTTACCCTCCTCTGTCTTTCTTACTCTCAACTGCCTCCTTTCTTACCCTCCTCTGCCTTTCTTACCCTCAACTGCCTCCTTTCTTACCCTCCTCTGTCTTTCTTACCCTCAACTCTGCCTTTCTTACCCTCCTCTGTCTTTCTTACTCTCAACTGCCTCCTTTCTTACCCTCCTCTGTCTTTCTTACTCTCAACTGCCTCCTTTCTTACCCTCAACTCTGCCTTTCTTACCCTCCTCTGTCTTTCTTACTCTCAACTGCCTCCTTTCTTACCCTCCTCTGTCTTTCTTACTCTCAACTGCCTCCTTTCTTACCCTCCTCTGTCTTTCTTACTCTCAACTGCCTCCTTTCTTACCCTCCTCTGTCTTTCTTACTCTCAACTGCCTCCTTTCTTACCCTCCTCTGTCTTTCTTACTCTCAACTGCCTCCTTTCTTACCCTCCTCTGTCTTTCTTACTCTCAACTGCCTCCTTTCTTACCCTCCTCTGTCTTTCTTACTCTCAACTGCCTCCTTTCTTACCCTCAACTCTGCCTTTCTTACCCTCCTCTGTCTTTCTTACTCTCAACTGCCTCCTTTCTTACCCTCCTCTGTCTTTCTTACTCTCAACTGCCTCCTTTCTTACCCTCAACTGCCTCCTTTCTTACCCTCCTCTGTCTTTCTTACTCTCAACTGCCTCCTTTCTTACCCTCAACTGCCTCCTTTCTTACCCTCCTCTGTCTTTCTTACTCTCAACTGCCTCCTTTCTTACCCTCAACTGCCTCCTTTCTTACTCTCAACTGCCTCCTTTCTTACCCTCAACTGCCTCCTTTCTTACCCTCAACTCTGCCTTTCTTACCCTCAACTGCCTCCTTTCTTACCCTCCTCTGTCTTTCTTACTCTCAACTGCCTCCTTTCTTACCCTCAACTCTGCCTTTCTTACCCTCCTCTGTCTTTCTTACTCTCAACTGCCTCCTTTCTTACCCTCCTCTGCCTTTCTTACCCTCAACTGCCTCCTTTCTTACCCTCCTCTGTCTTTCTTACTCTCAACTGCCTCCTTTCTTACCCTCAACTCTGCCTTTCTTACCCTCCTCTGTCTTTCTTACTCTCAACTGCCTCCTTTCTTACCCTCCTCTGTCTTTCTTACTCTCAACTGCCTCCTTTCTTACCCTCCTCTGTCTTTCTTACTCTCAACTGCCTCCTTTCTTACCCTCCTCTGCCTTTCTTACCCTCAACTGCCTCCTTTCTTACCCTCCTCTGTCTTTCTTACCCTCAACTCTGCCTTTCTTACCCTCCTCTGTCTTTCTTACTCTCAACTGCCTCCTTTCTTACCCTCCTCTGTCTTTCTTACTCTCAACTGCCTCCTTTCTTACCCTCAACTCTGCCTTTCTTACCCTCCTCTGTCTTTCTTACTCTCAACTGCCTCCTTTCTTACCCTCCTCTGTCTTTCTTACTCTCAACTGCCTCCTTTCTTACCCTCCTCTGTCTTTCTTACTCTCAACTGCCTCCTTTCTTACCCTCCTCTGTCTTTCTTACTCTCAACTGCCTCCTTTCTTACCCTCAACTGCCTCCTTTCTTACCCTCAACTCTGCCTTTCTTACCCTCAACTCTGCCTTTCTTACCCTCCTCTGTCTTTCTTACTCTCAACTGCCTCCTTTCTTACCCTCAACTGCCTCCTTTCTTACCCTCAACTCTGCCTTTCTTACCCTCCTCTGTCTTTCTTACTCTCAACTGCCTCCTTTCTTACCCTCCTCTGTCTTTCTTACTCTCAACTGCCTCCTTTCTTACCCTCCTCTGTCTTTCTTACTCTCAACTGCCTCCTTTCTTACCCTCCTCTGTCTTTCTTACTCTCAACTGCCTCCTTTCTTACCCTCCTCTGTCTTTCTTACTCTCAACTGCCTCCTTTCTTACCCTCCTCTGTCTTTCTTACTCTCAACTGCCTCCTTTCTTACTCTCAACTGCCTCCTTTCTTACCCTCCTCTGTCTTTCTTACCCTCAACTCTGCCTTTCTTACCCTCCTCTGTCTTTCTTACTCTCAACTGCCTCCTTTCTTACCCTCAACTGCCTCCTTTCTTACCCTCAACTGCCTCCTTTCTTACCCTCAACTCTGCCTTTCTTACCCTCAACTCTGCCTTTTTTACCCTCAACTGCCTCCTTTCTTACCCTCCTCTGTCTTTCTTACTCTCAACTGCCTCCTTTCTTACCCTCAACTGCCTCCTTTCTTACCCTCAACTCTGCCTTTCTTACCCTCCTCTGTCTTTCTTACTCTCAACTGCCTCCTTTCTTACTCTCAACTGCCTCCTTTCTTACCCTCCTCTGTCTTTCTTACTCTCAACTGCCTCCTTTCTTACCCTCCTCTGTCTTTCTTACTCTCAACTGCCTCCTTTCTTACCCTCCTCTGTCTTTCTTACTCTCAACTGCCTCCTTTCTTACCCTCCTCTGCCTTTCTTACCCTCAACTCTGCCTTTCTTACCCTCCTCTGTCTTTCTTACTCTCAACTGCCTCCTTTCTTACCCTCCTCTGTCTTTCTTACTCTCAACTGCCTCCTTTCTTACTCTCAACTGCCTCCTTTCTTACCCTCCTCTGTCTTTCTTACTCTCAACTGCCTCCTTTCTTACCCTCCTCTGTCTTTCTTACTCTCAACTGCCTCCTTTCTTACCCTCAACTCTGCCTTTCTTACCCTCAAATGCCTCCTTTCTTACCCTCAACTGCCTCCTTTCTTACCCTCAACTGCCTCCTTTCTTACCCTCCTCTGCCTTTCTTACCCTCAACTGCCTCCTTTCTTACCCTCAACTGCCTCCTTTCTTACCCTCAACTCTGCCTTTCTTACCCTCCTCTGTCTTTCTTACTCTCAACTGCCTCCTTTCTTACCCTCAACTGCCTCCTTTCTTACCCTCAACTCTGCCTTTCTTACTCTCAACTCTGCCTTTCTTACCCTCAACTGCCTCCTTTCTTACCCTCAACTGCCTCCTTTCTTACCCTCAACTGCCTCCTTTCTTACCCTCAACTGCCTCCTTTCTTACCCTCAACTCTGCCTTTCTTACCCTCAACTCTGCCTTTCTTACCCTCAACTGCCTCCTTTCTTACCCTCCTCTGTCTTTCTTACTCTCAACTGCCTCCTTTCTTACCCTCAACTGCCTCCTTTCTTACCCTCCTCTGTCTTTCTTACTCTCAACTGCCTCCTTTCTTACCCTCAACTCTGCCTTTCTTACTCTCAACTGCCTCCTTTCTTACCCTCAACTGCCTCCTTTCTTACCCTCCTCTGTCTTTCTTACTCTCAACTGCCTCCTTTCTTACCCTCCTCTGTCTTTCTTACTCTCAACTGCCTCCTTTCTTACCCTCCTCTGTCTTTCTTACTCTCAACTGCCTCCTTTCTTACCCTCCTCTGTCTTTCTTACTCTCAACTGCCTCCTTTCTTACCCTCCTCTGTCTTTCTTACTCTCAACTGCCTCCTTTCTTACCCTCCTCTGTCTTTCTTACTCTCAACTGCCTCCTTTCTTACCCTCCTCTGTCTTTCTTATCCTCAACTGCCTCCTTTCTTACTCTCAACTGCCTCCTTTCTTACCCTCCTCTGTCTTTCTTACTCTCAACTGCCTCCTTTCTTACCCTCCTCTGCCTTTCTTACCCTCCTCTGTCTTTCTTATCCTCAACTGCCTCCTTTCTTACTCTCAACTGCCTCCTTTCTTACCCTCCTCTGCCTTTCTTACCCTCCTCTGTCTTTCTTATCCTCAACTGCCTCCTTTCTTACTCTCAACTGCCTCCTTTCTTACCCTCCTCTGTCTTTCTTATCCTCAACTGCCTCCTTTCTTACTCTCAACTGCCTCCTTTCTTACCCTCAACTCTGCCTTTCTTACCCTCAACTCTGCCTTTCTTACCCTCAACTCTGCCTTTCTTACTCTCAACTGCCTCCTTTCTTACCCTCCTCTGTCTTTCTTACTCTCAACTGCCTCCTTTCTTACCCTCCTCTGTCTTTCTTATCCTCAACTGCCTCCTTTCTTACTCTCAACTGCCTCCTTTCTTACCCTCCTCTGCCTTTCTTACCCTCAACTCTGCCTTTCTTACCCTCAACTCTGCCTTTCTTACTCTCAACTGCCTCCTTTCTTACCCTCAACTGCCTCCTTTCTTACCCTCAACTGCCTCCTTTCTTACCCTCAACTGCCTCCTTTCTTACCCTCAACTCTGCCTTTCTTACCCTCCTCTGTCTTTCTTACTCTCAACTGCCTCCTTTCTTACCCTCCTCTGTCTTTCTTACTCTCAACTGCCTCCTTTCTTACCCTCCTCTGTCTTTCTTACTCTCAACTGCCTCCTTTCTTACCCTCAACTCTGCCTTTCTTACCCTCCTCTGTCTTTCTTACTCTCAACTGCCTCCTTTCTTACCCTCCTCTGTCTTTCTTACTCTCAACTGCCTCCTTTCTTACCCTCCTCTGTCTTTCTTACCCTCAACTGCCTCCTTTCTTACCCTCAACTCTGCCTTTCATACCCTCCTCTGTCTTTCTTACTCTCAACTGCCTCCTTTCTTACCCTCAACTGCCTCCTTTCTTACCCTCAACTCTGCCTTTCTTACCCTCCTCTGTCTTTCTTACTCTCAACTGCCTCCTTTCTTACCCTCCTCTGTCTTTCTTACTCTCAACTGCCTCCTTTCTTACCCTCAACTCTGCCTTTCTTACCCTCCTCTGTCTTTCTTACTCTCAACTGCCTCCTTTCTTACCCTCCTCTGTCTTTCTTACTCTCAACTGCCTCCTTTCTTACCCTCAACTCTGCCTTTCTTACCCTCCTCTGCCTTTCTTACCCTCAACTCTGCCTTTCTTACCCTCCTCTGCCTTTCTTACCCTCCTCTGCCTTTCTTACTCTCAACTGCCTCCTTTCTTACCCTCAACTCTGCCTTTCTTACCCTCCTCTGCCTTTCTTACCCTCAACTCTGCCTTTCTTACCCTCCTCTGTCTTTCTTACTCTCAACTGCCTCCTTTCTTACCCTCCTCTGTCTTTCTTACTCTCAACTGCCTCCTTTCTTACCCTCAACTCTGCCTTTCTTACTCTCAACTGCCTCCTTTCTTACCCTCCTCTGTCTTTCTTACTCTCAACTGCCTCCTTTCTTACCCTCAACTCTGCCTTTCTTACCCTCCTCTGCCTTTCTTACCCTCAACTCTGCCTTTCTTACCCTCCTCTGTCTTTCTTACTCTCAACTGCCTCCTTTCTTACCCTCCTCTGTCTTTCTTACTCTCAACTGCCTCCTTTCTTACCCTCCTCTGTCTTTCTTACTCTCAACTGCCTCCTTTCTTACCCTCAACTCTGCCTTTCTTACCCTCCTCTGTCTTTCTTACTCTCAACTGCCTCCTTTCTTACCCTCCTCTGTCTTTCTTACTCTCAACTGCCTCCTTTCTTACCCTCAACTCTGCCTTTCTTACCCTCCTCTGTCTTTCTTACCCTCCTCTGCCTTGCTTCCTCTCAACTGCCTCCTTTCTTACCCTCAACTGCCTCCTTTCTTACCCTCAACTCTGCCTTTCTTACCCTCCTCTGTCTTTCTTACCCTCCTCTGCCTTGCTTCCTCTCAACTGCCTCCTTTCTTACCCTCAACTGCCTCCTTTCTTACTCTCAACTGCCTCCTTTCTTACCCTCAACTCTGCCTTTCTTACTCTCAACTGCCTCCTTTCTTACCCCTCTGTCTTTCTTACTCTCAACTGCCTCCTTTCTTACCCTCAACTCTGCCTTTCTTACCCTCCTCTGCCTTTCTTACCCTCAACTCTGCCTTTCTTACCCTCCTCTGTCTTTCTTACTCTCAACTGCCTCCTTTCTTACCCTCCTCTGTCTTTCTTACTCTCAACTGCCTCCTTTCTTACCCTCCTCTGTCTTTCTTACTCTCAACTGCCTCCTTTCTTACCCTCAACTCTGCCTTTCTTACCCTCCTCTGTCTTTCTTACTCTCAACTGCCTCCTTTCTTACCCTCCTCTGTCTTTCTTACTCTCAACTGCCTCCTTTCTTACCCTCAACTCTGCCTTTCTTACCCTCCTCTGTCTTTCTTACCCTCCTCTGCCTTGCTTCCTCTCAACTGCCTCCTTTCTTACCCTCAACTGCCTCCTTTCTTACCCTCAACTCTGCCTTTCTTACCCTTAACTGCCTCCTTTCTTACCCTCAACTGCCTCCTTTCTTACCCTCAACTCTGCCTTTCTTACCCTTAACTGCCTCCTTTCTTACCCTCAACTGCCTCCTTTCTTACCCTTAACTGCCTCCTTTCTTACCCTCCTCTGCCTTTCTTACCCTCAACTCTGCCTTTCTTACCCTCAACTGCCTCCTTTCTTACCCTCAACTGCCTCCTTTCTTACCCTCCTCTGTCTTTCTTACTCTCAACTGCCTCCTTTCTTACCCTCCTCTGTCTTTCTTACTCTCAACTGCCTCCTTTCTTACCCTCAACTGCCTCCTTTCTTACCCTCAACTCTGCCTTTCTTACCCTCCTCTGTCTTTCTTACTCTCAACTGCCTCCTTTCTTACCCTCAACTGCCTCCTTTCTTACCCTCAACTCTGCCTTTCTTACCCTCCTCTGTCTTTCTTACCCTCCTCTGTCTTTCTTACTCTCAACTGCCTCCTTTCTTACCCTCAACTGCCTCCTTTCTTACCCTCAACTCTGCCTTTCTTACCCTCCTCTGTCTTTCTTACCCTCAACTGCCTCCTTTCTTACCCTCAACTGCCTCCTTTCTTACCCTCAACTCTGCCTTTCTTACCCTCAACTGCCTCCTTTCTTACCCTCAACTGCCTCCTTTCTTACCCTCAACTGCCTCCTTTCTTACCCTCAACTCTGCCTTTCTTACCCTCCTCTGTCTTTCTTACCCTCAACTGCCTCCTTTCTTACCCTCAACTCTGCCTTTCTTACTCTCAACTGCCTCCTTTCTTACCCTCCTCTGTCTTTCTTACTCTCAACTGCCTCCTTTCTTACCCTCAACTCTGCCTTTCTTACCCTCCTCTGCCTTTCTTACCCTCAACTCTGCCTTTCTTACCCTCCTCTGTCTTTCTTACTCTCAACTGCCTCCTTTCTTACCCTCCTCTGTCTTTCTTACCCTCAACTGCCTCCTTTCTTACCCTCAACTGCCTCCTTTCTTACCCTCAACTCTGCCTTTCTTACCCTCAACTGCCTCCTTTCTTACCCTCAACTGCCTCCTTTCTTACCCTCAACTGCCTCCTTTCTTACCCTCAACTCTGCCTTTCTTACCCTCAACTGCCTCCTTTCTTACCCTCAACTGCCTCCTTTCTTACCCTCAACTGCCTCCTTTCTTACCCTCAACTCTGCCTTTCTTACCCTCAACTGCCTCCTTTCTTACCCTCAACTGCCTCCTTTCTTACCCTCAACTCTGCCTTTCTTACCCTCAACTGCCTCCTTTCTTACCCTCAACTCTGCCTTTCTTACCCTCAACTGCCTCCTTTCTTACCCTCCTCTGTCTTTCTTACTCTCAACTGCCTCCTTTCTTACCCTCAACTGCCTCCTTTCTTACCCTCCTCTGTCTTTCTTACTCTCAACTGCCTCCTTTCTTACCCTCAACTGCCTCCTTTCTTACCCTCCTCTGTCTTTCTTACTCTCAACTGCCTCCTTTCTTACCCTCAACTGCCTCCTTTCTTACCCTCCTCTGTCTTTCTTACTCTCAACTGCCTCCTTTCTTACCCTCAACTGCCTCCTTTCTTACCCTCCTCTGTCTTTCTTACTCTCAACTGCCTCCTTTCTTACCCTCAACTGCCTCCTTTCTTACCCTCCTCTGTCTTTCTTACTCTCAACTGCCTCCTTTCTTACCCTCAACTGCCTCCTTTCTTACCCTCAACTGCCTCCTTTCTTACCCTCCTCTGTCTTTCTTACTCTCAACTGCCTCCTTTCTTACCCTCAACTGCCTCCTTTCTTACCCTCCTCTGTCTTTCTTACTCTCAACTGCCTCCTTTCTTACCCTCAACTCTGCCTTTCTTACCCTCCTCTGTCTTTCTTACTCTCAACTGCCTCCTTTCTTACCCTCAACTGCCTCCTTTCTTACCCTCAACTGCCTCCTTTCTTACCCTCAACTCTGCCTTTCTTACCCTCAACTGCCTCCTTTCTTACCCTCAACTGCCTCCTTTCTTACCCTCAACTGCCTCCTTTCTTACCCTCAACTCTGCCTTTCTTACCCTCAACTGCCTCCTTTCTTACCCTCCTCTGTCTTTCTTACTCTCAACTGCCTCCTTTCTTACCCTCAACTGCCTCCTTTCTTACCCTCCTCTGTCTTTCTTACTCTCAACTGCCTCCTTTCTTACCCTCAACTCTGCCTTTCTTACCCTCCTCTGTCTTTCTTACTCTCAACTGCCTCCTTTCTTACCCTCAACTCTGCCTTTCTTACCCTCCTCTGTCTTTCTTACTCTCAACTGCCTCCTTTCTTACCCTCCTCTGTCTTTCTTACTCTCAACTGCCTCCTTTCTTACCCTCCTCTGTCTTTCTTACTCTCAACTGCCTCCTTTCTTACCCTCCTCTGTCTTTCTTACTCTCAACTGCCTCCTTTCTTACCCTCCTCTGTCTTTCTTACTCTCAACTGCCTCCTTTCTTACCCTCAACTCTGCCTTTCTTACCCTCCTCTGTCTTTCTTACTCTCAACTGCCTCCTTTCTTACCCTCCTCTGTCTTTCTTACTCTCAACTGCCTCCTTTCTTACCCTCCTCTGTCTTTCTTACTCTCAACTGCCTCCTTTCTTACCCTCCTCTGTCTTTCTTACTCTCAACTGCCTCCTTTCTTACCCTCCTCTGTCTTTCTTACTCTCAACTGCCTCCTTTCTTACCCTCCTCTGTCTTTCTTACTCTCAACTGCCTCCTTTCTTACCCTCAACTCTTCCTTTCTTACCCTCCTCTGTCTTTCTTACCCTCAACTCTGCCTTTCTTACCCTCCTCTGTCTTTCTTACCCTCAACTCTGCCTTTCTTACCCTCCTCTGTCTTTCTTACCCTCAACTCTGCCTTTCTTACCCTTAACTGCCTCCTTTCTTACCCTCAACTGCCTCCTTTCTTACCCTCAACTGCCTCCTTTCTTACCCTCAACTCTGCCTTTCTTACCCTCAACTGCCTCCTTTCTTACCCTCAACTCTGCCTTTCTTACCCTTAACTGCCTCCTTTCTTACCCTCCTCTGCCTTTCTTACCCTCCTCTGCCTTTCTTACCCTCAACTCTGCCTTTCTTACCCTTAACTGCCTCCTTTCTTACCCTCCTCTGCCTTTCTTACCCTCAACTCTGCCTTTCTTACCCTCAACTGCCTCCTTTCTTACCCTCAACTGCCTCCTTTCTTACCCTCAACTGCCTCCTTTCTTACCCTCAACTCTGCCTTTCTTACCCTCAACTGCCTCCTTTCTTACCCTCAACTGCCTCCTTTCTTACCCTCCTCTGCCTTTCTTACCCTCAACTCTGCCTTTCTTACCCTCAACTGCCTCCTTTCTTACTCTCAACTGCCTCCTTTCTTACCCTCAACTCTGCCTTTCTTACCCTCCTCTGTCTTTCTTACCCTCAACTCTGCCTTTCTTACCCTCCTCTGTCTTTCTTACCCTCCTCTGCCTTGCTTCCTCTCAACTGCCTCCTTTCTTACCCTCAACTGCCTCCTTTCTTACCCTCAACTCTGCCTTTCTTACCCTCAACTGCCTCCTTTCTTACCCTCAACTCTGCCTTTCTTACCCTCCTCTGCCTTGCTTCCTCTCAACTGCCTCCTTTCTTACCCTCAACTCTGCCTTTCTTACCCTCAACTGCCTCCTTTCTTACCCTCAACTCTGCCTTTCTTACCCTCCTCTGCCTTGCTTCCTCTCAACTGCCTCCTTTCTTACCCTCAACTCTGCCTTTCTTACCCTTAACTGCCTCCTTTCTTACCCTCAACTGCCTCCTTTCTTACCCTCAACTGCCTCCTTTCTTACCCTCAACTCTGCCTTTCTTACCCTCAACTCTGCCTTTCTTACCCTCCTCTGCCTTTCTTACCCTCAACTCTGCCTTTCTTACCCTCAACTCTGCCTTTCTTACCCTCAACTGCCTCCTTTCTTACCCTCAACTGCCTCCTTTCTTACCCTCCTCTGCCTTTCTTACCCTCAACTCTGCCTTTCTTACCCTCAACTCTGCCTTTCTTACCCTCAACTGCCTCCTTTCTTACCCTCCTCTGCCTTTCTTACCCTCAACTCTGCCTTTCTTACCCTCAACTGCCTCCTTTCTTACCCTCAACTGCCTCCTTTCTTACCCTCAACTGCCTCCTTTCTTACCCTCCTCTGCCTTTCTTACCCTCAACTCTGCCTTTCTTACCCTCAACTGCCTCCTTTCTTACCCTCAACTGCCTCCTTTCTTACCCTCCTCTGCCTTTCTTACCCTCAACTCTGCCTTTCTTACCCTCAACTGCCTCCTTTCTTACCCTCAACTGCCTCCTTTCTTACCCTCAACTCTGCCTTTCTTACCCTCAACTGCCTCCTTTCTTACTCTCAACTCTGCCTTTCTTACTCTCAACTGCCTCCTTTCTTACCCTCAACTGCCTCCTTTCTTTCTCTCGACTATGCCTCGCTTGCTCTCTATCGTTCCCGTTGTTAAAATCGGACATAAAATTAAATCAAAGGGAACTAGAAACCGTTTATATTTAATGACTGGTCAAGTTTAAAATCAAAATTAAAAGATAAATTCAACTATAACAAGTTTTTTTTCAAAATACAACCAACTACAAGAACAAGAGGGCACATTTACAAATTAACTAAAGAAAGGTCCAAATTAGGTATTAAATATTTGTTTAGTCAGAGAGTGGTGAATGCTTGGAATGCATTGTCACAGGAAGTAGTTAAAGCAGCTACAAGTAATGCATTCAAGAATAGATTGAATGTACATAGTTTTCAAAGTAATGACAACTAAATGAAATTGGTTGTATACAGACTCTGCATAGTCTTATAAACCAGTATAAAGACGTTCAGTTAAGTTAAAATTTCGTAAAATCGGCAGTGACTAAAGAGCCTACGTCATCTCAATTGTCAATAGTATCGAGTTGGCTTCCCAATAGAGATATCTCCCGTCAACCCAGCTGTAAGTAGTACCTGACTTACTGTTAATAAAATTCAAGTATTGTGGAAGGAACTAAGCAGGCCTGCCACAATAAAAGACAAGTCTTAGTACAATGACGACTCGAACACTTCATCCCCAGCTGCAGTGCATGGGAATACCAATTTAATGGCCAAATATTTCTGCCTATAATTCTACAATAGTTCACCAAGAAATTGATTCAAAAATGAGGTTTACATACTATTATTAGTTAGTTAATTACCCATCGCAAGCAAAGATTATATATCAATAACAAATATAGGACTTACGGTAGCATAATTACTTCCTGTCTTCACGGTTGTTCTATTTATACTTCTCTGCCCCCGCTTTGAACATGCCAGTGGCTTTATTTATCTGGTGAGTGCAGTGAGTGAATGGGTCACTCGTTTCCTAACTAACACAGGCAGGCCTCGATGCGTGCTCGCTTGCTGGTGTAAGTTGGCCAACTTCTCTCTTCTCTTTAGATATCCTAGACGTTTCTTGTTTAGCGAATAATGTGTTCAATTCCTGTCAGGTTTCAGAATAGATAGTCCGACAGACAAACGGGATTAGTCTTAAATAGTTTGACATGAATTTGTGATATTTATTTTATAGTTTGACTTGGAGAATATCTTAGGATTTTAGGGAATTGACATGTTTGATATTGGTATACCCAGGATTGTAGGGAATTGACATATCTGATATTAATGTACCTAGGATTGTAGGAAATTGACATATCTGATATTAATGTACCTAGGATTGTAGGGAATTGACATATCTGATATTAGTGTACCTATGATTGTAGGTAATTGACATGTTTGATATTAGTGTACCTATGATTGTAGGGTATTGACATGTTTGATATTAGTGTACCTATGATTGTAGGGTATTGACATGTTTGATATTAGTGTACCTAGGATTGTAGGGAATGTGCGTGTTATATTAGTGTGGGGACCCTAGGATTTTATTAAATTTGCATATGATATTAGTGTACGCAAATTTGCATGTGATAGTGTAATGATCCATGTTTTTTAGGAAATGTGAATCAGAAATTAGTGAAAAAATTCTAGGATTTTAGAAAATGTGCGTATGACAGTAGTGTGCCGATATTTGCCCGTAGGCTTGGTGCTAACGCTGATTAATTATGTTGTTAGATCCTTGTCTCGCGATTCTTTACATTTTAAAAATAATGGCATATGAAATCTAGAAGTTTAGAAAATGTACATGCGATCCTGGAATTTTAGTAATTTTACATGCAATCTTGGGATTTTAATAACTTTACATGCGATTCTGGGTTTTTTATAACTTTACATGCTATTCTGGGATTTTAATAAATTTGCGTGCGATTCTGTGATTTTAGGAACCTTACATGCGATTATTGGATTTTAATAACTTTACATGCGATTCTGGGATTTTAGGAACCTTACATGCGATTATTGGATTTTGATAACTTTACATGCGATTCTGGGATTTTAATGTGTGTCTGCGATCCTGTGATTTCAATAACTTTACATGCGATTCTGGGATTTTAGGTACTTTGCATGCGATCCTGGGATTTAATTCCTTTACATGCGATCCTGGGATTTTAGCAACTTTACATGCGATCCTTGTATTGTAATCACTTTACGTGTTATCCTTGTATTTTAATCACTTTACGTGTTATCCTCGAATTTGAGCAACTTTACGTGCGATCCTGGTATTTCAATAACTTTGCATACTATCCTGGAAGTTTAGTAACTTTGCATGAGCTCCTGGAATTTTAGGAATTGTGCATGCGATCCTACGGGGTCTCCAGAATTGAATACTAGGCATATTTTCTTTTTTTTCTTCTTCTTTTTCTTCTTCTTCTTTCTCTCGAATTTTTCTTCTTCATCTTCGAACTCTTTGAGACGTCAACTTGACTATACATGAAGAACGCCGTGGTCCAACTGAGGCTATTGGTATCCCCAGAACGTTTGTCCAGGGATGGTATAAGTGATGACCGCACGTGCTTTCTCTTTTTCTCGTATTTTGGGCTCATTTTTTAGCAGATTCTCAGTAGCCATTTTGCCAGACACATTCATCTGTATGTCCAATTCTTAATTTGTTGAGCAGATGGAATCAGTCTGGTGTGGCCTGTGTGGAGTCTAAAGATTACTACTTGGTCTACTCTGTTGAGCTGGTAATATTCGCCGTTTAGATGTTGCCTTGTATCTTCTTCTTCTTCTTCTTCTTCTTCTTCTTCTTCGTTCTCAATCTCCCACTACCAAACCCTGAAAGGGCTTAAGTAGCAGAATGTAGTCCAGAGAACGGAATGCGTTGTGTCGTAGTTTACATCTTGGCTGCGACATTTGCACCTTTCGGTCCAACACATCCGACTTCATCAATCATTTTTTGAGTACTGAGTTAGCATTCCCTCTTCGATCCCTTCTCCTTAGCCAGTCTGCCCTGATGCAGCCTGTTATCCAGGATCACCACGTGGAGGTGTAGAAGGGTCTTGGCAGCTATGGTTCGCTGGCCCTGATGCTAGCAGTCAGCTATGGGTCGCTGGCCCTGATGCTAGCAGTCAGCTATGGGTCGCTGGCCCTGATGCTAGCAGTCAGCTATGGGTCGCTGGCCCTGATGCTAGCAGTCAGCTATGGGTCGCTGGCCCTGATGCTAGCAGTCAGCTATGGGTCGCTGGCCCTGATGCTAGCAGTCAGCTATGGGTCGCTGGCCCTGATGCTAGCAGTCAGCTATGGGTCGCTGGCCCTGACGCTAGCAGTCAGCTATGGGTCGCTGACCGCTGCAGCATCTTGATCCCGCCTTGTATGCTCTACTTTCCACTACTTCCTGTATCTCACCTGGTAAACCTCTTGGCGTCTCCATAAGTTATACCTATATCAATGGGAACGGTGTGGGCTAGTGGTTAAGTGACACGGCTCATAACAAGAAGGTGCTGGGTTCGATCCCCATCACAGCACCGGCCGTTACCCCGGGGAAGCAAACCCTTAGAAAATGCAGGAGGAAGCAGGCCCTAACATAAAATACATGCTGAAATCGGATGCACTGGGCCACCAGGCACAATATAAAAACCCCAGTGCTACGCACACTGCATTGGGGAATAAAGAAATAAGGCGAACGCAAAAAAATTTTTTTTAAATACCAATATCAGAATGATCTAGATTTCTACCTTCTCTTAACAGTTGTCAGCCTTTTCGTTACCAAGAATGGTACAATGGACTGGAATCAACTGTATCACAACGCTCTTGAACAGATAACGTAGTTTATATAGTATCACTTTTAGTTCATATAGATCTGGGAGTTTTGTTGTTGGTTGTTTGTTTGTTTATTAGCTTCCCATTGCCTCACAGTCACGGATGGGGTCCACTATTCTCTTTGTTTTTATCTGCCATTATAACTTCTGCTGCAATTTTCAAGGCCTCTGCCTCTACTTTGAAATACCTAAAAATGTCTCTGTTGCCATCGATACCTTTCTTTCTGTAAACAGAAAATGAACAATCACATCTCCAACTGTTCTTGAGGTCTGAGATCAGCGTTCATAAACAGTTGTTTATATTCGTGACGTTTGATAACTGCGAATTGCAATAACTACCCGTGATTACTTAGTATCGATTATCGTTACTTACCCTAATTACATGCCCACCTCCACCCCACCCTAAACTACTGATCTTTGTGTGTTTAACTACGAGGTTTGTAAAATTAAACCGGACCTAACTGCATTAATTGAACATACGTACGATGCGTATGATGATGTCACTTCTAATATAAACAGCACATACCAACCGTCAAGTTTGCACAATTTCATTATCCTCTTACTCATAGTTTCCTCGGCAGACCGTTGAAAACATGGCGGATGTGATACGGAATCCGTCCAGAGTTGATCAGCGAGCGGTGATTCGGTTTCTGATAACTGAAGAATGTCGATCAGTTGACATTCATTGCAGAATGCAGGCAGTGTATGGGGACAAAAGTGTGTCTAAGGCAACAGGGAAGAACTGGACAACGATGTTTAAAGAAGGGCGTGAGTTAACGAAATATCCTCTGAGACCAGGTCAGGCGCACATTGTTGCGTCAGAAGATGCCATCGCCAAAATTGATGCATCAATTCGAGTGGAACGCTGCCAGAGCCTACGTTCGCCACACTTTTTGTGTCACCATACACTGCCTGCATTCTGCGATGAATGTCAACTGGTCGACATCCTTCAGCTGTTAGAAACCGAATCACCGCTCGCTGATCAACTCTGGGCGGATTACGTATCACACCCGTCATGTTTTCGATGGTCTACTGAGGAAACTATGAGTCGGAGGATAATGAAATTGTGCAAATTTGACAGTTGGTGTGTGCTTTTTACACCAAAAGTGACGTCATTATGAGTATCTTACGTATGTTCACTTATTACAGTTTGGTCTGGTTTCATTTGAACATGCCTCGTAGTAAAATCATGTAATAAAACGTGTCCGCGATAAAGTAGTCCCAAAAATGGGGTCAACCACGAAAGAAACGGAAACGAGGTTGGTACAAAAACAAAATAGAGACAGAAAACGTGCAGAAAAGTGTATTTAACGTACTGAAAAAAGCACCTACCCATACGCGACATTTGCACCACGCTGCAAGATAGATATGAGTTAAGGGATTCGATAAATTCATCATTGGCTCTTTCCGTTTTGTCAGAGGATAATAATTGTGCTTTGAAGAAACGGTATGTAACTACAGTCCATGACGGTAACGAATGTGGCTCGTAAGACCAAACCGGGCAGAGAAGCGTCTTCCACTGTCTGTGCAAGGAAAGTCAGAACGGTTTGCGACATCGCATGGTGTGGCGTGTCTTCTCAAACTTTAGCCTATCAGCAATCAGTATCGCCTTTGTCTGTATTTAGACAGCCCAAAAAAGTGTAATTAACAAATTCTATTTCACGTCAATCTAGTGTAACTGTGGAATAGAGAACAGAGGATGTTAAGCAGAATAGCAGAATTGTCCATTATTGGTATTATACATTGTGGGTATTTGCTTCTTTTGTGTGTCGTCTCAGTGACAGCTTGGCACCTGCTGCCAGGTAGCGGACAGCGATCCGTATTATGTTTTTTGTTTCTTGTTCTGTTGCAATTTTTAGTTCTTGTGGTCTCTAAAGCCTGGGGGAGGTAGGTTGCGTACTGGGCAGGAATTCCATTACTTTTATGTATTGATATATCTTCAGTCTACTTGTGTCGTTAGACGTCGTAGAGAGGTGTGATCTCCTTTGTTTCATATTTTGGGCAGGCGAGAGTTCGCTGGTGACTTGCCAGGTATATGTTACCAACCGTTTGGTTGGTAAACTCACCAACCGTTAGGTTGGTAGCCCCTAGAATATGGAATCGCCTACTTTGTAAACAGGTGGTGGTGGACGTGTAAATTATAGCAAGATAGACCCGCAGTCTATCGGGCGCCATTTTTGCTGCTCCGCTAACCACATAACCAAGACTTGATGTTATAGCCACACAGTACCCCCCCCCCTACCCCCTTCCCCCTCCCAGCCCTTCTTTTTGCGACATATTCTCTGTGAGGCTAGAATAATTTGAAAAGATTTGAAACTTGAATTTTGCCCGATTTCCAACAGCCAAGAGATTGTGAACGTACACGCCACTGCACACAGGTGTCTGATCTTACTACTCAGAGATCAGGGAACATTTTTATCGGATTGATCCACGTGGGGAAAAAAAACAACCGTTCTCCGCCGTGATTCGAACCGGCGATCTCCAGCACCCGAATACTCTACCTCGAGACCCCTTGGTCCCCCATATTACATTAAATATAAAATATTATTTCTTTTGTCTCCGTTCTCTACTTTTCTCTCTGTACCATCCTCCTTCGTTTATCGTCATAAAATAGACGTTTTGTTCTAGATTTACAGAGCGGCTGCGATATCTGCGCCTTTCAGTCCGACACATCATGTTTCAACACGGCATATTTTGGGGACCAGCTTTTCTATCTCACATTAATCTCTCCTCTCTCAGCAGCCTGTTTTCAGAGCCGATATTTTGAGGTCGTGGACCTCTCCAGTTCGCTGGCTCTGGCCCAAGAAGTCAACTGTCAGTCGCCGAATGCTGTCACATAATTCACGGCATCTTCGACTCCTCTCTATATCTGAAGCACAGGACACACACTACAGTTGGCACCCTAATTGATAGCAAATATCAACGCCTTGCTTTTTATAGATTGTTAATGTAGTAATACAATTTACATGATGACGCTGCTAGACCCATGTAAAACCCTATTAAGTGGTCTTCTGCTTGGAAGGTTATCGTTGGTCCTATTCTGTCATCCCAAGATACAGCTTGTGTATTTTCCCATATGTAATACTGGCACACACATCTCCAGACAATGTATTTGTTTTGGTTTTCATTCTTTAAGCCGAATACATGGCAAGGTAGAACATAATATAGTTGGTCGTCTCATGAGAATGGGACATGGTGGACTACTACTGCGCCCCTATAAAATAAATAAACGTGTTACAGGACACGTCGAAGACCACTATGCAGATGGATCGATGACGCAATCGAAAATTCAATGTCATGGATTTACAGCAACATACCTGACCTAGATTCGGAAACTGTTGTACCTATGATTAATAGCACAAGGGAAAGACAAAAATACCATCATGGTCAGCTGAAACATGTTAGCCAAGACCTCCTCCTCACGCCCTCGCCGTGCTCCTGAATAAGACTTGACTGCAGCAACCAGGTCAACGAGGTTGGCATCTACATTGTAATCCTCATAGTGGTAAACCTACCGAGAAGCTTCACATTGCACTACATCTATATGTGCCCATGTACACCTACAGAAGGCATCATGATATAAGAAATGCGACTGTCATTCGCTACCAACAGAACATCGTTAACAGTAAATAATTCAGCACAATGAGCTTCGAATAATAACAACACAAGACGACGGACAAAGTAAAAAATAAGTTAGCAAAGCTATATGGCAAGTGACTACAACTAATTATTAGCGTGGTACATCCAAACTGGTACCTTATAAAATATATCACAAAATGTGTTGTTTAAAATTGCCCGTTTTGTCTCTTTTCAGATTCATTCAGAATAAACACACATTGTGTCAATCTACTTCTTCTAACTTGGGTCTACGTGAGGAAAATAAGTGAATCCCTCCACTTGAAGAAGCGTCAGTTTAACCATCGTGGTATCCGTTTTCTGACCACTCAAACAGGATAGTGTAAACTCACGACAACAGACAAGTACTGAACTGCTGGGAGTGTTTGTAATCAAAGGTCACACTCAGAGTTTGTTGAGCAGCCTCATTTCAAGTACTTCACTGTCTCCTTAAAGAGTTCAAACAGGTTTTAGATCGTGTGAATTGTTGTGAAAGCTCAACTCTATACGATGTACTCGCTTTTGCTGTTAGCGTGTGTCTCAATGTGTGTTGCAGACTTCAACGGCGCTTATAGCTCCAGTGGTAGTCGAAGATCGCAGGTGAGATAATTATATAAGCGCTTGTGATTGTCATGTCAGTAAATGTTTGACACTCTAGTTCCCCGGCTTTTATATGATATTTTATATATAGTAGATTCGAAAATTACACTTCTTTCTTGTTCTTGTAGACGCTAATGAGTACATTACATTTCTGTCTTAATCTCAGTTTGGACGCCAATTATATGCCCGTCTTAATCTGAGTTTGGACGCCAATTATATGCCCGTAGCCTTTACCACGCTGCAGGCCGCTGTCTGCGCTATGCTCGTGACGCTGTCCAAATAAAAGATGTTAAAATTTGTTTCCTCTAAGTACGGAGACCCTACCGATAGTCATTTTTATACTGCTGGATTCGTCACGTCCATCTACACACGCTTTTTGCCGGTAAAAGTATCGTATGTTAGATTACAAATGGCTTTTGAACAATTTTTTTTTTTTCGCCGATTGGAGCAGGCCGACTTTTTGGGGAAAGGTGAAGTAGGTTGTTGAGAAAGATCTTTATCGTGTAAATCTGTTTATTTTATTTGTTTAGATGAAAGAACTACGCTTGAATTGGAAACTAACAGTTGTGTCGATATTGTAAACACAGTATCGATTCTTTGTTATGGTTTCCATGGTTTTCTATCGGAAAGACTAGGCCTAGCCGGGAAAGTTCAAATATTTAAATTTTTTTCAAAAAATTTCACATTCATCTTCTTGTATCTCAGAAACTAACAAACACACAACAACAACAATAACATCAACAAGTTCTTTATTCAATTGTGTTTCTAAACACAAGAAAATCATATTTATTGACAAACAAACAGAAAAGTTACAATTTTTGAAAGTTGCAAAATTGAGAAATGTGAAAAATTTTCAAAATTTCAGTGTGGCGTGCTAAAGGTCTGAGTTTGGACGCCAATTATATGCCCGTCTTAATCTGAGTTTGGACGCCAATTATATGCCCGTCTTAATCTGAGTTTGGACGCCAATTAAATGCCCGTCTTAATCTGAGTTTCGACGCAAATTAAATGCCCGTCTTAATCTGAGTTTCGACGCCAATTAGTAAAATTATCTTTTCGCCTTAATCTGAGTTTAGATGCCAATGAGTAAATTATATTTCTGACGTAACGCATAGGTAACGGGAATGTCGATAGCTAGAACAAATTTCTGGTACATAACGGAGTGGCGGGAATTGGTCCAACAATCTGTAGTATTGGTGCTCTAATGACCTTTCAGGTTACGGGATTGATGATGATGATGATGTATGTCTTCATCTAACGAGTTTAGACACCAATGAGTAAATTAAGTTTCTGTCTTAATCTGAATTTAGACACTAATGAGTAAATTTTATTTGTCTTAATCTGAATTTAGACACTAATGAGTAAATTAAGTTTATGTCTTAATCTGAATTTAGACACTAATGAGTAAATTGTATTTGTCTTAATCTGAATTTAGACACTAATGAGTAAATTATATTTGTCTTAATCTGAATTTAGACACTAATGAGTAAATTTTATTTGTCTTAATCTGAATTTAAACACTAATGAGTAAATTATATGTCTTAATCTGAATTTAGACACTAATGAGTAAATTGTATTTGTCTAAATCTGAATTTAGACACTAATGAGTAAATTAAGTTTCTGTCTTAATCTGAATTTAGACACTAATGAGTAAATTTTATTTGTCTTAATCTGAATTTAGACACTAATGAGTAAATTAAGTTTCTGTCTTAATCAGAATTTAGACACTAATGAGTAAATTTTATTTGTCTTAATCTGAATTTAGACACTAATGAGTAAATTAAGTTTCTGTCTTAATCTGAATTTAGACACTAATGAGTAAATTATATGTCTTAATCTGAATTTAGACACTAATGAGTAAATTATATGTCTTAATCAGAATTTAGACACTAATGAGTAAATTTTATTTGTCTTAATCTGAATTTAGACACTAATGAGTAAATTATATTTGTCTTAATCTGAATTTAGACACTAATGAGTAAATTATATGTCTTAATCTGAATTTAGACACTAATGAGTAAATTTTATTTGTCTTAATCTGAATTTAGACACTAATGAGTAAATTAAGTTTCTGTCTTAATCTGAATTTAGACACTAATGAGTAAATTTTATTTGTCTTAATCTGAATTTAGACACTAATGAGTAAATTAAGTTTCTGTCTTAATCTGAATTTAGACACTAATGAGTAAATTTTATTTGTCTTAATCTGAATTTAGACACTAATGAGTAAATTAAGTTTCTGTCTTAATCTGAATTTACACTAATGAGTAAATTATATGTCTTAATCTGAATTTAGACACTAATGAGTAAATTATATGTCTTAATCTGAATTTAGACACTAATGAGTAAATTTTATTTGTCTTAATCTGAATTTAGACACTAATGAGTAAATTTTATTTGTCTTAATCTGAATTTAGACACTAATGAGTAAATTATATTTGTCTTAATCTGAATTTAGACACTAATGAGTAAATTATATGTCTTAATCTGAATTTAGACACTAATGAGTAAATTGTATTTGTCTTAATCTGAATTTAGACACTAATGAGTAAATTATATGTCTTAATCTGAATTTAGACACTAATGAGTAAATTGTATTTGTCTTAATCTGAATTTAGACACTAATGAGTAAATTATATGTCTTAATCTGAATTTAGACACTAATGAGTAAATTGTATTTGTCTTAATCTGAATTTAGACACTAATGAGTAAATTAAGTTTCTGTCTTAATCAAAATTTGGACACCAATGAGTAAATTAAGTTTCTGTCTTAATCTGAATTTAGACACTAATGAGTAAATTTTATTTGTCTTAATCTGAATTTAGACACTAATGAGTAAATTATATGTCTTAATCTGAATTTAGACACTAATGAGTAAATTTTATTTGTCTTAATCTGAATTTAGACACTAATGAGTAAATTAAGTTTCTGTATTAATCTGAATTTAGACACTAATGAGTAAATTGTATTTGTCTTAATCAGAATTTAGACACTAATAAGTAAATTAAGTTTCTGTCTTAATCAAAATTTGGACACCAATGAGTAAATTAAGTTTCTGTCTTAATCAGAATTTAGACACTAATGAGTAAATTATATTTGTCTTAATCAGAATTTAGACACTAATGAGTAAATTTTATTTGTCTTAATCTGAATTTAGACGCTAATTAGTAAATTATATTTCTGCCACCATCTGACGAGTTCAAACCTTGAGTAAATTATATTTATGTCCTTATCTAATGGGTTTGGACACGAAAGTCAACATAACTAAAGAAAACATCTTATAATAAGGAAACATATTGAGAATTAAAGACAACAGATTTTTTAGAAATCGCGTTTAGAACGAATGGCACGTAACACTTAGTCGGGATATTTCAGATGGACGCTAGTTCTTATCAAGAAAAAAAGTGAAGAGTAATCAGGGTCAGGTGAAATATACTGATCAATACCCCGGGAGTGAAGAGTAATCAGGGTCAGGTGATGAAATATACTGATCAAATCCAAGGTAGTGAAGAGTAATCAGGATCAGATGCAATATACTGATCAAGGCCCAGGAAGTGAAGAGTTTTCAGTGTCAGGTGAAAAATACTGATAAAGTCCCCGGGAGTGAAGAGTAAACAGGATCAGGTGATGAAATATACTGACCAGGTCCCCGGGAGTGAAGAGTAAACAGGATCAGCTGAAATGTACTGATCAAGTCTCGACTTCAGATCCTCTATCATGCGATGCTCTGGAAACAGGATGTGTCACATCAGTTTGGCTAACGAGGTGGGGATTGAAACTTTAATCCTCATAAAGGTAAACTTATTGGGGAGACTATCATTACACTACAGCCAGGATGTCCTCGGTCCACCTTCTCAAGTGCGCCTCAGGTTGTAAGAAGAGCCACGTAACCCTCCACCAAAGAAACTCACCAACATCAATAACAACCATCTTACCAAGAACTGACCAATTGACAATGTTCTGACTGCGGATCGACCAATGAAAACTCGGGCACTATCTGTTCAAGAAATTATAGATTGGATACCCATTGAAGGTAGAATAAACAAGCACTGAAACATGTTGGAAGGGAGAACAAATAAGCACTGAAACATGTTGAAGGGAGAACAAATAAGCACTGAAAATGTTCTCAAAATATGTTGGCGCCATGAGAAGAGCAGAGTTACAGCATGACCCTATTCAACCCAGAAGTAGAATAAGCTGGGTGACGAGATGTGCACGAGAGAGACCGCTAACTTTATGCTGGAAATTGATGTGATGTGTTTGAGGGGGGGGGGGGGGGGGATATATGTGATGTGTTTGAGGGGGGAATAGATGTGATGTGTTTGAGGGGGGGATATATGTGATGTGTTTGAGGGGGGAATAGATGTGATGTGTTTGAGGGGGGGAATAGATGTGATGTGTTTGAGGGGGGAATAGATGTGATGTGTTTGAGGGGAGAATAGATGTGATGTGTTTGAGAGGGGAATAGATGTGATGTGTTTAAGGGGGTAATAGATCTTATTGTATAGTGTGGTAGGGATGAGATGGTTCATTCTCTGTCCAGCAAAAAGTTGAAGCAGAACAAAATTAAAAGCACCTGACGTAATATTCTCTGATTGGTCGTTGGACGCACAGCGCCTCCAAGCGTTTGCTTGTCATCTTCTTCCTCTTACTAATATAGTCCATTAAAACATAAAGAAATGGGTTACTAAATTGCATTATTGTTGTTTTAGACATGTTTACTGTGAAAAACAGTAAACAGACACCTTTTTTTATTGTTTAGACATGTTTACAACAATACTTCTGTAGGATTTAAACAATTTGGCCTTATAGGACGTTTATGACATTGCACGATACATGATTGTACCGCCTGTTATATCGATACACACGTATGGTGAGTAAAAATCCGGAGGTCAGGTCAGGACCTACATCACAAAGTGTAATGGCTGGTCAGGCTGATTAGACTTGTCTGCTATTTATCAGCGTTAAAAGCACATGCGATCGTGGAATAATACATCGCGGTATGTTTCGACCCATTTAAACCTTTAGTTGGACAGATAAGATACTGAAGTCAGATATGGCTGTGCAACCTGTTTTCTGATTACTCTGAAAGTTGGTCAGCGACTACCAAACATGACAACCGACGATGTGCGAAGGAGCACACACAAGAGGATGTCAATGCCTTATCCTAGAGCGAGGAAAGACATAATCAGCTGAGTGTTGTGACATGGCAGATCAGGCCCTTAGTCTTGGTTGGCGGTTGGTCTAGGAGTGAAGCTCTGACAGGCGAACAGTTAGATAATTGCTCTGTTGATCCATCAGCTTCTGCAGCTCGCCTTGTTCCAAATGTATTGGCATCACCTTTCCCTTGGAGCAAACAAGGCAGAACGAGACAAGGACCATACTGAATGGGCAACACATGGTCTCTATATTTCAGCTCGTCTGACAAGACGAAAAGAGCCAATGTGAATGGACAGAAAATGAGAGCGTGGTAGGGATGAGATTGTCTGAGTGTGGTAGGGATGCGATTGTCTGAGTGTGGTAGGGATGAGATTGTCTGAGTGTGGTGGGGATGAGATTGTCTGAGTGTGGTAGGGATGAGATTGTCTGAGTGTGGTAGGGATGGCCACATATGTTTACTCCGTTCTTCTCCTGCGAGAGCTGCACGTAAGCCCGGTGGGACGTGTGACCTTGGTGAGAAGAGGACCGAAGTCCAGTGTCAGGTACATCCGTTGGGAGTGAAGTGTTAGAGACTTTATTGTTCGCAGTTTCAACTTAATGAGGTCGGAGGTTAACAACTCCCTTCATCTCTGGCCTACCTTTTTATAAAAGTGACCCATTCACAGCTCGATACTCTGGTGTGTTAATCGATGAAGTATTTGTTTTTTTTCCTTTCTTTCTTCGTCGTTCGCTCTCGAATAATCGTATGTACCTCTCTCGTAACTTCATGGTCCTTCTCGTGCTTCTTTCATCGCTATACAGCATTTGGGTTAGTGTGACTCGTGTTTTCACTTTGCTCTTCTCGTGTAGCCGGCAGACCTGAAGAACACGTTCTATCATTTTTTTTATCTTCCCACGTGAGCACCTGCCTTTGTGCCAATTTTTTATTTGTTGAACATATAATTTTTTGAGTCTGCAGAAGCAAGTTCGCAGTCACTTGATCTCTCTTAGCAAGGAGTAGGGATGCTTCTGCTATATCATATCATGTGTGTTTTCTGTGCCATATATGTTTGAAGTTAATTTGTATTACTGTCTTTATTTCTTCATACGCAACCCTGTCTTCAGTTTTTGGTTTTTCTTCCTCCCTCCTTGCCTAGTCTATCTGCGTATCATTTCAATGTATCTTACAGAGTATCTTAAAGAGCCTCGGCAGTGCAGTGGTTAGAGCACTTGCCTGCCTAGCCGGACGATCAAGGTGTGAGATATTTTTTTTTATCGCAAAGGGCTTCATTGTCCACCCTGCTTCAAAAATTTGAATATCAGAGCAAGTCTGGGAAGTAAAGGCAGACCACATCACCTCCTAATGTGCCGGTAAAGGAAATATAGGCCTAACGCCATATTCGCTGTATGCCACATTGGCGTGTAAACAGGATCGTAAACAAGATCGTTACTATACTTTACTTTACTTTACTTTGTTACTATACTTTACTTTACTTTATTATACTATACTATACTATACTATACTATACTAGACTAGACTAGACTAGACTAGACTAGACTAGACTAGACTAGACTAGACTAGACTAGACTAGACTAGACTAGACTATACTATACTATACTATGCTATGCTATGCTATACTTTACTTTACTTTACTGAGGAAGGAAAACTAACATCTCTGATCAGTATGCTGTGCCTGACCAGACTGTAGCCTTCCTCCCTCTGTTAGTTATAGTAAATTAAAGGTCATGGTCAGGCAACATGTACTGACTAAGATCCATACCTCGACTTCCCCATAGTCCTGCCCGAAAACGGGATGTGCTTCTTGGCAGTCGTCTGGCTATCGAGGGGGGGGGGGGGGGTCGACGTGATCCCCGCAGTAGTTAGCGTCACGCAGAGGAAGCCACGCATAACACAGACACCTGGAGGACCCGGTCCACCTTAATGACCACGTTCGGGATGTGATGAAAGCTACTGCAACCAGCCACTAAACGTCCTTTTTAGGACGCACACAAGAGGAAACATATTCATTGTTAGCATACACAATAACAACAACTATACTTTACACTGAATGTTCACTCTGTTCAAATTGTAGCTGGTTATCCAGCCCTCCATCAAGTTCTATGGTTTATTACTTTAGCGTGGCTATATCCTTTTGTTTCGCATTTCTAAGAATCTACTTTACTTACTTCGTCTGTCGTGGACACTGGTCAGACATCATCTTTCCAATATTCAGACACATGGATTGCCTTGTTAATCCCCTTCAACAAATCATCTATTCAGCACGTTTCCATAAGGTTTGGGCAGATCATGGGGTGATCTGGGCCTTGTGCTGCTCCACAATCGCATATCTCATTCAAAATCGATTGAATGACTTACATGTTACATAAGGCAATGGGTGTCCAGACGCAGGTTTGTTCTCCAGCTCGATCTATGGGATATATGTCAATTCATTCCATTTTTTGATAGGACTGCTCTGTGTGGTGGCTGTGTTGACTGTAAGAAACTTCTAGATTTCAGTCTTGTGTATCGCACCTGGTGTCCTAAGCCACTGGGTATACCCATAGGTGCTCACTCTCTCTCTCTCTCTCTCAGCAAATGACGTATGTTGTGGACACTGATGGTTCCTGTCGCTCGTTGATTGTACACACTCATGTTCCGTCATTCCATGTGCCCCGTTCCGCTCAAACCTCGTTTGATTTCAGTTCTGCAGTCTGTGAATTGTCGATCCATCAATTGTGGGGGTCATCATACGGCGGGCGTTCATTGATATTTCTGGTTCCTTTTTCACCATACTACTGCAACATCGTTTGATCTAAACATTTGTACTTTGGGCTATTGTCATCTTGAACTATCTAATTCTAATACTACACTAATGACCTCATTCAACGTTCTTCGTCACGTGCTCTTTAACCTTCACACTCGTCGGTTTCCCGATGGGCTCCAATCCAGCACCTGTCTGTGACCAAGTCATTAATTACAAAACTTAACTGTGTCTCTTCTGCCTTGAGATATTCAGGTTTTCTTTTATTAGGCTTAAAGTTTGTACATGACGGAACAGCCGTCCCCATGCCCAACCTTTATTATGAAATGTCTCTCATGATTATGTTGTTTTGAATGCTCACAATAAGTAGGGTTACTCTTTTGTGCGCCCTAAAAGGTGGTTTAGTGGCTGGCTGCAGTAGCAATTCTCACATCCCGAGCGTGCGGATGAAGGTGGGCCGGGATCCTCCAGGCGGTTGCGCTATGCTTGGTTTCATCTGCGTGTCGCTCACTACTATGGGAATCATGTCGTTCCCTCACCTCGTTAGCTCGGTAACCATGACAACAACCAGTTTCATAGGAAGACTACAGGGAAGTCGAGGTGGGGCGGTGGCAGAGGGGCGGGGAGGTATTGGTCAGTATATTTGTCTAAGCCTGACTAACATGTCTGATCAGTATGTTGTGCCTGACCCTGACTAACATGTCTGATCAGTATGTTGTGCCTGACCCTGACTAACATGTCTGATCAGTATGTTGTGCCTCACCAGACGTTAGTCTTCCTTCTCCTGGTAGGACATAATGTTACTAATGTGCATGCTCCAAAAAGCCCCCTCCCCGGATAAAGTCGTCTTCACCGCTGTTTGCTCCCTACAAAGCATGATGAGGCTGCAGCAGCTGGCTCCTTGGTAAAGTAGGTTTAGTAGTAGCAGATGATGATGATGTTGTTGCTGCTGTTGTTCTCAGCTACACATTTTGAGTTCTTCTCTTCATATTTCTTTGCTATCAGGTTACAGTGATTCATCTTTTATCCTGGTGCATACTGCATGAGGTGGAACGGTGACCTACTGGCTGTAGTGCAATGCGAGGTTTTTCAAGTAGACTCGTTACTAGTGTGATCACTGTGTCGGTCCCCACCTCGTTGATCAGGTTTTTGTAACAAAGCCTGTTTTCAGGAGAACGGCGAGGAAGTGGGGTGAAATCTTGGTGAATCTTCTTCTGATGTGGGATCTTGGTGAATCTTCTTCTGAGGTGGGGTGGGATCTTAGTGAATCTTCTTCTGAGGTGGGGTGAGATCTTAGTGAATCTTCTTCGGAGGTGGGATCTTGGTGAATCGTCTTCTGAGGTGGGGTGGGATCTTAGTGAATCTTCTTCTGAGGTGGGGTGGGATCTTGATGAATTTTCTTCTGCTGTGGGATCTTGGTGAATCTTCTTCTGATGTGGGATCTTGGTGAATCTTCTTCTGATGTGGGATCTTGGTGAATCTTCTTCTGATGTGGGATCTTGGTGAATCTTTTTCTGATGTGGGATCTTGGTGAATCTTCTTCTGAGGTGGGGTGGGGTTTTGGTAAATCTTCTCCTGAGGTGGAGTAGGATCTTGGTAAATCTTCTCCTGAGGTGGGGTGGGATCTTGGTGAATCTTCTCCTGAGGTGGGGTGGGATCTTGGTGAATCTTCTTCTGATGTCGGATCTTGGTGAATCTTATTCTGATGTGGGATCTTGGTGAATCTTATTCTGATGTGGGATCTTGGTGAATCTTCTTCTGAGGTGGGGTGGGATCTTAGTGAATCTTCTTCTGAGGTGGGGTGAGATCTTAGTGAATCTTCTTCTGATGTGGGATCTTGGTGAATCTTCTTCTGAGGTGGGGTGGGATCTTGGTGAATCTTCTTCTGATGTGGGATCTTGGTGAATCTTCTTCTGATGTGGGATCTTGGTGAATCTTCTTCTGATGTGGGATCTTGGTGAATCTTCTTCTGATGTGGGATCTTGGTGAATGTTCTTCGGAGGTGGGGTGGGATCTTGGTGAATCATCTTCTGAGGTGGGGTGGGATCTTGGTGAATCTTCGTCTGAGGTGGGGTGGGATCTTGGTGAATCTTCTTCTGAGGTGGGGTGGGATCTTGGTGAATCTTCTTCTGATGTGGGATCTTGGTGAATCTTCTTCTGAGGTGGAGTGGGATCTTGGTGAATATTCTTTTGATGTGGGATCTTGGTGAATCTTCTTATGATGTGGGATCTTGGTGAATCTTCTTCGGAAGTGGGGTGGGATCTTGGTGAATCATTTTCTGAGGTGGGGTGGGATCTTGGTGAATCTTCTTCTGAGGTGGGGTGGGATCTGGGTGAATCTTCTTCTGATGTGGGATCTTGGTGAAACCTCTTCTGAGGGGGAGTGGGATCTTGGTGAATATTCTTCTGATGTGGGATCTTGGTGAATCTTCTTCTGATGTGGGATCTTGGTGAATCTTCTTCTGAGGTGGGGTGGGGTCTTGGTGAATCTTCTTTTGAGGTGAGGTGGGATCTTGGTGAATCTTCTCCTGAGATGGAGTGGGATCTTGGTAAATCTTCTCCTGAGGTGGAGTGGGATCTTGGTAAATCTTCTCCTGAGGTGGGGTGGGATCTTGGTGAATCTTCTCCTGAGGTGGGGTGGGATCTTGGTGAATCTTCTTCTGATGTGGGATCTTGGTGAATCTTATTCTGATGTGGGATCTTGGTGAATCTTATTCTGATGTGGGATCTTGGTGAATCTTCTTCTGATGTGGGGTGGGATCTTGGTGAGTCTTCTCCTGAGGTGGGGTGGAATCTTGGTCAGTATGTTTCACCTGGCCTTGACCTTCTTCTGCAGTCTGATAAGCTGAGTACTAGAAAATTAATTTCTCACAGAAAATGTACAGGACTGTATCGATTTCATCAACACGCTCCAGTCTACCTAGTGGGTAATGAGTGATTGGCTTAATGTTACGGACGACACCAAAAACTGAGACTAGTGCAATGAAATCGCTTACACTTCATCCTCGACTACCTTATTTTAACCACAATCGTGCAGCATGGCCATCATTGAATATGAGTGAAAGTTCTACAGAAATAGGATGGCTACATGTATTTTTTCCTAGCTGTGTTTATTCGGTGTTAACCGTTTTTAGCCACTGTGTAATGCTTTCACGGAAATTCCGTGGCGAAATGGTTAAGCCGTCGGCCTCGTGATCAGGTGATGTGTGTTCAACTCCGGACTCCGCCGTCTTTTTCACGGGTGCTTAATGCGGAGTCCCCTGCGTCTCGTAGTCGCCTCTTAGTTCTCTTGCCCTTGACTTGCCACTGGGGTTGGGCGGCTCGAGACGAGAGAGTGCGGATAAAAAGTAGCGAAGTTAATCCTTACTAAAAATAACGCTAGCAAAATTTTTTTAATGCTGTTAAACACAGACAGTAGTTTTGATTACATTAGGGGGCTGTATATTTGTTGTTCTTATATTTATTTTGTCTCATTTATAAAAATTGTTTCTATTTTAACTTTCGTAAGTATGACCGATTCAAGAGTTGGGAGTAGCAGAACTGAATGGAAAGGGTACGGGTTCAATTCCTGTTATAGACACTTTCCAGCTGTAAGTGAGTACCTGGCGTACTGTTAAAGAAGAAAAGGCAGCGGAGAAGGGACCTAGAAACACGACCTTATAAAAACTGAGACGGTACAATTGAGATTCTAACACATAATCACTGACAGCAGTGCGTGTTATGATGCCACAAAGAAACAGATCTTTCAATCACGCAGTATTTCTGGTTATATCAGGAGATTTAGTTGAACTTTCTTTTGTTAAAAGTACACATTTTTTTAGCTCGTCATTTTGGTTAAATCAGCACGTGGGAGGTTTTTAGTTTCAGCTTATTTGGTCAATTGTACACGCTTTCTGTGATAGTCTTTTTGGATTTATCAGGAAGTGTTTTTTGTTTTTTTAAAGTATTTTATATCCAGACCTAAGCGCGGTAATATGTATTTCGCTATGGATAAAGTAAAAATATGTCTTCTAAGTCGAACATCTCACTTGGGGTAAGTCTCGCAGGGTTCTCGGGCACATGTCTTGTGGTCAGGTACAACATGCTGACCAAGATTCAATCTCACGTTCTCAGGCGTGTATATTGACACATGATGTGCTACAAGATCCCAGCAAATTAGATGGGGGATTTACACAGTCATCCTTATAGGGGGCTGAAAATGCAGCACATTGTACGAGCTAGCAGGAACCAGCGGCTCATCGCTGGCTGCTTGCATCAGTATCAGCGAACCAGAGCTGACCAAAAATAGATTTCGATTCAAGTGGCAGTCATGAAAACTAGGGGTGTCTGGCTAAGAGAATAGGGTTCAGAGAAGTAAGGCAAACCCAGTCCCCCCAAAAATGTCGTGCTGAAAACGGATTTGTCAGGTCCAATGGCGCAGATATTGTAGCCTCGCTATAAACAAAGACACAATTGGACAACGTCTTTTTCAGGACGAAACCCAAAGAAGAAGAAAATGTAAGATTGTTGAGAAACCTAGTTTTGCTTTACAGCCAGGAGAATCACAGGCCCACCGCTAACAGAGAATAATCGGCAAGATAAAATAGACTATAACAAGTTGTTTTTTTTTAATACAACCACCTACAAGAACAAGAGAACATAGCTAGAAATTAACTAAAGAAAGGTCCAGATTAGATATTAGGAAATTTTTTTTTAGTCAGAGAGTGGTGAATGCTTGAAATGCATAGCCACAAGAAATAGTGGAGGCAAGGACAATCAATGCATTTTAAAATGAATTGGATTCGCATAGATTTTAGAGCAAGGAAATGTAAATTACTCTACAGTATAAAAACGTTAAAGATGATGAACTAACTCAGTGCGAGCTCCTACTAAACTATTGGCCTCACATTTGCCAGATATCTAGCCATAACCATTACTGGATTTCTTGTAACTGCATTCTTCTTCTTCTTCGTACGCTGTCAGACGTCAACCTGTATTTTTTCGAAAAAAGCTGCGGTCATCCTGAGGCTGTCGACACTGCCATAGAGCTTGTCTAGTGTTGCCACTGGTGATGGCCACATGTGCTTTCTCTGATCCTCGTAAGTCGGGCAGTTTTGCAGCAAATGTTCAGCGGTCATTTCCCCGGTACCACACGAGCATTCGTCAGTGCCACCTATTTTCAATTTATTGAATAGGTGGTACCTCAGTCTATTGTGGCCTGTGCGGAGTCTGAATACCACGACCTGCTCTCTTCTGTTCAACTGGTAATAGGCATCGTTTTCTGTGTATCCAGTATGTTCTGTTTCCCATTTGGTCATGTATCTGGCTCTAATAAGCCTTTTTGACTCTTCGTAGGTCACACTAGGATCTGGTTGTGGTAGTCTTGCACCGTCTTTTGCCAGACTGTTTGCCTCCTCGTTGCCTTGGGTGTTACAGTGGGATGGAACCCACTGTACCACTACTCTTTTTGGTGCGGACTGCTGGCATAGTTGACAGAGTCTTGCTCTTAAATCATTAAGTTCAGTATTTTTCTGGCTTTTTAGTTCTGTAACTGCATTCATAATTCATGGAAAAGTATTGGCGTCAGTGTCATATTTAGTCTGCATGGATCGGCTGTTTGTAATCACTTACAAATTGCTGACAATCCAGAAGTGACACGACTAATGTCCTGTAATGCCGAATTGCCGTGAAACGATTACATCTGATTTGGCCTTACATTTCCTAATTTAAGCTGCCTGACTGGCATAGTAATTGCACCATTATTACGATTGTTTTATTTAACACAATTATCGAAAATACGAAACAAAAAATGACATTCATTTTCAGATGGTTCCAATTCCGCTAAACGGTCATAATCAACTGCTGTTAATTTACCATTAACCGCCGCTGTATCTGATTTCAGCGCAACTGCGCATTAATCCGTGGACTACTCACTGTAACATATCACCTCGTCTGTTCACTTATGTTGTTAGGCTTGACGAGGCGGTGCAGTATTTCTGTATACATATACTTAATGGTTGGACGGCAGATTTGTATCGCTAGTTAAAAAGTTATTATCAGGGCGAAGTGCCTTAACCGCTGCACACGAGTTTCAAGCCTGGATACCGAATATTTGTTTGTGACGTAGGCGTCGTTGACATATGACGTCACGTTGGTATATGACGTCACGTAATATTCACGAAAGTATAACCAAGGATACCTTTTTATGGATGTATACAACATAATCCTGTATCAACTGTTCAACCTCAAAATCATGTTTCTAATGCTAATATAGTGGTCCGCTGGGGTCTTTGTGTACGACAAAGGCAAGAATAGCACCACTGCCCCACAGAGAGCATGTCGTAAGAGACAACTAACTGTGTGACATGGCATAACACCGGCGATGGTTAAGTGGTTTGTTAGTAGCAGCATAGATAACGCCTAACAGGCTGCAGGTCGATTTCGCTCTAGTGTTTGAGTCTATTTAGATGGACTCACTGGCCATCACCAGTGGCAACACTAGACAAGCTCTATGGAAGTGTCGACAGCCTTATTATGACCGCTGCTTTTTTCGAAAAAATACAGGTTGACGTTTGACAGCGTACGAAGAAGAAGAAGATGGACTCACTCATTGGTTAACCTTCGCGGCACTTGTCCCAACGCAGCGGAGTAATAACCTGCTCGAGCTTAGAACACTAATCAGGAGATCCTCCTCCCTGCTACACAGTATCTGCCCATGTAGGTCGACTTAGACTAAGAACTAATATAGTAAAGTAAAATTAAAGAAACACATAGCATTACTGCCGTAGGGGTGTGAGATGTAAGCGATCTCACATTTCAAAAGCTCGGCTATATGAGGGCGGCGGTAGCCATGAACTCTCCCTTGCCGCTTTTAATTTCCGGGCTGAACCGGTACCTATTTCAGGCTGGGTCGACCCGGGAGCCATTGCGGTCGGATAAAAACACTACCGCCTCAACTGGGGAATGAACCCAGGACCACTCAGATGCGAAGCCAGAGCGCTAACCACTGCGCTACGCAGTATCATTTTAAAGAGGCTAAATCAACAGAGACTGCCGGGTTACAAAAATAAACGAAAAAAAAATTATAGTTAACCATTTTAAAACACCATCAGTGGATTACCGGGGCCCGAAGTGGACCGGCAGCGTCTTGAGGCATTCCACCTACGCAACCAGAGGCGCATCCTCGGGATCGTCTGGCATGACATACAGGATTTTTTCAACAGTGAAGTAGTTCGTACTGAACTAGCGGGCATTATCTCAACGATAGATCACCGTGGTCTCTTCGGTCACGTTGCTCGCCTTTCCCGGGAAGTCCCAGCCCACGAGATGCTCTGGCAGGCTGTGGGGGCGAGTTACGGGAAGAAGCCGTGCTCATCCTGGCCGTGCTCATCCTGGAGACGTTCCCGGGACCGCCCTCGTAACATATGGCAAAAATAGATGGCCACCCTCACCTAGCTGAATGCTAGCGTCAGGGCCAGCGAACCAGAGCTGCCAAGACCCTTCTACACCTCCACGCGGTGACCCTGGATAACAGGCTGCAACAGAGCAGGCTGGCTAAGGAGAAGGGATCAAAGAGGGAATGCTAACCAGGTACTAAAAAAATGCTTGCTGAAGTCGGATGTGTTGGACCGAATGGTGCAAATTTCGCAGTCAAGCTGTAAGCTTCGACACAACGCATTCTGTTCCGTGGACTACATGAGATGTTTAGCAAATTAATTGCTCAATTTGAAGTGTTTTGTAATGATTTGGTATTAGAAGTGGGCGAAGTGAAAAATTGAATCTTTGTAAAGGGCGTCAGAGGGTTAAAGAAGATAGCTTGGAAACGGTCTCTCATTTTTTTTTCTGTGGAATGTCAACAGTGGTACAGCCCTAACCAGAGTTGTGTGAATTATTTCCCTTGAATTTCTTCTTCTTCGTCGTTCGTATTCAATCTGTTACTATCAAGTCCCGAAAAGGGCTTTGCAAGTAGCAGGATGGTGTCCGGAGAACGGACTGTTAACTAGTTTATGTCGTGTAGCGATGTTCTTTTGTCACCTGGACAACTTCGGCTCGATTCATGAGGGCAAAGAACACCTTAGTCAGTTCTCGATATTTACCTAGGTACTAAACAGAATTCCCTGGGTTCCAATCGTACATATTTGACAGCTTGTGATTGTAACGGGACATTTAATTTCGGGTTAAGGAAAGGACAGGTCGATATAATTGTATTTTAAATAAATATGTAAAGACTTGGATAAAGATGGAAGTAAAAAAATGCTAACCCTAATCTTAACCTAACCCTAGCCTAACTTAACCCTAACCTAACTTAACCTTACCCTAACCATATTCCTAACCCTAATCTTAACCTTAACCTAACCTAAACCTTAACCTAATCTTAACCTAACCTTAATCCTAACCATAATCCTAACCCTAACGTAATCATAACCTTAATCTTAACCTAATCTTAATCTAACACTAACGTAACCTAACTCTAACTTTAATCTAACCCTAATCCAAATCCTAACCTTAGTCTTAACCTTAACCTAACACTAACAAAACACCAACTTAACCTAACCCTAATATTAACCTAGTCATAACCATAATCTAACCCTAACCTTAATCTAGCCCTAACCCTAACTTAACCATAACCGTAACCTACCCCTAACCTTAACCGTAAAACTAGTCCCCTAACCTTAATCTAACCTAACCTATCCCTAATCCTGACTTAGCCATAACCTAAACCTAACTTAACCTAACCTTAACACTAGCACCCTAACCTAACCCAATAAATTAATTGCTAAGACGGCATCACAGGCAGCAGCGGGAGCAGAAATTCTCATCTTTTCTCACAGAATGTTTTGACACCCCTAACAGTTAAAAGTGGACTATTATGTGACGTCACTACCTCAAATTCGGTACTAAAAATATAAAATTCTTTTGGTTGGGGTGAATTAAGACGCAAGTACCTTAAGCTACTGTGTTTGTAACTTAATCCGGAGTTTCCCAGTTTCGTTACTTATTAAATGTATCTTTTTCCAGACAGCAGTATGTCGCTTGCCTTCCAGGCCCTGTCGGTTCCAAGTCATCAGTCAGCCATTGAATGGAAGCGCGGAACCTGAAGAGATGGGCACACCGATCTGCTCGTGCCCTTACCCAAGCAGATGTTCTTCTGATTGGTCAAGTTCCAGTCACATGATATCCCGTAACCTGCTGTCCACAAGTAAGCAAAAACAGATGTGTCACTCTTGGTTATAGGGTTTATTAATTCTGATTGTTGTACTGTTATTAAATTACTCACTAGATTTCCACGATGCGCTGAAACTCAACTCAATCTCTGCATATTCCTACGCTGGGCCGTCTTGTGGAACTCTGTCCATACTTCTTCTTCTTCTTCTTCTTCTTCTGCGTACGCAGTCAGACAGTAACCATTATTTTTTCGAAAAAAGCGGCGGTCATCCTGAGGCTGTCGCCACTGCCATAGAGCTTGTCTTGCAGTTCCACTGGTGATGGCCACATCTGCTCTCTCTGATCCTCGTATGTCGGGCAGTTCTGCAGCAGATGTTCAGCGGTCATTTTACCGGTACCGCACGGGCATTCGTCGGTACACCCTATCTTCAATTTGTTGAATAGGTGGTACCTCAGTCTATTGTGGCCAGTGCGAAGTCTGAAGACAACGACCTGCTCTCTTCTGTTCAACTGGTAATAGGCATCGTTTTTGGTGTAACCAGTATGTTCGGTTTCCCATTTGGTCATGTATCTGGCCTCTGCCCATACGATTTCCGTTGCCTATAATTATAGAAAGATGCAAGACGCCTGGCTCAGCAATAAAGCACATGACTCAAAGCATTCTACGGGAAATTTATGACTCAATCCAATCACCAATTTCCTGTCCTCAATACCGACTCCACAATACTGACAGATAAGGACCAGACTGTGGAGCGCTGGGCGGCAGACCAATGACATCTTCAATCATTCCTCGTCCACAAGCCAGCAATCCGCAGCACGAATGCCACAAGTCGCGATCAGGTGGCAGTGTTGCGCAGTGTCTAGCGACAAGACCCCCCGGGTTGGATGCTCTTCCTGCTGAAGTTTGCAAAGCAGGAGGTCCCATCCTGTTTAGCGACTGACAGATTTATTCTGTTCAATTTGGGATGATGGCCAGATACCTCAGAACTTGAAAGATGATTCCATGACCCAAGTCCTGCATGGGTCAGAAATAGTCAGCATCGGTTTACTAGAGGGAGATCGTGCTTAATACATCTATTGGAGTTCATGGAGGAGGTTACTAAAATGATAGATAGGGGGAACAAGTGGATGTTATTTATCTAGATATTGCAAAGGCTTTTGATAGAGTACCTCATCGAAAATTATTTAAAAAGTTAAAATCACATAGAATAGGTGTGAAGTTTGCAGAATGGATTGAAAGTTGGTTAACGGGAAGAAGGAAGAGAGTAGGCAAAAATAAGGAGTACTCTGAGTGGTGTGAAGTTAAAAGTGGAGTGCCACACGGCTCGGTTTTGGGACCAATATTGTTATTGATATATATATAAACGATTTGGACATTGATATTGGATCAACGATTGAAAAATTTGCAGATGACACAAAACTATGCAGTAGTGTCTCTTCTATAGCAGAGGTGGATATATTGAGGTCGGATTTAGATAAAATTCGAGACTGGTCTGTGAAATGGCATATGGAGTTTAATGTAGATAAATGTAGTCATCCACGTGGCTAGATCCAATATGGAACATAATTACAGAATGGGCGAGAACAATATTAGAAAGATAGATAAGGAAAGGGACCTAGGGGTTATAATAGAGCATACAGGAAAAATGAATGAGCAAGTCCAGGTAGCAGTGAATAAGGCAAATGCAATGTTAGATATGATAAAAATAAATACTAAACATAGGAGTAAGGAAGTGATTGTCATTAGTTAGACCTAGATTGAAGTACGGTGTGGAGTCCTTATCGTAGATGAGATATAAACATGCCGGAAAGGATACAACGAAGAGCGACAAAACTAATAGTGGGATTCCAGAATTACAGTTACGAGGAAAGACTCAGAAAAATCCATCTACAGTGTCTAGAAAAGAGAAGAATTCGAGGTGGCTTAATACAGATTTATAAGATAATCACAGGAAAGGTAAAATTAGACTATAACAAGTTTTTTTCAAAATACAACCACCAACAAGAACAAGAGGGCACAGATAAAAATGAACTAAAGAAAGGTCCAGATTGAAACTATTTTTTTAGTCAGAGAGTGGTGAATGCTTGAAATGCATTACCCCAGGAGGTGGTGGAGGTAGAGACAGTTAATGCATTTAAGAATAGATTGGATGTGCACAGCATTTAAAGCAGGGTAATTCAAATGTGACTGGTTGTCTACAGACTATGCAGTCCTCTAAACCAGTATAAAAACATTAAGTTAAGTTAACCGCCTAACTAGTCATCTTCAGCAGGGTCTACAGATCTGAGAGTCGGTGTGGTTTTCAAGCGAGTCGTGGTACGGTCGACATGATATGTGCAGTACGTCAACTCCCTGAGACATTTCAGGAACAGCATTGTGACCTGTACACAGTTTTTATCGACCTGACCAAAGCCTTTGGCAATGTCAAAAAGGAAGGGCTCTGGTAAATCATGGCGAAATGTGGTTGTCCCAGCAGATTCATTACAGTTGTCCGCCATGTTCATGAGAGTATGATGGCTCGAGCACTGCACGAAGCAGAATTATTTGTGGCCTTCCCAATCACCAACTGTCAAACAGGGATGTGTGCTAGCATTGACACTCTTTAGCATGGCCTTTACATCAATGCTCGCTGATGATGTACTTGGTACTGCTGAGAACACGTATATCAGATACAGGAGGCGTGATCAGCTGTTCAACCCAAGACGCCTGAAGGTTTACACCAAGGTAAAGGACACCATCATCTTAGATCTCTTGTTCGCTGGCGACTACGCTCTTAACATCTGCTCGGAGCAGGATATGCAGTCCACTATGACGAAGTTTACGACGGCATCCTCAGATTTTGGTCTCACAGTCAATACTAGACAAACTGATATGCTCTCCCAGGCAGCTCCTGTGAAGTCGTACAGCAAACCAAACATTACTATTTGTGCCTTCTCTTGGGCACAGTGCATTCCACTACCAACCTCTTCAGATCAGTGTGTTTTTTCATATGACCAATATAACTGGCCTTTGTCCGTGTGATATTGACCATATTGCACCTGCCTTTCACGGCAAAGGTACGGTTTACAACTCCCGGTACACTCCAGTTGACCCAGTTGTAAATGAGTACCTGTCTCACATTAGGGATGGAAGTGCAGCAAGGAAGGGAACTGACCACCCAGACAACAGCGAGGCTAAGAAAACAAAAGGATTTACCTTGTTAAAGAAACATTGTAGACAGACTTGGACGAAAGAAGACCTGTGCCGAACTTGTCTTTCATGTGGCCCCAGGCTGGAAGTTAAGCTGATGCCCTTTTTTGTTAACTTTTTATTTAAGACAAAAACTTTGCTTTGGCCCCAAAATGAAGCCCTGCAATATTGATATCATATTTCCAGTTCAGTCAGTCTAATGGGAAATCTAGCACTGGAGATGACACACTTCTGGTGTAGGTGAAAAGTTGCACTACTGGTGTAGATGAGATGCTTTGCAAGAAGTGAAAAGAAAACTAGTAAAAGTAGGCACACATGACACACTTCGCAATGCGACAGAAGAGAACAGATGAGATCAACATGGCCTACACGATAAGGAAGTTATATAGGGGTGAAGGTGATAGAGGGAGGCAAATCAGATGTTTGGCATTATCACCGTTCACACTTGACAATTGTTTTTTTGTTTGTATTTTTTTAAACGCTCTGTAAATACTCATTGGTTTTGTTATTGCTGACAGTAAATGGCTTTGTTGATAATAATTCGTTGTTGTTGTCACCACTGGATATTTTCACCACTGGATGTTTTCATTAATGGCAGTTGCCACTACTGGATGTTGCCACTACGGAATGTTGCCACCAATGGATGTTGTCACCAATGGCAGTTGTCACCAATGGCAGTTGTCACCAATGGCAGTTGTCACCACTGGATGTTGTCACCACTGGATGTTGTCACCAATGGCTGTTGCCACTACTGGATGTTGTCACCACTGGATGTTGTCACCAATGGTTGTTGTCACCACTGGATGTTGTCACCAATGGCTGTTGTCACCACTGGATGTTGTCACCAATGGCTGTTGCCACTACTGGATGTTGTCACCACTGGATATTGTCACCAATGGATGTTGCCACTACTGGATGTTGTCACCAATGGTTGTTGTCACCACTGGATGTTGTCACCAATGGTTGTTATCATAATATATCACTAATGGTTGTTTGTTATACTGGTATTGTCAATATATCATTCAGGATTATTGTGACAATTATTTAGTTGTCACTAATGGCTAATGTCCCTAAATCACTAAAGGCTATTGTCACTAAATCACTAAAGGCTATTGTCACTAAATCACAATTGGCCATTGTCACTAACGGTTATTTTGTTTTTTTTACTCACAGCACACAACATGACCATTAACATGATGTTTTGCCATCCTGTACAGCCACAGAGGCTTTGTAACATGGCAGAAGAGGTGACTTTCATATCAATCTTACTTATTTCTCTTAATATTCATTAATCATTTACTGTTAACCACAACAATACCACTAATCATCTCTCAAAACAGCACCACTCCAACATACAACAACAAAAGCAATGTCAGTTTCACAACACAGCAGATGTACTATAATTACACTTTCAGTGTCCAAGTGGTTTCCAGGGAAAAGCCTTCTATGTGACAGACAAGAAAATGACTATTTAACATGATGTCTTTATTTTGGTTTTGAAGACTCTGCAGAATCTGTATACAACCAGTTTCTTTTACATTCATTTGATCTAAAAACTATGTGCATCAAATCTATTTTTGATTGCATTAATTGACCTTGTCTCCACTATTTCATGTGGTGATGCATTCAACACTCTCTGACTAAACAAATATTTCTTAGTATCTAATCTGGATCTTTAATTAATTTGTAGCTATGTCCTCTTGTTCTTGTAGGCGGCTGTACGTTGAAAAAACTTGCTATAGATTAATTCACCCTTTCCTTCGATTATCTTATAAACCTGTATTAAATCAACTTGAAATCTTCTCTTTTCTAGACACTGTAGGCCAGTTTTTCTCTTTCCTCATAATTCCGGAATCCCACTATCAGTTTTGTTGCTCTTTTTTGTATCCTTTACAGTATATTTATATCCCCTCTATGATAAGAACGCCACACCTGCAAACACTAGTCCAATCTAGGTCTAACTAATGCTTTATACAGTTTGACTATCATGCTTGCAGCATGTCAGCAGGGGCAAATTACAGTTCAGTCTAGCTTCTCTAGAGTATAATTGCATGTTTCGCTGTTCATACAGGCAATAGCCTTCTGAGAGTAGAGTAGCCTTTTGACAGTGGGGTAACTTTCAGAGAGTGGAATAGTTGTCTGAAAGTGGGGTAGCCTTCTGTAAATGGGGTAGCCTTCTCAGTGGAGTAGCCTTCTGAGAGTGGAGTGGCTGTCATAGTGGAGTGACTTTCAGAGATTGGGGTAGTAATCTGAGAGTGAAGTAGCCTTCTGAGTGTGGGGTATCCTTCTAGGGGTGAGTGGAATAGCCTTCTGAGAGTGGAGTAGCCTTCTAAGAGTGAGAGTAGCTATCTGATAGAGAAGTAGCCTTCTAGGAGTTAGTGGAGTAGCCTTCTGAGAGTAAGTGGTGCAGCCTCTTGAGAGTGGGGTACCTGTTTGAAAGTGCAGTGGCCTTCTGAGAGTGAGTGGAGTAGCCTTCTAAGAGTGAGTGGAGTAGCATTCTGACAGTGGAGTAACCGTCTGATAATAGATTAGCCTCCTGAGAGTGAGTGGAGTAGCTTCCTGAGAGTGGACTAGCCATCAGAGTAGAGTAGCTGTCTGGTAGTGGAATAGCTGTCTGACTTTTAAACGACAGTAATAAATGTAAATATTTCTTCTACTTTGTTTGCTCTCAAATAATTTTTTTTTTTTTAAACACATAGTTACAAATTACATCAACCAAATATTTCCACCAACAGCCTGGACGCATGCCTATACGGATGGCTCAGCCAAAGATGCCATTGAAAAGGGGGGGGGAGGCGAGGCATCACTATAAAACTAAAAAGCAAAGTATACAGCAGCATTTGCCACTGGGAGACGCTGCAGCAACTTCAGTGCCCTGAGACAAGCAGCTGAAACCCTTATAGACCATAAGTTACAGGCACAAAAGGAAGTAGTTATTTTCACAGACGCCCTCGCAGTGTTAATGTCGCTCAAGAACCAGCACAGAAATGAACTCTGACCTCTGGCAGACTCGCTCGGACGCCTGTCCCACTGATTAAAAAAAAGCAGTCCAGTTTATACCAGCCCACTGCGACATTCCAGGCAACGAAGAGGCAGACAGACTCGCCAGAGAGAGAGGAATGTTGCAGCAGAGTGATACAGAAATCACAAACAATGAGACAAAAGAATTCATCAGGGCAACGTACAGTACAAAAAGGAAACAAGACCACCCTGGCCACATAGAAAACAATGCCTACCATCAACTCTCCAGGCGAGACCAGGTGATAATTCTCCAGTTACACACAGGTAACAACAGACTTAGATGCCATCTGTACAACAAGTTCAAGATTGGCACAGCCCCCATGAAGGCAGAACATATTTTGCAGTCCTGTCCACTATATAACGGCAAAAGAAGTAGCATTTGGCAACAGCCAGTGTCATTCCACGAGAAGCTGTACGGAAGCGTACATAGCCTTGAGTCGACCGCTGCCTTCATTAGAGTCATTGAAGTTGAGGTCTGAAGATGAACGAGGAAGAAGAAGAAGAAAATAATTAATCGCCATCTATTTCCCCTCATAAATCGAGCAGTCCATCTCAGGTTTTTCTTGTCATAAACTCTGCCCTGTAACTGGGTTGGGGAGAACCATGTTGTCACTCTACACCTCTTATGCAACCAGCAGATCATGTTTGACCAGTTGTTTGTTCTCTGTGCACCAAATTTTGTATTTGTTGAACATATGATTTATCAGTAGTGGTCTGAGAGTGAGTGGAGTAGCCTTCTAATGATTTTTCTTGAATGGAACACCCATATTAATGGAATGCTGATGAATATGCCTACCTGGGAAGGTTCCTCAACATGGAGAACAATATAAAACCTGAGATCACCAGATAGAGATGGGGGGGCCTTCAACTCTACAATGACACCAGACTATGTGCGGACATCTTCGACTCAAGTCTTACCAAGCGCTCTGCTATGGTAGCAATGCCTGATCTCTAACAAAAGCAGCAGAGAGAACCAGCTGAGACCAGCACATGTATCTCTTGAAAGACACCTCATGGGCATAACTCTGACAACAGCAGCAGAGAGAACCAGCTGAGACCAGCACATGTATCTCTTGAAAGACACCTCATGGGCATAACTCTGACAACAGCAGCAGAGAGAACCAGCTGAGACCAGCACATGTATCTCTTGAAAGACACCTCATGGGCATAACTCTGACAACAGCAGCAAAGTAAACTGCACAATAGCCACATCTGGAGAATGTCACACATCAAGGATGTCCTACAGCACATCAACCATTCTTCTTCTTCTTCTTCTGCGTACGCAGTCAGACAGTAACCATTATTTTTTCGAAAAAAGCGGCGGTCATCCTGAGGCTGTCGCCACTGCCATAGAGCTTATCTTGCAGTTCCACTGGTGATGGCCACATCTGCTCTCTCTGATCCTCGTATGTCGGGCAGTTCTGTAGCAGATGTTCAGCGGTCATTTTACCAGTACCGCACGGGCATTCGTCGGTACACCCTATCTTCAATTTGTTGAATAGGTGGTACCTCAGTCCATTGTGGCCAGTGCGAAGTCTGAAGACAACGACCTGCTCTCTTCGGTTCAACTGGTAATAGGCATCGTTTTTGGTGTAACCAGTATGTTCGGTTTCCCATTTGGTCATGTATCTGGCTTTGATAAGCCGTTTTGACTCTTCGTACGTCATACTAGTATCTGTTTGTGGTAGTCTTGCACCTTCTTTTGCCCATCAACCATTCGAAACAGGCCATTAAGCTACAAGACTCGCTGACGAGATTCACTAGAAAAGCACAACACACATGACCCCCACAACATACAGACTACTGTTTCACTGGATGACACGCGCTCGCAACAGAAACGACTAGATCCTGAGTTCAAACCCGCACAAGGACAACCGCCCTGAGCTGTGTCCTTAAGCTGTTTTAAGAGGTGATTTCTTGAGCTGTCTTCCTAAGCTGTCATCCTGAGCAGACTTCTTGAGGCTGCTTTCGTGAAACATGAGCTGCTGTCACCTGCTCTGTCAGGTGTTCTTTGACCTCCTCTGCCTTAACTTCTGCATGTCTGGTTATGTATAAATTTCTCTTAGAAGGTATTTTAGATAAACCCATCTCAACTTTCTCTTCACAATCTCCAGGTGTATAGGTTGTTGTCCTGAACTTTGCCACATTTTGGTGTTAGAACAATGATCCAAAATATGTATTTATCAGACGTGTGATTCCTGTCCTCCTGTATGGTTCAAAGACTTGGACCCTACTTAAACATGGCATATCAAGACTCCATGCCTTTCACATAGCAACGCATCCTCGGTATCCGGAGGTTCAATCTCGTTCGTAATGTCAAGGTCTCTGCAAAGACGAGTCTTCCCTCCATCTCGGACTCTCTGGCCCACCGCCTGTCTGTGTATGGTCAAGTGGTTCGACTGGACCAGGAAGATCTGGCTCACCAGATCATGTCCAAGTCAACTATGTATAACAACGGTCTCCCATCGCAGATAGCAGTCTCTCCTTCAGCTCTGGACGAGGTTTGGCTACAAGCCTCATCAGCTAGACATGGTAGTTCTCGATCGACGCAACGGGCCCTAGATGCCTAGGCGAACATTATTATGCAACAGTGACAACTAATATCTGCATGTGAATTTATGTGTTATATGCCTTGTTTCAGATAGGAGGATTTTGTGTTAAAGAATCGTATTTGACTGAGATAATGCTACAGAGTTATATATTCTGTAAGACTGTCCAGGTTTCTGAGGTTTGGAATGACACAGGATCTATATAGGCACAGCTTATAAATTACGCTATAAGAAGTTTTTTCAAAGTACAGCCGCCTATTAGAACAAGAGGGCACAGGCACAAAATAATTAAAGAAAGGTCCAGATTAGATACCAGGAAATATTTTTTTTCAGAGAGTGGTGAATGCGTAGAATGCATTGCCACAGGAAATAGTGGAGGTAGGGCCAATTAATGAATTAAAGAATAGATTGAATGGGCAAAGTTATTTTTAGCTCAAGTGAATGTAAAAAAACTGGTTGTATACAGACTCTGCAGAATCTTCTAAACCAGTGTAAAGAAGTTTAGACTTGGCTTCCAGGAAAAGCCTCTGCTGTGACCACATTGTGCACGGAGATCAGAAGTGGCTCGAGGTTTTCCCACATGTGCAACCAACATCGTATCCTTGGAGTTCGCTGACAAGATCTAGGCACTAACATTGATGTTTCCAAACAGACACAATTCGAGAGCATTTCCTCAATGCTGGGTCAGTGTTGTCTCTTTCGTCTGCCACATTGTCTGTCTCTCTCAGGATTTGTGGATTGACAACTTCTACACCTCTTCCTGGACATCGGGGGCAGGAAAAGACCACATCCCTCATGGAGTAATCGTCGGGGATGCCTGCGCAACACCTGTCTGTTACACATCACATCCACTTCATCTGCCCTGCATGCTGTCTAGGACTCTGTCATCAACCGTGGTCTAGGATGGTCGGATGCTGCTAGCCCAGGGGGATTATTTGATTTTATTATATTTTGAGCCAAGAGATTGGAATGCAGATCTGCTATTGTTATTCCTAGTGGTAACATCTTGTCCTGTTCACTGCAACAATTTTCCACTTACAACTGATAACAAAATACAACTTCCCACCTACAACTGGTAACAAAATACTAGTTCAACTTCCACCTACAGCTTTTAACAAAATACAACATCCCACCTACAACTGATAACAAAATACAACTACAACAACCTCCCACTTATAACAAAATACTACTACAACAACTTCCCACCTACAACTGCTAACAAAATACAACTTCCCACTTACAACTGATAAAAAAAAAAAAGTACAAAGTAACAACTTCCCAATACTGATTCAAATGAAAGACTTAAAACACGATACACAAAAAGCCAAAACAGTAAGTGTGCTGAGTACAACAAAGTGGCACTTAGCAAGACAAACAGAAACTATACTGAATTGAAAGAAGGTTAAGCTTCAAATACAACATTGGAATAAAAAAAACAATAAAATGAATCTGTATGTCTACAGGCACTTGTAGTATCTGGATACATGGCAATTCCCTACGACATTGTCTCTATCAACTGTCGCTGCAGTGATTCAACGCCACTGTTGCTGACCTCAAGAACTTTTGGCACAGATCACCTCATATACCACTCCTACGTCTGCAACAACCATATGGTACACAATTTTCTATTTTTAAATGTCATTTCTTTAAATGATATTATTATTGTCTGTTCAATTTTAAATAATAAAAAAACAATGACTGTATTACAAGTAAAAGTATTTAAGAAAATATCAACATTAATTAAACCATATACCAAGGAACAACTTAGTTTATAATCTTCTTTCACTAACCAACAACTAAATTGGGGTTTTTAAATGATAGTTTAATTAGGTGCAAAGATTACTTACTTTACATTATCTGTAAGTTTTTCAGAAAATAAACAATGACACAAAGGAATAACCCAGTTTATGTCCTTGCTAACTAGAAAATTGTTTACAATAATGAAGTATTTAGAAAATAGCATCTTAAAGTTTTTCTGAGAAATAAACATTAATAACATAAAAGAAATAACCCAGTTTATATCCTTGCTGGGGACAGAAGACTAACGTCTGGTCAGGCAAAATATACTGATCAGACATGTTGGTCAGGCAAAACATACAGGCCAAGACCCTCACCTTGGCTTTCTCAAAGCCTTTCCTGGAAATGGACTGTTTACATGGTAGCCTGGCTAACAAGGCGAGGTATCGACGTGATCCCTGTAGTAGTGAGCGACACACAGATAAAGCCAGGCATAGCACAACTGCCTGGAAGGCAGGTCCACCTTTCATCAGCACAGTCAGGATGTGAGGAAAGCTACTGCAGCTCGCCACTTGACGTCCTTTACAGGACGCACGAAAGAGTGAATCTACTCATTGTGGGCATTCAAAACAACAACAACAACTAACTAGCAAATTAATGTTTATAATAATGAAGTATTTAGAGAATATCTTTTTGACACAAGCTATCAATGAAATAATCCATGTTTGTAATTTTTCTTCTATAGCCAACGTGTCCAACAAGAATCTCTTTTTGACACAAGCTATCAATGAAATAATCCATGTTTGTAATTTTTCTTCTATAGCCAACGTGTCCAACAAGAATCTCTTTTTGACACAAGCTATCAATGAAATAATCCATGTTTGTAATTTTTCTTCTATAGCCAACGTGTCCAACAAGAATCTCTTTTTGACACAAGCTATCAATGAAATAATCCATGTTTGTAATTTTTCTTCTATAGCCAACGTGTCCAACAAGAATCTCTTTTTGACACAAGCTATCAATGAAATAATCCATGTTTGTAATATTTCTTCTATAGCCAACGTGTCCAACAAGAATCTCTTTTTGCGCTGTGATTCGTCCTGATGTTGCCACTTACAGCTGTAAATGTTCAAGTGGTAACCAATGCAGACGGATGGAAGGATCTACAGACAGTCTGAGCTATGGTCAGTGCAGACCCTAGAAGGAAGATCTTTGACTATCACAGCAATGACATCTTCTGGAACAGGGGTCTCAAACTCCAATCACTTTAAGACCACAAGAAGTCAAGTTAATGGCACAAGGGTCATGCCACAGTACAATCTGCATACCTGTTGGGTTTCTTAGTATTTTACATTTGTTTTATTAAGATCTTCCCTTCTACATAAACCCTTTACACTCTCTTACAGCCAAATGTGCCAGCTAAATTTCCATTTGTATATGCACTAACATGTTCAAAAGTGCCCAACAAACACGACACATAAACTGAAATGACATTTCCTTACATTTCAAAATCATTTAACATGTTCATAGAACTGAGGCCATACAAATTTAGTCTACTTCGCCATGTTAGAATTTACCTGTTCAATACTTAAGATGCAAAGGGTTGATCTCAGATTTAAACTGTTTTTTTTTTAAAATCTGTTTTAATCTGTTCTCTACTGTTAATTGCTTCTTTTTTTTCGTTCCCTTTTTTTTTTTCTTTTTTTTTTTCCCTGAGACAGTATTTGTGGTATTGTGTTTTGCCCCTAATGACCGAGTGCTTCTTACTCCAGCATACACTATTTAAATGACTCCCCCCCCCCCTCACAGATGTACCACCTTGCTATTTCAAGAATCCGAACCCAGTAGTTTTAACACCTGCTTATATTGTTGTGCCTTTTTGAGTTGTGGGCCACGAGCCACATGCAGTTAGAGGACCTAAATATTTAAGACCATTATTCTAGAAAAATTCTCAAAGGGTGTCCCTGATACTGCGCCGCGACAAAGTATTTTAATTAAAGTCGAACATCAAAAGGAAATATAAAACAGAGATTAAATATTTTTGACAGTTTATTAATACAAGAGTAACAAGTAAATAGTACAAACTGGAATGGTTACAATAATCAGATATTTATATTTTTCTAATTCAATGAGAAATATTGGCTGGTTTACACAATTGTTCAATATGGGGTTGGATTACAGACAAAGCACAACTATATAATTCTTGATCAAGAGAAAGAAGTCCCATGTCTTATTATATTGGCCATTGTGGAAAATTCCTGCTTGCACAAGTAGTTGTTTTGACATCATCTTCTGATAACACTGAGGAATTTATTTTGTCAAATTTGAGAACTGTAGTAATGTAGTTTCCCTAAACTTGAGGGGGGAAAAACTCAACCAGCCTGAAGTTATGTCACCTCTTCTGCCTCTTTCAACAATAGATATTTTGTTGCTTAGTAACAAAGGGATCCTGGACCCAATAATATTCATTCACATCGAGGAAAGGAAAGTATTGCTGTAGTTAATCCTCAAAAACAGATGTTCTAAATTCAAAAAGGAAGTAATCTCTGAATCAGTATGAGCTGAGAGAGGACATATTTCAGGGCTATTGTTCACTTTTCCATGTATTCTCAAGAACCCATTCAGCTTGTCACTCGATGTCAAGAGGTTTTCTTACATGCTCACATTAAGGCTGTTCACAAATAGCCAGATACGCAACTTTTGAGCACATGCAAATAAATGTATGAAGTATTCAACATAGGAGCAAGGAAGTGATAGTCAAACTGTATAAAGCATTAGTTAGACCTAGGTTGGAGTACTGTGTACAGGTGTGGAGGCCTTATCATTAGAGGGGATATAAACATGCTGGAAAGAATACAAAAAAAAGAGCGACAAAGCTGATAGTGGGATTCCAGAAATACAGTTATGCGGAAGAACTAAGGGGAAAAACTGCCTACAGTGTCTAGAAAAGAGAAGAATTCAAGGTGACTTAATACAGGTTTATAAGATGATCAAAGGAAAGGTTATTAGACTAAGTTTTAAAAATACAACCACCCGCAAGAACAAGAGGGCATAGCTACAAATTAATTAAAGAGAGGTCAAGATTAGATATTAGGAAATATTTTTTTTAGTTAGTGGTGAATGCTTGGAATGTATTGTCACAGGAGGTAGTGGAGGCAAGGACAATTAATGCATTTAAGAATAAATTGGATGCGTATAGCTTTTAGAGCAAGGTAATGTAAATGAAACTGGCTGTATAAAGACGTTAAGAAATCAATCGAAGCTGTTGTGGTACTGAAGGCCAAAGAATCGATTAAAAACAAACGTGAAGGTTTAGAACCACACCGGACCAGAAAGATAAACAAAAAAAATTATTTTTAAAACCCACATTGCAGCCACAAGGCGGATCAGGTACAAGGAACACATTTTAAAACATAACAATTCACAAAATCAGCTTAGACATGACAACCAAAACAGAAGTCAGACCACAGCCAGAGTGTGTGACGCATGACAAGTCACTTAGTGGGCTTGATGTCCATTAGTCAAAGTTCTAAATTCGCTCATGTTAATCTATTCTCACACATGGTTTTCTTGATGTCCACTCTATTCTCACACATGGTTTTCTTGATGTCCACTCATGTTAATCTATTTCCACAACTAGTTTTCTCAGTTTTGAAATAAAAAGTAGTCCAATAGCAGTCATTGCTATCAGGGATGAAATGTTAGAGACATTGTACAAAACTTCAGCTTTAACTGAAGTGATGATGACCAATGCCCATCTCGTCATGTAGCTGGATAGACTGGAGAGTGTCAAGATCGGGGATCAAACCCATTCCCACAAAAAAGATGAGCACAAACACCTATGTCAATCTTTAAAGAGCCCTTATGTGTTTAAATAAACATAACTGAAAAAGAGTATAAAAAATATTCGTGGGCATGTGGTATCGCAACACAGAAACGATGAATGCGAGTGAACAAAACGGCACATAAATTATGTGTACCAACAGCTAACTGAAGTGTCAGTTAACATAAAGATCGTAATTTTCCCACATATTAACAGTATACAAGAAATAAATTTACTAAAGATATCAAATCTATTTGGAAAATAACCCTCAAACGCATCTATTAAATGTTACACGGAAACTACAAAATTATTTTTACCGTGTCTGTGAAAGAATACATTGCAAGAATGTTGTTGCGCTGAAATATTCATCTACTAACAAGACGGTTAATTGTAACAAGATTTCCAGAATCAACAAAAGTTTATTGTAGATGATTAACACACACCGCTCATTTATCCAGGCTATCTTTAATATCCAGTGCTAGATGAGGCTCATTAGATAAATATTCAACCTGCTTCTGTTAACAAACAAATATCTGCCCTGTACATTTGTTTGTCAATTAAAACAAGAAAAACTGAATCCCACGAATTGGTGTTTTAACTTTGTATTTGTGCAATTGTTGGTTTTTGTGTGTGTGTTTTGGAGGAAAAAGTTTTATTTAAAGTACTTTCATATTTTTTTTTTAAACATTTCAAAAAGAATGTTGCCACTTTCAAAGTTTGCTCCCATCTATTTTTTTAATATCATTCTATCCATTTTATAATATCATGACGGATGAATAAGTAGTTATTAATATCAATTTCAAATTTATAATATGTTCTCAAGAATGTTCATAGTCATTAAAATCTTTCAAAACAAAAAGAAGTTGTGCATAGTAGTCAACAACATATAAAAACACAATATTTGATTTTGTAACTGGATCATATTCACATATGTAGGAGGAAAAAACATATGTACATTCATTGCTTTGTTACCACCTTTATATCTCTGCTGCAAATAATTTAGGGAGTTGAATAGAAAAATAAAATGAGAAATATATTTTTTTATAGTTTAAAAAAATGAAATAATATTATTAGAGGTTAAAAATCATATTTAAAAATATTTTTTAAAGTTCAAAAATCATACATTTTTAACACAAAAACGAAGTCAATATCCCAGTTTTCAAGCTGAACTCACTCTTTATGGATTCTGGAATTTGATGATTTGCTTGACATAATCACAGACATTGGTATGAAGACACTCTTTGGTTTCAAGGAATATTTGTAAGGACAGTTCCTTGGCACTCTCAGATCCCTTCATCATTTGCTGGTACAGTGGTTTGGTGTATTTTTGCTTGCCTGATGGTACAATAAAAAAACCAATAATAATTAATACAAATGAATTAAATTTAAGATAACTCATAATTCTGTCGCACGAGAGAAGTAAAAGTAAGATATATAATAATTATGTCCTTACTGCCAAAGATGGGCCTTGCTACTGAAGATGGATGTGTTGGACCGAAAGGAGCAAATATCGCAGTCAAAATGTAAACTAGCGACAACACATTCCATTCTCTGAACTACATCCTGCTACTTGCAAAGCCCAGTTCAGGACTTGGTTAAGAATAAGAATTCTGTCAAATGTGAGAATTAAAGATAAGATGACTCAATCTGTCTAATTTGAGAAGTAAAAGGACTCATAATTCTGCCCAATGTGAGAAGTAAAAGTAAGATGACTCATAATTCTGCCCAATGTGAGAAGTAAAGGTAAGCTAAACTGAGTTCTTCACTCTTGACAAATTCTCTCTAATAATGGGTTATAGTAGTAGTTCTTACATCTCGGGGCGCACTGAAGAAGGTTGACCTTTGTCCTGTACACTGTAGTGCTATGCTTCTCAGAAGGTTGGTCCCTACCTCATGGTCAGGCTGCTGCAGCACAGCTTGTGTTAAGGTTTATGGATGTGAGGTGGGTCTTGGTCAGTATGTTGCACTTGTCCTTGATGTCAGTCTTGGCACCGAAGCTATCCTGCAAGTCTTCTGTTTCAACGTCTTATATACAGGAAAGGTAACCCACTGTCTCAAATATAAAACTAATCCTTCACTGAACAAACTGCTAGGCAACAAGAAGTCTGAGAAATACATGTAATTATCTGAGAGAAAATGAGAAATACATGTAATTATCTGAGAGAAAATGAGAAATACATGTAATTATCTGAGAGAAAATGAGAAATACATGTAATTATCTGAGAGAAAATGAGAAATACATGTAATTATCTGAGAGAAAATGATGCAGAAGCAACATTGCTGTTGACCTCCAACATGCACACCCACAATGATTGACACGTGCATTCTTGACATGACACATTTAGACAAGCTCTTGAAACTTGTAACTGGTTGTATACAGACTCTGCAGGGTCTTCTAAACCAGTATAAAGATGTTAAGTTAAGTTAAGAAACGGGTTTCACTATCTGACAATTTCAATTCATAAAGTTGAGTTTGCAACCTTAGTCTAAATTAGTGGGTGAAACAAAGGTCAAGGGTTTAGTTAATTTCTTGCATTCCTGGTCTCAAGAGGGCTGGAGTGTGGTGTAGATAACAGGAGACATTACCACCCTCTGTAAGATTGTGGGTTAAATAAGTGGTACAGAATATAACAATGAGATTCTTGTGTTAAGTTGTGTTGTCAGTTGTGTTATTAGGCATTTGTATATGCGTTGGTTCAAATAAGAAAAGTGAGTAATTCAATGACGACATAAACACTGCGTTGTTAAAGAAATACAGATGAGTCAGGCATGTGGTATGCATGTCTGACAATAGATGGACAAAAAAGTGGGATAGTCTGTGGCCCTAAATAAATAAGTGCCCACTCAGTCGCCTACCAAAGAGAAGAAGAGAAGGATTGAGTACCAAGTTGGCATTCCAGGAGAAAACACGAATAAATTTTAATTTGAAATCTTTCAGCTACCTGTTATCCGGCACACAATCTATACTAGGTGTAGATACAGGAGCAATCCCCTTATTCAAAAAGGGCAAAAAAACTGATCCAGCAAATTATAGACCAGTGAGTTTAATAGTCTGTAAATTATTAATAATCAAAGAAAACATTGTAATGCATTTAGACAAATTTAATCTAATTAGAAATAGTCAGCATGGGTTTACTAGAGGGAGATCATGCTTAACAAATCTATTAGAATTCATGGAGAAGGTTACCAAAATGATAGATAAAGGGGAGCCAGTGGACGTTGTTTATCTAGATTTTGCAAAGGCCTTTGATAGAGTTCTTCATCCAAGATTATTTTGAACGTTAAAATCACATGGAATAGGTAGGGAAGTTGCCAAATGGATTGAATATTGGTTTACAAGAAGAAGGCAGAGGGTGAGCATAAATAAGGAGTACTCTGAGTGGTGTGAAGTGAAAAGTGGAGTGCCACAGGGATTGGTTTTGGGACCAATTTTGTTCTTGATATATTTAAATGATTTGGACATTGATATGGGATCCATGATTGCAAAATTTGCTGATGACACAAAACTATGCAGTAGTGGCTCATCTAAAGCAGAAGTGGATATATTGAGGTCAGATTTAGATAAAATTCAAGAATGTCTGTAAGCTGGCAAATGGAGTTTAATGTAGATAAATGTACAGTCATCCACATGGGTAGATCCAATATGGAACATAATTACAGAATGGGAGAGAAAAATTTTAGAAAGATAGATAAGGAAAGGGACCTAGGGGTTATGATAGATCATACAGGTAAGGTGAGTGAGCAAGTTCAGGTAGCAGTGAAAAAGGCAAATGCAATGTTAGGTATGATAAAAAGAAGTATTAAACATAAGAGCAAGGAAGTGGTAGTCAAACTGTATAAAGCATTAATGAGACCTAGAGTGGAGTCCTTATCATAGAGGGGATATAAACATGCTGGAAAGAATACAAAAATAGCAACAAAGCTTATAGTGAGATTCCAGAATTACAGTTATGAGGAAAGACTCAGAAAAACTGGCCTACAGTGTCTAGAGAGAAGAATTCGTGGTGACCTAATACAGGTTTATAAGATGATCAGAGGAATTAATAAATTAGACTATAACCAGTTTTTTTTAAAATACGGCCACCCACAAGAACAAGAGGGCATAGCTACAAGTTGACTAAAGACAGGTCCAGATTAGATATTAGGAAATATTTTTTTAGTCAGAGAGTGCTGAATGCTTGGAATGCATTGACACGGGAGGTAGTGGAGGCAGGGACAGTTAATGCATTTAAGAGTAAACTGGGTGTGCATAGCTTTTAGAGCAAGGTGATGTAAATCATCATCTTCTTCTTCGTACGCTGTCAGACCTCAACTTGAATTTGTTCGAAGAAAGCAGCAGTCATCTTGAGGCCGTCGTCACTGCCATAGAGCTTGTCTAGTGTTGGCACTGGTGATGGCAACATGTGCTTTCTCTGGTCCTCATATGTCAGGCAATTTTGCAGCAGATGTTCAGCGGTCATTTTCCCTGTACCACAGGTGCATTCATCAGCAAGGTGATGTAAATGAAACTGGTTGTATACAGACTCTGCAGAGTCTTCTAAACCAGTATAAAGATGTTAAGTCTGGCTAAGAGATCAGAGATCAAAGAAGGAAGACAAATTAAGTCACAAAAATGTCATGTTGAAACTGGTTGTGTTGGATTTGAAAGACACAGATATCGCGGCCTCACTGTACACTACAACACAATATTACAAACATCTTTTTTTTAGGACAAAAGCCAGAAAAAAAGAAATAGGTCTCAAGCGTGTGATACTGTGTGGCCATGGTTTTACAGCGTAAAAATAATTCAGGAGCAAAGGAGATAAAAGGCCAGCTGCAATGGTGGCATATTCTTGGCACTGGTGCAAAAAGACGAATGAATGAAAGGTAAAGGTGGTGCAATAGCAGGGACTGCTGTCAGGGATGAAGTGTTCCATTCTCTAACAGTCAGCTATTTTACCAATTTACCTCTGGGTTGAATGAAGCTTGCTGATAATGGCGGCAAACATGGCATCTTCACCATGAGAAGCAAAGGCTTCTGATAATTTAAGTACACTGTACCTGTTCAAATAAAGATACCATCCACTGAGACCTGTAAATATCATGCAGTATCACTTACCCTGGCTATGCAAAAACTGTTTGATAATATAAAACTTGTCTCTGATGTCGTTCTTAATGATAATCTCACATAAGCGAAGCTTCACCTGGAAATAAACCACAAGAGTCGATATAATGATACAAGTATGCATATGTGATATGCCAGGATAATGAAGATATTTAATTTACAAACACTAGGAAAGTTTACATTCATTTTGATACAAGGAAATGGAACTTTAAAACACTGACACTAAATAATAGAAAAATAGAAACACACTATGTACTATGAAACTATAAATATTGACACTATATAAGATAACACTAGAAACTATGTAATATGGAACTAGAAATACTGATACTTTCTAAGATAACACTAGAAACTCACTATGTAATATGTAACTAGAAATACTGACACTTTCTAAGATAACACTAGAAACTCACTATGTAATATGTAACTAGAAATACTGACACTTTCTAAGATAACACTAGAAACTCACTATGTAATATGTAACTAGAAATACTGATACTTAATATTTTTTTTAAACTAGACATACTGATGCGCATCATCATCAAGTGCCCTGCTGGTTGGCGATCATGGACCTCCATCCCTTTCTATCACATGTGTTATTTACCAACTGTTGTTGATTGTCAGTCATGCCATTCTCTCAGGCTGTCCAACATCTTTTCTATCAGTCTTCCTCTGTCTATCTTTCCTGTTGTCACAATGTGCTCCAAGCCGCCTCTTTTCATAACATGCCAAAAATGGATGACTGCCTTGATCTAATCTTTGCAGTGAGTAGTCTTTGTATTTGTACCTCTTCGAGTACTGTTTCCTTGAAGTCCATGGGATCCGCAGCATTCTTCTGTAGGGCCACATCTCTGTTGCTTTCAAAGATCTAAGCGCTTGCTTGCTGAATGTCCATGATTCACTGCCACATGTCAGTACTGTTTCCACGTAACATCTAAGTAGTCTTTTTTCTCAGTTCCAGCGACAAGGTTTTGTTGCACAATATTCCCTTCACAGTCTGGGAGACCTATTTTGTTGGGCCGCTCTGCATTTTATTTCGTAATTGCATCTTCCATATGATGTTATGAATGTGTCCAAGTGTTTAAATGTATCAATTTGTCTCAATACTGTACCCTTCACTTTGATGCATCATTTTGGAGAGTCCAGTTTCTTAGTCCCTACCATCACCTCCAATTTATTTTTATTTAAACTCAGCTTTTATATTCACTTTGCTGAACTACCGTTGTTTACCATTTCCTGCAAGTCTGTTTCACTCTGGACTATCAATACAATATCATCAGCATATCATAGATTGTTAATGTTCTGTCCGCCAATTGATATTCCTGACATTGTATGTCTCTCAAGATAAACTCGTTGTGCAGAGAGAACAGGTCAGGGGACAGAACACAACCTTGACTCACTCGGATTTCTCCCACTTGATTGTCAATTCTTATTGCCGTAGTCTGTCCCCAATACATATTTTGAATGATCCTGAGATCCTTGCCATCAATATGCAAACTTTTCAGCATTTGGATAATTTCCATATGTTTCATCCTGTCAAATGCTTTTACATAATCTATGAAACACAGACATACATCGACTCTTTCGATTCTTGAGTTACTCCACTGAAAGGGACCCGATTTGAGTCCCGAGGAGACATTATGCGGAATGTGACGACATAGTTGTACTCCATTCCCAAAGAAGCCTTTCTTTAATGATTCCAACAATAGCGGGACCACTTGGCGAAATGTGTGGAGTCCCAAGGAGAACTTTGAAGGGGATTAGGGTTTAAAACCTCCAGGTGAGTAATTGTAATTTTTCTGGCACAAAGGTCGGATACGTTTTGAACACCTCGTATTACTAGAGCTCGCAAAGGAAGCAAAGAATAGTTACACTGTAACGCACCAGGTGACTAAGAAGGGATGTGCTTGTGGTTAACCTGTAGAAAGGAGACGCCACAAGATGAATAAATGAAGACCCTTTCACCTCATAGCAGAAGAAGAGTGAAGCAGAAGTTATTTATTATTCTCCATGTTCAACAGCCATACAATAGAGTTGAATTTAAATTGGAGTTAAAGATTTGACTTGGACATAATTACATTTCAGCTGGGGAAATGTGTGGTGTTAAGATTGGTGAGGTTCGATTATAATCCCAACGTACCATGTTCAAATCAGGTTGTGCTCAGACTGGGCATGATGCGGGTTTTTTCATGGTATGGCTTGGCTTCGTTCGTTTCCAATCTCCCGCTGACAACTGCAGCTCATGCGCTGCTCAGCATCTTGATCCCTTTTCATAGTATGACACTTCTAGTTGACACAGGGGAGCTGCGGTGTTCGTGCTCCATCATCAGCACTTTCAGCAGTGAAAGTGACAGCACATATATGGGGGCGCCAGGTGCAATGAAGTCTATGAGACATTTGCCATCACTTTTCAGCTCTATAAATTTATCAAATTGATGAAAGTTCCTCTTGTCGTGATTACTATTATTTTTTCCATCACATTTTGGATATCCTACCTTGCCTACAGTACTGCTAAGATAAATGTATGATTCCACTTTCTCCAGGAATCTATCTCAATATGATTATTGTTCTCCGTCTCCCTTTTCCAATTCAGCCAGAGTGCAATCATTTGGTCATTATTACAACACTTGGCCTATTTTAGGAAGCTTGCACAAAAACACTTTATTTGCTTTTGCAGCGGTAGATTCTGTAGCAATTTATTTTACATGGTGAGGTTGCTAGTCCCATGCACAACTCTCTTCAGTCCTTTTTTATGACATACATGGAAGTATAGTGGCCATATTCTTTATCCCCCAGTTAGGGGTTGCAGGATTCACTCGGGGAATGATTATTGCAAGTGGCATTTATTTTATGGACACATTAATTTTCATTTAGAAACTTCTTCAGATTTGGTAACAGAAATGTTCATGCATTGTACTGGATTGAGTCACAGCAGAAATGAAATGCAATATGGCTGATACAATCGGTTGCATAAAGCAAGGTGGAAAGGAGTGGAGAGGAGAAAAGTCAGGCAAGGAAAATGGTACTGTCCTCCAATGTCAGAAAAAAACATTGATTGATTGCCCTTTTGTTCCAAGTGAAGCATAGGGCCCCCACAACAACTGGCCCCTTTACAGGAAGCTTGTATCTGAACATTTGCTGTTGTGGTTTCAATAGCATTAGTTTTACATGATGAGGTTCCTAGTAGCCCCATGCACAACCCTCTTTGGTCACATTTTACAGCAAGCTTACGAGTTTACAGTGGTCCAATTCTTTTCACACAGAAAACAACTCCTGGGTTGTTTCAGTATTACCTCAGGATTATTTGATGTCAACAGGAATGGGCAGTGTTTTATCAGCTGCTGCACTTTCTCTGGGGCTAGTGGTGACCTCTCTGCCAGAAGGTCCAGGAAATAGATGATCTTGTATGTCTTCCAGCTTTCAATGTCAGAAACTTTTCCCTAGGTAGAATCAAAGCAAAAAATGAAAAGTCTTCTACTATAAATAGCAAAATATACACACATATTTATTAACGTTCAGCGCAAAATTTGTCTATATGGAATGTTGTTCGTCTATCGTAATCGATGAGGACCACTTTGTCAGCATTCCACTGTTCGCATGAGTTCAAAGATAAGTCAATCTGAGCCTTGAATTGTCTGTTGCGCTTTGTGCAGGGAAATAAGACACCTCCTTCCACCAGGGTTGAAGAAGGGTTGATGTGAGCTGACTTACGGAGCGACTGTCTCTAGATAGCCTCATCTATTCTTGATGCCGCATGTCTCTGAACACCCTCAGCAATAGTGCTGCACCATATGGACAGAAGTGCTGAGTAATAAGTTTGTTTTAAAAAATGGAATATAGTATTCAACAAATGTTTTTATTCCTTTAAAATACAAGGTACGCTCTTCTTATATTTGCAGAACATAGCCTAGCAATAGAAATGAGACTGCAGCCCTTTTTATGGCAACATTTTTTCAGTGGCAGAAAAGAGTTTAGGCCTGGATGCCAAATATTTGTTATAACTCCCAAAAAGGGCGGTCTGTTATTGAAAGGAGCATCATGGAAACAATACAAATGCTGTATGGCTTGGCTTGACTGCGATATTTGCACCTTTCGGTCCAACACATCCGACTTTAGCAAGCCTTTTTTTAGTACTGGGTTAGCATTCCCTCTTCGATCCTTTCTCCTTAGCCAGTCTGCTATGTTGCAGCCTGTTATCCAGGATCACCACGTGGAGGTGTAGAAAGGTCATGGCAGCTCTGGTTCACTGGCCCTGACGCTGTAGCTCATCATCTTGGTCCCCAAATGATGTATGATAAAGGGCTTAACAATTATTTATTTCTTTGTTCATTACATGCTTATTGAAGTTGCTGGATTTAGGGCCTATAACGCATATATAAATGTGCAGTCAACCTTTCAATCTTTTCCACCCCCCCCCCCCCCCCCCCCCCCAGTAAGGGGTCCCCAGACCCACATATGAGTCATGATGTTCGTTGTTTAATGCCCACAATGAGAATGTTTACTCTTTTGTGCGCCTTGAACAGAATGTTAAGTAACGGGTTGTAGTAGCTTTCCTCACATCCCAAGCATGGAGATGAAGGTGGACTACAGGTGTGTTATGCTTGACTTCATCTGCATGGCGCTCACCACTATGGGGATCATGTTGATCCACATCTCATGAGCCAGACTGCCTTGAAAACAGCCTGTTTTCAGAGAAGGCTACATGGAAGAGAGATAGTGGTCTTGGTCAGTGTATTGTGTCTCCGGGAAAATGACAGCTGAACATTTGCTGCAAACCTGCCCGACATACGAGGATCGAGAGAGCAGATGTGGCCATCACCAGTGGCAACACTAGACAAGCTCTATGGCAGTGTCAACAGCCTCAGGATGACGGCTGATTTTATCGAAAAAATAGTGGTTGCTGTCTGACTGTGTACGATGAAGAAGAAGAAGTGTATTGTGTCTAAGCCTGACACAATGTCCTGGTCAGTATGTTGTGTCTGACCAGACTAGCATCTCAGTTACCCATATGACTCATGTAAATGTATTAATAAATTATATATGATTAAACTCATCATTATCTGTGTAACTTACTGACAAATCTGTCACCTCCTGTTGTCTGGAAAACAAATCTGCAGCTTTCACTGCAGGCGTAGTCAGTTCCTGGTTTGCTGTGAGGTCTGGGCTGTATGGGGGCTGGCCAGGTGTGTTCAACCATGTCTTGACAAACTCAAATCCGGGTCTGGAAAATAAATTTTTTTTTAAACTGCTAAATAACAAATCACTGCTAAATATATCTGATGATTTCTAAGCTAAACAGAGTTCTTCACCTTTGATTAATTTTCTCTGGTAACACGACTAAAAAAAAATATCTTTCGTTCTTTAGTATTCATCCTACAATTGTTTGTACATTGTGTCAATGTCTGCGCTTTTTGGTTCGACCAATATTTTTTTTTTTTTTTCGATCGCATTATTTCTCTAATCCCCAAGGCGGTGTGCGTTGCACTGTGGTTTTTATTTTGCGCCTGTCGGCCCAGTGCATCCGACTTCAGCATAACTGTAACAGGTAACGGCCGGTGCTGTGATGGGGATCGAGCCCAGCACCTTCCGGTTGTGAGCCGTGCCACTTAACCACGCCATCCCCTGGTCCGACACATCTGATTTCGGCACATCATTTTTGGGACCCAGTTTGGCTTCCCTCTTTAATCCCCTATCTCTTAGCTATGCTACGTTGTTGTAGTATGTTTCCAGGGCCGCAATTAGACGTGGAATAGGGTTTTGGTCGATTATGGGTCACTGACCCTAATACAAACAGCCAACTATGAGTCACTAGATGCTGTCTGCTCATTCCCTGCTGTATCTTCCACCAGGCCAACAAATTTTAACACTGCAACCTGCCAAGACATGTCCTAATAGGTCACTAAAGAGGGACGGGCACAAAGCTGACTACTTCATCCAGTATAAACTTCAAGTTGCAAAAGCAGTTATGAACGAGTCAAAATTGGATGACTTGCCATTAATTTGTTGACCTATACACTACTGGGAGCTGAAAAGGTTTTGAAGAGGTTGCAATGGCTCTTCTTATATCCTGAGACACGGCCGAAGATTCAGCACAGTGAATAAGCCGACAGCAGCCAGAGACTCATAGCTGGTTGCTTGCATCGGGGTCAGTGGACCACAGCTAACAAAGATCCTACTCTGCCTTCAAGCAGCGGCTCTGAAAACAGGCTGCACTAGTGTATTCTTGCTAAGAGAAAAGGAAACATGATGCCGATACCTAAAAAAGGCCAGCTGAAATCTGATGTGTCCGTTCAAAAGATGCAAATATCACAGCCTCGTAAACTACAATACAATGTCCTTTTCAAGATGACACAGAAGAACAAATAATCATAATCAATTTGTTATTGGTGCTTTACACAAAAAAAGTATTTAAAATGACAATGATTTTGTTGAGCAGATTATATTGCGCCATCAGAAATGCATATTTTTTTAACCCAGAACATTTCAAGGGTAAAGTTGTCTGCAATGTCATGAGCACACAAGTAAAAAATGAGAACCGATATTGTGTATTCGTAATGAGTTGCTGGCTGCTTTCAGCTCCTTTACTGTGCTGCATCTTCAGCCCTAATTAAAATCTTTGGGTTAGAATGCATTTCAGTAAATTTTTAATTTTATCACTTCACTAGTCTTGGTGCTGGGAGTGACTCTGTGTCACAATGGATAAACTTCTTGCATACTGAGGACAGCTGATGGTAGCTAATGTGTTCAGTTAATTAAACGATCTTAAATATCACAAACAGGCATATTAGCACACTAAAAATAGAAATACCTACTTCTCATGGATATTTTGTTCTCGTAAACTGGGAAAGTAATCTAGGTAAAATTCAAAGAGGTCCTCTGCAACGATACTCTGAAAGATAAAAAAGGTTCAAAGATATGTGGCTGATTCTTTTTTCCTCTCGCTTTAATTGTTTCTAATTCACTCAAGTCCAAGTCAATTCACTAAAGTCAGATTCGATTCACTAAAGTCAGAGTCGATTCACTCAAGTCAGAGTCAATTAACTCAAGAAGACGACTTAGTTACTTTATACTCCACACCTGTTACTATTCTGTTCTCTTCTCTCTCCTCTCTCCCCCCCCCCCCCCCCCCCCCCAATTCTAAATAAATAAACATCCATAACAAACCTTGAACTTGAATTTTTGAATGTAAGCTCTCAGAAACTCATCAAATTTGTCAACATCACCAACAAGATGTTGCAAGTAACAAACAAATGAAAACCCTTTCTCATAAGGTGTTTCATTGTATGTATCATCTGGGTCAACTCCTTTATTAATGACCACTCTCAGCTTCGTGAGTGGGCTATCCTGTTGGGAGTTTATGATTAATGAATTAGTAAAACTCAAAATAACAATTATGAACTTCAGTAACATTACAGTGACTGTCAATTGGAGTCTAGAGGATGACGTGGGTAAAAGGGACTAAGTGACAACGCTCACAATCCGAAGGTGCTAGATTCGCTCCCCACCACAGCACCGGACATTACCCCGGGGAAACAAACCCTTAGAAAATGCAGGAGGAAGCAGACCCTTACATAAAATGCATGTCGAAGCTAGATGCACTGGGTCGACAGGTACAAAATAAAAACATAGTGCAATGTACACCACCTTGAGGAATGGAGAAATAAGACGAACGCAAAAACAAACAAAATGAATTATTGGAGTTTTACTTATTTTTCTGTCCATTGTTCTGCTATAGTGATGTAGAGTAGCAGTTTCCCCTCTTAGGTCAAGTGTATGGAGTTCGTTGTAGATCATGGTTTCTCAACCGGTGTATTGTGGAACCATATGGTTCCATAATCAGTCTCTTAAAGAGACTACTAAAACTAAAACACTGTCCCTGCAGAGTTTGTTCCCATTGCTGAGATCCACAGAGATGATTAACATGGTTGAGGAATAAAGGCTGTTGTTTGCCCCTGCAGTCAACATGGACTGTACAGACTAGGTTGTTGTATTACCTTAACGAGAGAGGAGGTTTGGAGTGACTATTTTACATTCCTGGATGTACTAAGAAGGTGAACCTGAGCATTTATCACTGTAGTGCAATGTAAAGTTCAGCAGGCTCAGTACTTTGGGGATTAGAGTGTCAATCCCCACCTCATTGGTCAGACTGATGTAACAGTCATATCCAGGTGCACGGATTGGGCATCGGATATGGGTCTTGGTCAGTATGTATCATTTAATGCTAACATTAGCCCCTTCACAACCAACAATAGATCACTAGTCAAATACTTCAGAAATGTTTTTATTTTTTTAAAGAAACAACCTCTACACCTCACGGTAGAAGAGGAGCGACTAAGTAAGTAAGTAAGTTTAAAAGAAACATGGCCGTTGTCATTCGAAGCTACTCACGCTGAGCTGAGTTAATTCTTCATGACTTCTTTTGTAGCGTGTTATATTGGTTACTCTTACATCCTGAGGCATACTTGAGAAAGTGGACCAAGGTCTTCCTGGTTGCGGTGTAATCTGAGGCTCTTCAATAAACTCACCCCTCCCTAGTCAGACTGTTGTGACACAGTCTGTTCCAAGAGCAAATGGGCATGTAAGGTGGGAGTCTTGGTCGGTATATTTCACCTGGTCCTGATTACTCTTTGCTCTCAAGAAACAAGGCAAATAGAAAGAAAGCGGGACTCCAAGAAGGCAAATTCAAGATGAGTCGGTTACTCCTCGTCATTTAACACATGTACGTCCTCACATCTTTGTGTAGGCAAAGAAGAACTAAACACAATGACAGCCATGCTTGTACATGATATTGGAGGCTAATACAATCTTTCAATACATCCAACTAACACAACCTTTACAGCAAAAAGTAGAACACATGTGTCAATCAATTATAAACCTCAGTGCCCAAGCTAAAGTAGGCTTTCAGGAGTACAAAATACCTACACTCAACACAATTGTAATGAGATTTTAAGCAACGAACGTCAAAATCTTTTTGCAATGTTTTATGTAAAATAAATAACATAAAAATGTCCACAACAATAATGCTGATCAACAGTATATTCATGCCAACTCTCCGTTACCAATGTCAAATGTGGACTCATCACAGCACCGGCCGTTACCCCGGGGAAGCAAACCCTTAGAAAATGCAGGAGGAAGCAGACCCTTGCATAAAATGTATGCTGAAGTTGGATGCACTGGGCCGACAGGCGAAAAATAAAAACCACAGTGCAACGCACACCGCCTTGGGGATTAGAGAAATAAGGCGAACGCCAACAAAAACAAAACAAAAAACCGTGGACTTCTAACAAAATCTCTAGAGAGAAGATCATAACATGTGAGATGAGATGCTTCCGGAAAACCATCAACGTAACTAGGAAAGACAGAATGCACAATGAAGAGGTCTAAAACATTGTTGAAGCAGGACCCTGCACTGAATATATTGAGGAGAGAATCAAATGGTTCGGCCACCTAATGAGAATGCAACCTGACCAACTACCCATGTGCGCCTATACGGCCAGTCGATCAAGGTTTCACAACTGTGGCAGACCAAGAATGTGTGAAGGAAGCATTGCAGATATTCTAAATTATCATGTGATGACTACTTCAGCAACGCATCTGACCTTGCACATAAACGCGCACAAGACAAATAGTTGTATGCGTGATAATGAGTTGACAATCAATAAATAAACAAGAAAATCAATTGCAGTAACCCAATGGTGGTTTCTTTTGAAAATGTTGTGTATACACAGACAACAAAGAAGCGGAATGATACAATATAAATTATGAAATATAAACTACAGGCAAACCTCGTGGAGGAAGAGTAACGTCTGGTCAGGCAAAATATACTGATCAGACATGTTGGTCAGTTAGGCAAAACATACTGGCCAAGAACCATATCTCAGTTTCCTAGTATCACTCCATGGAAATGGGCTGTTTTCATGGCAGCCTGGCTAACAAGGTGAGGGATCGACGTGATCCCTGTAGTAGTGAGCGACACGCAGATGAAGACAAGCGTAGCACAACTGCCTGAAGGACACCAGTCCACCATCAGCATGCTTGGAATATGAGGAAAGCTACTGCAACCCGTCACTTAATGTCCTTTTCGGGGCGCACAAAAAAGTAACCTACAAGAACAACAACAAGCAAACCTCGGATTTACAACAGGCTCGGTTCTAGATCAGATGTCACAACTTAAAACACAGTTTTAAACATTAAAACATGTTTTTTTTCCACTTATCGATTCATATATTGTACTGCAATCATCACATATGTGCATAACCGAAGTAAATAAAGTATTACAACTAAAAAGAAACACTATAGGGCCTCACTTTAGGAAATAAGGTCATCTCAATAATCAATAGCCACACTTGTTAAAACGGGGTAAACATTTTAAATGTTCTATGGTACTGTTCTGTGTTAAGTTGACCAGCTACATAGATTTCCTAATAAAAATAAGGCTAATATTGTAATAATATATAAAGAAAGGCATTTACAATTGTAATGACAACAAAAATAATAAAACTGAATACATTCGGGCTAGGATTAGGCTAACCACAGGCTAAATTCTAAACTGCTGATTTTAAGTCATATTTCTTTCACATTTAAAAAAAATAATTATTACTTTATATAATATCTTTATGCCATTCCTAATAAAACAATTCAATAAAATGTATAGGAACTTTGATATTCCCAATATTCACTTAATCAGAAAGGGGAAAGATGTAAACTGGGTCTATAAGAAACCTAATGATATTAATGATGATGCGTATCAGGTTCACCATATAGCTTCTTCTTCTGCGTTCATTCTCAATCTCCCGCTACCAAGCCGTGAACATGGCTTTGCAAGCAGCAGGATATAATCCGGAGAATGGAATGTGTTGTATCGCTAGTTTACAGCTTGACTGCGATATTTGCAACTTTCGGTCCAGCACATCCGTCTTCGGCAGCTCACCATATAGCTAAGGTGTAATATCTTTTAAATCAGTGCTCTTCAACCTGGTCGCTACCGCCCACTAGTGTGCAATTTTATCTTTCAGGTGGGTGATACCAGAATAATGACATGCTGTGTAAAACACAACCTGAGGAAACTGGCAGAATACCAGCAAACCAACAAAAGTGACATTTTTTTTTAACTTGTGTTTTTCCGTAGCAGCATACGGCTGTAAAACATAGAGTGTTACCCAAAACCTCAAGGAAGATATCGAATCCTTCAAGTAAAATGTACTAAAAAGGCTCTGAGAATACCATGGACTGAAACAATGATGAATACAAACATTTGACATGTTGGGCAAAGAGAAGTACTAGTTCATAAATTCAAAAGACGCAACGCTTTTGAGAGAACGGTACAAGAAGATTTGGTGCTGGGGGAGAAAGGCAGAGGCAGACCAAGAAGGCGATGGCACAAAAATGTCAAGGAATGTTTGGGAATGACTTTGGCGCATGCTTGAGATTTGAAAAGAGATTCAGGCTTTTTCAGACGGGCTGTGATGGTAGCGAAATTCTGCAAGGAACATTCTACATGATGATTGAAAACAAATACTTACTTAGTGGACGATCACTGAGTTTTCTTCAATTTAGATTGTAGTGGACGATAAGGAAAATTTACGGTCACAAAAGTTTTAAAAGTGGGCACGAAGTATAAAAAGGTTGAAGAGCAATGTTCTAAATGTCGTATGTAGAAGAGTAGCATCAATGAGAAAGATATTATAAATGTGAAATGCCGTAGTTACTCAAAGTTCAATTAAATGTATACAACAATTTAAAAGATGATTGTTTATAAGGATGAATAGAGGAGAAGCAAAAATGTATTGACTTACGCTGCCTTCTTGCTTAATGTGTCTTTGTAACAAGGATTGCCCAGTCGCAGCTTCCAGACACATCGCAGGTCTGCCATAGATTTTTTCTTCAATCCTTCTCTGTCCAAACATTGTGAATCCCTAGCAGAACAAAACAGCAAAGCATAAACTCATAGTTTGTTTTCTAGATTATGTGCAACTTAAATTATAAGAAGTTCCACTTTTGCTTTATTTATTTCCTTTTCAATAATAACAAATACAATCAATTTCCTTTTTTGCTATCTAATTTGTAAAGTGAACAACTGAATATGTTGGTGCTCGTTCTTTCACTTTTCTCAAAGTGGATCCCGGGTCCCATACCAAAGAGGAAAGACTAAGGTTATTGTACTTCCATGCATGTCGTAGAAAGTGACCAAAGAAAGTTGTGCTTGGAGCTAGTGGCCTCATTGTGTAAATAAAATTGCTAAAGAAACCACCTCTGCAAAAGCACATGAAATGCATTGGTTTAAAGGAGGCCAACTGTGGTGGTGACTCTATATCCGTGCTGGAGGAAGACTAATGTGTGGTCAGGCAAAACACACTGATCGAACATGTTAGTGAGGGTCAGGCAAAACATACTGATCAGACATGTTAGTGAGGTTCAGGCAAGATATACTAGCCAAGGCCCTCACCTCGACTTCTCTGCAGTCCTTCATGGAAACTGGCTGTTTTCATGGCAGCCTGGCTAACAAGGTGAGGGATTGATGTGATCCCCGTAGTAGTGAGCCCACCTGCCTGGAGGATCCCTACCCACCTTCATCAGCACAGGATGTGAGGAAAGCTACAACTAATCGCCACTTAACATCCTTTTCAGGGCACACAAAAGAGTAAATCTACTCATTGTAGGCATTCAGCAACAACATATTCGTGTGTGGGAATGAAAATAGGACAAGACAAGACACTTTATACGTGAATACTGGGACATGACACTGATAAGAAAAAGGTTAGACCACCGCAACCCAGCAAGCAAACTCATCTTATCAAATAAACTGATAGAGAAACCCCAACTGCTACAACACATGACATGCCCTAGAGCAGGTTTACAGCACGGGACTACATGCTTCTGGTCCCAAATGCTGCCATAGTCTGAAGTGAAATGGAGAGTTAGGTCTCATTTCTAACTCAGTGTTCCTAAGGCAGGCCCAAAACATAGACTATGGTAGTGACAACACCATCACCTCAATTACATTTCTAGTGACACCACCTCCCTCCTCGCTTCTACAAGCATCTCAATGACATCTATAATGACTCCACCTCAATGACATCTATGACTCCACCTCCCTGCTAGCTTCCACACCTCAATGACATTTCTAATGACTCCACCTCCCTGCTAGTTTCCACACCTCAATGACATTTCTAATGACTCCACCTCCCTGCTAGCTTCCACGCCTCAATGACATTTCTAATGACTCCACCTTCCTGCTAGCTTCCACACCTCAATGACATTTCTAATGACTCCGCCTCCCTGTTCACTTCCACCAACACCTCAATGACTCCACCTCCCTGTTCACTTCCACCAACACCTCAATGACTCAACCACCCTGCTCACTTCCACCAACACCTCAATGACTCCACCTCCCTGTTCACTTCCACCAACACCTCAATGACTCAACCTCCCTGTTCACTTCCACCAACACCTCAATGACTCAACCTCCCTGCTCACTTCCACCAACACCTCAATGACTCAACCACCCTGTTCACTTCCACCAACACTTCAATGACTCAACCTCCCTGCTCACTTCCACCAACACCTCAATGACTCCACCTCCCTGCTCACTTCCACCAACACCTCAATGACTCCACCTCCCTGCTCACTTCCACCAACACCTCAATGACTCCACCTCCCTGCTCGTTTCCATCAACATCTCAATGCCATTTCTAATGACTCCACTTCCCTGTTCACTTCCACCAACACCTCAATGACTCCACTTCCCTGTTCACTTCCACCAACACCTCAATGACTCCACCTCCCTGCTCACATCCACCAACACCTCAATGACTCCACTTCCCTGTTCACTTCCACCAACACCTCAATGACTCCACTTCCCTGTTCACTTCCACCAACACCTCAATAACTCCACCTTCCTGCTAGTTTCCACACCTCAATGACATTTCTAATGACTCCACCTCCCTGCTAGCTTTCACACCTCAATGACATTTCTAATGACTCCACCTTCCTGCTAGCTTCCACACCTCAATGACATTTCTAATGACTCCCCCTCCCTGTTCACTTCCACCAACACCTCAATGACTCCACCTCGCTGCTCACTTCCACCAACACCTCAATGACTCCACCTCCCTGCTTACTTCCACCAACACCTCAATGACTCCACCTCCCTTCCACCAACACCTCAATGACTCAACCTCCTTGTTCACTTCCATCAACACCTCAATGACTCCACCTCCCTGCTCATTTCCATCAACATCTCAATGCCATTTCTAATGACTCCATCTCCCTGTTCACTTCCACCAACATCTCAATGACTCCACCTCACTGGCCAACAACCATTTACACTACCCCATACTCAACCCTCCTTAGCCACCTTTTACGACCTACTTGGCAGATCTGCATTGTTACTATTCTTTGCTCCCATGGTAACACTCGTAGAAACTATAATCCACAAAAAAGACCTTTACCTCTCTGGGTAGAAGAGGAGTGACCAAGTTAAGCCAAGACCAAAAAGTACATACCTCATTTAGCCAAAACTCACTCCAGTTGGCGTTAGTAACCAAATTTCCGAACCAGCTGTGAGTCTGAGTAAAATAAAAGAACAACTTACATTTATAAATATTACGAGGTATGAATGAGCATGAAACAAATCAACGTGTACTTCTATGCCCTTGGAAAACATGCTATGAACAGAAAATAAAGTGAAGTAATATGCACCCCAGATTCGAGTCATGGACCTCTAAGTGACAAAAGAATACAGTCACAAGAATGAAATGAATTAACCCTTTACAGTCCAAATTGTCCACTGCAGTCAACTAGAGTAGAACCACTTACAGTCTTCTTCTTCTTCGTTCGTTCTCAATCTCCCACTACCAAACCCTGAGCGGGCTTAAGCAGCAGAATGTAGTCCAGAGAACGGAATGCGTTGTGTCGTAGTTTACAGCTTGACTCCGATATTTGAACCTTTCGGTCCAACACATCCGAACAAATCAACGTGTACTTCTATGCCCTTGGAAAACATGCTATGAACCGAAAATAAAGTGAAGTAATATGCACCCCAGATTCGAGTCATGGACCTCTAGTGACGAAAGAATACAGTCACACAAGAATGAAATGAATTAACCCTTTACAGTCCAAATTGTCCACTGCAGTCAACTAGAGTAGCACCACTTACAGTCCCATTTATCTGACGTAACTTCCTTTTTTTTTTTGCGTTCGCCTTATTTATCTATTCCCCAAGGCGGTGTGCGTTGCACTGTGGTTTTTATTTTGCGCCTGTCGGCCCAGTGCATCCGACTTCAGCATACATTTTATGTAAGAGTCTGCTTCCACCTGCATTTTCTAAGGGTTTGCTTTCCCGGGGTCACGGCCGGTGCTGTGATGGGGATCGAACCCAGCACCTTCTGGTTGTGAGCCGTGTCACTTAACCACTAGCCCAAGCCGTCCCCCAAAGTATTGATTTTAATGACCTTTTTTCTTTTAACCATGAAGCACATAAAATTACTGTTCTTGTCTTCAACATAAAGACTAACTTCTTGTAAATTAGGTTGGACTGTAAAGGCTTAAGTATGTGGCCAGCTGGACATTCAGCAACAACAAAAAGTGTTACCACTGGCCAAGTATCTCCTCATTGATAATTTGTGACTTTGTAATATAGGCCAAGTGCAATCCATACAAAAGACCTTTACAAATAAATTCATGAAAAAAACTTTCATCATTGTGTCATTCCCAATTGTTGCGGTCGTTTGACCTGACAGTCGCCATGCAACGTGCAAGATTTTCTTTTTTAACAAAAACTATATTCACTGAAAAAAATATTCAAGTCCTAATATTACATTTGAGCTTTCTTGTATTTAGATTTGAAATAACCACACTGTGAGATCATCTTTAACTTCTAGTTTAGATTAGTGGTTTCTATCGAGGAGAGAACTGAGGTGGAAGTTTCATAAAATGTAGAATATAGGTGACTCCTGCAAATCTTTAAAATATTAGCATCAGAGAAGTTTATCCACTGTGGCACAGAGCTGCTCTCAACACCAAGACTGGTGTAGTGATAACATGAATAATAATTTTACCGAAATATGAGGTCCAGTTAGCAAATAGGTCACAAATGGCTATGATGTGTTTTTTTTAAATAAATCATGACACGAATTTGAAAATTATTTATTATTGCACTTACATTGTCCTTTATTTCTCAATATTATCACCAACATTGATACACCACTTTATCAGTTACCAAAATCTGCAGCATAGAAGTCTTTGGTCTGTTGTCTCAGTCATATTTGCACTTCACTTTCAACCTCTTCGTCATTTACAATACATCTTCTGCAAGATATGTTTTTAGTGCACCAAACAGGTGGAAATCACATGGGCCTAAATCGGAGCTGTAAAGTTGATGTTCAAGAAGTTGCAGCTCCAGTTGGTCAATTTTCTCCCACGTTAATCAAGCCACGTGTGACAATCTATAACGCGAGTCTTAACCTTTATTGGACTAGCGTCGTGAAATTGCGACATGTTGGATCCATACCATGGTCTAAACTCTGCGCAAGCTCCAGGGTCATCGCTTTATTGTATATAAACTATCAAGTTAATGCCATAGAAACGGTTGGAAATACTGCTCTTTTGATAGTAGAGAGTTCCGACTTCCATCCTGTACAGATTAGATATAAACAATGGCCTTTTGAAATTTGGTCAAGATTTTTTTAAAGGATTTCTTCAGCTTATTGCTTGGATTTGAAGATTCACACATTATTGAGAATGGGAGAGTTAAGTTTCTGGAACTGATTTTTCTAAGGTAGATCTATTTAGTTTGTTTATGTAGATACAATAATTACGTTTATATTCGAAGTGACAGATATAACCATTACTATAGTAGTATTAGTACGTTTTCTGCTGTTTTTTTGTTGGTTTTTTAAAACCAAGGGACGCCGTTACTGGATGAGTCTATATGTTTGTGTCATTTTTCACCACTTTCACCTTCATCTTCTTGTATTTTAGAAATTAACACACACACATAATAACAACAAGTTCTTTATTAATATATGTCTCTAGACACACACAAAATTGGAGGTTCTCAAAATCAACAACCATGCCGTGACGTGACGAGCTAAATGATAAATCAGCAGCAGGAAGAACATGTCATTTTTTTAACCTGGTGTGGTAAAGGTTAATACTTACTATTTCATGAATAACCACATCCGTCAATGACTTGTCTCCAACTATGAGACAAGGAGTCACAAAGGTCAGACAGGGGTTTTCCATGCCCCCGTATGGAAAGGAAGGGGGCATGATGAGGATATCATAGCGACCCCACACATACTCTCCAAACAAACTCTCTCCAGTCTGAATGAAATTTTCCACAATGCCATCAAACTCTGCTTGTGCACTGTTCTGATAAGGATAAATATTGTAATCATGTCAAACAGTGCCATATAATCATAGAACTGTAAACCAAATTATCATCAAATGCAAAGTACAAGTCTAGAAACAGGTGGTTATCCTCACAGATGCACACACTCATCAAACAGCCAGACAACTGATATGAACATATCAGCCATGCAAAAACACTGGGAAAGACATCAAACACACAGATGCTGGTTATCCTAATGACCTCATCAATCAACTCATAAGGAGGGATCAGAGTACCATTTTCCAGTCACAAATCCAGCATTTCCCACTTAACAATCACCTAAACAGAATCAAATCAGTGCCAACTGTGGACACATCCTTACAAAGATCACTATCTCATTTGGTGTCTGGCACTTATTGATGTTATGAAAATGCTTCTTTCTCCAAGGCCAGATAAATGGAACACTTTGCATGTAACGGATAAAGGGCAAGAGATCGAATATTGCTGGACCTATAACTTTTACAAGCTCACAGATGCTTTCTCTCTCTCTCTCTCTCTGATAGGCAAGTCAACTGGACTTGAAGATCTGGCAGACAAACTTGAATGCCTAAACCTGTGCTTTTAAAAGAGCACACATAAATGGATACAAGAAATTTTCAGGAGAAATTATTGCAGTTATTAGCTACAAGGAATGAGACAATCTTGTCAAGACAGGGGCAGGGTGAGGAGAGCACACCTTGCATGATTGTAATACACAAACAATATACGACAGGCTCAAAACAACTAAAAGTTGTTCTAAGGTTATATATAAGACAATGTCTATCATCAGCTTTCTAGATGAAATTAAATGACCCTCTTCCAGGTACTAATGGTGCACAACAGACTAAAGTGTTCTTGATGATCTGTTCCTCAGTGTAGTTGCAGCTCCCAACTTTATCTCCAGTAGATCTTGTCTTGGGCTATGGAAGTCCAGTGCATGGTAAGCCCTCCTCCAGAGGTGTCTCGGATGTTTTTGGTATACAACAAGGGAGCCTGACCACTGCATTGGAGAATTTTCCCGGTGGTCTCTTTTTACCTCGGGGGCACCAGAGTGATGTCGCTGTGCTCATTTGACCATCGTTTCATCGTAATATGAAGCACTAGCTATAAAAAAACATATGGGATCAGCACAATGGATCTGTGAAGTTGTGGTACCAATCCCACTTGAATGGACTAGGGTCACTTGATGCCTGGCTGAATATGCAGGATAATTGTTGGTTGGGGCAAGCCAGTGTTACAGGTCTGTCTCTAGGTGCTGGTTGGGGCAAGCCAGTGTTACAGGTCTGTCTCTAGGGGGTGGTTGGGGCAAGCCAGTGTTACAGGAGAATGATGAATAAGTTAGCAGGATAGAGAGTATTGGAGCATTGATGTCAAAGTGTGAATTTTGGTAGTATTATAGCAGAATGTCTCATCATTGAAGGGCTGATAGGAAATGTTGAAGACATCCCTCAACAGACTCGCTACTGTTTTGCCTTCCTAGAGGGTCATGAGTAGTGGCCATAGATGGTTGTGATGGGGCTTGCAACGTCACATGCGCTAAAAACCACTGCCAATGATACTGCACACAAATGTATTCTGGATTCCCTATCAAGCTGAGTTCTTTTTAGTTCTTAGTCGACCTCTACTTCTACAAGGGCAGATGCCCCTGTGCAGGTTCCAGCTCTGGAGAGAATGGAAACTGATACATAGCATTTAACAAAATAAGAACATGTATTTACAAAAAAACTTACAAGGACACTAGGCTCTGCCCAAACGTGGCTTCTAGGCCCTATTTTGGCTGACTTTAAATCACCAACAGCAAGAGCTATCAGATAGGACTGCACTGGCACGCTCAGCTAAAAATAGAAGAATACATTTTTTTTAAAGTTGGATCGAAAAAATAAAATGTATGTAGACTAAATTATACATTTGGTTTTACTACTAGCTATTTTTGCAGCTTGGGGTTAAGTTATATTAAAAACTTCATTCAGAATAAGGAATTAAGGAAAGAAAATAAAAACTTTACTCCAACCAGACAAATTTTATTAGCTCTCCAAAAATCAGTATTTTTTTCAGGGTTCTCTCTGCACAATAATCTGTATTTTTTCTTGTTTTTTTTTTTCGTTCGCCTTATTTCTCTATTTCCCAAGGCGGTGTGGTTTTTTGCATAATTATGTTTCCTCTACAGTTTGTAGGTGACAACTTTGCCAGTCTCTTCTGTTGTGAAGTTGACATACATTGATACATATATACCTGTCTTGTAACTTTGTTGAATTATAGCATTGTGGTCTGCAGTGACCGATCCAAATCTGTAAATGTTCACCTCATTTCTTTAGTAAGATGTAAGTCTTGAGTTGTTTCTTCTGATTTTATCAGATTAACGCATATATTGGTCCTGTCAATATTCCTCTATGCTTGTGAGACATGGACAGTTACAGCTGACCTGCAGCGAAAGATACAGACCATGAAGATGAGACGTTTCCAAAGACT